>CM040122.1:356265677-356932915 GCA_022559845.1 Amorphophallus konjac | reverse complement strand
TTGACACTGTGTTTGTTAAATGATAAGTGAGACTTATGATCAAACACCTGACGCGTGTCCCAACTACCTGCGAACTCTAAGTCACGAACAACTAAAGTGCCAGGATAAAAGGCACGTGATCCAAAGCAAAAGGTGAAACTCTGTGTTTGACACGTGGAAAGTAACCTAATCATGATGCTACCACATGGACATTCAAGCTTAGGTCTGAACAAACTTTTGGACGGGAAATGTGGTTTCCAAGCACCCATCAACTGCTGTTATAAAAGGGGGCAGATCACCCAATCTCGAGAAGTGTGAGAGAGAAGACACTGAGCATACACAGAAGCATATACAGAGAGGATAGCAGCAGCCAAGTCAAGAGGACGTTCCAGCAAGATCGAGAGAGAGAGAAATCAGAGAAGAAGAGGAGCCTTGAGAGAGCTTTGAGAGAGCCTTGAGATAGCTTTGAGAGAAGAGCTTAGAGTCGTTTGAAGGGTGTGAGTCAAAGTCTCTGTGAGTCATTATTTTCGGCTTCTTGGTACAATGCCAGAGCCGATCTACTCTTTGTAAGAGCTACAAGTTGTTTTACTATTTTCTATTTTTCTGTTGCTTTTGTTTTTCAATTTCGAACTCTTGCTATAGCAAGCTGTGAGTCAGCGGATGGTAAGCTGTAATCCCCAACGGTAGAGAAGGATTCCTCTGGTAGCTTAAGCTGTAAGGCTCATCGTGTGTTGGGAAGTTTTCCCCGAAGCTGTAGATCAGCAGATTGGAAGCTGTGAATCAGCAGTGATGCCACACTTGGATTAAGTGTGGGGTGGACGTAGATCTCTGCAGGAGATCGAACCACCTAAAAATCGTGTGTCCATGCTTGATGGTTTGTGATTGTTGAATTTACATATCTGGCTGCTATCTTGCTTTGTTTGATTGATATATTGGGTATTCTAGAGAGTGGAGAAGGTATATCAAAAGGTACTGCTCGAAGGATAAGTTAGGCTTATCTGAAAAGTGGTTTATCTTGCGTGAGGACACTCGTTGAGTTCAACCTCTGCCAAGTACCTTTTCACACTCCATATCTCTGGAATTTAGTTCAGCTACTGCTGTGTTTCATCTGTCAATTTGAATTTACTCATTCTCTATGTTAATATCACTTGACTAAGTCTTTTGTCAATTTAGTGGCTCTAGTGACTCCGTGTCTAGATTGGCTGTTCTGATTAAGTAATTTTTAATTCTGCATTTATGTGCTAAATCATGGATTAAGATTTGGGGTAGATCTATTCACCCCCCCTCTAGATCCATATCACGTGGTATCAGAGCCTAACTCTTCTGCAGGGGCTAACATCCTGAAGAGATAGACATCATAGATGCTAAAGGAATCACAGCCGAAGGACAATCTACGACCAAGCCTCCATACTTTGATGGTTCAAACTTTGCATACTGGAAGAACCGCATGCAAGTTTTCTTGAGGGCAAAAGATTTTGAACTCTGGAAAGTTGTTAGCAAAGGCCCCTTCGAACTATCTAAGGATGAGGATCTATGGACACGAGAGCAGATCCGAAGATCAACACTCAATTGGAGCGCTATCAACGCCATCCAATGTGCCCTTCATCCCCGGAGTTCTCCAGGATCTCATCCTGTTCATCAGCTAAGGAGATGTGGGATAAACTGGAAGTTATATACGAAGGGACATCCCAAGTGAGAGAGACCAAAGCCAACATGTTGGTATCTGAGTATGAGGCGTTTAGGATGAGGCCGAATGAGACTATCACAGAGATGTATGCTCGCCTCATGATTATCACCAATGACTCAGGAGCCTTGGCAAAGTGTACTCTGAATATGAGCTGGTGAGAAAGATTCTGCGTTCCTTAACTCCTATCTGGCACACAAAGGCTACCGTTATTGAGGAGTCTAGGGACCTAAAGACGACCAAGATCGATGAGCTAATCGGTTCACGCATGACATATGAGATGAACTTGTCAAAGGTAGATGAGCTGGAGAAGAGGAAGAGACCCATTGCATTGAAGGCCAACTCCTGTAAAAGTGGGTCATCCAGCGACCATAGCTCCTCAGGGTCAGAGATTGAAGGTGATCAGCTCGCTATGCTGACTCGACAGTTCAAAAGGTTTCTGAGAAAAGAGGGAAGAAACTTTGGAAGAAGATAACAAAGTGATAGAAGACAGACAATGTATAAAACTAATCTTGCCAAAAAGATTGACACAACTGTTTGCTATCATTGCAGGAAGGCATGCCACATGAAGGTAGAATGCCCGGAGCTCCAAAAACTGAAGGAAAAAGTAAAGAAGAAAAATACTAGAGGCAAAGCTATGATAAGTACTTGGAGCGATGAGGATGAGGGCAATCTCAGCTGCACCTCAGAGAGTGAAGGAGAAGAAAGTCAAATATGCCTGATGGCCAGGGACTGCGATAGAGAAGAAGAAAATCATGAGGTAACATCTCCTTCGAAAATTACACTCTTACTGACTGGGAAGATGCTTATGGTGAATTGTTAGATAAAGTTGATGATATTAGAAAAGAAAATAGACAGTTAAAAAGAAAAGTCAATTCTCTTGTTAATGATACTACTATGTCTGAAAGAATTGCATATCTTGAAACAGAAAATAATTGTCTAAAACAATCTGCTGCTGAATTTGATGAGATGAAATCTGTTTTAATTGATGCTAGGAAGGAGAATGACATGCTGAAAAATGTGATTGATGACTTAAAGTTGAAATTTCAAAACTATGAAAATGAAATGAAATTTGTTAATGAAAAGTATGAAGCTGTGTTAAATGTTAATGTTGAATTGAAGAAATCAATAGAAAATCTTGAAAAAGAAAATGAGGATAAACAAAAAACTCTTGAGAGTATGACCCAAGGTACAGAAAACTTAAATGCTCTTTTGGGAACAAGAGTGAATTTCAGAAAAGAGGGTCTTGGTTTTAATCCTACTACTAAAAGAAGCATTGAATTCAAAACTGGTTCATTTGTAGCAGAAAAGGGAAAGAACACCCCTCTTATTAAAATGTACAGTGGAAATAATGCTGAAAAATTCTTTGTAAAAATTGCTAATCAGAAAAAGTCCAGTGCTCAGGACAAGGGCAAAGAAAAAGTGGAGGTGTCCAACAATTCACGCACACATAAGTCTACAACTCAGAGCAGACACCAGTATAGGGGTAAACCTTCTGCAACATGAAAACCCCAGAAGAACTCCAATAGGTTTCCACAGAAAAACAACTGGAAGACTCAACCCACTCCCATGTGTTGAGTTATGGTTTTGATGATAACTAAACTTAATGTGTGATTGAGTGATGATAACTAAACTTATGGTTGATTGCACATGTTCTTGATGAGTGTGTACATTCATGTTTAAATATGATTGAGATGGCAAATGGCAACGGTACATGGTCTTGATTCTTGCTTGATTGAATTAGTTTTACAAGAGTAAGAGGTTTCATAACCTCTTTAATGTGAACAAGCATAGTATTAACCCTGACTATCTTGCTTGCAGGATCAAACTCATGGCAGTCACTTGGTGAACCAAACGTGTGGATAAGCACCCTGCTCCTCTACAATCCAAAACAGGTGGTATATGTCATGTACTGTCAAGAACTATTGGTAAGGCTCTTACCCCGTTATACACTCCTTGTTATTGAGTGTTCCATGAGGTTATTTCATGAATAATTTACTTGGGATTATTGAGTTTTATTTCTTGATTCTTAGCCCAGGAACTTGATCCTTACCTCAGAACTTGTGTGTTTCAAAGTGTTCATATACATCTAGTTCATGAGGTTTCAAGCCCTTGCAAAATTCACCATCGTGCGCCCTCGCACGCGGATCGACCTATGCGGTCAGGTCGCGGGGATTTCAGGGGGAGGAGCCCCCAGAATAAAATTTTGATTATAGGGGTGATAATTCTTTAATTTGTTATCTTCAAAGTGAGCATTGAACTTGTTTAAGACAATCTCATGTAATGACAAGTGCGCA
Source organism: Amorphophallus konjac (assembly GCA_022559845.1). Classification (NCBI taxonomy): domain Eukaryota; kingdom Viridiplantae; phylum Streptophyta; class Magnoliopsida; order Alismatales; family Araceae; genus Amorphophallus; species Amorphophallus konjac. The sequence goes on along the minus strand of CM040122.1, from coordinate 356,928,955 downwards.
TTTGCTTTGAACTTTCCAAATGCATAAACTAAGTTAAACTAAACCCAAAATGCATGAAATTGATATGGACATGAAGCTCTTGACTTATAGATGTGTTTCCTTGGCCTAACACTTCATTTTTGCAGGTATGAGTCATTTAGATCGACCAACACACCATGGCCGGTCGACCAGAATTAACAGAACCGAAAAGATGGAATTTTTATAGGTTTCGGTCGACCGCCACCATAGGGTCGGTCGACCGATTTTGCCAGAACCAAAATGTTCTGGCTGCAGCAAGTTCCGGTCGACCGCCCCATAAATTCCGGTCGACCGCCAGCCCCGATGCCCCTTTTGTTGACTTCGATTTCAAGCTCGTGGAGAGGTCTTTCTTCCCATTTGTTTAATCCCAATGACCCCAATTACACCATGATTTGTGGATCTGGTCTGGGACTTGTCTATGGACCATTCAAGGGCTATAAAACATCTCATTGGAGCCATAACCCTAACCATCCAAGAGGGCTTCAAGGGGAGATCAAGAGGGTGATGTCCAAAAAGGGAGAGAAGAGGTACTGTAGCCGTGAACAGTACTCCGTGCCACAAGTATTCTTCATCAATTCTCAACCCATTGAAGGCATATCTGAAGCCTACCTCCTCCAAGGAAGAGAAGAGCCAAGCAAGCAAGTAAGGATTCCAAGAAGAGTGCCTAAGGGAGAAAGAAGAGAAGCCAAGCAAGCAAGAAAGGAGAAAAGCTAAGCAAGCACGGATTGAAGCTCCGGTCAAGTGAAGATTGAAGATACGTTCAAGATTCGCAACATGCATTCAAAGGGAACCCAAAATAGGAGTTTTCTAAACTAAACCTCATCGTCTTTATGTTTTAGGTGTTGTAATTGTGTTCATCATAAACTACAAGAACTTGTGTGTGTATGGATCGTTGTTGGATCCGTAGTCGTGTGTGTGTGTGTCGTATTTGATTCGTGTGTGTGCGTGGATCTTCCTAGATCTGCGTTTGTGTGTGTGTGGGTCTATTTAGATCCGTTCTGTCTCGTGTGTGTGGATTGCTGCACTTGTGGCAACGGGTGTTTGTGTTGGTGATCCGGTTGTCAGATCGTGTTGGAGACTTCGTCTCCGGGTGTCTGTGTGTGTATTGGGGCGCGTCCCCATGTGTGTGTGCAGGCATCGTCCTGCGTGTGTGGTTGGAGCGTCATCTCCGTTTGGGGATTTATCCCCGAGTGAAGCCTCACCGGGTTTGGTGAGGGGTGGACGTAGGATTTCCGTCATTGCATCCGAACCACCTTAAAAACCGTTGTGCACTATGGTTTGAATTGTGTGGTTTGGTCCTTTTCTTCTACCTCCATTCTACGTGAGTGTTGGTGTGCTTTGTGGTTCAGGTTTTATTCTTGTTCATCTTGCATAATCTATCTCATCACTAATTAGATTTTGATAAATTCAACTTCTGATTGAATTGATTTGTATCTCTTAAGTAGTGTTTTATCACTTTCTTCAAAAAGGTCAAAAATTTTCTTAAAATTTGTAAACACCCAATTCACCCCCCTCTTGGGTGTCATTGATCGCGGGACTTCACCATGCATATTCCAAGTGGACCTACAACTATCAAGAGTTTGGAGACTAATAGAAACCATCCCAGAGCTCAGACCTACCATAATTACTATTATGCACAACCATATCAATTTAGTAGGTCTGGAAGGGGTAGAGTTTATGGGAGGTCTGCATACCATTCAAATCCTACTCAGAACTACAGACCTCAGGATAGAAATTGGTTCGGGCAATCCAGGACATGGAACCCAAGGAAACACACTTCCTATGGTCAGTCTAGGACCAACCCAGGGTACACTCCACCCAATGTTTTTCATACCATTCATGACAACAAAAATAGCAACAACAAAAAGAAAACAAACAAATCCACAAAGCAATCTGTTCCAACACAAATGTGGATACCTAAATGTTTGCTATCTTGTTTTGATGATTCATCTATTGTTTTGGGGCCCAAACATTTTTGGGTTCCAAACTTTTCTACTTGATCCTTGATGCAGGTATGCCTGGCAGCCAAGCAAAATCTGTGGTACTTGGACAGTGGCTGCTCCAGGCATATGACGGGGGACAGGGCCAAATTTTGTATGCTGGTTGAAAAGAATGGAGGCCTTGTCACCTTTGGAGGCAATACCAAGGGTAAGATTGTCGGACCAGGAAAGGTAGGTAAGTGCTCTACCTGCTGTATTGATGAAGTCATGCTGGTAGAAGGTCTTGCATATAACTTGTTAAGTATTAGCCAGCTTTGTGATAAAGGTCATAGGGCAGTTTTTGACTCTACTAGTTGCAACATTTTTGAGCCTAATTCTGATAATGTTAAATTTTCTGGTAAAAGAGTCAATAACATTTACCTAGTTGACCTAGATGATGTAGCACATTCAAATCTGTGCCTTACTACTAACAAGGATGACCTAGCCTATCTTTGGCATCGTAGACTAGGTCATGCTAGTTATACAGTGCTACACAAACTAAATAAGCATTTCATGGTTAGAGGACTCCCTGAAATATCTTTTAAAATTGATAATAGTGTATGCGATGCATGCACTCAATCCAAATAGACTAGGAAGTCATTCAAGTCTCGGACAAAAAACATGTCTTCTAAAACCTATGAGCTAATTCATATGGATCTCTTTGGACCCACTAGATCAACTAGTTTATCAAATAGAAGATATGGTTTCGTGCTGGTTGATGACTTCTCTAGGTTTACTTGGGTGTTTTTCCTCACACACAAACATGAAGCATTCAATGAATTTCATGAGTTCTATTTAAAAATAAAACAGAATAATGATAATTCCATTCTGAATATTTTATCTGACCATGATGGTGAGTTTGATAACTCACAATTTGATGACTTCTGCAGGGATAATGGTATTATTCACAGGTTTTCCTCTCCAAGGACTCCAGAGCAAAATGGCATAGTAGAGGAGGAACCGGACCCTTCTGGAGATGGCTCGAACATTGCTAGTGGAAGGTAATCCACCAAGGAAATTTTGGGCTGAGGCAGTCAACACTGCATGCTATGTAGTCAACAGAGCCATGGTAAGGTCATTTACCCAAAAAACTCCTTATGAAATTCTCAAGGGTAAGAAACCTTCACTAGCTTATTTTAAGGTCTTCGATTGTAAGTGTTTTGTGCATGTTAATGCTAAAAGAGACATTGATAAATTTGAACCCAAAAGTGATCCCGAAATTTTTCTAGGATATTCAGAAACATCTAGAGCATATATGGTATACAATTTAAACTCTAAGACAGTAGAAGAATCTCCACATGTGGTTTTTAATGAAACAATGACTAAGCTTGAAAATGGTTGGTGTAGGGAACATAATAATGGAGAAATTCTGAAAAATGAAAATCTTGCAGACCAATCTGAAGATAGTGATGCAGAGGAGCCTGGTTCTCAAGGGGAGGTAAATGAGGTTTAAGGTAATCAAATTATCAATGTCAGATTTCTTAGAGATCATCATATAGATAACATAATTGATAATTTGCATGAACCCTCTAGGACCAGATCTTATCTCAGAGCTCAGAATGAATTAAATTCCTTTGCATTAGTATCACACATAGAACCCAAAAACATAGACAGTGCCCTTAGTGACGTGCATTGGATCAATGCCATGCACGAGGAATTAAATCAATTTGATAGGAACAAGGTATGGCACCTAGTTCCATCTCCTGATCATGGGACTGTCATTGGGACTAAATGGGTTTTCAAGAATAAAATCGATGTGCAGGGCAATATTGTTAGGAATAAGGCCAGATTGGTAGCTCAGGGGTACAATCAAGAATATGGTATTGACTTTGAAGAGTCATTTGCCCCTGTGGCTAGGTTAGAGGCCATTAGAATTCTGCTAGCATATGCATGCTCATTAGGAATCACCCTTCAGCAGATGGATGTGAAATCTGCATTTCTGAATGGAGAAATAAAAGAGGATGTCTTTGTAAGACAGCCTCCTGGTTTTGAATGTATAGACTTTCCTAATCATGTTTATAAATTGAATAAAGCTATATATGGACTGAAACAAGCTCCCAGAGCTTGGTATGATAGGCTCAGTAAATTTCTTTCAGACAAGAAGTTCACAAGAGGTGAAATTGACCAAACCTTGTTCACAAAGGTATGTCATCCAGACATTCTCATTGTTCAAATATATGTGGATGATATAGTTTTTGGTTCAACTAACCCAACAATATGTAAAGAATTTTCTGATTTAATGACTTATGAATTTGAAATGAGCTCTATGGGTGAGCTAAAATTATTTCTTGGACTGCAGGTGATACAGACCAAAGAAGGAACTTTCATTACTCAGTCCAAGTATATAAGGGATCTACTGAAGAAGTTCAAATTGGAAAACCTCAAGGAGATAACAGCACCAATGGGTACATCAACTAGCCTTGATGATGACCCAAAAGGTAAATTGGTTGACACCAAACTGTACAGAGGTATGATCGGATTCCTTTATTATCTTACTGCATCTAGGCCTGATATACAATTTGCTGTGTGTTTATGTGCTAGATTTCAGACTAGTCCTAAAGAGTCACATCTTAGTGCTGTTAAGATGATTTTTAGATATTTGTCAGGCACCCCAGAATTAGGCCTTTGGTATCTTGCTAGGTGTGAGCTAGACCTAATAGCATACACTGATGCAGATTATGCTGGGTGTCAGATTGATAGGAAAAGCACTAGTGGGTACTGCCAGTTCTTAGGTGGTTGTCTAGTGTCTTGGGCATCCAAGAAGCAACACACTGTTGCTCTATCCATTGCTGAGGCAGAATATATCGCAGTAGGGAATTGTGCAGCCCAGGTACTTTGGATCAAGCACCAACTCATTGATTATCAGATAAAATTGGGATGCATTCTAATTTTATGTGATAATACTAGTGCTATATGTTTGACTAAAAATCTTGTTCATCACTCTAGGACTAAGCACATAGAAATTAAACATCATTTTCTTAGAGATGAAGTAAGCAAGAATGAAATTGAACTGAATTTCATTGAAACTGAAAAATAGATTGCTGACATATTTACTAAACCTTTGGGAAATGAAAGATTTAAATTTTTAAGAAGAGAATTGGGTTTATGTAAATTTCAGCATGATGATTAATTCTGATTTCATTCTTGTACTGATGTTTGGATTCATTTTGAGAATGATTGTGTGTCAGCATGTCTTTAAAATTCTTGAATAAATGTTCTAATCTGTCTTGAGAATGGTTCAAGTCTGCTGGCTAATAGCTTTATCTGTGTCATAGTTGAGTCATATTGATTTCAGAGGTATATAAAATGATATGTGGTGGAAAGACAACTTCTATCTGTCTGAAAGCCCATACCATGTGTAGAGGACTATTCTCCGCTAGGTACCATGAATCAAGAGAGTCCATGCATTGCACTGCATTTCATAAATGTTGGGTCTAGTGCCTTGTGGATAGTTGTATCTGAATGCTTGAATAAACATGCATATAGACAGGGGGAGTTTTTGCTTAGATCAAGATTGCCTGTCCATGATGCATTATTTTGTCAAGAGGGAGTATGGTTCAGTTATGTCTGGTTGTGATCTGTTCAAGATATTCTGTCAGTGTTCAGCTCAGTATTCTTGAAACTTCAAATGGTCAGATCAGTGTTTTTGAAACTTCAAACTCCTATCATTCAAATTCTCTCCAGATTAAGAAACGTTCATTACTCAGTCTTCTCTGAACTCGATTGTATAAATTGGCTTCATTCAGATCCATATCAATTACATCACGTGGTATCCATTTCCATCATTTTATGTCTTTGCCATTCCTTGATATCCCTAAGAGCTGATTCTGTGCTTCAAATTTCAATTTTCTCTTTCTGAATAGATGACAGTCTTGCAATCAGTTCATTATCTTAAGTAGTAACCATCATATGTCTTCTATAAGAATCATGTTTGCTTCATGACTGAACTGTTGATTTAATCTTCATAAACTATAAAGTTTAAAGTCTGTATTCAGAATATAGGGTGGTGGAAAAATGTTTATAGCTCTCAACCTCCTTCTCATGGTGTGACAGATAAGATCTTTACAGTACCTGAAAATGAAAGACTTAGTGAAATCTAGGTTGAGAAACTCAGATAGTGTATTATTTTTAAACAAGTCACTTTGAAAAATTAAAAAGGGCAGCAAAATGAAAATCATTAGTAAAAGAATTGAATAACTCAATTGGCAGAGCAATGACTGAACTACACTGAGAAACTGAGTACTTCATCAATGAAATGGATACAAACTCATGTCATGAAGTGCTTCATGTTAACTCTGTTCACATGATCAAATATGTAGAATTGGTTTCATTACGGAGCTGGGGGTATTGGTGTTTGATAAACATGTACCCTTATGCAAAAAGGTGTAATCATGACTGCTGTTTTTGATTAGAGACAGATATGGTAGTCTATGCTTAGTAACTGGGGGTACTGGCGTCTAACCCACGTGTACCCTTAATGTCAAAGGCATAGAAGTTACATGTCTGTTCAATAAGCTCAATTTTAAAATCAAAATTGAAAAAGTTTGCTGTAACCCTTGCACTTCTAGTTTCACTAAGTGTCAAATTGTTTAACCTCAATACACATCCTAGTTACTCCCATAGATATTCATTGGTTCTGAAATCAGTAGGATACAATATTGACCAAGTCTATCATGGTTTTGTGACTTAGGTTTATTGCTATAAACAGGAACTGCAGCCTTATATATGACATTCAGTGAATCTACTCTACCTTTTATCACTATTAAACCAGTCATCTATCACGAATGCATAATTGTGATTATCTGTCTGAAGACTTTCCCTATAATCTGCTTATCTATCGAACTATTGCAAAGGGTGTTACTCTATTCCATTCTTCTCTTCCACAGTCTCCCTTACTCCTTGTGTGCTGATGGCAAAGGGGGAGAGAAAAAGTACTTCGTGGTATTTTGATTAAGGGGGAATTGTATTTCAGGATAATCTTGTTAAAGGGGGAGAACATTTTCAGGGGGTAGATGTGTTTGGGGAGAGTTTCTTCAGGGTAGATATGTTTGGGGAGAGTTTCTTTGGGGGGAGTGATAGACACTTGTGTCAGATTCAGGGGGAGATTTGGCTGCATCTGATTCTCACTATATGATAGGTCTGCATCTGTGTGTTTGTCTGGTGCATTGTCTAACTGTGATTTATGTTAAATACGTCTGATATTGGATTAATCTTGTCTCATCAAAATATATTATAATTTTGGATGTTGCCATCATCAAAAAGGGGAGAATGTTGGGTCTCCTCTGGAGTTGATCAGCAGTGTGAAGACTACTATGTATTGATTGTGTTTTGAATGATTGGCAACAATATAGTTGACTTTGTTGACTGTAGAGTTGACTTTGATGACTTTATATTGATCATGGTAATATTATGTATTTTGATGAATTGGTTATATGTCAGACCTTTTCATAAAACATTTCTGCACACTTTGTTATTCTGAATCTAAGGTCGGTGCATGACTGCATTGTGCTTGCATCTAGTCGGTGCATGTTTATGTTAGAAACGCATATAAGTCTGTGCAGGCATTTATCTTGCACTAAGTAAGGTCGGTGCAAGTAGTGCCGCTCGCACACCTCAGGTCGGTGCAAGTAGTGCCGCTCGCACACCTCAGGTCAGTGCTAGTCGTCGTCTTCACTTAGTGAGGTCGATGCAAGTTACCCTGAGCGTACATAGTCGGTGCAGCATCTGCATTGAGCATACAGTTGATGCATGTCGTTGTAGAAACACATATAAGTCGGTGCATGCTTTGCTGTGAGCATATAGGGTCGGTGCAAGTTTTGTTGTGAGCATATAAGTCGGTGGAGGTTTCACTGGGAGTATATGAGGTCGGTGCAGGTTTGCATTTTACATGTAGTTGGTGCAGGTTTTGTTGTGAGCATATAGAGTCGGTGCAGATTTTGGGTATGTAGAGTCAGTACAGGTTTTGCTATGACCACATAAGGTATGTGCACATTTTTGCCTTACGCATATTGGAGGTCGGTGCATGTCTTGATATACGCATGCAAGGATCGGTGCAATGTCTGCTTCATACACTTAAGGTCTGTGCATGTTTTCATATATGCGTAGTAAGGTCAGTGCACACTTGTATCCTGCCCAACCAAAGTCAGTGCATTGTTAGCTTTCCAAGTGTAGATGGTCAGTGCACTTTCTGCTCTATATCATAACACGAAGAGCCTCACGCACACTTAGGGTCGGTGCATGTGTATTTCAGGTCTACGCTTGTTGTATGACATAGTCTGTGCTAGTCCTTCTTGCATCTGTGCACATACATAGACAAATGAATTGTCTAAGTCTATAACACATGATTGACACTGTGTTCGTTAAATGGCAAGTGAGACTTATGATCAAACACCTGACGCGTGTCCCAACTACATGTGAACTCGAAGTCACGAACAACTAAAGTACCAGATAAAAGGCACGTGATCCAAAGTAAAAGGTGAAGCTCTGTGTTTGACATGTGGAAAGCAACCTAATCACGATGCTGCCACGTGGACATTCCAAGCTCAGATCTGAACGAACTTTTGAGCAAGAAACGTGGTTTCCACGCGCCCATCAGCTGCTATTATAAAAGGGGGCAGATCGCCCAATCTCCAGAAGTGTGAGAGAGAAGACACTGAGCATACACATAAGCATATACAGAGAGGATAGCAGCAGCCAAGTCAAGATGACGTTCCAGCAAGGTCGAGAGAGAGAAATTAGAGAAGAAGAGGAGCCTTGAGAGAGCTTTGAGAGAGCTTTGAGAGAGATTTGAGAGAAGAGCTTAGAGTCGTTTGAAGGGTGTGAGTCAAAGTTCTGTGAGTCATTGTTTCCGGCTTCTTGGTATAATGCCAGAGCCGATCTGCTCTTTGTAAGAGCTACAAGTTATTTTACTGTTTTCTATTTTTCTGTTGCTTTTGTTTTTCAATTTCAAACTCTTGTTATAGCAAGCTGTGAGTCAGCGGTGGGTAAGCTGTAATCCTCAGTGGTAGAGAAGGATTCCTCTAGTAACTTAAGCTGTAAGGCTCAACGTGTGTTGGGAAGTTTTCCCTGAAGCTATGGATCAGTAGATTGGAAGCTGTGAATCAGCAGTGAAGCCACACTTGGATTATGTGTGGGGTGGATGTAAATCTCTGCAGGAGATCCAACCACCTAAAAATTGTGTGTCCATCCTTGATGGTTTGTGATTGTTAAATTCACATATATGGCTGCTATCTTGCTTTGTTTGATTGATATATTGGGTATTCTAGAGAGTGGAGAAGGTATATCAAAAGGCACTGCTCGAAGGATAAGTTAGGCTTATCTGAAAAGTGGTTTATTTTGCGTGAGGACACTCGTTGAGTTCAACCTCCGCCAAGTACCTCTTCACACTCCATATCTCTGGAATTTAGTTCAGCTGCTGCTGTGTTTCATCTGTCAATTTGAATTTACTCATTCTCTCTGTTAATATCACTTGACTAAGTCTTTTGTCAATTCAGTGGCTCTAGTGACTCTGTGTCTAGATTGGCTATTTTGATTAAGTAATTTTTAATTCTGCATTTATCTGCTTAATCGTGGATTAAGATTTGGGGTAGATCTATTCACCCCCCCTCTAGATCCATATCAGGCCTCTGTCTATGCCTGTGGAATTTTATGTTCTGGACATAGACCGATGTTTAAAGCTATTCTTGGAAGGCCATGGATTGAGTATCAGAATGTTGTGCCTTCGACCGTCCACCAGTGCCTCAAATTCCCTTTGGAAGGGTGGGTAGTTAAGGTCGAGAGTATCTCCACGGCTCGCACGATCAAGGCCATTACCGAAAAGATCCTTCCAACACTCTGGCCCACCAACAAGCCCGTCATTTCTATAATGGATCTCGACTTTCCATGGGCTTATTCACGTCGTGAACCAGAGGCTGCACAAGTGTGTTCTATAATGATGTCTAAGCTACCGGATACAAGGGGCTGGTCTATACTGTTGAAACTCGGGTACCAGCCAGGTAGAGGTTTGGGCCCCCGTCTTCAGGGGAGAACTAAGGTAGTCCTGAACTACAAAATGAGAGACCGAAGGGGATTAGGCTATTGCGAGAGATCGCTCGCATTGATGCTAGATTGGCTGCCATTAACTTGGACACTACGGGAGCACTTTGTCCGAGGTCCTCTTCAGCCGGGGTATGACACTCTTAAGACCCTAATTCAGCAGATCGACAAGGGAGGAAGTGTTGATTACCAGATGTCTGGCCCACCTCTAGTGCTGGAAGGCCTTAGCTCTGATATGCCAGATTTTTCAGGTTCTTTTGGTTGACTGTTTCGAGAGGGCGGCCATGCTATGGAGATTCAGGTGGTTAGGCGGGAGCGAAGAAATCCGGCCATCAACTCACGAGAGGTTGGGAGCTTTATCATGTTCTTTACTCTATCCCCATCCCAGTTATTTTCTATTTTTCTAGGCCTTCAATCCATACCTGCTGCACCTCCAATCATCATTCACTTATCTCCTCAGCTGTTTTATTCTACCTCAATGAAGCGTTCTCTAATTACTCCTCCATCTGTGTTAGCATCTCCTCACCCACCATCCTCTCCTCCTAAACTTCTCTCTCCCTCTCATCATGCCGTCTCATCCCTCTCCACACTTCAATTCTCTTGCTGCATGATCCTCGATGATTCCAAAAAAATGCCAATTTTCAAACTCATGTTTCATTTGAGGAAACTGCTATGTTTACTCCGTCTGCATCGGGGCAAGACATCCCGTCCTCCTCCTCCTCATCTTCGAGGGCCCTTCGTCCTCCTCTAGGTTAGATTTAGGTTCAGTCGAGTTAGTTGATAGAGTAGGATCGAGTCTAGCTGGTCCATCCAACCCCCCATTCCCCAGGTCTGAGATGCGCCCCACGTCACGTCACTCTAGAACTATTCCTCTTAGGTTCATCCAAGATCTCGCTCAGTGGTGTCGTGTCGTTCTTAGATGCCCGGAGTTTTTCGAAGAAGCCCTGGTGTTAGAAGAATAACCATGGGACGAGGTGCCTGGTGACGACGAATTGGGTGTATATGAGATCCTAGATGAGAAGGACCCAGTCAATGAGGAAGACAACGAGGTAGATGACACTGCCGATTTGTATGCTCAAGGATTGAAGAGATTTGATGAACTCTCCATGGTGGTAGATGAACCTACCAAGGAAATCAATCTAGGAACGGATGAAGAACCTAGGCCTATCATGATTTTTGCTAACCTCCCTCCCGAAGTCAAAGAGGAGTTAATCCAAGTCTTGAGAGAGTATAGTGATTCTTTTGCTTGGTCAAATAAGGACATGCCTGGTCTTGACCCATCATTGGTGGAACATAGGCTCGTGCTCAAGCCAGGGGCAAGACCCATAAAACAAAAGCTTAGAAGATTCCACCCCCACATGGCCTTGACGATGAAGAGGTTAATAAATTGCATAAGGCTAGATTCATTAGAGTTATTCTTTATCCTCAGTGGGTGGCAAACATCATCCCTGTTATGAAAAAGGATGGTAAAGTTCAGAATTGCATTGATTTTAGGAACTTGAATAAGGCATGTCCGAAAGATGATTTCCCGCTACCACATATTGACGTGTTGGTTGATAACACAGCTAGGTATGAAACCTTATCATTTATGGATGGTTACTCGGGGTATAACAAATCTGCCTGGCACCGGAAGATCAAGACAAAACTTCCTTTACCACGCCTTGGGGCACCTATTGCTATGTAGTTATGTCATTTGGATTGAAGAACGCAGGTGCTACCTGCCAAAGGGCGATGATGGCTATCTTCCATGACATGATGCATGTTTATATGGAAGCTTACGTGGATGATATTTTGGTGAAATCGAAGACTATAAGAGAACATCCTGGGATCTTGGCTGAGGTATTGCAAAGAGTCAGGGAGTATAAATTGAAGATGAATCCAAAGAAATGTGTGTTTGGAGTTTCCTCAAGGAAGTTACTTGGGTTTATAGTAAGCAGGCAGGGGATCGAGATTGATCCGAATAAGGCCAAGGCTATAGCTGAAATGCCCCCTCCGAAAAATATCACGGAACTTCTGTAAGGTTTCGATCAGAATGCGCAGCAAATATCATCGAAACCCTAGAATGCATATCGTTGCCGATTTTTCAAAATCAAACAAGAATGGTAAATCCTACGGTGTAAAGAATAATTCTTTACCTTTGCAGGGTTGAGAATCTCCCAAAAGCTCGAAGATGAATGAGAGAAAGATCCCGAGGTCGTGAGTCGTCCAAGCGTCCGGCCTCTTGATGTATCCACACGAGCAGTGAAAGCAGACGGGATCTCCTCCACGATCTCCACGTGCCGACCCGATCTCAACACCACCATCCACCGGGGAGGAAGGAGAGAGAAGGAGGGGGTGCCCTTGGAGAGAGAGAGAGAGAGAGAAGAGAGGACGGCCAGGGTTCTACCTTGTAGCTTGGCCAGGGTTTCTCCCTTTAGCATATATTTATAGACCTCTGGTGTTTTTCACAAAAACCCAATAATAGTCTATAAAGTCCACCCAGCCCGGTCTGTCCAATACTCTATTGTGTGTGACCCACTAGGCCCAATAGTCCGTTTGATTTTCCAGCCCATTAAGTAAAGAACTCCTTCTTAACTTAATAAATATTATCCATTAACTCTTAATGGAATTAGCGGGCTTTCCGATCACGAAAAGCACCAAGCAACGCCTCGTGATCCCAAATGACATTGAAGATAAGCAACCCACATTGAAACCTTTCCATCTATAGATTCCACACAGTTATAGATCCTCATTCATCCAATATCCCACCAGGACTAGGGTATGGTCCAATTGTCAAACCCTATTGTGTTCCGACCTCATCTGAATCCTGTACTCCAAACTGGTTCATTAAAAAAACTCATTTTCCATAATGAACTCCCATACCCTGGCCAGGGGTTTTTTCGAGACAGATCTGTAGGGCATTCTCTCTCATATATCATACTGAGAGTGAACGATCCCATGTTGTCAAACTAATTACCTTCGCATGAGTTCTAATGAGTCCGAATAACTAACTATACAGGACCACTTTATAGGAGTCCATAAGTTAGTAATCAAATACTCAGCATCTCTCATACAAGACATCTTTAGTGACTCAGGTCTAAGATCCAACTGTGCTACTGAGACATAGAATACCCTGATTGACAGTCAGTATGATTACCATTTAGGGATTCTAGATCGGGTCAGTTCAGTGTACTCATTCCACTAATGAGCACCCACACACATACTTCAGTGTCTCCACACTGATGACTATGAGAATAATCACACCCATCGTATGAGTAAGTATCATATGTGCCAGTCTATCCGGATCTTCAATGTCCCTTCTTGAAGATCCTATGATTGGGAACATTCAGAACACGTGCTTCTGGATGACTGATCTCATTATCATAATTTCATTATGATCCTGCCATCATTGCACAGGTTCAGGGACTTCATTACATTCAGATCATTAATAAAAATTAAATGTAATAAATAAATGCCATTAATATAAATATGAATGAAATATTACAAGAAATGTCACCCTCACATCTCATGTGATTGGCTTGTAGGGCATACATTTCTATCAGTCTCCCACTTGCACTAAAGCCAATCACCCACATGTTTGATCCCCATCAGCCCTAGGTGACGCTCAAAAACACTTTGAGTCAATGGCTTAGTTAGTGGATCTGCAATGTTATCACTGGAAGACACTCTGTCAATTACAATATCTTCTCTAGCTATAATCACTCTGATCAGGTGATAACGCCGCAGAATATGCTTCGATTTCTGATGAGACCTCGGCTCCTTTGCTTGTGCAATCGCCCCATTGTTATCACATAACAAGGGGACTGGATTAGAGATGCTTGGGACTGTAGGTGCCGGAAGTGGACTTCTGCGTACGGCGTGATGCGTGTGTCCTCCCGAACTTGTGCTGCTGCTACCTACAGTGCACATGTTAGAAAGATAGAAAAGGTGTGATCGCTAGAGGTGTTTACCTGAACCTCACAGGGCTAGAATGATCGTGAACACCTTAGGAAAGGGATAATGTGGGTTCCTATCCTCGCTCTCGGCCGGCCAAGAACGGGGAGCTCTGCGAGTCGATGATGAAGTTCCTGCAAATTAACCAGCAAATAAAAGACCATTAGACTGAGAAAGTGTAGTAAATGCTCATAGAAGTAAAGGAAACATGCAAATGGGGTCAATCGTACTGGGAAGGGGGGCGAGAAGAGGGATGGCCGAGACTTTCGACCATCCGCCTTCCCTATGTTTTGGGTTGAAAAACCTCTTTAGAAAAAGGGATATAGGCAGGTCTAATATGCATGTAATGCAGTGAAATGGAGTAAAACGCAGCAAGATAAAGCATAAAGGAAGAAAGACGGGGTTTTCCCGTCGACCATGTAGAGGGCGGCCACATGTGTGGCCGTTCAAGAGTGGTGGGCGTCCATGTCGATGGCCACCCCCTGTGACCAAGGCTCTCCCGCGGCGGAGCTCCTAGACTTCGGATTCTGTTGCTTGAGGAAGGTCGGAAGGTTTGCTCTCATTCTCACAGCTCTCTCTGGCTCACCGAACTGATAGAACCTCCTCTATGAAAAGATATCCAACCCCCTCTGAAAGTGTTCCCCCCCGGGAGATGGTTTGGAATGGGTTTTGTATGTGGGGGATTCTCCCTCCAAAAATCATTTGAAAATAGAGTACGTGTAAGCTACGTGGGTCTCGAACCTCTCGAGTGGGAGCGATTTCATAGGACGTGCCCGGAGTGGGCGGATCGTGGAGTTGACGGACATTTGACAGGAGGCGGCCAAGGTTCTGGCCATCCAAAGGAGCTGGGAGGCCAGGTCGATGGCCTTCTTGAGGGTGAGGGCGGCCAGTAGTCTGGCCACCTTGGAATGAGCTGGGTGGCCAGGTCGATGGCCGCCTTGGGATGTGGGCGGCCAGCTCTCTGGCCGCCCTGGAATGGGCTGGGCGGCCAGCTCTGTGGCTGCCCTCGGTTCTGGGCGGCCAGCACCTTGGCCGCCCAGGGATCAAGGCATGGAGTGTATATAAAATCTCAAAAAATTCACCTCGTGGACTCACACCCCTGTGGATGCACTTTTTATTAATAAATCATTGGTTATTTGTTTATTAGGTTTATTAAGTGCGTGGGCGTGCCAGTCACCAAGGTGACGATTTATGCGAGCTTCAAGGAAGCCCATGGTGCGCTTGATCTGACTAATCAGACGATTGTGTAGTTCGTGTCGAGACCAAAACCCGCCGCGCCGTAAAGGTCACGGTGTCATTTACATCCCCTCAGAGAGGGGAACACCCTTGATTAATCACCGGGAATCAGGGCCTCATGGCCAGAAAACTATATCGAGAGAAACAAGCCGATAGCGGTCTCGAATCAATCGGAATGCCCTATGTCTAGGGAAGCAAGCATTCAAAATATGTCGGTCACTCAAGGGACCATTTTGATATTCGGACGAGCGTCCAGCTTCAAAAAATTGTGATCGTCACGGGGAAAACCGAAGCATATGTATGCCGGGGTACGACAAATTTATTGTTCAAAGGGATAGGAGACATTCGGTTGAATCCCTGTTAGAGTGGTCGAGAATCAGTGAGTTTATTGGCCTGGTCTGAGATCGAGTCAGGACCATTCCGGGGGCGCCTCCCATGGTCCAAACGAGGCTTGCGTGGGCATCGTTAATATTTTTGGTGCCGAAGGGCAGCGGGAAAGTGTCCCAGGACTAGATTCCAAAATAAAGACACACACGGAGATAGCTGGCTATAGGCCTAGGATGTGGGTCAGGCGATGACCATGGTTGGGGCGAACCCGAGGTCCAAACGTGACTCACGAAGGTCTTATTGATATTCCCAACGTAGGGTTCGGGGAAGACGAGAGCCGTCTCATTCCATTCAGATTTTGTTGGTCATTCATGGACCACTTTATGTTCGGACAAAGATCCGTATTGAAGGCACGACGTAAACGGAAATAAACCCGTACAAATGTCTGCCGTAGGTACGGCAAGTTTAATGTGGATGCGGGATTAGATCCCGGTATATGTCAGTCACTAATGGACCATTCACTGTTCGGACGAGAGTCCACATTTGAAGCATCGAAGATAACGACAAAGCCGTACGGATGTCTGCCGTGGATACAGCAAGTTTAATATGGATGCGGGATTGGATCCCGATAGAGGTGGATCAAGCTGATGAACTATCGGCCCGAGATGGTTTCAAACTATGGCCATAACGGGGTTCCTGAGGTCCATGTCCGATGCCATGGGGCGTCATTGCTTTTCTCTTCACACATAGTCCGGGGAAACGAAGGTTCCAAGGTATGCGTGCATGTCGGTCACGGTCGGACCATTTCTTGTTCAGACGGAAGTCCGCGTTTGTAGTGTAAGAGATGGTGACAAACCATACAAATGTCTGCCATGAGTACGGCAAGTTTAATGCAAGTGCGAGATTAGATCCCGGTAGAAGCGGGTCAGATTAATGATCTATCGGCCCGGGATAAGTTCGGATCATGGTCACATCCGGGTGAAGGCTCCCGAGATCCAAGTCCGATGGGCATCATTACTTTTCTCTTCATACGCAGTCCAGGGGAGTGAATTGTTAAATGTGGAGCACGAACTCGCCAACGTGCGCCCTAGCACGCGGATCGACCTGCGCGGTCAGGTCGCGAGGGTCAAGGGGGCAGCACCCCTTGCGGGGGTCTCCGGGGGCGGAGCCCCCGGAAGGAAATTGTAATGCCCCAGATTTTTTTTGGATCCTTGTTCGTGGGTCCCGGATCTGGTTTCTCGGAGTGTCCGACTCCGTTGTGTCCAAAATTTCATTTCGGACATCTTTCGTGTTCGGATCGGCACGATCCAGAGTTGTTTCGGTGGCCCGGAAGCATTCCGCGGCTTTTCCGCGTGTGTTTTCTGATTCCCGGTGTGTGTTTCGATAATTCCTTCGGAACCTCGTTGCGGGTGAACCGGGCCGTTCACCAGGGCGCGAGTGGTACCGTTGCGATCGGTGCGTTCCGAAGATCGCGGAAACGTGATTTTCTATTTTTCAGCATTTTTGAGAATTTCTGGATTTTCTTATATATATATATAACCTTTTCTCTCTCTCCCCTCTCATTTCTCTCTTCTCTCCTCTCTCTTCTCATGCTCTCTCCTCTCTCCCTCTCTCTCCGACGGCCGACGGGGTGGAGTGTGGGCGAGGCGGGGGCAGCGCGGGCGAGGCACGGGCGAGGATGGATGAGGATCGAGGCGGTGGAGGCGTGGTGAAGCTCGGCCGTGGGTTCGTGGAACGGCGAGGCTTCAACGGCGTTTTCTTCGTGGACCGGCATCCACGGTGCGTCGTTTCTTCGGTGGAGGTAGGGAGATGGACCCTCAACCCGCGTACCTCATTTCCCGCGAGTTTCGTAGGCCGTGGTGAGCCGAGCGGGCTAAACGGGGTGATTTGGGAAAAATGCATGTTTTTGGGGAGTGAGCCGAATCTTGTGTTTTGATCGTGTTTTTGGGGTTTAAATGGGTCCCCTCAGTGTTAGGGAGGTTGGGGGATGTTTCCCCCTTTGTTTCCCCATCACCCGGGGGTGATCGGGGCGTGGAATGGATTTCTTCGTGGTTCTCACCGTGTTTTGGGCGCGGACTGAAAACGCGCTACCCTCAGGTAGCGCGTTCTTGATGGTCGCGCCGCCCCGACGGGGCGCGTTCATCGGGGAAGATGAACAGTTTGGCGGTTCCTGTCGCGCTATGGGGCCCAAGCGCGTTCAGGGTTGTCGCGCTATAGGATCATAGCGTGACCTGGTCTGGTCGCGCTATGGACCTGTAGCGCGTTCTTGTTGAACGCGCTAAGGGTGTATAGCGTGTTCTGCCTGAACGCGCTATGCACCTATAGCGCGTTCTGCCTGAACGCGCTATGCACCTATAGCGCGTTCTTGGAGGGGACCAGCCGGGCTGCCCGGGGTAGGCGGTCTGCGGCTGATCATGCTCCCCTTGGGCCGTGTGTGTCCCGGACACCCCGTGGAGTTCCGTGACCGTGTCTTTGGGCATCCGGAGGTCCGTTTACTTTGATTAGTGTCCCCGTGAGTTTAAGGGTCTGGGTGACCTTCTAGCGTTCCGATTGTGTTGTGTTGGTCTCCGGTCGACCCGGTTGTGACCTAGTGGTCGATCTTTGGCCTCGTGAGTGTCCCGGACACCCGTGGGTTTCGTTACCGAATTTTGGGTGTCTGGAAGTACCGTGTTACCTCGATAAGCGTGCCCATGGGCTTGGCGGGTCCGGGTGACCCCAGGTGTTTCGGGCTTCCGGGTTCTTGCTAGATCGAGTCACCGTGTATCGGTGTGAGTGCGGCGAGGTTTCCCCGCACGTCGTGGTTTCTCCGGGAGTTGGTTTTGAGTGGGCTATGTGTGTGGCCTTGGTCTGCCAGTCCAGTTGCCCAGCCTGGTGCTGGAGGGTTGTCGCTTTTCCCAGGGTTTGGAAATCAGTGTGGCAGCTTGCAGGCTACCTTGGGAATCGTGCTTCTGTGGTTTCCGTGTAGGCCGTGCCTATGGCCTGTGAACCGCGAGTCCATGTCCTAACTTGGGACTGGAGGTCTCCTGAGTTCCCAGGTGGGGGAATGGTCTCGGCGATTGCGATTCGCCTCGTGAGTCATCGCATTATGGTTTTGGACCTAGGGATTAGGCCAGATTGACGGCTCAGTGTTGTCGTGTGCAACGGTCTTGACCCCGAGTCTTGTGACTCAAAGGCCGTTGGGTTTCGTAGGTCTAGTGGACCATCTGTAGTCTGGTGGCGTCGTGCCACCTGTTACTCCATGTTACTCGCAATGGGTGCGTGCGCGGTTTTCTGTGTCCACGTTCTGTGACACGTCCACTAGTCGTAGCTTTCCCACGGCACGCGTGTGCTGGCTCGCCTGGGAGTGGCTGAGCGGCGTACCCGAGAGAGGTGGTGAGTAGACTGGTTATCGCAGGGCCCCCGCGTACTTCCGAGTCCGGGTTTAGGGGGAAATACCAGCTAGAGGACAGGCCTAGGGTGTACGGTCTGAGTGTGCACAGGAGGTTGGGGGCGTCGGACGGCGCCGGAAGGCGCGACCCCAACTAGTCCTTGTTCTGTGGTACTGGTTACTGAGTGTGTCTGAGTCTCACGCCTGGGGCGTCGTAGCTAGACACTTGTGACGCGGTGTAAGACGTCAGGGGATGCATCCGGTCGTTCTTCTAGTGGGTGGTGCTCCTGTCACGCGACGTGAGGTGTTGTGTATCGGGTTATGTTTCGTCCGCGAGACGAGACTTCGTGAGTGGTTTCGGGAGTGTTCCCGGAGTCGAGGACTGGGGTTTCCGGTGAGTGTCACCGAGGGCCTTTCTTGAGACAGTGTTGTGTTCACGACGGTGAGGTCGTGACCATGTTCCCTGACCGTGTGGTTTTGGCTTGGGCCCTTTTCGGAGGGCAGGCCTCCGCTGCGGAGGTAGCGAGGCGTTTTCCTAGTAGCATGGCTAGGGCGGTTCGTGTCTGGTGGTCCCCGATCGTGGGATCGGGTGGTCGGGCGCGTGGCTTGGTTGTCCCCCGACGGGAGACTAGGTTGTGTTTTCTGGTACAGTAGGAGTAGCTGTAGAGCCGAGGTTTTACCGGCCACCGTAGTTACTTTCCTGCTTTCGTGGTTACTTCTTTCCGTTGCCGTCTTGCTAGCGTAGCTTTCCTTCTGCCGTTGTTTCTCAGTTGGGGTTCCGCGGGATCCCTACTGGGCCAGTGACAGGAGGCTCACCCCTGCGTTTCAGGTGCGGCGGTTCTGCCTCGGGGTTCGGGGGTGCTGTGCGGAGGTTCTTAGTTGCCAGCTTGCCGGGCCCAGTGTACACTTGGCATGTGGTACGTTTTACTGCTTTAGACTGTACTTTCTATTAGACTGGACTCTGTCGTAGTTGTTTATTTATTTCTGTTAATTGTTGAATTATCCTGCCTTATTTCCTATTTCTTTGTACCTCCACACTCCTTTTTAGCCCTTCCGAGCCCTCCCGGCTCGTGGGCGGCGGTTCGAGTCTCGGGTCATCGGGCCTTCCCGGTAACCGGATTCTCGGGTCGTCACAGAAATTTTGATTATACGAATTGTTCATGCTCTTTCATTTTCATTTATTAGTTTGGGACTCTTCTTTTGTTTTATTCATTAGTTTCAAACCCTTTCTTCTATTTTGTTAAATTGTGTTTTCTTTTATGAGGCACGCCGGTTAAGAGAGTGCCAATGGGGGGGTGCGCGCCGGCTAAGGATACTACAAGGGGCGCGCCGGTTAAATGGAAAGTGGGATGCGCGCCGGTTTAAGGAAGCCAATAGGCGCGCCGGATATGGGCAAGGGGCGCGCCGGTTAAATGCACCCATGGGGGGCGCGCCGGGTTAGGTGGATGCACAGGGGGGGCATGCCAGATTAGGTTCAAGAAGAATGGCACGTCGGATTAGGTTGATGCACAGGGGGGGCGCGCCAGATTAGGTTCAAGAAGAATGGCGCGCCGGATTAACAAGGTGAATAGTAAGGGGGTGTGCACTATTCATGCCATGATTTTGAAAGTCATTTTGAGTGTGGGGCTAAACCGGCGCGGGGGGGGGGGGGGGGTAGCGCGCCGGATTAGCCCGCGCCGGCTTAGCTCCAAAGAGGTTTTCTGTTTGCTTCTTTTGTTCTTTCTTTTCTTTTGCAGATTGCTTTGATGATTGGTTCGTTCGTTCGATTGGTGGGTTAAGTTTGTGGAGAAGAAGAAGATTAAGTGTTTTAATTGTTTATTAAGGTGGATTAGCGTGAAGATTGAATGTTTTATTAGGAGGGTTTGTGCAGGAACTCAGAGATTCAGTCGTGATCAGGGGCTTCAAGCATATGCTGTTCTTATCTTCGGACAACTTACTTTGTTCGCTTATTCTTAAGTGTTCTCGGCCTAGCGTAATTTGGGCAGCGTCTCCCCCGGACTGAAGTTTGCCAGAGAAAAATGGGGAACACCAAACGGATTACTCCGGGGTGAACCTCGAAACTCGGAGTGAGGCCTCCGTTC
The DNA here is from genome assembly GCA_022559845.1 of Amorphophallus konjac. Classification (NCBI taxonomy): domain Eukaryota; kingdom Viridiplantae; phylum Streptophyta; class Magnoliopsida; order Alismatales; family Araceae; genus Amorphophallus; species Amorphophallus konjac. The sequence goes on along the minus strand of CM040122.1, from coordinate 356,907,980 downwards.
ACCCATAAGTGCGTGTGGAGACTCGAGGACCAACCTTCAAGAGTTCCAGCAGCTTACAGGTGGTGATTTCATGAAGCGGGACAAATGTATGCCACGAGGCCATGAATGTTCATCCCCTGATAGACTCCTTTGAAGGCCACGCTATGGAGAAGCAAGCTTCGAAGGGCCCTGGATGAGTAGAATATGAAATAGGGAAAGAAGAAGAAAGACAAAGAATCACGTTTGCCAAAAGGGCCTTCTGTTTATTCATCCACCAAAGGGGGAAAACGGCTCAAACCCAAGATGTTTCATCTCAAAAGAAGAGAAATACATTACAGAGGGAGAAAAGGGAAATAGATACATGGACGGGGGGGAACGGAGCACAAGCTCTTCCTCCTCCATGCTCACCTCTCGCTCTCACCCTCACTCTTTCACCCTTTCCTTCACCTCTCCGGCATGGATGGATGGAGTTTCCTTCACTTCTGGTGGCCTTCTCTTTTTTCTTCAGTCGCCCTCCCGGGGGTTCGAGAGCGATGCTCTGTGGAACAGGCAGAGTATATATAGAACTGGTTGCCCTTTCTTTGCTCGAACAGAAGAAAAACTCCCGCCACTTTATTCGTCTGCGGTGGCATCCAGTGGTTGGTGCCATAAATAGTTGTTCGTCCGAGGATAGGACATTTGCGGATTTGCCGGAAGATCTTCTGCTGCTGCTGCTGTCGATGCATGTTGCTGCTATCGCTGCCACTTCGCTGTCGAACGAAGGAGGAGACATGGCTTTGAGCATTGAATGTCCTCTGATGCAAAACAGAGCACCGGAGTTATGACGGGATGGGTCGGTTGCGCGCCGTATAGGCGTTCGAAGGAGGATAACTTGTTTGAATCACCTAATCCGGCGCGGGGGAATAGTGACCGTGCCGGAATAGCATTTTTTGTTGCCTTCAAAATGAGTGCACCGTTTTAGCATACAAGGGGGGTGGCGCCGTATTAACCATCTCAAAGGGGAGGGCGCGCCGATTTATAGTCAAGAAGGGGGCGCGCGCCGGTTTAAGGCTGTTGGAAGGGGCGCGCAGGTTTAAGGCCTAAGCAAGGGCGCGCCGGTTTAAGTGCAGGCCGCGTCGGTTTAGACCTCGTCTCCGCTTTGCGACCTTTCAGGCAATCAGTTGTGCTCCTGAAGATCTTCAGGTGCAATGCTCCTGCTCCGAGGTGTTTAGCTCGGAGTTTTTGAATCCCGATTCGGGACTTCGAGTGATTTCCGGCACAAGCCAAATCCGCGTCCGAGTTTCTGAGCTTCTTCTGATTCGGCCTTCGGCCATGCCAACTGGAGAGCCGGGGTTGTCTCTTCTGCCCAAGGGGCTTCATTGTTGGGTGGCAGAGCACCGGGTATATATTCATCTTGCTTGGGGGAGGTACAGAGTTTATTCGGCCTTCCCACCTTCGACTCGCTCTTGAGATGTTGAGACGTCCGTGCCACAGGAACATTCCTTATCTTCTCTTTTTTTTGACATCCACAAATGCCCCCCACTCGTGGGCGGCGCTAGCGAGGAAAGAGTGCCGGGGCCCGTGAGTGTAGAGTTCTTCGATAGGATATATGTTCTTCGAGCCAGTGGGATGCTAGTTCGATGCAAATTCACGGGAAAGCGCTCACTCCTTCAGCAAAGGGATGAGGGGATCGCTTCACCGCATATGCACGTGGATCGAGATGTCAGAGTGGGGGTTTAGTCATTGACATGGGGTAAATACCGAAGCAAGGACGAAGGGTCTATGCATCGTCTTAGGCAAGAGGCCTAAAATGACTTAGATGAGGCCAATCCCAAGGGGGATTTGGTAACTTGTGCTAGGTTTAGGAGAGTTGTTCATTCATCGACTCGGATGGGAGGTCCAAGCCGGATGCTTTTGAGAGGGCTCCGACGGAGTGAGATGGATTTTATGCATTCGGGTGGAACGTTCGAAGCGAATGGTTTATTTGCTAGTGCCGACTGGGTGTCGGGAGCTGACGTGGTCTATTCATTGGCACGGGGTGAGTGCCAAGGCAAAGGGGTCTTTCATTCATTGACTTGGACGGGAGGTCCGAGCCAAGCAAAGAGGTTCTTTTTGTTCATCGACTTGGACGGAAGGTCCGAGTCAAGTAAGAAAGTTCTCTTTTTTTTTTCATTGACTTGGACGGAAGGTCCGGGCCAAGCAAGAAGGCTCTCTCTTTTTTTATTCATTGGCTTGGATGGAAGGTCCGAGCCAAGCAAAGAGGTTCTTTTTGTTCATCGACTTGGACGGAAGGTCCGAGCCAAGCAAGAAAGTTCTCTTTTTTTTATTCATTGACTTGGACGGAAGGTCCGAGCCAAGCAAGGAAGTTCCCTTCTTTTTTTTTCTTTTTTTTATTGACTTGGACGGAAGGTCTGGGCCAACCAAGAAGGCTCTCTCTTTTTTTATTCATTGGCTTGGACAGAAGGTCCTAGCCAAGCAAAGAGGTTCTTTTTGTTCATCGATTTGGACGGAAGGTCCGAGCCAAGCAAAGGAGGTTCTTTTTGTTCATCGACTTGGACGGAAGGTCCGAGCCAAGCAAGAAAGTTCTCTTTTTTTTATTCATTGACTTGGACGGAAGGTCCGAGCCAAGTAAGGAAGTTCCCTTCTTTTTTTTTATTTTTTTATTCATTGACTTGGATGGAAGGTCTAGGCTAAGCTAGAAGGCTCTCTCTTTTTTTATTCATTGGCTTGGACGGAAGGTCCGAACCAAGCAAAAAAGATTTCTCTTTTTTTTGTTCATTGACTTGGACGGAAGGTCCGAGCCAAGCAAGTAAGTTCCCTTCTTTTTTTGTATTCATTGACTTGGACGGAAGGTCCGGGCCAAGCAAAGGAGTTCTTTCTTTTTTTCCTCTTCCACTTTTTTATCTTCCTCTTCTCTTCTCTTTTTTCTTTTGGGTACAAAATCAATGCTGTACTAGGGAAGGGGGGAAGTTTTACACATAGGGATTGGCCATCTGTCGGCGTGGCTGCCAGTGGCTGTACATCTATCAGCCTGCGTGTCGACGGCTGATCATCTGTTGGCTCAGTCGTCGGCTGTCGACATCCGTCGGATTGGAGCCCCGATGGCTGAACATCTGTCGGGTTGAAGCCCCGATGGCTGGACATCTATCGGATTAAAGCCCCGATGGCTGCACATCTATCGGATTAAAGCCCCGATTGGCTAAGCATCTATCGGATTAAAGCCCCGATTGGCTGAGCATCTATCGGATTAAAGCCCCGATCGGCTGAACATCTATCGGATTAAAGCCCCGATTGGCTGAGCATCTATCGGATTAAAGCCCCGATTGGCTGAGCATCTATCGAATTAAGGCCCCGATCGGTTGAGCATCTATCGGATTAAAGCCCCGATCGATTGAGCATCTATCGGATTAAAGCCCCGATTGGCTGAACATCTATCGGATTAAAGCCCCGATTGGCTGAGCATATTTTAGATTAAGGCCCCGATCGGCTGAGCATCTATCGGATTAAAGCCCCGATTGGCTGAGCATCTATCGGATTAAGGCCCCGACCGGCTGAGCATCTATCAGATTAAAGCCCCGATTGGCTGAGCATCTATCGATTAAAGCCCCGATGGCTGAGCATCTATCGGATTAAAGCCCCGATGGCTGAGCATCTATTGGATTAAAGCCCCAATTGGCTGAGCATCTATTGGATTAGATGAAAGGTCGTGACGTCGATCATGTGAGAGGTTTATTGGGTGGATGGCCGAAGGCTGAAGATAAAAGACCATGTCTGCCTCAGGGCTCACTTTCTTTTCTTCTCTTCTTCTTTTATGTGGAGAGGCGAATGGAAAGACCATGTCTGCCTGATGACTGTTCTTTTTGTTCTGCTCTTCTTCTTCCTCTATTTATTGTGAGGAGGAGGGTGCAAAGACCACGTCCGTCTCATGGCTCACTTTCTTTTCTTCTCTTCTTATTTTGCGTGGAGAGGCGAGTGGAAAGGCCACGTCTGCCTGACGACTGTTCTTTCTTTTCTGCTCTTCTTTTACTGTGAAGAGGCGGGTGCAAAGACCACGTCTACCTCATGACTGTTCTTTTGTTCTGCTCTTCCTCTCTCATTGATGCCCCGGATTGGGGTGTATTTCTCTTAACGTGCCCCCAGGTTGGAGTGTACCTTTTCTTCTGTGCTCCCAAGCGGGGTGTATTCTCTCATGGCTTCTAGGCCCCCAGATGGGGTGTAACTTCTGCTTCTCATGCCCCAAGCGGGTATGTTTCCCTTCGAATGCCCCTAAACTGGGACGTACCTTTTGCTTCTTATGCTGCCAGGGCGGGATGTAGCTTCTACTTCTTGTGCCCCTAGAGCGGGGGTGAGTTCCTTCCTTTGTGTGCCCCAGGAAGGGTATAGTCTTTGCTTCTCATGCCCCAGTAGCGGGGTGTATTTTTTTGCCTTAAATGCCCCTAAATCTGGGGTAGATTTTTTTTGAATACCCCAGAGCTAGGGTGAATTCTTCATGGCTTCTATGCCCCCGTGGCGGGCGGGGTATGTTGCTTCTTCAAATGCCCCTAAGCCGGGGTATACCTCTCTTCATATGCTCCTAGGTCGGGATGTATGTCTCCTTGCTTCTGTGCCCCCAGGCAGGGGTGTATTCTTGCTCTCTTTTCTTTTATACGCCCCTGTGGCGGGATATATTTCTCTTCATGTGCCCCTAAGCTGGGTGTAACTCTGTTGCTTGTTGTGCCCCCAGGTCGGGGTAGATTCTTCTGCTTCTTCTGCCCTAGAGTGGGGTATATTTCTCTTCGTATTCCCCTAAGCTGGGGTGTATTCTTTTGTTCATATGCCCCCCATACGGGGTAGAGTCTTTGCCTCTTATGCCGCCGTGGCGGGGTATGTTTCTTATTCAAAAGCCTCTAAGTCGGGGTGTATTCTTTTTTGGCTTTTATGCTCCTAGGCGGGGTGTGTTTCTTCTTCAGGTGCCCCTAGACTGGGGTGTATTCTTTATAGCTTTTGTGCCCCCAGGCGGGGTGTATTCTTCTGCTTCTTATGCCCCTGGACCGGGGTGGATTCATTTGCTTCTTCTACCCCTTTCAAGGCGAGGCGTACTTCTCTTCGTATGCCCCCAGAGCGGGGTGTGTTCTGCTTCTTTTCTTCTGCTTCTTATGCCCCCAGAGCGGGGTGGATGCATGCTTCCTATGCCTCCATATCGTGGTATGTTCTGCTTCTTCTACCCCTCAAGGCGGGGCACATTTCTCTTCATATGTCCCCAGAGCGAGGTGCAGTCTTTGCTTCTCATGCCCCTCCACGGCGGGGTGTCCTCTGCCTATTTTACTCCTAAGGCGGGGTGTATTCTTTTCTTCATAGGCTCCCATGGCGGGGTATGTTTCTTCTTCAGATGCCCCTAAGTCGGGGTGTGCTTTTTTCTTTGTGTGCCCTCAAGCCGGTGTGAATTCTGCTGCTTCTACCCCTCAAGGCGGGGCACATTTCTCTTCATAGGTCCCTAGAGCAGGTCCGCTTCTCTTTCTAATGCCCCTAAGTTGGGGGTGCATCTTCTGCTTCCTATGCCTCCAAAGGGAGGTATCTTTCTCTTCACATGCCCCCGGCAGGGGGTGTATCTTTTGCTTCTTGTGCCCTTGAAGGGGGAGGGTAGCTTTATTTCACGTGCCCCCACGAGGGGTGTGTTTTGCTTCTTGTGCACTCAAGGCAAGGTGTGTCTTTTCTTCACGTGCCCCTAGATCAGGGTATAACTCTGTTGCTTATCGTGCCCGCAGGCCGGGGTAGATTCTTCTGCTTCTTCCACCCCAGAGTGGGGTATATTTCTCTTTGCATTCCCCTAAGCCGGGGTGTAACCTTTGCTTTATGTGCCCCCGAGTCGGGGTGGATTCTCTTCATGTGCCCCCAGGCCGGGGTGTATTCTTTTGCTTCTTATGCCCCTAAGTCGGGGTATGACTTTTGCTTTACGCGCCCCCGAGTCGGGGTGGATTCTCTTCATGTGCCCCAAGCCGGGGTGTATTCTGCTCCTTGTGCACCCCAGGCGGAGTTTGTCTCTTTCTTTGTATGTCCGCATGCCGGGGTGTGTTTCTTGCTTCTTATGCCCCCATGGCGGGGTATAGTCTTTGCTTCTCGTGCCCCCATAGCGGGTTAAAGTCTTTGCTCCTTATACCCCCATGGCGGGGTAGGGTCTTTTGCTTCTTATGCCCCCATGGCGGGTTAAAGCATTCCCCACAGGGGGCAAGAATTCATTAAGCCACAGTTGCGGCTTATTGGATCTTCTAGCAGCCACTGGGGGGGGGGGGGGCGTTTTATGCCGGATAGGGGCAGCAGGAAGGTGGAACGGGCCAGGGCATTGTACCACGGACTTCGACCCTCCTAGAGCTGGGCGGGATGTCGGCCTTCTTTTCGTTCTCTTGGTCGGCCATGCATGCCAAATTTTTTTGTCCTTTCTTTTCTTCTCTTCTTCTTATCTTTTTGTGTGTGTAATAGACCAAGGTGGGTGTGCAGGAGAGCGCTCACCCCCTCAGGGAGAGGATGAGTGGTTCGCTCCACCGCATCAATCCCACAGTGGTAATCTTCGTTCAGCACGGGTCCCGACGAATATGGCCGTACAACCCTCTCTTGCCAATTCTTTCTCTTCCCTCTTTTTGTCTCTTTGTTCTTTGTTCTTTTCTCTTTTCTCCTTTTCTTCTTGCAGAAAGGGGATTTGATTTCCCCTCCCTCTCCTCTTTTCTCTTCTCTCTTTTTTTTTAGCGGCCTTCATGATTCATGGAAGCTGTAGGTGCCTCGGAGTAGCATCTCTGAGGCCACATAACATTTTCTCCTGGTCTGGCTTGTCTCCCCATAGGGCTAGTGAAGACAACACCTGCAATTCATCAAAGTAGACAGACATCGTTTATTAGGAGGCCATGAGGCCCTGAATCCCGACGAAGAGATGAAGGGTGGTTTCAGTCCCACCGGGCGTGCCAAGACTTGTGGACACACTTTTTATTAATAAATCATTGGTTATTTGTTTATTGGGTTTATTAAGTGCGTGGGCGTGCCAGTCACGATTTATGCGAGCTTCAAGGAAGCCCATGGTGCGCTCGATCTGACTAATCAGACAATTGTGTAGTTCGTGTCGAGACCAAAACCCGCCGCGCCGTAAAGGTCACGGCATCATTTACATCCCCTCAGAGAGGGGAACACCCTTGATTAATGACCGGGAATCAGGGCCTCATGGCCAGGAAACTATATCGAGAGAAACAAGCCGATAGCGGTCTCGAATCAGTCGGAAAGCCCGATGTCTAGGGAAGCAAGCATTCGAAATATGTCGGTCACTCAAGAACCATTTTGATATTCGGACGAGCGTCCGGCTTCAGAAAATTATGATCGTCACGGGAAAAACCGGAGCATATGTATGCCGGGGTACGGCAACTTTATTGTTCAAAGGGATAGGAGACATTCGGTTGAATCCCGGTTAGAGTGGTCGAGAATCAACGAGTTTATTGGCCCGGTGCGAGATCAAGTCAGGACCATTCCGGGGGCGCCTCCCGCGGTCCAAACGAGGCTTGCGTGGGCATCGTTAATATTTCTGGTGCCGAAGGGCAACGGGAAAGTGTCCCAGGACTAGATTCCAAAATAAAGACGCATACAGAGATAGCTGGCTATAGGCCTAGGATGTGGGTCGGGCGATGACCATGGTTGGGGCGAACCTGAGGTCCAAACATGACTCACGAAGGTCTTATTGATATTCCCACACGTATGGTTCGGGGAAGACGAGAGCCGTCTCGTTCCATTCAGATTTTTTTGGTCATTCATGGACCACTTTATGTTCGGACAAAGATCCGTATTGAAGGCATGACGTAAATGGAAATAAACCCTAACAAATGTCTGCCATAGGTACGGCAAGTTTAATGTGGATGCGGGATTAGATCCCGGTATATGTCAGTCACTAACAGACCATTCACTATTCGGACGAGAGTCCACATTTGAAGCATCGAAGATAACGACAAAGCCGTACGGATGTCTACCGTGGATACGGCAAGTTTAATGTGGATGCGGGATTGGATCCCGATAGAGGTGGATCAAGCTGATGAACTATCAGCCCGAGATGGTTTCAGACTATGGCCATAACGGGGTTCCCGAGGTCCACGTCCGATGCCATGGGACGTCATTGCTTTTCTCTTCACACACAGTCAGGGGAAACGAAGGTTCCAAGGTATGCGTGCATGTCGGTCACGGTCGGACCATTTCTTGTTCGGACGGAAGTCCGCGTTTGTAGTGTAAGAGATGGTGACAAACCATACAAATGTCTGCCACCGTGAGTATGGCAAGTTTAATGCAAGTGCGGGATTAGATCCCGGTAGAAGCGAGTCAGATTAATGATCTATCGGCCCGGGATAAGTTCGGATCATGGTCACATCCGGGTGAAGGCTCCCGAGATCCAAGTCCGATCTAGTGGGGCATCATTACTTTTCTCTTCATACGCAGTCCGGCGGAGTGAATTGTTAAATGTGGAGCCCGAACTCGCCAACGTGCGCCCTCGCACGTGGATCGACCTGCTCTGTTAGGTCGCGGGGGTCAAGGGGGCAGCGCCCCTTGCGGGGGTCTCCGGGGGCGGAGCCCGGAGAATTTTGATTATACGAATGGTTCATGCTCTTTCATTTTCATTTATTAGTTTGGGTCTCTTCTTTTGTTTTATTCCTTAGTTTCAAACCCTTTCTCCTATTTTGTTAAATTGTGTTTTCTTTTATGAGGCACGCCGGTTAAGAGAGTGCCAATGGGGGGGGGGTGTCGGCTAAGGATACTACAAGGGGTGCGCTGGTTAAATGGAAAGTGGGATGCACGCCGGTTTAAGGAAGCCAATGGGCGCGCCGGATAAGGGCAAGGGGCGCGCCGGTTAAATGCACCCATGGGGGGCGCGCCGGGTTAGGTGGATGCACAGGGGGGGCGCGCCGGATTAGGTTCAAGAAGAATGGCGCACCGGATTAGGTGGATGCACAGGGGTGGTGCACCGGATTAGGTTCAAGAAGAATGGCGCGCCGGATTAACAAGGTGAATAGTAAGGGGGTGCGCACTATTCATCCCATGATTTTGAACGTCATTTTAGTTTGGGGCTAAACCGGCGCAGGGGGGGGTAGCGCGCCGGATTAGCCCGCGTCGGGTTAGCTCTAAAGAGGTTTTCTGTTTGCTTCTTTTGTTCTTTCTTTTCTTTTGCAGATTGCTTTGATGATTGGTTTGTTCGTTCGATTGGTGGGTTAAGTTTGTGGAGAAAAAGAAGATTAAGTGTTTTAATTATTTATTATGGTGGATTAGCATGAAGATTGAATGTTTTATTAGGAGGGTTTGTGCAGGAACTCAGAGATTCAGTCATGATCAGGGGCTTCAAGCATATGCTGTTCTTATCTTCGGACAACTTACTTTGTTCGCTTATTCTTAAGTGTTCTTGGCCTAGCAAAATTTGGGTAGCGTCTCCCCCGGACTGAAGTTTGCCAGAGAAAAATGTGGAACACCAAACGGATTACTCCGGGGTGAACCTCGAAACTCGGAGTGAGGCCTCCGTTAACCCATAAGTGCGTGTGGAGACTCGAGGACCAACCTTCAAGAGTTCCAGCAGCTTACAGGTGGTGATTTCATGAAGCGGGACAAATGTATCCCACGAGGCCATGAATGTTCATCCCCTGACAGACTCCTTCGAAGGCCACACTATGGAGAAGCAAGCTTCGAAGGGCCCTGGATGAGTAGAAGATGAAATAGGAAAGAAGAAGAAAGACAAACAATCACGTTTGCCAAAAGGGCCTTCTGTTTATTCATCAACCAAAGGGGGAAAATGGCTCAAACCCATGATATTTCATCTCAAAAGAAGAGAAATACATTGCAGAGGGAGAAAAGGGAAAGAGATTCATGGACGGGGGAGAACAGAGCACAAGCTCTTCCTTCTCCGTGCTCACCTCTCACTCTCACCCTCACTCTTTCACCCTTTCCTTCACCTCTCCGGCATGGATGGATGGAGTTTCCTTCTCTTCGGGTGGCCTTCTCTTTTTTCTTCAGTCGCCCTCCCGGGGGTTCGAGAGCGATGCTCCGTGGAACAGACGGAGTATATATAGAACGGGTTGCCCTTTCTTTGCTCGAACAGAAGAAAAACTCCCGCCACTTCATTCGTCTGCGGTGGCATCCAGTGGTTGGTGCCGTAAACTGTTGTTCATCCGAGGACCGGACATTTGCGGATTTGCTGGAAGATCTTCTGCTGTTGCTGCTGTCGATGCGTGTTGCTGCGATCGCTGCCACTTTGCTGTCGAACAAAGGAGGAGACACAGCTTTGAGCATTGAATGTCCTCTGATGTGAAATAGAGCACCGAAGTTATGACGGGATGGGTCGGTTGCACGCCGTATAGACGTTCAAAGGAGGATAACTTGTTTGAATCACCTAATCCGGCGCGGGGGAATAGTGACCGCACTGGAATAGCATTTTTTGTTGCCTTTAAAATGAGCGCACCATTTTAGCATACAAGGGGGGTGGCGCCGTATTAACCATCTCAAAGGGGAGGGCGCGTCGGTTTACAGCCAAGAAGGGGGCGCGCGCCGGTTTAAGGCTGTTGGAAGGGGTGCGCAGGTTTAAGGCCTAAGCAAGGGCGCGCCGGTTTAAGTGCAGGCCGCACGGTTTAGACCTCATCTCCGCTTCGCGACCATTCAGGCAATCAGTTGTGCTCCTGAAGATCTTCAGCTGCAATGCTCCTGCTCCGAGGTGTTTAGCTCGGAGTTTTTGAATCCCGATTCGGGACTTCGAGTGATTTCCGGCACAAGCCAAACCCACGTCCGAGTTTCTGAGCTTCTTCTGATTTGGCCTTCGGCCATGCTGACTGGAGAGCCGGGGTTGTCTCTTCTGCCCAAGGGGCTTCTTTGTTGGGTGGCAGAGCACCGAGTATATATTCGTCTTGCTTGGGGGAGGTACAGAGTTTATTCGGCCTTCCCACATTCGACTCGCTCTTGAGATGTCGAGACGTCCGTGCCACATGAACATTCCTTTTCTTCTCTTTTTTTTGAAGTCCACAGCCCCCGAACCCCTGACCTTACGGGCAGGGGGGCACTGCCCCCCTGCAACCCCCCGCCAACTTACCGCGAAGTTGGATCCGCGAAGGGACAGGGTGGAGCCTACCTAAACAAGGATGAGACTCCACATAACCAATCAACCAAAAGGAAGGGTATCACTTCAACTATGGCTAGACAAGGGGCCGTGGGATGCCCAAAATCAGGCATCTACAAATTCCCCTCCGGAACACCCATTTTGCAAGGGAGCCCAACGGACTGATAAATGGGTGTTTTGGTAAAGAAACAAGCCTAATAAGGACATCCCGCTCAAGGAGATTCTGTAGCAAAGATTGAGCTTCACATAAGAACGGACAAGCATAATGGGACAAGAGAGGTCATTCAAAAGAAGAGGAAGGAAGGAAAAGTAATCTAAGAGGGCTTGTATCTACAGTCCAGTGTGACCCCCTAGCATAGCGCTGCGGGACTTGAGGGGACGAATGCAATCCATGCTCAAGGAGATACAAGACACCTAAAACAAGAGTGAGTAACAAAACCAGGATAAGGGAAAAAATGACCTTCAAATCTCAGAATACTCATGACGATCGTATGCAAAACACACTCTTGACTTGTCGAATCGGAGTGGAATAAGGTAGACAACAAAAAAGTAATGGAATTGAAGAACTTGGATGATTGACAAAAGAGGGATAGAGTCTAGGGCAGGCCAAGGGCAAACCCTTATCTCGACCCTTGTTTCTTCTTGTTGCATGAATGCCATGCTTTGCTTTTCTAGGTGCATTTTTTTTTATCGATGGTGGGACTAAAAGTGACCTATATGATGCATGCTGGGTTTAAAAGGGAAAAAACCTATCTAATGCATATCCCGAGGTATTATTTTCTGGCTCCGGGAAAGACGTCGGTCGAGAGTCCAATGAGTCCGTCATCCCGAGGTCAATCATGAAACCAAACGGCCATCGAATAACTTAGCGAACATAAACCCCTCATTATTTTTGTTAGAGAGGAATTCAGAGTTTATGTGCTCGAAGTTATTAGCCTCCGGGCTCTATATAATATAGTATATATAATAGTAGGAGAATGCGATGAAGAGCGAATCCCAATACTATGTAACCTGCAGCTGCATAAACACACATTAGTGAAGTTCACAAATAAATAAGCATTCAAAGAGGAAGCATTCACTAAGGTAAGTGGGTAGGGAAAGCAAACATCATCCTTCAGCTTTATAGTGGGCCTAATAGACATAATTGAATTCCACGGGGATGGTCACCAGGGCGTAAGTACGTCCCCAGAGGTGATCATTCTGATGATAAGGGAGTCTATGCTAACTTCACCTAGCATATCAATTGACCTCATTGAGGTGTCTGGTTGGGGGAAGACCAACAAAAGGATAGTTCAAGCTCCATAGCCGAAGTCCATCTCAGACCTGCTGACATAAGTAGGACGTTTGTCCAATCAGGGGGATATGGAGTAGAGAAAGTAAGGAAAAGGTATTCATAATGCAACCAGGTATCTATTGAAAATCAAGTGATATGAAGGTCGTTTGCTTAGGACTCAACTTGAAGCGCCGAGCTGGCGAAATCCGAATTGCCATTAAGACTCATGGAAAGCAAAGGAACGAGGAATGCTCTTCTTCCCGACAAGGACAGCCAGGGGTTTGAATAGCTTGGGTGGGCAGACGGGAGTGTAATTTGCCCCTAGTTTGGGGTGTTGGTAGCAGTGTAGGTATAAATCCCCTGGTGGGATGGAATGAAGAAAGGAGAGTAGCCTTTGGGGTTCGCAATTGTGGGGTAGCGATGAAGGAAAGGAGATGGTGTGGTAGTGCGTGAGATGCATGTTCGGGGAGATGCCTCTCCATTTTTTGGGATTTTCACATATTTCAATTTTTTGGTGGAAGTTAATATTTTAAGTTTTTTATGGATTTTTTTACATATTTCAATTTTTTTGGTCAACATCTGGCAACTGCCCATGTGGCATCACAACAATGAAGGAAGGATAGGCTCTTTCTACAACCTCCCAGGTATCCTGAGCGCACATCTAGGTTGATTTGGGCCTCTAGACTTCTCGAATGATGGTCTCGCCGGTTAAGACTTATCCTGATGACAATGCCGTCATGCCAAGCTTAGGCTCCCAGTTGCTTCCGACCGCGGAGATACACCCAAAAAGTGTTCAAGGTAAATGATTTACCCGACCTGGGTCTATTTTCTCACAAGTCTAGACGATATATGATTGAACACCTTGGAACCCTAATGGCCAACCGCGCGACGCTGACCCGAAATCAGATGCCGTCGCACCGACATGTGACGCGCATGCATTGACCTAAGCCCGAGGTTGATGTAAGACAACACTAAAGGTGATGAGAACATTGACATACCAGAAACATGGAGATTTCTTTGTAGCAGAAGCTTTTGTTCTTTTGGGGTAGACAATCATATAATGTTTTTTTTTTGAACAATGGCTACAAGCCTTTAACAGAGTTATATCCTTTAGAGTTTCCATCGGATTCCGAGTCCTCAAAAGAAAAAAGAATGTAGGAGATAAACTTTACAAGAGGATCGGCAAAGCTGTTAAAATGATGAGCTATGAGCGGGCTTACTTCACTCCACCCTTTCGGTGATTTCGGACCACCTTCAAGACTTTGTGCTTTTGTATGTTGCCCCTTGAATTGGAACTTGATTTGTAAGGGTTTCTTTATCTTGACCAGGCACGATCACGACCAGGCTTTTTCATTTGTTCCCTTTTTGGATTTTTCTTTCTTTTCATTCTTTTGAGATTTTGAGTTTTTTGGGAATTTTGCTCCCTCTTGACTTTTCATTCATTTTTTTTCTTACCTACGGGGACACTGCCCTCTTCACGTGCTCTGGTCTCATTTTTGAAGAGAAGGTGAGTCCTACTCTCACTTGAGGGCATTGTGTTTCAACTACTGAGCTCAAGGCCTTAAGAGCGCCGGCTGTCTTGATCGGTCGAGAAAAGAGGAAAAGGAGGATTTTGGAGTCTTCCAAAAATCTTCGGGATAGTAACCCGTTTTAGGCTGTTGCCATATTTTTGAAAGCATGTGAGTGTGTGCATATTGCTTGCCCCTTGGAGCATTAGCTTAGCTAGATGGAATTCTCCTCGGTTCCGATAGATCAAAGTCTTAATCCATCGAGGCTCTAATGCAACCTAACCTTATCATGCATGAAGGGATGGAGATTGAAATGCATGGCAGCCGCCAGACTATTGATTTTGTTTGATTTCTGATTTTTTGTGATTTTGGGTTTGAATTTTTTATTTTGTTTTGGGTTTTGAATTATAAACTATGTACAGGGATTCCTACAGAGTGGACGGTATCGTCTGGGCACTCTGTGGACTGCTAGATGGAGGAAGAGGAGCAGTCCACCTCTTTGGTAGGCCGGAAACAAGGTTCAAGTGAATGGGAAGCAAGTATGCAGCCGTGGACACGACCTCTATACCTACTAGGATTAGTTGGTTCTTTGACTCGAATTTGTTTGACCATAGGAGGCGGGTTGGATCGTGCCTCATCTTGTAAAAGTTTTATTGAATTCATTAAACTAAACATTAAGATTTGCGTTAAAAAATTATAACTTTCAGCTAGACCTGACCAAAGTTGGTAGGGAATTTGGGTGCCCCTATCCTTCTTGTGTGGTGTAGCCAAAGGTTTGGACTCTTCTAAACCTAACCTACTATGTACAAGGCAAATGCCCCTGGCAAGGCTGTTGATTGGAATTGTGTGATTAAAGATGAAGGATGAAAGTTCCTGAGCTGAGGAATCTTAGATTGAAAGTTTTGCCCCTAGAGTGGGTTTCTCAATGACAGCTTCAGGCTTTTCTTTTTGGGATTGATCAGTTTTAGAGATGGAACCACTTTTGAATGATGTGAACAAGAGGAATAGAAAATAGAGGAGGACTAACATAGTCGGTTCTCCTTTTTCTTCATGAATTTCTTCTTGGGTTATCGAGTGGGACAATGGTTCTTCAGAGAATAGCTTTGATAAACCCAAATCCTCTACGTCTACATCATGGGACTTTTCATTTGGATTCACATACTCATCTTCATGGCATGTTTCCACATTGGCAATTCTCTCTTCCAAAGGACATGATTCCTTCACAAAATGATCATGCAAATTCCACCTGTTTGATTCATCTTTGCTAACCTTAGTTGGTTGACACTGTTAAATAGGAGGACGGTGAGATAGAAGGGGAGGGGATGCATAGATCACTGTTTAAAAAATATTTGACCGAGCTGAGGAGATCTTAGAAGATGAGATTGGCTAGGAAGACTGACAATATGTAAAATGATCCGGAACCTTAACCGAGATAAAGCAAGTCACGAGCGCAGAACATATATCACTCAGAATTTCATCAGCACATATGCACAAGCACTAAGCGAGCAGTCAGACCAAGGTTTCGATCATCAACAATCACACTTACTTCATGAAGCCAGACAGAAGCATAAGGAAAATAGACGCGCACAACCACACCACGAAGAACAAGAGATTTAGATGGTTCAGTCTGCAACCTGCAGACTTACGTCCATCCCTCACTCAAGGCAGAGTGAGGCTTCCCTTTCACAAGAAAGAACCGCAGACTCAGTCTGCCAACAACACGCTGATCCACAGCTTGGGGATCGAAATCCCTACAGACGCTGAACTCAGCTTGCACCCAGGTCTCACACCACAAGACCTGACCCGGAGATAACTCTCCCTTCCTCTTAGACAAGAGGGAACCCAGTAGTGACCCACCCTCACTGCAATTCAGAGACGCTGTCTCTCTTCCTCCTCAGCCGGAGGGAAGAACCCAGGTAGCCTTCTCACTACCTGAACACAAAACCCCAGAGAACTCCTCCCTTCCTCTGATCTAAATCAGAGGGAAGCCACACTACGACCCAGAGGATTCACCTCTCTTCCTCTACACCTAGAGGGAACGAAAACAGAGTATCGGAATTTGAGAACGAACAAACGAAGACATAAGGAAATATTGAAAGACAATCGAACGGAGAAACAATGTAGCTTCTTAAAGAAGCATAGACAAAACGTAGCAGAAAATCATCCTCTCCTTCATCACTCTCTCTCTTCCAGGTATGCTCAACGAATGGATCAGGATGGCTTCTCCTCTCCTTCCTCTCGCTCTGGCCTCACCCTTTTTCTTGTGGCTTCGGCCGCATTTCAGGAGCAAAAACCTTCCTATATATCCAGACTCACGAGAGACTGAGGGTGTGGGAGACACGCGTGAAGAAGATGCTTCCAGATGAGCCGAGCCACGTGTTAAACGATTATTCCCTCAAATCACGTGCTCACATGATTGGAATAAAGTTCCAATTTGTCTTTAAGTCCCTGTAAGATTTCAGAGAACATTCAATCAATCTCAGAAATATTCAAGTCATACGTTTATTCACACAGATTGCACGGGACTTAACAAAGGACTGAAGAACGCGTCAACGCAGTAAAGCCAAGGCGTTAACGCAATGAGTTTATAATAGAGGGCAAGACCCTTCACAATACACACCAATGCGTCAACGCATTAGTGACAGCATCGACGCATCGGCTTGGTTGTTGATCAAAAGACCTTTGGACATCAGCCCAAGGCGTCAACGCTTCCATCGTGCAGCGTTGCCTCAGCACCTCAAGCGAGATGCTCACGCCCTTGGCAACTGGCCAATGTGTCAACGCATCCAGTGTCAGCGTCGATGCAATGAACAAGACAGCAAGTGAAAGACGCACAATTGCGTCTACGCAGTCAGCCAAGTGCGTCAACGCACTCAAAAGCACAGAACCCATATAGATGAAGACAGACAGGTACGAGCTAATGGGTGAACGTGTTAGAGGAGCATTTAATCAGAAAAGCATGATGAAGACATTTTAATCAGAAGATGTGCATGCAAACAAGAAATTTCCCAAGGCTCCTTTCAGAACCAAGATCCAGAGATTATTCAGACAATGCAGGATCTTTAACAGTCACCAGGAAGCAACACATAATTTGACTCATAGTGTTAGTCATCATCAAAACTATAGAGATTCAACAATCTCCCCCTTTTTGATGATGGCAACACCATGAGTCAAATTCAGTGAAAAAGGAACACCAACCTAAAGCAGTCTCAATAACAACATCAATAGTTCTCGATAAAACAGCAATGGTGACCTCTCAAAAACTGAACTCACAACACTCAATATCTTTTACCCAAAACATTCCAAAAAAAACTTCCTTTTTACTAGCTCAACCTCCTCCTTTCAACCTCTTCACTCCCCCTCCTCCTTTCAACCTTCTCCCCCTTTGACATCATCAAAACAAAAGAGAAAGAGAGATGTTGACGCTGGATTGATGAGAAAAGATGGAGAGAGTCCCAACAGTAGAAACTCAGTGTCAAATCTTAGATGCTTAAGTGGGGCTTTAAGGTCAGTGAAGAATCTTGGAGTTCTGGTAAGAGAAAGAGATTCAGAAGAAGCTTGAAGTTTATCAACTTACGATGAATGTGAAAGAAGAGCAAGTGTCAACAAATATGACTGAGGTAGCTGTTAAGGCTCGTCAAAAGGACAACAAGAATTTGAACCATGAAAACAGCCTGTAGGCGCTGAGGACAAACATTCCAAGGAGAGAAAGCACTGTTGTAGAGTGTATTTGGCCAGTTACACCTTGACATTAAGTATGCACCTTGGTCAGAGGCCAGCATCCTCAGTTACTCAGTGTAAGAGCCTCATACCTTCTCAGTTAGAGAACAGAGATTGTAAGACCCCGAGTTTCTGTACAAATATTAAATTTCGTAAATAGTAAATGTTGAATAGTGACTGAGGTAAATAGTAAATAGTAAATGTTTTTGACTATCGTGTAAATATTCTGAAAAATGATAGTTAATTAGTAAACACCATGATAAACACTTTGGTCTCCTGTACCTGACCCTAATAAAATCATTTACATGGCTTAATCAGTGATTTAAGCCTGACTTAAAAACGCGAAAAACACTATTCACCCGAAAATATAACTACCTTGGAAAAATCTGCAAAAATCACATCTGATAGAGAGTATTTTTCTTAGCAACTTTGTCTTCTGGAGTTTCATCGGTAAAAATCAAAAACTCTCTCTATCGACTAAACCGTTGAACATTGGGTTAAATTATTATTTTAATCTTAAGATTGGGAGATTAACATTAAACCTCGTGATAAAATTCCATAAAAATCATAATCTGAAAGATCACGTCTTGATTAGCAATTTTGTCTTCTGGGTCAATTTCATTAAAAATCGTTTAGTGACATTAAATGAAGGTTTTAGTTAACAATGGCTTAATCTATGGGATTAGGCTTAGATTAAGGGTAACCTTACCTTGTGGAACACGTGAAACCGTGTTTGGGTTGGCATAAACACGTCTTCAACACTGCCAAGGGAATTGCGGCTCTGACCAGCCTGCGTGAGAAGTTTAAACACTTCTCTACAAACCTATAAATAGAGGAAGCATTCCTAAGCATTCCTCTTAAGCAACTTAAGGATTTCTTGCTGCTGTCTTGCTGCTGTGAAGCTTTGCAAGACCACTATTCATCTTCTTCCCCAAGCTTTCTCTTATTTTCATCGGTTAAGGTAGGTAACCATGGCACAAACTTGAATTCAATAAAAGGAATGATAGGGCATCATGTTAGCTTGCATATTTCATGATTTTCCATGCTTAAACCCATGAATTGAAGCCCTCATTGCCGGATTATACTTCTGTTTTCGCTGTTCCCGTGTTACAAAGAAAGACGGTTCCAACCGGACCGCTTATCTCTTAGACGGCTTAGAACTGACCGCCTTAATTGCTTTAAGCGGCCCAATTTTAACCATTTCACATGAATAACGGTCAACCAGAGACCGCTTTAGAATGAAATTAGTAGTATTATCATTTTATCGTATTTTATATACACGGTTAGAAAACGACCGCTTTACATGATACACGGCCCCACTATAACCGTAGTATCCTTTTACCCTTAAAACGGCCCATAGATAACCGTTTTACAGCCAGTAGGTTTAACGGCCCACTGTCATCCGTTTAACTTCCAGAAAACCTGATTTTTACTATTTTGACCTATTAAAAATGTTAATTAGTAAAATTTGACAATCCATATAAATAACAGATAATGACATGAGTAAATTTCTGTTATTTGCAATATCTATTTTGATAAATTGTTTAAAGTGGAAACTATTGTAATTCACTTGTAACTTTGGATAAATTGGTTAATTACCATAGGTAATTTCTGTAAATTACTGTAAATCAAAATATTACTGGCCGACTTATGGCAAGTCTTTGGCCAATTAACCGGACACTCTATCCGGTAAACTTCACATTTTTTTACCGTGAGACATTTTTACCGTGGTAAATTACGGTTACATCATAACTATCGTTTTAACTTGATAAATTGACCGATTACCCTTGGATAACCTTCGGTCATATTTGAGCCCGGAATTGACCAATGGACATTAAACTGAAATTAGTTGGTTTAATTGTTATTGGCAACCCGGTAACTACTTTGCATAAATTATCTTATAATTAGATATTATCGTTATACTTAATACGGATTCTCTTGAACCGTATTTCTTAAAAATACGACCCGAGTGGTTCGTATATTCGTTCTTCAGAACTTACTTCTCTCTCTCGAACGGCTTACTGTCAACCGTTCATTCTTGACCCCGTGACTCGTTACTCATGAGAGTACGGCCCGGTGTTCGCCGTACGACTACCTTGTTTTGGGTTTTCGTCGTGTTTATACTCTTGAATCAGAGGAGACAAGTGTCGTCCTTTACATCTTATACCCGACAGAAATTCATCTGATTATATTGGCCATAATTGACTATGTCTAGACGGGGGATCGGTGATCCAATTGAAATGAAATGCCGACGCATCATAAGGGCCCAGTCTGGTCCTGGGGAGAGCGCCCGAAAAGATATTGAGCCCATTGGGATGTTTATGACAAGGGTGAGGCATTGCACCCGAATACTTGACTTGACTTGTTACGTCTATGACAAACTCTTGATACTCGACTCGTGTGTATTTACTTGGTTACATGTGTAACATATTGCTGGCCAAATTCTCTATTGTACTTTACTTGTTCACTACTTGATAAATTGCTATATTTCTTGACCTTGCAAGATATTCTATCGTCATTCTTTATTTACTGCATTTCATATAAATTGGAAATCAATAGTTAATTACTTAAACCTGTTTGTGGTTATCTACTGAGCGTGTTTAGCTCACTCCTACTGTTTCCCCTCTTTCCAGGTGACGAACTTGTCGGGGATGGACTGGAGTGATATCGAGAGATAGTTTTAGTTTATTGAGTCAGTTTGTACCCTTAGCATTAGTGAGAGATTGTTCTAGCATTTTACTTATTATTTGGTTGTAGTCGTTCTACCCAGTGTACTCAACCTTATTTCAATAAAACTCTGATTATTACTTTTCCAACCTTTAGTGCAATGGATTGCAATGGTTCGGAATTATATATTGCTCGCTTGCCTCTAACCGTACGTCCCGAGATTCCGCATCGGGGCGTGACAGTTTAGTTGGTATCAGAGCCTAGGTCAATTTGTCCTAGGTATTTCACTTTAAGGTTATAGGTCTATTGGTTATAGGCTTAAGAAAACAACCTTGTGAGAATTTGGGTAGAAATTTGGGTTAAGTTATTTAACCATAATCATGATCTTCTTATCTAGTTCTTCTCTTCTCATCTAAGAAGTTCTTCTCTCATAAATAATCCGAGTAACTATTTTATATAGGCACTTAACTCGAAATGGCAGCCAATCGTGCTGAGATGAGGAATTTACATCGTACAGTTCAAGGACTTACGCAAGCCTTGAACGCACTGGCTCAAGCTGGAGCTGGAGCGGCACCTCATGGCGCAGCTCATGGCACTGGTGATTTATATCGGAATTTTCGAGGAATGAACCCGCCTAGATTCGCTGGTTCAACTGATCCCGATGAAGCCGAGAATTGGCTCGACGAGATGGCAAGAATTTTTGAGGTCATGCAATGCACTGACCAAGAACGTGTTCTTTTATCTGTTTTCCAACTGGAACGGGATGCACGTGCTTGGTGGGAGTCTGTTAAGCCGACTCTCGGAGATCAACAAGTCTCGTGGGAGGAATTCGAGGAATATTTCAATGATAAATATTTTTCTGACCGCGTGCAAGAAAAGAAGGGAGCAGAATTCGCAGCTTTGAAGCAGCGAAGTTTATCGGTATCAGAATATGAGGCTCAGTTTTCACGACTCTCTCGTTATGCAAGACATCTTATTTCGACTGAGAGAATGAAGGCGAAGCGTTTCCTCAATGGTCTTCGACTTCATTATATCAATCAACTTGCACCACTGGAAATTTCTACATATTCTGAGATGGTAAGAAAGGCACAAATATTAGAAGATACTTTGGAAATGACTGAAAGGATTCGTGGTCAAGGTAACAAGAAAGAGCAACCGAAGGCACTCAAGAATGTTAAACCTGGATTTGTCACTGACCCGAGCAAGAAAAGACCATTTATTAGTTCTGGTTCAAGTTCTGGTTCTGGTTCGTGGAGAGGCAAAATGCCGCGACAAGAAGACAAGAAACCTGATTCTATGATTCCATTCAAGGGCGTATGCCGATATTGTGATCGTCCTGGTCACAAGATGGAAGATTGTTGGCGCAAGCTAGGTGCATGTCTGCGGTGTGGAAGCAAAGAGCACCGTATACCCAACTGCCCTTTATTATCGGAACAAGCTATCCCGGCAAAACCCCTGAATTTCAAGAAGCCTCAAGGCAGGCTCCAGGCTCTTCATGCGAAGGAAAAAGATATCGCCGAGGATGGTGGACTCGTCGAAGGTACTCTTGCTATATTCGACTTGCCAGCTTTTGTTCTATTTGATACTGGTGCAACACATTCTTTTCTTTCACGGAGATTTGCTAAATCTTTAGCTATGGAACCTGTTTTATTGAGTTCTCCGTTAGAAATATCAACCCCTATTGGTTCTAAATCAGCAATTCAGCATTACTATCCTTCTAGTAAGGTTATGGTGAATGATCAGAATTTTCCAGCTGATTTGATTTGTATGGACATGAAGGATTACGATGTAATCCTAGGAGCCGATTGGTTGGCTCGATATGAGGCCAATGTCCATTGTAGTTCTTGTTCCGTGTCTTTTTCTAGACACCCCGGATTATCCTTCAAGGGAGTGAAACATCCTAGTTCTATCTCTCTTATCTCGACTCTTCGTGCTGATAAGTTATTGAGGCGTGGATGCGAAGCTTTTCTGGCTTTTGTTCATGCGTCCCCTGAACAGCAGATCGAGATTAAGGATATTGCTATTGTCCGAGAATTTCCGGACGTATTTCCAGAGGAGTTACCAGGACTTCCGCCTCAGCGTGAAGTTACATTTTCTATTGATCTTATTCCTGGATCGTCTCCTATTTCTAGAGCCCCTTATCGAATGTCTCATGCGGAATTGCGGGAATTGAAGCAGCAATTGTTGGAATTACTCGAGAAGGGTTTTATTCG
The DNA here is from genome assembly GCA_022559845.1 of Amorphophallus konjac. Classification (NCBI taxonomy): domain Eukaryota; kingdom Viridiplantae; phylum Streptophyta; class Magnoliopsida; order Alismatales; family Araceae; genus Amorphophallus; species Amorphophallus konjac. The sequence goes on along the minus strand of CM040122.1, from coordinate 356,885,549 downwards.
CCCGAGTGTTTCCCCTTGGGGAGCTCCTGTATTGTTTGTTCGGAAGAAAGATGGTTCGATGAGATTATGCATCGATTATCGGCAACTCAACCAGTTGACTGTCAAGAACAAGTATCCTTTGCCAAGGATTGATGAGTTATTTGACCAGATTACTGGAGCTTCTTATTTTTCTAAGATCGATCTTCGATCTGGATATCACCAGTTACGGATTAAAGAAGAGGATATTTATAAATCAGCTTTCCGTAGCCGGTATGGTCATTATGAGTTTGTCGTTATGCCTTTTGGGTTAACGAATGCACCGGCAGCTTTCATGCAGTTAATGAACAGTGTGTTCCGACCCTACCTTGATCAATGGGTTGTGGTATTCATAGATGATATTTTGATATATTCCAAGAGTGAAAAAGAACATGCCGAGCATCTGAGGATGGCTTTGCAATTATTGAGAGATCACCAATTATATGCCAAGTTCAGCAAGTGTGAATTTTGGCTAAGTGAGGTGTCCTTTCTAGGACATATTATTACTAAGGATGGAATTTCTGTGGATCCATCTAAAGTGGAAGCGGTAAAGAATTGGGAACAGCCTACTAATGTTACTGAAGTAAGGAGTTTTCTTGGCCTGGCTGGTTATTATCGAAGGTTCATTCAAGATTTCTCTAAGATTGCGGTACCTCTGACAAAATTAACCCGCAAGGAGATCAAGTTTGAGTGGTCAACTGAATGCCAACGGAGTTTCCAAACTCTGAAGGATTGTTTGACTACTGCTCCTATTTTGACCTTACCTTCTGGTGAGGGCGATTTTGTGGTTTACACTGATGCTTCTGGTATTGGCTTAGGCTGTGTGCTTATGCAGCACGGCAAGGTGATTGCCTATTCTTCTAGGCAGCTAAGAAAGCATGAAGTTAATTATCCAGTTCATGATTTGGAATTGGCAGCCGTGGTATTTGCTTTGAAGATTTGGAGGCACTACTTATATGGTGAAACATTCACTGTATTTTCGGATCACAAAAGTCTGAAATACTTATTTTCTCAAAAGGAATTGAACATGAGACAAAGGAGATGGTTGGAGTATATAAAGGATTTCGACTTTTCTATTAAGTATCACCCGGGCAAAGGCAATGTGGTTGCTGACGCTTTAAGTCGGAAACCTGTGGCTAAGATATCTAGTCTTATGTTACAAGAATGGAAATTACTGGAGCAAATGGCTAGTCTGGATATCAATATTGATAATGATCGGATATTGATTTCCCAGTTGCAACTTAAGCCCGAATTATTGGTAGAAATCAAGTTATTGCAAGATATTGATCCCGAGCTAGTCGAGATTAAGGAAAGCCTGAGTAGCAGACCTGAATTCTCGATAGCCGATGATGGAAGATTAGTATTTCAAGGTCGAACTTGTGTACCGGATGAGGGTAATATAAAGAATCGGATTCTTGAAGAAGCACATAGATCTCGATATACTATCCATCCGGGAGGCACTAAGATGTTCAAAGATTTGAAAAGGACATTTTGGTGGCCGAACATGAAAAGGGAAATTACAGATTTTGTGAGTAGATGTCTGGTTTGTCAACAAGTAAAGGCCGAGCATTTCAGACCGGCAGGTAAATTGAAACCACTTGACATTCCCCAATGGAAGTGGGAGAGTATTGGCATGGATTTTATTATGAGTCTTCCTAAGACTCGAAGTGGTCATGATGCAATATGGGTAATCGTGGATCGACTGACTAAGTCAGCCCATTTCCTATCCATTAAGTCCAAGTGGACAGTTGATGTGCTAGCAGCATTATATCTGAAGGAAGTGGTTAGACTTCATGGTATTCCAGTCAGCATTGTGTCTGACCGAGACCCGAGATTTACATCTCATTTCTGGAAGGGATTGCAAGAATCTCTTGGTACCCGTCTGAATTTTAGCACTGCATTTCATCCGCAAACAGATGGACAGACCGAGAGAACTAATCAAATAGTGGAAGATATGTTGAGAGCTTGTATGATCGACTTCGGTGGAAGTTGGAGCGATCATTTAGCATTAATAGAATTCGCCTACAACAATAGTTATCAAGCCAGCATACAGATGACACCTTTCGAGGCTTTGTATGGAAGGAGCTGTCGTTCTCCATTATGTTGGGATGAGGTTGGCGAGAAGCAATGGCTTGGACCGGATCTTATCTCGGAGTCATCACAAAATATTCGTATTATCCGAGACCGGTTACTTGTGGCTCAATCAAGGCAAAAGAGTTATGCTGATAATAGGAGAAGAGATTTGGAATTTCAAATTGGCGAGCATGTGTTCTTAAAAGTATCTCCTTCAAGAGGTATTCGTCGATTTGGTATTTATGGCAAGTTAAGCCCAAGGTATATTGGTCCATTTGAGATCCTTGATCGAGTGGGTGAAGTCGCTTATAGATTGGCCTTACCTCCTCAATTATCTGGTGTACATAACGTATTCCATGTATCTATGCTTCGGAAATACGTGTACGACCCTAGTCACATCATTCAACATGTGGACTTTGAATTTAAAAAGGATCTATCCTATGAAGAAAGACCAGTGAAAATTCTGGATCGAAAGGAGCAACAACTTCGAAATCGTTCCATACCGATGGTCAAAATCCAATGGAGTCGGCGTGGAATAGAAGAAGCTACATGGGAATCCGAGGACGCTATACGGAAGCGTTATCCCGACCTATTCTAGGTGAGCTATCTTTCCTTTACTGTATTTTGGTCCAGTGAATTTGGAGGACCAAATTCTTTAAGTGGGGGAGGGTGTAAGACCCCGAGTTTCTGTACAAATATTAAATTTCGTAAATAGTAAATGTTGAATAGTGACTGAGGTAAATAGTAAATAGTAAATGTTTTTGACTATCGTGTAAATATTCTGAAAAATGATAGTTAATTAGTAAACACCATGATAAACACTTTGGTCTCCTGTACCTGACCCTAATAAAATCATTTACATGGCTTAATCAGTGATTTAAGCCTGACTTAAAAACGCGGAAAACACTATTCACCCGAAAATATAACTACCTTGGAAAAATCTGCAAAAATCACATCTGATAGAGAGTATTTTTCTTAGCAACTTTGTCTTCTGGAGTTTCATCGGTAAAAATCAAAAACTCTCTCTATCGACTAAACCGTTGAACATTGGGTTAAATTATTATTTTAATCTTAAGATTGGGAGATTAACATTAAACCTCGTGATAAAATTCCATAAAAATCATAATCTGAAAGATCACGTCTTGATTAGCAATTTTGTCTTCTGGGTCAATTTCATTAAAAATCGTTTAGTGACATTAAATGAAGGTTTTAGTTAACAATGGCTTAATCTATGGGATTAGGCTTAGATTAAGGGTAACCTTACCTTGTGGAACACGTGAAACCGTGTTTGGGTTGGCATAAACACGTCTTCAACACTGCCAAGGGAATTGCGGCTCTGACCAGCCCGCGTGAGAAGTTTAAACACTTCTCTACAAACCTATAAATAGAGGAAGCATTCCTAAGCATTCCTCTTAAGCAACTTAAGGATTTCTTGCTGCTGTCTTGCTGCTGTGAAGCTTTGCAAGACCACTATTCATCTTCTTCCCCAAGCTTTCTCTTATTTTCATCGGTTAAGGTAGGTAACCATGGCACAAACTTGAATTCAATAAAAGGAATGATAGGGCATCATGTTAGCTTGCATATTTCATGATTTTCCATGCTTAAACCCATGAATTGAAGCCCTCATTGCCGGATTATACTTCTGTTTTCGCTGTTCCCGTGTTACAAAGAAAGACGGTTCCAACCGGACCGCTTATCTCTTAGACGGCTTAGAACTGACCGCCTTAATTGCTTTAAGCGGCCCAATTTTAACCATTTCACATGAATAACGGTCAACCAGAGACCGCTTTAGAATGAAATTAGTAGTATTATCATTTTATCGTATTTTATATACACGGTTAGAAAACGACCGCTTTACATGATACACGGCCCCACTATAACCGTAGTATCCTTTTACCCTTAAAACGGCCCATAGATAACCGTTTTACAGCCAGTAGGTTTAACGGCCCACTGTCATCCGTTTAACTTCCAGAAAACCTGATTTTTACTATTTTGACCTATTAAAAATGTTAATTAGTAAAATTTGACAATCCATATAAATAACAGATAATGACATGAGTAAATTTCTGTTATTTGCAATATCTATTTTGATAAATTGTTTAAAGTGGAAACTATTGTAATTCACTTGTAACTTTGGATAAATTGGTTAATTACCATAGGTAATTTCTGTAAATTACTGTAAATCAAAATATTACTGGCCGACTTATGGCAAGTCTTTGGCCAATTAACCGGACACTCTATCCGGTAAACTTCACATTTTTTTACCGTGAGACATTTTTACCGTGGTAAATTACGGTTACATCATAACTATCGTTTTAACTTGATAAATTGACCGATTACCCTTGGATAACCTTCGGTCATATTTGAGCCCGGAATTGACCAATGGACATTAAACTGAAATTAGTTGGTTTAATTGTTATTGGCAACCCGGTAACTACTTTGCATAAATTATCTTATAATTAGATATTATCGTTATACTTAATACGGATTCTCTTGAACCGTATTTCTTAAAAATACGACCCGAGTGGTTCGTATATTCGTTCTTCAGAACTTACTTCTCTCTCTCGAACGGCTTACTGTCAACCGTTCATTCTTGACCCCGTGACTCGTTACTCATGAGAGTACGGCCCGGTGTTCGCCGTACGACTACCTTGTTTTGGGTTTTCGTCGTGTTTATACTCTTGAATCAGAGGAGACAAGTGTCGTCCTTTACATCTTATACCCGACAGAAATTCATCTGATTATATTGGCCATAATTGACTATGTCTAGACGGGGGATCGGTGATCCAATTGAAATGAAATGCCGACGCATCATAAGGGCCCAGTCTGGTCCTGGGGAGAGCGCCCGAAAAGATATTGAGCCCATTGGGATGTTTATGACAAGGGTGAGGCATTGCACCCGAATACTTGACTTGACTTGTTACGTCTATGACAAACTCTTGATACTCGACTCGTGTGTATTTACTTGGTTACATGTGTAACATATTGCTGGCCAAATTCTCTATTGTACTTTACTTGTTCACTACTTGATAAATTGCTATATTTCTTGACCTTGCAAGATATTCTATCGTCATTCTTTATTTACTGCATTTCATATAAATTGGAAATCAATAGTTAATTACTTAAACCTGTTTGTGGTTATCTACTGAGCGTGTTTAGCTCACTCCTACTGTTTCCCCTCTTTCCAGGTGACGAACTTGTCGGGGATGGACTGGAGTGATATCGAGAGATAGTTTTAGTTTATTGAGTCAGTTTGTACCCTTAGCATTAGTGAGAGATTGTTCTAGCATTTTACTTATTATTTGGTTGTAGTCGTTCTACCCAGTGTACTCAACCTTATTTCAATAAAACTCTGATTATTACTTTTCCAACCTTTAGTGCAATGGATTGCAATGGTTCGGAATTATATATTGCTCGCTTGCCTCTAACCGTACGTCCCGAGATTCCGCATCGGGGCGTGACAGAGATAGTGACTATTGGTTTTTACATGAGGAGACACCTTGATCAGAGGCCAGAATCCCCAGTTACTCACCACATGGCATCATTGCTCTGCCAACCATAAATTTTGATTTGAATTTCTTTCTTTTGTTTTTGTTTATGAGAACTGATACTTCATGACATAGAAAGTTCCCATTTCATTGATGGGATTCCTAGTTTCTCAGTATACAGTTTTAAACACTGATCAGTTTAACTAGCTCTTCAAGAAGGTTGTTTGAAGACAAAGCCAGGGCAATTACTCGTGGTCTTATCACGAAATCCAATGAAAAGCGTATGACAGAACCCATTTCATATGAGTCTAGCTTGTTCATCAGTCAAGAAACAAAGTAAGAGGATATACTTGTGAAGGTTAATCTTAGCCTCTGAAGACTTACTAGAAGAAGATTCTGGCTGGACTTTAATTGCACAAACTTAAGAATGTAGAAAATGAACGAGGTTCTACTAAAAAGGGATACTCAAGATCAATTCTGACAATTAATCCAGCAACAATAACCATCTTTCAAACGTTTTTAATTAGTCAAGCTCCCCCTCTCTAGTAGTTCTATCTCCCATTCTACCCTGATAACAGTAGAGAAACCGACCTGATACCTCTCAAATCTCACACCCGCTCCCCCTCACATAGTGACCCCATCAGAAAACGTAAGACAGAACTATCACTAAAATCATGGAAAGGCATAAAACTGAATTCATTGCCACAGATCAGTCAGAGTTTGTAAATACCAAGTTCTCTTCTTAATGAAGTGAATTTTTCACTATCTAAAGGTTTTGTAAAAATATCAGCAGTTTGATTTGCAGTCCCAACATGAATTAGTTCAAATGTTTTATTTGCAATTTCATTTCTAATAAAGTGGTGCCTGATTTCAATGTGTTTTGTTCGTGAGTGTAAAACATGATTCTTTGCAATGTTTATGGCACTCGTGTTGTCACAAAAATGGGAGTGCATCCTGTCTCTACTTGGTAATCCTGAAGCTGATGCTTAATCCAGATAACTGAGTGCCACAGCTGCTTGCAGCCACGTATTCAGCCTCAACAGTGGAAAGGGCCACTGAATGTTGTTTCTTTGAACTCCAAGAAACTAGGCATCCTCCTAAGAATTGGCAGTGGCCACTGGTGCTCTTCCTATCTAATTTGCATCCAGCAAAGTCTGCATCAGTGTATGCAACTAAATCTAATATGCGAGAAGCAGGATACCATAATCCTAATGTGCGTGTGGCAGACAAATATCTAAAGATCCTTTTTACAGCAGACAAATTAAGTTCAGTAGGCCTAGACTGATATCTTGCACATAAGCCAACACTGAATTGTATGTCTGGCCTAGAAGCTGTTAAGTACAAGAGGGATCCAATCATACCTCTGTAGAGTTTTTCATCCACTTGTTTACCTGACTCATCTGCATTAAGGGTCATGCTTGTGCTCATTGGGGTGGATATTTGCTTCAGGTTAGTCATCCCAAACCTTTTTAGGATATCCAGCGTGTACTTGGTTTGGTGGAAGAAGCAGCCATCTGACATTTGATTTATCTGTAAGCCAAGAAAATAAGTCAGTTCTCCAACTAAGCTCATCTCAAATTCAGCTGACATAAGTTGTGAAAATTCATTACATAGTTCAGGATTTGTTGATCCAAAGATGATGTCATCTACGTATACCTGAACTATGATGAGATCTTGTTTTGAATTCTTAGTGAATAAAGTTTGGTCAACATTACCTCTGCTATATCCTTTATTCAGTAAGAAACTGGTCAGCCTTTCATACCAGGCCCGAGGAGCCTGCTTTAGTCCATAAAGAGCTTTGTTTAACCTGAAAACTTGATCAGGTTTAGTCGAAAACTGAAAACCAGGAGGTTGTTCAACATAAACTTCTTCTTTTAGAATTCCATTCAAGAAAGCACTCTTAACATCCATTTGTTGAAGTTTTATGTTGTTTGAACAAGCAAATGCTAATAGAATTATGATAGCCTCCATTCTAGCTACTGGAGCAAAAGATTCATCAAAGTCCACTCCATACTCCTGACTGTAGCCTTTAGCTACAAGTCTAGCTTTATTCCTAGAGATGACACCTTCTTCATTTAGTTTGTTCTTAAAAACCCATTTTGTTCCTATTACATTAAAATTTTCAGGTCTAGGTACAAGTTCCCAGACATTGTTTCTATCAAATTGCCCTAGTTCTTCACACATGGCAGTTACCCAATTCTCATCACTTAAGGCTTCTTCAATGGTCTTAGGCTCAATTTGAGAAACTAAAGTAATTAAGTCCTGATTCTGAACATTTCTGAAATGGGATCTTGTCCTAGGGGGATCATGAAGACTACCAATAATATTGGTTACAGGGTGGTCTTTTAAAATTCTGACATTTGTTGAGGACTCACCTTGTTCGGCTGTACTTACTGGGTTCAGATCAGTGGGTTCTTCAGCCGGTTGTACTTCCTCCTCTTGCATTTGATTCAGGAACTCTCCATCATGACTTGTAGACCTGTTATCATCATTTAGACTGTTAGAGATTTTTGTTTCATCAAAAATGACATGAGGGGTTTCCTCTACAGTTCTATCAGTTTTATTAAAGACCCTGAAGGCCCTAGATGTTTCAGAGTATCCTAGGAATATTCCTGGAATACTTCTAGCATCAAATTTATCTAAGTCTCCCTTGTTGTTATTATGAATAAAGCATTTTGAACCAAAAATTTTGAAATATGAGACATTAGGCCTCTTACCTTTCAGGAGTTCATATGGTGTTTTCTTATGTATGGGTCTTACCAAAGCTCTATTAAGTATATAACAGGCTGTGTTTGCTGCTTCTGCCCAAAAACTCTTCGGTAGCTGACTCTCCATTAGTAATGTTCTTGCCATTTCCACTATTGTTCGATTCCTTCTCTCCACAATTCCATTCTGCTCTGGGGTCCTGGGAGAAGAAAATTTGTGAGTCAGTCCCTCCTTGTCACAAAAACTAGAAAATGAGGAGTTCTCAAACTCTCCTCCATGATCTGATTGGATAACAGTGATCTTGTGGCCTACATGTTTCTGCTTATTGAAAAAATGTTCAAATTTTTGAAAAACATCACTCTTATTCGCCAAGAAAAACAACCATGCAAATCTAGAGTAGTCATCGACAATGACAAAACCAAATCTCTTACCATTTAGGCTCTGGGTTCTGGTAGGACCAAAGAGATCCATGTGCAAGTGTTCCATAAGCTTGTTTGACAAGCTCTCAGTCCTTATTTTAAAAGAAGCTCGGGTTTGCTTGCCTAGAGCACAGGCATCACAAGGCTTAGAGAATGATTTGAACTTCAAGCTAGGCATGCCTCTAACTAAGTCAAATTTAGCTAATTTATGCAAGGTGTTAAAGCTAGCATGACCTAGTCGCCTATGCCAGTCAAACATGTTATTCTCTGAATCAACAAAGAGACACAGATTAGACTCAGACTCAACATCAAGATCCACAATATAGACATTATTGACTCTATTTGCAATGAACTTTATTTTATCGGAGTTTGGTTCTAAAATTTTGCAAGCATGCTCATCAAAGAGGACCTTGTGACCCTTGTCACATAACTGACTAATACTCAATAAATTGTGTTGCAGACCTTCGACCAACAAAACTTTTTCAACAGAGTTGGAGGTTTTCTTACCGATGGTTCCGGTCCCAATTATTTGGCCTTTGTTTTTACCTCCAAACTTGACTGTCCCTCCTGCTTTCAATTCAAGCTTGCTGAACTTTCTTTGATCCCCTATCATATGCCTCGAGCAGCCACTGTCGAGATACCACTTGTTGTTCTCGGCTGCTAGGCTCACCTGCACAATAACAATTTAAGTAGTGTGCTTTGGAGCCCAAGGTAAGTTGGGTCCAAAAATACCGCTCAAATGATTAAGCACAGTCTTGGGATCCAGATCTGCTTCACCCCTTTTTTCTTTCTGTGCTGAGATTGACAGTTTTGCTATTGATGTGCAATTCAGTTGTTTCCTTTTGTTTCTCAAGGTGTGTCCAGTTTCTGTTGGTAAAAGCTTGGGTCCCAGCCAGACCATAATTTCTAAACTGTCTAGTTGAAGACATTTTATTGACAGTATTCTGTGTATAGTTAGACCTTCTCATGTTTCTTTTCAAATAGCCCATTCTTTTATTAGAGTCATAGTTGCTGAATTGACAGGCACCTTGTTTTTGGTGCGTGGGCTTGTTGAATTTCTTAAAGACATTTTTTCCAAAATCAGGCTGTTGTTTATGGATGTTCGTTTGTTGTTCACTACTTTTGGAACTGGATGGGATGTCCAGTTTCTCTTTTCCTTTCTCAGTGCAAAATGTGGTGGTTTTTATCCCAAATGCTTCCTTCTTATTTGGGTTGAAACCCAAACCTTGTCTGTTAAAGTTTACTTTGGTGCCTAACAAGGCGTTCAAATTGCTTTCTCCCAAAACAAACCTCTCAAGAGTTTTCTTCTTATCTTCCAACTCCTTCCGCAGAGATATGTTGTTTTCCAGCAATTCATCATTGACCTTTATAACAGCTTCATACCCTTCCTTGATTAAGTCAATTTGTCTCAAGTTTTCTTCAGTATGTTGATTGGTTTCATCAAGCTGTTTTCTAAATTTTTTAAGTTCATTCTTAAAAAGATTATTCTCATTTCTTACATTTTCCATCTGAGCTAATTCAGCTACCAGTTTGGAATGTTCTATCTTGAGGAGTTCTTGTTCTTCATTAACCATATTGAGTTTGCGTTTGATGACTCTATGTTCTTTAGCTAAGGCATTGTACATATCTAGCAGTTCACCATACTTATCTTCCCAGTCATCAATAGAGTAAGTCACAAAGGGATTGGTTACCTCATTTTCCTCGTCGGCCCTCAGAAATACTCCTTCAGTCTCCTTTCCTGACGAGTTAGTCTCTGAGTCTTCTTCTTCATCGCTCCAAGTGCATACCATAGCTTTTGGCTTTTTCTTGTACACTTTGGAGCCTTTCTTGTGGTAGTCCAGGTGTCTTCTTCTGAAGCTCAGGGCAATCTTGCTTATGTGCCCAAGTTCCTGCAATGATAACACATCACACTTTAGCATTCCTATCCTTGTCATTGCATTGTTCTGATATTTACCTGATGAGTAGTTTCTTCTTCTCCTATATGATTTTCCCTGCATTTTCAGAATTTCCTGAACTGACGTGTGAGCAGAGCTTTTTCACTCTTGTCAAGGTCTGGAGTTCATCAGAGTCTCCGCTGCTGCTGCTGCTGCTACAGCTACTATGTGCTCAATTTTAAGAGTGACATTCTTGCCCCTTCTGTCATTTCCTTCTCCTGTTTTCTTGAGATTTATCTCATAGGTCATAAGAGACTCTATGAGTTCAGTGACAGTCATGGTTGTTAAATCCTTTGATTCCTCTATCACAGTAGCTTTTGTGTGCCACGCTGGAGTCAAGGATCTTAAGATCTTCCTGACTATATCCCCTTCAGATATTTCCTTTCCAAATCCCTTGAGGCTGTTTGTGATCAGTGACAGCCTAGCGTACATATCAGTCACTATAGCAACCCTGATAAATAAATAATTGAAATGAATTAAAATATATATATATACTACAGAAGTAATACAGATAATAAGAAGAGGGTCAAATAGATGAAATAAAACAAGATACAAATAACGCCTCTTAGCAAGGCGTTAATTTAAAAAGAAATGCCTCTATATACGGCGTGACTAAAGAAAGGACGCCCTCACCTGACAGCGTCAAAACCCAACGCCAAAAAAGGGCAAGGCCAAGAAACGCCCCTGTCTTGGGCGTGTTTTAAAAAATAAGGAACGCCCTTATATAAGGCGCTTCTTAAGAAACGACCTGAACAAGGTCGTTAATTAAAGAATCGACGCCCTGACCAAAGGCGTTAATTCCGTTCGTGAACCGTTCGAACCCAGAGCTTATCCAGGGAAAGATTAACCTAATCTAGTAAGTGTCTAATAGAGTAAGGACTCTATTAGGGATATACTACCCTCACCCAATCACTAACTCTAATAGGACTTCCAAAGTCTTATAAATAAACCTGTTCGTCCAACCCTAAATCTATTTGGACGAACTACTGCTGCACGGTACGTGAAGAACAAACTGTTCTTCTTATTCCCTTTTGTTTTTCTTGCTTCAGATTATATGAAGAATAATTAGTCTTCTTCTTGTTCAGGAAACTCTGCTACTGCCGTCGAAGAATAGGTAATATTCTTCTATCTTTTTCCTTAAACGTCGATTATAACTATGAAGATTATTAACATCTTCATCTTCCTTCTTTTTCTCTTCCTCTATAGGTTCTGTAGCGTGAAGATCTTTGAAGAACATTTGTTCTTCTTCCTGTTGTTGCTGCTGTTGCGGATTTTTTTCGTTGCAACAGAGCTCATCTTCTATCTCATCCTTCACGTTCCATTAAAGGTAGGTTTTCTCAAGTCACTGTAGCCCAAATAAAATAACGCAAGATATATGTATAAGCATGGCATGCATACAGTTTTATTATGTTCTGCAATATTTTGAAAGAAACGCCCCTGTCAAGGGCGCTAATTTACAAGACACGACCATGCCCAGGTCGTCAATTTCATATTTGACGCCCTGTACACAGGCGTTAATTTCATGTAAATGTTAATCAACCACCTTAAGAACTGATTATCTATGAAATCATGATTATAAACAATGCATGATCCTCTATCTTCAACCTACTAACGTTACTGTCCTGATATTATCTTCGTTCCTCTGTTATCCTGAAATTATTACTGTCCTTCAAATTTCCTGCGGAAACTTTAAGTAACGACCTTGACAAAGTCGTTTTCCACATATTAACGCCCTACCGTAGGGCGTAAATTGAAAAGACACGCCCCTTCCTATGGTGTTTATCGGTCAAAATCATGAAATACATATATTCTGTAATATAGAATTAAACAGTAACGCCCCTTGCCAGGGCGTGTTTTAGACAAATTGTGAAAAATTATTGATATTCTGTCAAATATATAAATAATGAGACGCCTGCTACTGTAGTCGTCAACTCTTTAAGAAACGACCCCGTCCAGGGCGCGTTTTAGATAAATTACTGAATTATTCTGCAAAACGGAACATATGTAAACGCCCTTCTCTTAGGCGTTACTTACTTGAGAAACGACTTAGCGTAAGTCGTTATTTTCTGTAAAAATGATTTTTATCCTGATTCTGTTAACCGATGGTTTCATATTATATAATCTATATATCGGCACTATTCTCCACTCCGTGAGTATAGTCCCACTTTTCACGTTGTTTCATCGATCACACTCAACTCTCATTGACATACAAGCTCTCCATTGGACATTCCGTTCCTTTGGACTAGCGAGTTAGTCATAGAGACCTCCGTAAGACTCCTCGTAGCCTTGGATTCCCTCAAGGCTGACTGAGCTGGTTGTACCCTAAGACCCATTACACCATTAATGCCATGTCACTCTAAAGAAACATGGGATACCGGCCCTTATGATTATACAAAGAGTATATCATAAGAAATTCTTAATGGAATGATGATATCATGCCATATCATATCATTCTTGTAAACCTGAATTCTATGATAAGAATGAGGGTATCTTACCTTTGATATACTGTTCATGTGGACCTCAATTCTATATAAAGAATGTCCATATTGATTTGTCATGGTACCCAAGTTAAGGGAACCATATTCTACCTAGATTTTTATCGATATCGTGATTATACCGTTATTATCGCCATTCTATGTCCTTTGTCATATTTTGGACTCTATTCTATCAAAGTTGTCATACGTGTCTACAAGCTTGATTATTAAAATTCTATGTTGGCTATAAACAAGAGTGGATGTCAAAACACATGATAAATGCCTGCGCATATAGGGCCCGATCTGGTCCTGGGAGGAGCACCCGAAAGTACTTGTGCCCATGGGAGTTAAAATGATAAGGTATCTGGCATTATACCGAGTACTTGACTTGCTTGATTGGACATTCCACACACATCTTGTACTTGAATCGTACTTGACTTGACATGAAATGCGTGGCCCGAAAAAGGGTAATTTACTTGCTTGATACATGATAGCCAAAGTTCTTGACATGACTTGTTAAACGTACTTGCTTGAATATCTTGAATAAACTTGTTATCTTGTTGAAAGTTCATGATTAAGTTCATCTTATTTCCTTGATATTACATTCTCTCTATCTTGTCGTTTTATGCGAGCATGCACAGCCTTATTGCATTCATGAAAATGTAATTACTTAAACCCCTTGCTAGTACTTGAGATATAATTTCCTACTGAGCGTTCGCTCATCCCGTTTGTCCCTTTTTACTTTTCAGGTAAGTCCGACGACGATGGAAGTCAATCGGATGGGAATGGTCAAGAGTGAAAGTGATAGAGCTGCTCAAGTGTCATCTAGTCTTTTCTATAGTTTCTTGAGTCAACTATGTACTTTTCTTTTTATTAAACAGAGTATTGGATTTGTAATAGTCTATTATAAAGGATTAAAGGATTGGGTTATCTTGCTATTTTGCGCATCTCTGTCTTTGTGTCGAATACACGACCACTCTGATTGACATGATTGATATAGACACGTCGCGCATCTCCGGGTATCTTCCGCGCTCTGGGCGTGACAGTCTTTGTGGTATCAGAGCCTAGGGTATTCAATTCCTAGGAAAAACCCAAGTCCAAGGATAAGTTTGAACCTTTAAACCAGTGAGATTGGGTAGAACCAAGGGTTAAATTTAACATAGTGTACGAGTCTTTAAATACGATCACGTACTGATATAGTTATTGTAATTGTAGGATAATGGCTGCCGAACGTGCTCAATGGCGCAACATGCAGCGTACCCTCCAAGGGATGACTCAAGTGCTACAACAGGTAGCACAAGGTGGTGCTCCACGAGCTGGAAGCTTACACCAAGCATTTAAGAACATGAATCCCCCGAAGTTCACGGGATCGACCGATCCGGACGATGCCGAGCATTGGGTTCGGGAAACCGAACGCATATTCCGTGTCATGCAATGCACGGATCAGGACAAAGTTCTATTAGCTACATTCCAGTTAGAGAAAGATGCTAGGTGCTGGTGGGAGTCTATTGAAGCAACCATCGATCCTACTCAAGTAACATGGGAAGAATTTGTGGAATACTTCAATGCTAAATATTTCTCGGACCGAGTCCAAGAAAAGAAGGCTGCAGAATTCGCTGCATTGAAGCAACGATCTTTATCATTAGCAGATTATGAAGCTCAGTTCTCCAGGTTGTCTAGATATGCTAAGCATCTTATTAGCACGGAGAAGATGAAAGCCCGTAGATTTCTTAATGGGCTTAGGCCCCACTACATTACTCAACTGGCGCCTATGGACATCCAAGTTTATTCCGAAATAGTGCGCCGAGCTCAATTACTTGAAGATGTCACGGAACTATCTGATAGGATCCGTGGGAAAGATAAGAAGGAGCAAGTCACAAGTTCGGGTTCTTTCAAACCCAACTTTAAGAAGAGGTCCAATACTGGAGGTTCATCCTCTCAAGATTCCAAGTTCAAGAAATCCAAGCCCTTCTCAATCATCACTACACCTTCTAATACAATATGCAAGCATTGTGACAAGGCTGGTCACAAGACCAAAGAATGCTGGAGGAAATTAGGAGCTTGTCTCTGTTGTGGGAGTCGCGAACATCGGATTCCCGATTGTCCATTAATGAATGACCAAGCCGGTGACGGTAAACGCCCGGTGACGAAGAATGCTCGTCTTCATGCAATCCGGGAGACCGAACCTGAAGAAGAAGGCGGATTAGTGGAAGGTACATTGAAAATTTGTTCCAAAAGTGCTTATGTCTTATTTGATACGGGTGCATCGCATTCCTTTATTTCTAAGAAGTTTGCCGACCCGTTACCGTTAGAACCAGAATGGATAAAAATAGTCCTAACTACTCCTCTGGGAAGTGAAAATGATATTACTCATCACTATCAAAACTGTGAGGTAATGGTTCAAGGTAGGAATTTACCTATAGATCTCATATGCCTCGATCTAAAGGAGTATGATGTTATACTGGGAGCGGACTGGTTATCCAAATACCATGCAACGGTTGATTGCCGCAATAGCCGAATTGCTTTCAAGGATTTTCCAGAATTAGTCTTTACTCGCCCCAAGAGTCGGAGCAAATCCCCTCTTATTTCGGCTCTTCGAGCAAGCAAGCTCGTCAAGAAAGGATGTGTATCCTTCCTTGCATTTGTCACAGTTAAGGAAACAAAGGACACTAAGATAGAAGACATTCAGGTAGTGCAAGAATTTTCAGACGTATTTCCGGAAGATTTGCCGGGATTACCCCCTCAAAGGGAAGTGGCCTTCACCATTGACTTAGTCCCTGGTGCTGGTCCAGTTTCAAAGGCACCCTATAGAATGTCCCCGGCTGAACTCAAAGAGTTGAAGGAGCAGTTGATGGAACTGATTCGAAAAGGGTTTATTAGACCAAGTACTTCCCCGTGGGGAGCACCGGTCTTATTTGTGAAGAAGAAGGACAGATCCATGAGATTGTGCATCGACTATCGACAGTTGAATCATCTCACTATCAAGAACAAGTATCCACTGCCGAGAATCGATGAGTTATTTGATCAGATTTCAGGATCCAAATATTTTTCCAAGATTGATCTCAGGTCAGGATATCATCAATTAAGAATCAAGGATGATGACATTCATAAGACTGCATTCAGAAGCAGGTATGGCCATTACGAATTTGTTGTTATGCCTTTTGGACTAACAAATGCCCCTGCTGCCTTTATGCAGTTAATGAATAGCATATTCAGGCCTTATCTAAATCAATTTGTGGTGGTTTTCATTGATGATATATTGATATATTCCAAGACTAAGGAAGAACATGAAAAGCATTTGAGGATTGCATTGCAAGTCTTGAGGACAAATCAATTATATGCAAAACTCAGCAAGTGTGAATTCTGGCTTGAAGAAGTGGCTTTTCTAGGACATGTGATTTCACGAGATGGATTATCTGTTGATCCATCAAAGGTTGAAGCTGTTAGAAACTGGGGAAGACCAACCAATGCTAGCGAGATCAGAAGTTTCTTAGGTCTTGCAGGCTATTATCGGCGATTCATCAAAGATTTCTCTAAGATCACCGTACCACTTACAAGATTAACGCGTAAGGAGATCCGATATGAATGGAGTGAGGAATGTGAAAGAAGTTTCCAAACTCTCAAGGATCATCTCACTACAGCTCCAGTATTAGCTCTACCAATAGAAGGAGAGAAATTCGAGGTTTACACAGATGCTTCTGGCATTGGCCTCGGATGTGTCCTAATGCAACAAGGAAAGGTCATAGCATACTCTTCACGTCAACTGAAGAAGCATGAGGAGAATTACCCCGTCCATGACTTAGAACTGGCCGCGGTGGTATTTGCCCTAAAGATATGGAGACACTACTTATATGGAGTGCAGTTTACTGTATACTCCGATCACAAGAGTCTCAAATATCTATTCTCACAAAAAGAGCTAAACATGAGACAAAGACGCTGGCTAGAATATCTCAAGGACTTCGACTTCAATATACAATACCATCCCGGAAAGGGTAATTATGTTGCTGATGCCCTTAGTCGAAAGCCGAGAGCAATGATAGCCAATTATATGATACAAGAATGGAGGTTGCTAGAACAATTCTCCGAGCTCAATATAAGCTTGGACAAGGAAGCCAAATTTATCACATTGTCTCATGTAAGTATACAGTCGGATTTATTATCTGAGATACAAGCACTTCAGGATGATGATCCTATATTAGTGGAAATCAAAGGCAGATTAGAAGGACAATCTGATTTTCAACTAACTTCTGATGGAAGATTACTATTCAAAGGTAGAACTTGTATACCCGACTGTCCAGAATTAAAGAAGAAGATCTTAGATGAAGCTCACCGATCAAAGTACACTATTCATCCAGGATCAACCAAAATGTATCAAGATGTAAAGAGGATCTTTTGGTGGCCCAACATGAAAAGAGAAATAGCGGACTATGTATCACGCTGTCTCACATGCCAACAGGTCAAGGTAGAACACCAAAGGCCTGCTGGAAAACTACATCCTCTAGATATTCCTAAATGGAAGTGGGAGGATATTGGTATGGATTTCATCACGGGTCTATCTAAATCCAAAGGAGGACATGATGGAATATGGGTTATCATTGACCGTTTAACTAAATCGGCGCATTTCTTGCCAATAAAGAGTCGATGGTCAATTGATGTCTTAGCTGCATTATATATCAAGGAAATAGTCAGGTTACATGGAATTCCTGTCTCAATCGTGTCTGATAGAGATCCCCGTTTCACTTCTCATTTTTGGAAGGGATTACAACATTCGTTGGGGACAAGACTAAATTTTAGTACAGCTTTTCATCCTCAAACGGATGGTCAGACCGAGAGAACTAACCAAGTTGTTGAGGATATGCTAAGAGCTTGCATCATTGACTTTGGTGGAAGCTGGCATGAACACTTGCCTCTAGTTGAATTTGCATATAATAATAGCTACCAAGCTAGTATCCAAATGGCACCTTTCGAAGCTTTATATGGAAGGAGTTGCCGATCACCTTTATGCTGGAACGAAGTTGGAGAGAAACAACTGTTAGGTCCAGACATGGTAAGGGATACAACTGAGAAGATACAAGTGATCAGAGAAAGATTGCAAGTTGCTCAGACCAGACAAAAGGCTTATGCTGATACAAGGAGAAGAGATCTTGAATTCCAGGTTGGAGATCATGTATTTCTTAAAATATCGCCTGGACGTGGCATACGAAGATTTGGTGTTAAGGGCAAGCTTACGCCAAGATTCATCGGACCATTTGAGATACTCGAAAGAGTTGGCGAGGTTGCTTATCGCATCGCGTTGCCTCCTCAATTATCCGAGGTACATAATGTATTTCATATATCTATGTTGAAGAAGTATGTGCACGATCCATCGCATGTTATTGAACATGGAGATCTGGTGATCCAGAAAGATCTCACATATGAACAGAAGCCTATGAAGATCTTAGATCGAGAAATACGAGCTCTAAGGAATAAGGTTATTCCCATGCTCAAGGTGCAATGGAATAAGAATCCTGAACACGAAGCGACATGGGAAACCGAGGAATCTATGAAGAAACGATTTCCCGAGTTATTCTAAGAGGTATATGTTCTACACTCTCCACATGTATATTTATATATATATTGAATTTGGGGACCAAATTCTTTTTAAGTGGGGGAGGGTGTAGCAACCCTGATAAATAAATATTTGAAATGAATTAAAATATATATATATACTACAGAAGTAATACAGATAATAAGAAGAGGGTCAAATAGATGAAATAAAACAAGATACAAATAATGCCTCTTAGCAAGGAGTTAATTTAAAAAGAAACGCCTCTATATACGGCGTGACTAAAGAAAGGACGCCCTCACCTGACGGCGTCAAAACCCAACGCCAAAAAAGGGCAAGGCCAAGAAACGCCCCTGTCTTGGGCGTGTTTTAAAAAATAAGGAACGCCCTTATATAAGGCGCTTCTTAAGAAACGACCTGAACAAGGTCGTTAATTAAAGAATCGACGCCCTGACCAAAGGTGTTAATTCCGTTCGTGAACCGTTCGAACCCAGAGCTTATCCAGGGAAAGATTAACCTAATCTAGTAAGTGTCTAATAGAGTAAGGACTCTATTAGGGATATACTACCCTCACACAATCACTAACTCTAATAGGACTTCCAAAGTCTTATAAATAAACCTGTTCGGCCAACCCTAAATATATTTGGACGAACTACTGCTGCACGGTACGTGAAGAACAAACTGTTCTTCTTATTCCCTTTTGTTTTTCTTGCTTCAGATTATATGAAGAATAATTAGTCTTCTTCTTGTTCAGGAAACTCTGCTACTGCCGTCGAAGAATAGGTAATATTCTTCTATCTTTTTCCTTAAACGTCGATTATAACTATGAAGATTATTAACATCTTCATCTTCCTTCTTTTTCTCTTCCTCTACAGGTTCTGTAGCGTGAAGATCTTTGAAGAACATTTGTTCTTCTTCCTGCTGCTGCTGCTGTTGCGGATTTTTTTCGTTGCAACAGAGCTCATCTTCTATATCATCCTTCACGTTCCATTAAAGGTAGGTTTTCTCAAGTCACTGTAGCCCAAATAAAATAACGCAAGATATATGTATAAGCATGGCATGCATACAGCTTTATTATGTTCTGCAATATTTTGAAAGAAACGCCCCTGTCAAGGGCGCTAATTTACAAGACACGACCATGCCCAGGTCGTCAATTTCATATTTGACGCCCTGTACACAGGCGTTAATTTCATGTAAATGTTAATCAACCACTTTAAGAACTGATTATCTATGAAAGCATGATTATAAATAATACATGATCCTCTGTCTTCAACCTGCTAACGTTACTGTCCTGATATTATCTTCGTTCCTCTGTTATCCTGAAATTATTACTGTCCTTCAAATTTCCTGCAGAAACTTTAAGTAACGACCTTGACAAAGTCGTTTTCCACATATTAACGCCCTACCGTAGGGCGTAAATTGAAAAGACACGCCCCTTCCTAGGGCGTTTATCGGTCAAAATCCTGAAATACATATATTCTGTAATATAGAATTAAACAGTAACGCCCCTTGCCAGGGCGTGTTTTAGACAAATCGTGAAAAATTATTGATATTCTGTCAAATATATAAATAATGAGACGCCTGCTACTGTAGTCGTCAACTCTTTAAGAAACGACCCCGTCCAGGGCGCGTTTTAGATAAATTACTGAATTATTCTGCAAAACGGAACATATGTAAACGCCCTTCTCTTAGGCGTTACTTACTTGAGAAACGACTTAGCGTAAGTCGTTATTTTCTGTAAAAATGATTTTTATCCTGATTCTGTTAACCGATGGTTTCATATTATATAATCTATATATCGGCACTATTCTCCACTCCGTGAGTATAGTCCCACTTTTCACGTTGTTTCATCGATCACACTCAACTCTCATTGACATACAAGCTCTCCATTGGACATTCCGTTCCTTTGGACTAGCGAGTTAGTCATAGAGACCTCCGTAAGACTCCTCGTAGCTTTGGATTCTCTCAAGGCCGACTGAGCTGGTTGTACCCTAAGACCCATTACACCATTAATGCCATGTCACTCTAAAGAAACATGGGATACCGGCCCTTATGATTATACAAAGAGTATATCATAAGAAATTCTTAATGGAATGATGATATCATGCCATATCATGTCATTCTTGTAAACCTGAATTCTATGATAAGAATGAGGGTATCTTACCTTTGATATACTGTTCATGTGGACCTCAATTCTATATAAAGAATGTCCATATTGATTTGTCATGGTACCCAAGTTAATGGAACCATATTCTACCTAGATTTTTATCGATATCGTGATTATACCGTTATTATCGCCATTCTATGTCCTTTGTCATATTTTGGACTCTATTCTATCAAAGTTGTCATACGTGTCTACAAGCTTGATTATTAAAATTCTATGTTGGCTATAAACAAGAGTGGATGTCAAAACACATGATAAATGCTTGCGCATATAGGGCCCGATCTGGTCCTGGGAGGAGCACCCGAAAGTACTTGTGCCCATGGGAGTTAAAATGATAAGGTATCTGGCATTATACCGAGTACTTGACTTGCTTGATTGGACATTCCACACACATCTTGTACTTGAATCGTACTTGACTTGACATGAAATGCGTGGCCCGAAAAAGGGTAATTTACTTGCTTGATACATGATAGCCAAAGTTCTTGACATGACTTGTTAAACGTACTTGCTTGAATATCTTGAATAAACTTGTTATCTTGTTGAAAGTTCATGATTAAGTTCATCTTATTTCTTTGATATTACATTCTCTCTATCTTGTCGTTTTATGCGAGCATGCACAGCCTTATTGCATTCATGAAAATGTAATTACTTAAACCCCTTGCTAGTACTTGAGATATAATTTCCTACTGAGCGTTCGCTCATCCCGTTTGTCCCTTTTTACTTTTCAGGTAAGTCCGACGACGATGGAAGTCAATCGGATGGGAATGGTCAAGAGTGAAAGTGATAGAGCTGCTCAAGTGTCATCTAGTCTTTTCTATAGTTTCTTGAGTCAACTATGTACTTTTCTTTTTATTAAACAGAGTATTAGATTTGTAATAGTCTATTATAAAGGAATAAAGGATTGGGTTATCTTGCTATTTTGCGCATCTCTATCTTTGTGTCGAATACACGACCACTCTGATTGACATGATTGATATAGACACGTCGCGCATCTCCGGGTATCTTCCGCGCTCGGGGCGTGATAGTCACGCTCTCCTCTGACTTCATCTTGAATAATTCATACTCAGAGGTTAGGTAGTTTACCTTGGTAGCTCTGACCTGAGAGGTACCCTCATAAATCAGCGCTAGTTCATCCCACATCTTCTTAGCTGTCTTGCACGCCGAAATTCGGGCATATTCTTCAGGGTGAACTGCGCACTGGATGATGTTGAGCGCAGACCAGTTCAGTCCGGATAATTTGACTTGTTCTTCAAACCACATCTCCTCATTCGGAGGTAAATCATAAGGTCCAGTTGTAATGACTCTCCACAGCTTGTGGCTCTGAGATCGGATTAAAACTTCCATCCTGTTTTTCTGAAAGAAATAATTAGAACCATCAAAATATGGGGGACGGGAGATTGACTGTCCTTCAGCTATGTAGCTGCGAGGACCACTAGTTCCAGGATTACCCTGGTCGTTGGACCACATCTCGGGTAAACCCGCTCTGATACCAACTGTTAAACAGGAGGATAGTGAGATAGAAGGGGAGGGGATGAATAGATCACCGTTTAAAAAATATTTGACCGAGCCTAGGAGATCTTAGAAGATGAGATTGGCTAGGAAGACTGACAATATGTAAAATGATCCGGAACCTTAACCGAGATAAAGTAGGTCACGAGCACAGAACATATATCACTCAGAATTTCATCAGCACATATGCACAAGCACTAAGCGAGCAGTCAGACTAAGGTTTTGATCATCAACAATCACACTTACTTCATGAAGCTAGACAGAAGCATAAGGAAAATAGATGCGCACAACCACACCACGGAGAACAAGAGATTTAGATGGTTCAGTCTGCAACCTGCAGACTTACGTCCATCCCTTACTCAAGGCAGAGTGAGGCTTCCCTTTCACAAGAAAGAACCGCAGACTCAGTCTGCCAACAACACGCTGATCCACAGCTTGGAGATCGAAATCCCTACAGACGCTGAACTCACAGCTTGCACCCAGGTCTCACACCACAAGACCTGACCCGGAGATAACTCTCCCTTCCTCTTAGACAAGAGGGAACCCAGTACTGACCCACCCTCACTGCAATTCAGAGACGCTATCTCTCTTCCTCCTCAGCCGGAGGGAAGAACCCAGGTAGCCTTCTCACTACCTGAACACAAAACCCCGGAGAACTCCTCCCTTCCTCTGATCTAAATTAGAGGGAAGCCACACTGCAACCCAGAGGATTCACCTCTCTTCCTCTACACCTAGAGGGAACGAAAACAGAGTATCGGAATTTGAGAACGAACAAACGAAGACATAAGGAAATATTGAAAGACAGTCGAACGGAGAAACAATGTAGCTTCTTAAAGAAGCATAGACAAAACGTAGCAGAAAAACATCCTCTCCTTCATCACTCTCTCTCTTCCAGGTATGCTCAACGAATGGATCAGGATGGCTTCTCCTCTCCTTCCTCTCGCTCTGGCCTCACCCTTTTTCTTGTGGCTTCGGCTGCATTTCAGGAGCAGAAACCTTCCTATATATCCAGACTCACGAGAGACTGAGGGTGTGGGAGACACGCGCGAAGAAGATGCTTCCAGATGAGCCGAGCCACGTGTTAAACGATTATTCCCTCAAATCACGTGCTCACATGATTGGAATAAAGTTCCAATTTGTCTTTAAGTCCCTGTAAGATTTCAGAGAACATTCAGTCAATCTCAGAAATATTCAAGTCATACGTTTGTTCATACAGATTGCACGGGACTTAACAAAGGACTGAAGAATGCGTCAACGCAGTAAAGCCAAGGCGTTAACGCAATGAGTTTATAATAGAGGGCAAGACCCTTCACAATACACACCAATGCGTCAACGCATTAGTGACAGTGTCGACGCATCGGCTTGGTTGTTGATCAAAAGACCTTTGGACATCAGCCCAAGGCGTCAACGCTTCCATCGTGCAGCGTCGCCTCAGCACCTCAAGAGAGATGCTCACGCCCTTGGCAGCTGGCCAATGCGTCAACGCATCCAGTGTCAGCGTCGACGCAATGAACAAGATAGCATGTGAAAGACGCACAATTGCATCTACGCAGTCAGCCAAGTGCGTCAACGCACTCAAAAGCACAGAACCCATATAGATGAAGACAGACAAGTATGAGCTAATGGGTGAACGTGTTAGAGGAGCATTTAATCAGAAAAGCATGATGAAGACATTTTAATCAGAAGATGTTCATGCAAACAAGAAATTTCCCAAGGCTCCTTTCAGAACCAAGATCCAGAGATTATTCAGACAATGCAGGATCTTTAACAGTCACCAGGAAGCAACACATAATTTGATTCATAGTTTTAGTCATCATCAAAACTACAGAGATTCAACAGACACCCTAATCCAAATCTCTCAAGTGTTCCATTTTCCTCAATCAGCTCTTTGATCCCTTGTTCATCTTTTCCTAACCCTGCACCGGCTGTATAGCCCATCTTAGACATTATTTGCCATTCTACATCTTGGGGTTTCTCCCTAGGTGCGGATGACTCTAAGGATTCGGGGGATGGAATAGATTGATGGACATCCAGAGTTGAGATAATGGGCTCCTCGTCCTTTGATGACATGAACGTGGCCGAGTCCAACACTGTGGAGATGTCGGCCAAAATTTGTAAAGGAGGAGCAATCTGAGGGTTGGGGATATGTAGAGAGCTTGATTGAAAAGTTGGAATGACATCTTGATTCGGGAGAGCAAATCTAGCATCTGGCTCATCAAAAGGAATGGATTCTTGTTGGGGAAGCTGAATCGGAGCTAGATCAATTGGGGTAGAGGTCAAAAGGGACTCATCAACAACAAGGGTTGATTCGAACTGAGTTGGCAGCATGGTTGGGGTAGGAGTTGGTTTGATTAGATCAAGAGATGATAGTAGCTCCTCCTGCGAGGTATCTTGGTGAAAAGTGGATAAAGCTGAGTGATCCTCTGCCATGAGCGGAGGAGAGACACCTTGAGGTTGCTGCTGAATAGATGAGCCCTTAGGTAGATTGAGGACTAAGGGCCTTGCCCCTTTAGGTGGAATTGGAGTGGAAGGAGGGATGCCCTAGCTTTGTTGGGGTGGTTCACTCTTCGGTCGGATCAAGACCAAAGGTATTGCCCCTTGTTCCTAGCCAATCATGTTTCTTGTGTCTGAACTCACTATGGGTTGATCATTCACCACATCTTCCTCACCATATTGCCAATGTTGTCCTCTTTCCATTAGCCAAGATTCTTGATTGCCCCTAACCATGGCTAACATTTCCCGGGTGTAGGATGGAACATGAGATGATTGATGGAAAGGAAAAGAATTAGGGGCATTCCCTTGCCCCTTGGTAGGCGTCCCGTGGCATGCAGTGGCAACCATGGGATAGGTAGAATTGGGTAGCTGATTGAAGGCATTGATATGATCATCGGAGCTTGCCCCTTCCGAGGTTGGGACATCACAATCATCAAGGAAGAAAGGAAAGGAGGAATTCTTGAGTTGAGCTTGGACAACATGAGCTCTTTTGTAAAGTTGAGCAAATGTGTGAAATTCGCTAAGCATCAAGATAGTGCGGAGCTGAGGAGTTGCATTGTTGACTAGAACAGTGATAGCTTGAGATTCCGGGATGGCAATCCCGGACCTAGAAGCCATAGCTCTCCACCGATTAGAAAATTGAATGAAGTCCTCGTCGGACTTCATCTTTTCCATGATAAGGTCCGTGAGAGTGGGAGCTACAATAGCCATGTGGCCGAAATGAGCGATGAAACGCTCGGACACAATGTCGAAGTTAATGAGATCAATGGCTGGGAGTGAAGAGAACCACCTAAGGGCCTCTCCTTCTAGAGATTTTTGAAAGACGTGAACTAGGAGAACCCAGTCGTAAAGCCATTGGTGAGAATCCATTAGAAAGCAAGAGAGGTGTTCATGTGGATCCGTGGAACTATCATACTTTCGATATTTGGGGGCATTGAAACCCGGGGAAAAATGAGCATTTGGAAGCTTGCAATAGCTAGTGAAGGAATGAGGTTGAGGTTTGGGGAGGCTTTTGGCAACCACTTGCCGAACATACCTTTCCACCTCTTGTTGGGATATGAGATTGGATTGTCTAGGGGGTGCATTGCCATTTGGCATTGAATGAGAAATCAGAGAGGATGCAACCCCTTGAGAGCGAAGAGGATGGTTTGGTTGACTAGGAACAAGGGAGGGAGTCCTATTGAATGAATTTAGCATTAAAAGTGGGGATCTCCTAGGAATGGATTGAGGAGTGAGATGTGATCTTCTTTGGGAAGCTAGGGTGATGAAATAGTTAGGGGGATATCGAGATAGCACCCTAGCTAACTCTTGGTCTTCCTTTAGGGAAATTGATGGGGTTTTGGTATTGATAGACTCTTGACTTTGGGAGGATGATTCTTCACTAGTTGTGCTTTGACTTATACCAATTGGTGAATTTTGACACATCCCAATGAAAGCATTGGGTGTATCTTCCTCGACATCAAGCCGAGTTTGTGTGTCATAAAATTCAAGGTCATCCTCATCAATAACATGCATGTTAGAATAACATTGGTCCCTTTTAACTCAACCTAATTAACTTTTAGGAATTAAAGTGGAAACTTTTTTTTAAAAAGCCAATTAGGATTGAATTAATGGTTTTTAACAACAAGCATGTTTCAAAGAACGTGCCCCAACAATTTTAATTAGGTTACTCCTGTGATTAGTCCAATTTGAATTTGTTCCCTCTTAGATGAGAATGAAACTTTCTAGGGGAATCAAGGCCAAACTCCGGAATAATCCTAAGATAATTCTCACTCAAACCCCTTTAGGAAATCTAATAGGACTTCAAGATACAACCCACCCGGCGACAGTGTGGGAATCCACGGTTCGCGGGGACTCACGAAGGTTCCCAATTAAAAAGGACTAGTTGCACCCGAGTGGGAATCCCCGGGTGAAGAGTCCAAATCAATGGGACGGTGTTCTTAATATGTGTGATGTCGGATCTTCCTAAACCCACCCCGGACTCAAACCTGCAATGTGAGAACAAACAGAAGCAACAAAATACAAAACAGAGGCTAAACTACACAAACAGGAGCGAAATAGGAGCAAGAGCACAAACCGAAGACGGCCAACCGATGACTGCCTAGAGACCTGGGTAACCAAGTCTTTGGCCACCTAGGAGGGTGGTGGGCGGCCAGGTCTTTGGTCGCCCTGGGACCTGGGCGGCCAGAAGCCTGGCCGCCACCTGTTATGGTCCTGAAGATGAAACAAGTGTATAACAGGTGCAGAGAATTAGCTAGAAAAAATGAGAAAATGAATATGGGAAAGGCTACTTGCTGGAAAGTAGATGCAATGGACTTCAATCTAAGGACTCACAGTGAGCAATCAGTGTCCCACCGTGAACGCCAGAAGGTTGTAGGTGCCGGAAGCAGATGTCCACGTACATCGTGATGCGTGTGTCCTCCCGAACTTGTGCTGCTGCTACCTACAGTGCACATGTTAGAAAGATAGAAAAGGTGTGATCGCCAAAGGTGTTTACCTGAACCTCACAGGGGTAGAATGATCGTGAATGGCTTAGGAACGGGAGAATGTGGGTTCCTGTCCTCGCTCTCGGTCGACCAAGAACGGGGAGCTCTGCCAGTCGATGATGAAGTTCCTGTAAATTAACCAGCAAATAAAAAGACCATTAGACTGAGAAAGTGCCGACCAAGAAAGGCTACTTGCTGGAAAGTAGATGCAATGGACTTCAATCTAAGGACTCACAGTGAGCAATCAGTGTCCCACCGTGATCGCCAGAAGGTTGTAGGTGCCGGAAGCAGACGTCCACGTACATCGTGATGCGTGTGTCCTCCCGAACTTGTGCTACTGCTACCTACAGTGCACATGTTAGAAAGATAGAAAATGTGTGATCGCCAGAGGTGTTTACCTGAACCTCACAGGGGTAGAATGATCGTGAATGGCTTAGGAACGGGAGAATGTGGGTTCCTGTCCTCGCTCTCGACCGACCAAGAACGGGGAGCTCTGCCAGTCGATGATGAAGTTCCTGTAAATTAACCAGCAAATAAAAAGACCATTAGACTGAGAAAGTGCAGTAAATGCTCATAGAAGTAAAGGAAACATGCAAATGGGGTCAATCCTGCTGGGAAGGGGGGCGAGAAGGGGGATGGCCGAGACTTTCGACCATCCACCTTCCCTATATTTTGGGTTGAAAAATCTCTTTAGAAAAAAAGGATCTAGGCAAGTCTAATATGCATGTAATGCAATGAAATGGAGTAAAATGCAGCAAGATAAAGGATAGAGGAAGAAAGACGGGGTTTTCCCGTCGACCATGCAGAGGGCGGCCACATGTGTGGCCGTTCAAGAGTGGTGGGCAGCCATGTCGATGGCCACCCCCTGCGACCAAGGCTCTCCCGTGGCGGAGCTCCTAGACTTCGGATTCTGTTGCTTGGGGAAGGTCGGAAGGTTTGCTCTCGTTCTCACAGCTCTCTCTGGCTCACCGAACTGATAGAACCTCCTCTACCAAAAGATATCCAACCCCCTCCGAAAGTGTTCCCCCTCGGGAGATGGTTCGGAATGGGTTTTGTATGTGGGGGATTCTCCCTCCAAAAATCATTCAAAAATAGAGTACGTGTAAGCTACGTGGGTCTCGAACCTCCCGAGTGGGAGCAGTTTCAGAGGACGTGCCCGGAGTGGGCGGATCGTGGAGTTGACGGACATTTGACAGGAGGCGGCCAAGGTTCTGGCCATCCAAAGGAGCTGGGCGGCCAGGTCGATGGCCTTCTTGAGGGTGAGGGTGGCCAGTACTCTGGCCACCTTGGAATGAGATGGGCGGCCAGGTCGATGGCCGCCTTGGGATGTGGGCGGCCAACTCTCTGGCCGCCCTAGAATGGGCTGGGCGACCAGCTCTGTGACCGCCCTGGGTCCTGGGTGGCCAGCACCTTGGCCGCCCAGGGATCAGGGCATGGAGTGTATATAAAACCTCAGAAAATTCACCTCGGGGGCTCACGCCCCAGAACCCCTGACCTTACGGGCAGGGGGGCACTGCCCCCCTGCAACCCCCCGCCAACTTACCGCGAAGTTGGATCCGCGAAGGGACATGGTGGAGCCTACCTGTAGACACGTCAAAATTGACGTTACTGTGAGTGCATCTCGTATTACCTTGTAATGCCCCAATTTGACCCTCAAATTAACTTTGTTTAAGTTATTTTCCCCAATTTTCTTGGATTTCTCCCTTTTTCCCCCTCTTCTTATTTTTCCCTATTTTTCTGGATTTTTTGGGCAGTTTTCTCTATTTTTTAGATTTCACGACTTGAAGTGGGGCGTGTTTTAATTAACGGCCTGGTCTGAGGCGCGTTTTGAAGAAAGGACGACTAGAGGCAAAGGCGTTAGTTTCTGGAATTTTCTAATTTCTAAAACAAAAAAATAAGAATTAACGACCCTCCTTGGGTCGTGTTTTTAAATAACGCATCTCCCTGAGGCGTCTCTTCATCATTTTTAAATACAGAAAGTTTTTATTGCTAAAATTAAATCCGTGAATTAACGCCTTTGTCCCAGCCGTGATTTCAATTAACGCCTTGACCAAGGTCGTCAATTCTTGTTCAATTCCGAACTCCATCAGCACCCCTTCCCTTCCTCACTTACACTCCTTTTTCACTTGCGAGAGGGTTCCTATGGCTTCCTAATATTGAAAGGATACTTGGAGGAAGGATCCCCCTTTTCATCCAACCAAAACTAAGTTTTCTAATTTTTTATGGAATTAATTCCGAATTTCCCTTCCTTTCCTCATTTAACCTCCTTTTCCACTTGGGAAAGGGTTCCTATGACTTTCCAAGGTTGAAGGGACACTTGCCTAAGGTTTATCTCTTCCAAATCCAACTAAAACATGTTTTCTTATTTTCTCTTGGAATTAATTCCGAATTTCCCTTCCTTTCCTCATTTAACCTCCTTTTTCACTTGGGAAAGGGTTCCTATGACTTTCCAATGTTGAAGGGACACTTGCATAATGTTTATCTCTTCCAAATCCCACTAAAACATGTTTTCCTAATTTCCCTTGGAATTAATTCCGAATTTCAACCCTATAAATATAATCTCTCTCTCCCTTGTGAAAGAACATCAAGATCAATTCAAGAGGAGGTGCTGCCGGACCAAAGGCTCAAGGAGGAAGACTCCCATGCAACTAAAAGCTTCATCCATGGAGTTCTTCTTCCTCTATTGAAGATTTGAAGCCTCTACATCCATGGAGTTCTACATCATCTTCTTCCTCCATTGAAGATCTCCATCCTAGCTTGAAGCCAAATTGGAGAAAACCACTAAGCTTTCCCCTCCTATCTCTTATTTTTGCTTTAGTTAATTGCATGCATCATATCATTTTTTCTTTTATTTCTTTATTGAGATCTTCCCCTATTGTGCACTCTAGCACATCTCCATAGTGCAACACTTGCACATCTCCCTCTATTCTTCATCATACATCATCTTTTACCTACCCTTTTGCATAGGGGTTTTAAAGGCCAAACACCAATAAGGTGTGTTCATATCCATGCTTTCTATGTCCATATTTACATTCAGATTTGATGCTACACATCTTGGTTTCTAATCCATGTTTGTTTATTTTTGTTTGTTAATTTTGCAAGGGTAATCAATCAAGGAAAACTCTCTTCATCGGCCGGCCGATAGAAAGAGAAGGTGCACTCACAATCTCCCCCGCATTTAAGGTATCTATATCGCGATCCCTCCATTGATTATTTGTTATATCCTTTGAGGCCCTCGCGTCTCTGGCGATCACATTCCCCTTAGCATCCTCTCATGCTCCCCTTTTTCTCCCTCTTTTCCCATTCTTCTATCATTTTCTTTTTCCTTTTAATTGTTCTAAGTGGATTTCTTATAATCTACAAATTGGCGATCACGGTGGGACCCCTTTTATTTTTGTTTTGATTACCCTTTCCGCTTGGGCACCCACGTGTGCCATCTCCCCTTTTGCACCCACGGTGCGCCTCCCTTTGTGCTCCACGTAGCACTCTCCCTATGTGATTGGTTAGTTTGATAGATCTTTAGAAATTCCATTTATCCATCTCTTAAAAAAAATAATAAAAATGATGAGCATGCTATATCCTAGTTCATATTTTTATTTGCCATATCCTAGTTCATATTTTTATTGATTGCCATGATTCTTATATTGTGATTATGAGTGTCATTCCTTCCTATTCCTATTGGTATTTTTACCACTGTTGGAGATTTCTGGCCGTTGGACTGTTTCTGGAGATAGAAAGAATTAGCGCCCCTCACAGAGGCGTCTTTTGTCAGTATAACGCCTCATCCCAAGGCGTCATTTTCTTTGGACGCCCCTGTCAGAGGCATCTTTCACTTGAGTAGCGCCTTGCTGTAAGGTGTCATTTTTATTATCATGGTTTATTCATGTTGATTATTGCCATTTGACGCCCCTGCCCCCGGGCGTCCATTCTATAGGTAGCGCCTCACCTTAAGGCGCTATTTTTACTCTGCTTGCACTATTCACAGTGATTAGCGACTGACACTCAGACGCTGCTTCTTGATATAGCGACCTTTCCCAGGTCGTCATTTTGTTCTGTGTTGTTATCTGCTTGATACTGTCTGCTGCATTCATCCTTGCATTGGTTTGGGAGACCTCCTATCCCCACACTTTTAGGAGTCACACCCCCCTCTTGGTGAAGGAAGGACCCTCCATTGAGCACTCCGTCTCATTGGATCGAAAATTCTTAAACCAAGCCTCCGTAAGTCCCCGCACCCGTGGATTCCCTCACGGAAGCTGGGCAGGTTGTACCTTTGAAGTCCCGGGTTTAGTTGGCCTATGCATGGTGAGAGAGTGTTCCTAGTTGGCATCGGAGAAAACCACATTTGAAACTAGGTTCCCCCCTTGAGTGATCACATCAACTTGCATAAAATCAATTAATTTGTCAAGGTTCAAATAAAAGAAATCAAAGGTAACCCCATCCTAGCTTGTTTGCTATCTATGTGAGCTGTTTTGATTGCACATTGAATTGTTTGGGATACCTTGATAAGAAAGTCAACATGTTTAACTCAATTAATGTTCATGAGGGTGATCAGCCTAGCACATCTTATTCCCTTCAATTTCAACATATTCATCACAACTCTCACCATAATCTTTTAAAGGGACCACGCCCTCATCTTCACGGTTTTGCCCCACCCATGGGCAATATCCAATCCCATGGTCCCTCGCCTCAATCGCGAGCCACTACTCCTACGGGACCGTCTCCTCCCGAAGATGAGAAGGTCTCCCAGATCTTGCATGCATTAGATCATCTCACCCCTCAACAAATCCAAGCCCTTAAGGCCGTTGTTGAGGGTGCACCTCATTCCCCTCATCCTCCTTCCAATCCTACGCGGGTGGCCCATCACCCACTTCCCTCGTCTATTCACATTCCTACCCGGGTAGCCCATCACCCATCTCCTCCTATTCACACTTCTCCTCGGGTGGTCCAATACCCGCCTCCTTCGTCCACACCTACCCCTATTCGGGTGGCCCGTCACCCGCCTCCTTTTATTCCTCCTCTACCACGGCCTGAAGGCCCATTTATTCCTTGCAACCCGGCCCATCCGGGTTCTTCTATGGGTCATCCCATTAATCCCCTTCCACGGCCTTTTTGTGCGGCCCCTCCTTCAAGGTCCTGCCGACCCTCTGTTGCTCAAGTCACACCCCTCCAACAAACTCTTCTCGACAAAGTCACTTTGTTGGAGGAACAATTAAAGAGGGTTACGAGCCCATGGCCCGCTCCTCCTACTCCAGTCAATCCCCTTTATGCGGCTCTAAATGACATTACAAAGATGGAGAAAGATTGGAAGGATAGGAGAGACGGCTACGGCGTCGACAGTTCAAGCAAGCAAGAGCCAGTAGATTTCAACGTTCAAGTGGACGCTGTCCATCCTCCACCCATTCACCCTGTTCATTCATATGGCCCTCCGCCTACGCATTCACACTTGCATTCACCACATCATCTGCAATACCATTACATTCCACCACCTACTAATACATCTCCACCATGGCATCCACTTGAACTCGATAATGAAGAACCGGCAATTGAAGAATTCAAGACGGCACATGATGATGAAGCTCTGCAGGCATCCCTTCCGAGTTTTCTTCATTTTCCTCTCCCTCCGCTACCACTGGATGAACCTCCTGCTCAAGACGATGCCATCGTCCTTAATATAACCCCCGCTTCTAAGACTTATTGGTGTTATGACGAGGGATCAATACTCCAATCACCCATGTCGGCGCACCAAGACATGTCTCCTACCCCAGACACTGCTCGCCCCATCCGGCGTTTCCTCCGGACCAAACCTTATACTTTTACACCTCCTGCTATACCATCAGCCTCCACAGCACCGGCCTCCGCTAAACCTCCACCTGCTATACCATTAGCCTCCACTTCATCAGCTAACCTCCTATTACTGCCACCTCGGCCCTCCATTACACCTTTAACCCCAAACCTAGCCACTCCTATTCCACCACTTAACCCTTCACCTTTACCCATGGTTAATCCTGAGCAGAATCTGTCTCTTTTTGCACTCGAGCCAACCCCAACTGTCTCCGAGCAAAGGGGGAAGCTCGACGTGTTTGAATCTCCACTTCCACTCATCCTTTCTCCAACACTTTCCATTACACCATCACCAACTATGGAGCCTTTCACCTCCGCTTCACCCCCCTTTACTACTGGGAATGGGAGTGCTTCTGCAAGTACTTGTACCGAAGATGATCAAGAGCTGGGCAAGAAGGATTTGGCTACGGCCGAGCTATTCAAGATGCAAGAGTTTATTTGCCGGATGCCAATCCGGGTTGTTGTGCCAAGAATGGTCGAAGAGGCCAAGCCCCCGCCGCTGCTCGCCAGAAGAGAATGCCAAGCGTTGATGCCGTATAAGTCTATGTCCAAGGGCCAGACAGGGCACCCCTTTTTCCGATCCTTCAATCTGGAACCTTCTATCTCATACAAGGGGCGAACGCCCGCTTTGTTCAACACTTTTCAAACACCACAATCCTTGGATATGACAATGCTTCACGCTCTAATTTTCCAATTCTCTCACATTGTCACTCTTCACCCTCCAAGGGAGTTGGCAGTGATTGTTAAAGCTTCATCACAGACTTTGATTTTATCCGGTTGTACACTTTTGCTGCCGTGGAGGGGTAGACATGCTTCCACTAAGGGACCTTCCACCTTCTATTCAACTTCACCCACATTCACATCTATCATCGATTTTTCATGGGCCACTCCACAGGCGAAGAGGAGGATCTCATCCTCTCATCCCTCGTATTCTTCACATTCTTTACATTTCATGCATTCATTGCATCTGTTGCATTGCATCCGCATACATTTGCACTTCTTCTTTCCCGGGTTTTCGGACCCGTATCTTCCCCGCCTTCCGGAACCTCCGGATCTTCCGCATTTCCCATCTTATTCATCTTCATCCTCAGGATCTGCGGGTCCCCTTACACTGCCCGGGCATTGCACCCTCTCCAATCTTTCCTCAGGGCATCGCGCCCCTTTCCAACCATTGCATCCGGACTCCCCGAATTTCTCTCCCGTCCTCCCTGGGCATCGCGTCCCATGGTATCTTCCTCCTCCGGAACCTCCGGATCTCGCTCTTTGGGCATCGCGCCCCTGCACACCCTCAAGTCCGGATCTTCTGGGCTTCTTACTGATTCTCCCTGGGCATCGTGCCCCTTTCTGTCTTCTTCCTCCGGAACCTCCGGACTTTCTCCCAGGGCATCGCGCCCTTTTCTATCTTCTTCCTCCGGAACCTCCAGATCCTTCACCCCTCTGTCAATCCCTTGGGCATGACGCCCCTTTCCATTTTCTACCCCCGGAACTTCCGGACCTTCCATCTTTCCTCCAATTCATCCTCTTGCTTCTCCGGGACATCATGTCCTTCATTCTTTCCTTCCTTTTCTATCATCTTTTTCCATTCCGAGGGCAACGCGTCCCTCGATATTTCCCTCCGGAACCTCCGGACCCTCCTGATCCTTTTCATCCACTCTTCCCTGGGTACCGTGTCCCTCGGCATCTCATTCCTCCGGAACCTCCGGACCCTCCATCTTTCTTCCGATTCATCTTTCTGCTCCTCCGGGACATCACATCCTTCATTTTCTTCCTCCTTTTCCATCATCTTTTTCCCTATTTCTTCCTAGGGCATCGCGTCCCTCAAGATTCTCCTTCTCCAGATTCTGATTCCTCCTATCATGATTCTACTCCACTGCCTCCGGACCCTCCGGATCTGCCTCTTTCCATCTATAAATTTCTTCTTCTAATTCTTCCTGATCCTGGGTCCAACCCAACTTCTTCCACATCCACTGCCTTGGGCATCTGCCCATTCTCTCACTGCTTTCGAGACTTTAGTCCTCACTCCTCCTTCTAATTCTCCACTTCTTCTGTAGACCTTTCATGTGATCAGGGTCTCCACACCTTAGTGAGGGAGTTCTAGCCCTCGCATCTCTTCCTTTTTTCCTTATTCGTCTGAGTCTGGTATTGGCACCACTCCTTCTTGTTAAGCCACTTTCAAACCCTTTGCTTCCAATCCTTTTGACTGCCAAAGAGACTATCCCACGATGATCAACCTCGTCTCTGACAGCTGCTTCTACAAAGGTTGCAAGGTAACATATTGGCGTAAGTACTCATTTCATGATATCATTATCTCATTGCTTCACCATGATTTTCAAAATAAAGTACTTCTTAACAAGATTAAGAGTGGTAGTCAAGACCTTTATCCTAGGTTGAATCTTTATCTTTACTAAATCATTCTCAAAACAGTCTTCTAGGCTTGTTTTTACAGCACCTTTGGTAATAAAAACCCCACGCTGGGAATTCAACGTTCTCTCCCTGCTTGTTAAGAGTAACCTTCAGCTGGGCATTCCACACACTTCACGGCGTCCTTAGCCGGCTCCTCTGGTTAAAACACCGTTGCTACTTTGGCCATGCCATGAGAATTCCTGAAAGTCTTTTTCTCTTCTTTACTCGGCCGCGTGCAGGGGCAAGAGGTCGACGGGTGAGATGACGCACCCAGGGTAATCCCCAATACGAGAGGAGTCTCAAATAGGGGCAGTCTTGACCTAAAATCAATATGAGTTTTCATATGAGTTTTCATGATATACATCTCGCCAAAAGGGCTATTATGAAAATCAAGTCAAAATTTTGATAAAAGCAAAATTATGAATTATGGCATGTCAAGAGTGGCAAAGTCCCCGCAGGGAAAACCTTGATCGTATGCATGTCAAGGGTCTAAAAATCAAAGGCACAAAGCCCCGGCGCAACAGACTACCTCTTTGAGGGGAAATACCTTGGAAGGAATTCAAGTCCCAATATCTCCCATCCTATATAAAGCTTATCCTCAATTATTCTTCTCTTCTCCCTCTAAGACCGAATATTTCTAGGGTATGGCCTTGGTAGGAGCACCGTTAATCAAGGGCAGTCAGTTATAGGGCGCCACCCTTCAATGCACGCTCGGCTTTGGGTAATTTTAGCGAAAGGGGAAGGAACAAGGACCCCTAGCCAGTGGTTCAAAAACACCCTTTGATGCTGCATTAACAATGTCTAAACCAAAAAAAAAAATCAAAAGAAAAAAAAATAAAAAAACTTGAATATTTCCTAAGTCAAAATCCAAAAAAAATTGAATATTTTCTAAGCCAAAATCCAAAAAAATTGAATATTTCCTGATCAAAATCCAACAAAAATTGAATATTTTCAAAATTCATAATAAAAATTCAAATATTTTTCAAAATCCACATAAAAATTCAAATATTTTCAAAACTCATAAAAATTTGCATATTTCAAAATCTAAAAAATTGCATTGTATTTTTCTGATGGTGCTTTTGCAGGAACGACAACTTTACAAGGACCAAGAGCACGGGATGAGTCCTCTCCATTCATTGCCATCTACCTTTTGATTCTTCTCATGTTCACAATTGATCACATCTTCATAATTTGCTATGCATTACTCCGATTATTAATCTCCAAATCTTTTTTATCAAATCTTGCTGATCACTCCGCCGATGGGCATTATCAGATCTTGATCATTCAACTCCAAATCTTGATTAGCTAAGTTGTCATCCTCATGACAAACGACAAACAATGATGCTATGCTATCTATGCTTTAATGATGCTATCTATGTTATTCATGCCTTTCACGCTGTGCACACTTGAATGCTATTCATGATATGATACATACATGCTATTGATGCTTTGATTCATGCTATGCTTGCTATGCTTAAATGCCTTATTCATTGCCTGTTATCTTTTATATCTTGGCTGATGAATCTTTGAGCGCAGGAAGAAGCTCTTGGTCCCACCGACTGGGCATCATCATCCAAGTCCCACGGTGCTTGCACCTCATTTCTCAGTTCCCCCATGCTCATTGCTATCACCATCCCCCCTGTATGCATTCTACTATATGTTACATACGCTACTAGATTTTATCAAGGACCTTGTGACTTTGGTAAATCTGGGATTTGAGTTCCCCTTCATCAAAAATAATGATGATTCCAGAGGAGTCTTAGTCACACGGATAGGCCATTGAGCCGTCCAAGACTGGGGATGATGGTTCCCTTTTGCGAGTTGATGAGTGGATAAACGGGCTTCGGCTTAGTATCGACTCGCAGAATGGGTTTCTTGACCCAGTCTTGGCAGTTTAACAATATTATCCTTGATTATCTTATATTTTCATTTATTTTTTTTCTTTTAAACCCAGCATGCATTCATATAGGAGTTTGAAACATTTTTGGAAAATCATTCTGATAAGCTGATTTGGAGAGTCAAATTAATCTTAATCTTTCCAGATATGAGATATTCATTGCTGATGGAATCCTCAGTTCGTTTTGTCACTGTTTTGGGTCTTTTTCTCGAAAGCTCCTTGTTTGGATTTCTATCATCTTATCTCAATCCTTTTACTTTGATCCACCTTGGCTGCAGCACGTCCACATTGGCTGGTAACCGTTCCCCAATGGTGAAACCTACAGGTTTGTGACCTGGGGTACTTCCACCGCGCTGGAAGTTGATCATTCTCCGTCATGCCCGCGTGCACACTCCTCCTCTTATCCAAACATCGTTGATTTCATTGAATTTCCTGGGATTGCTTCATCTCGAGCTTTTGATTTCATTCTCATCAAGTGATGTTGATTGCGTGTCTCATCACACCTTGGCATCTACTTTTCAGTTTGCTCTGCTCCCTTGCAAAACAGACGCCAAGGCGGGGCAGCTGTAGACACGCCAAAATTGACGTTACTGTGAGTGCATCTCGTATTACCTTGTAATGCCCTAATTTGACCCTCCAATTAACTTTGTTTGAGTTATTTTCCCCAATTTTCTTGGATTTCTCCCTTTTTTTCCCTCTTCTTATTTTTCCCTATTTTTCTGGATTTTTTGGGCAGTTTTCTCTATTTTTTGGATTTCACGACTTGAAGTGGGGCGTGTTTTAATTAACGGCCTGGTCTGAGGCGCGTTTTGAAGAAAGGACGACTAGAGGCAAAGGCGTCAGTTTCTGGAATTTTCTGATTTCTAAAACAGAAAAATAAGAATTAACGACCCTCCTTGGGTCGTGTTTTTAAATAACGCATCTCCCTCAGGCGTCTCTTCATCATTTTTAAATACAGAAAGTTTTTATTGCTAAAATTAAATCCGTGAATTAACGCCTTTGTCCCAGTCGTGATTTCAATTAACGCCTTGACCAAGGTCGTCAATTCTTGTTCAATTCCGAACTCAATCAGCACCCCTTCCCTTCCTCACTTACACTCCTTTTTCACTTGCGAGAGGGTTCCTATGGCTTCCTAATATTGAAAGGACACTTGGAGAAAGGATCCCCCTTTCCATCCTACCAAAACTAAGTTTTCTAATTTTTTATGGAATTAATTCCGAATTTCCCTTCCTTTTCTCATTTAACCTCATTTTCCACTTGGGAAAGGGTTCATATGACTTTCCAAGGTTGAAGGGACACTTGCCTAAGGTTTATCTTTTCCAAATCCAACTAAAATATGTTTTCTTATTTTCTCTTGGAATTAATTCCGAATTTCCCTTCCTTTCCTCATTTAACCTCCTTTTTCACTTGGGAAAGGGTTCCTATGACTTTCCAATGTTGAAGGGACACTTGCATAATGTTTATCTCTTCCAAATCCCACTAAAACATGTTTTCCTAATTTCCCTTAGAATAAATTCCGAATTTTAACCCTATAAATAGAATCTCTCTCTCCCTTGTGAAAGAACATCAAGATCAATTCAAGAGGAGGTGCTGCCGGACCAAGGTCTCAAGGAGGAAGACTCCCATGCACCTAAAAGCTTCATCCATGGAGTTCTTCTTCCTCTATTGAAGATTTGAAGCCTCTACATCCATGGAGTTCTACAGCATCTTCTTGCTCCATTGAAGATCTTCATCCTAGCTTGAAGCCAAATTGGAGAAAACCACTAAGCTTTCCCCTCCTATCTCTTATTTTTGCTTTAGTTAATTGCATGCATCATATCATTTTTTCTTTTATTTCTTTATTGAGATCTTCCCCTATTGTGCACTCTAGCACATCTCCATAGTGCAACACTTGCACATCTCCCTCTATTCTTCATCATACATCATCTTTTACCTACCCTTTTGCATAGGGGTTTTAAAGGCCAAACACCAATAAGGTGTGTTCATATCCATGCTTTCTATGTCCATATTTACATTCGGATTTGATGCTACACATCTTGGTTTCTAATCCATGTTTGTTAATTTTGCAAGGGTAATCAATTAAGGAAAACTCTCTTCATCGGCCGGCCGATAGAAAGAGAAGGTGCACTCACAATCTCCCCCGCATTTAAGGTATTTATATCGCGATCCCTCCATTGATTATTTGTTATATCCTTGGAGACCCTCGCGTCTCTGGCGATCACATTCCCCTTAGCATCCTCTCATGCTCCCCTTTTCTCCCTCTTTTCCCATTCTTCTATCATTTTCTTTTTCCTTTTAATTGTTCTAAGTGGATTTCTTAGAATCTACACTACCTAAACAAGGATGAGACTCCACACAATCAATCAACCAAAAGGAAGGGTATCACTTCAATGATGGCTAGACAAGGGTCCGCGGGATGTCCGAAATCAGGCGTCTACAGGGACCACTGCAAGCTCTTTGATGAACTTCTTCATCCAGACTGCTTCTTTGGCCGCCTCAGCAGTAGCAATGTACTCAGCTTCGGTCGTAGAATCAGTAGTGGTGTCTTGTTTGGAACTCTTTCAACTCATTGCCTCACCATTCAGGGTAAACACATACCCCGAAGTTGACTTGCTATCATCTTTATCGGACTAAAAACTCAAGTCAATATAACCTCGAAGTTTCAAGTCCTCTCCTCCATAAACCAGAAAGATATCATTAGTCCTTCGCAAGTACTTAAGGATACATTTTACAGCTATCTAGTGTTGCTCACCTGGATCTGCCTGAAACCTGCTTGTAACACTTATAGCATATGCAACATCATGCCTTGTACATAACATGGCATACATGATGGACCCTATGGCAGAAGCATATGGTACTCTGCTCATGCGCCCCCTCTCTTCAGGAGTTTTAGGGGATATTTCCTTAGAGAGGTAGACTCCATGTCTCATCGGTATGAGACCGCTCTTGGAGTTTTCCATGCCAAACCTTTTGACAATGGAATCTTTGTACATTGATTGGGATAAGCCTAGCATCCTATTTGATCTATCTCTATCGATCTTGATTCCCAATACATAGGATGCTTCTCCCAAATCCTTCATGGCGAAGTGCTTAGATAGTCAGGCTTTAACTGATGACAACATACCTATATCATTCCCAATGGGTTGTTGAGTTTCTCCAAGTTATTTTGATGATAACAAAACCCCGAACTTGGTTTCCGCCTCGTGCCATGCCTAAGTACTTAAAAGCAAGCATTGAATGTGATTAACGTAAATTTACATAATGTCAAATGTTCAAAATGATTCACAATTTTTAAGATGCATATAAAGAGTTCAAATGAATTTCACATGGATGTAAACACACGTTCAATCCAAAGCTTAATCATATAGACATGTTTTTGTGGGCTAACAATCTGTTTTTGTAGGAAATCCAGATTTCGGTCGACCTATGGGACCATTTCGGTCGACCTAATTTTCCAACAACCAAGGGATTGAACTCTGAGAAAGTTCAGTCGACCTAAAGGGGTAGTTCGGTCGACCTAACTTTCCAGGATGGAAAACTCTAAAAATTTTCAGAGTTCGGTCGACCGACCGAAATCTTTAGTCGACCGAACCCTTCGAGGCAGCCAATTTTGACTTTGTTTTCTTCACCATTTTCAAGCCCTCTCTTTAGGACCTTTGGGTTCCAAAGTCACCAGACATGCCTAAATTCGTGGATCTATGTCTTGGCATGTCCCTTGACCACCCAAGTAATATAAAAACACATATTTGGGCCAAGAAACCCTAACAACTCAAGGAATCAAGAGGAGGCTACCAAGGGGAGAAGGAGAGCTACTGTGAGAACTCCGTGAACAGTGATTCATCCACAAATTCTTCATCCAAGAGCAAGCTTCTCAAGATCAGGTTGAGGCAAATCAAGGGGAAATCAAGTGGAGAAGCAACATCAATCCAAGATCTGCATCATTCACTAAGGGGGGGCTTAAATATGAAGTTTTCATTTGTGTTTCTATCTCTATCTTCAATTGAGCTTCAAGTGTGTGTTCTTGTAATCTATAAACATTCGTGTGTGTGTGGATCTACCTAGATCCGTGGTTGTGTGTGGATCTTCTCAGATCCGTGGTCTTGTGTATTGTTTCATTCAGATTTGTTTGTGTACGTGGATCTCTTCAGATCTGCATGTGTGTGTGGATCTATCTAGATCCGGGTGTTCTTGTGTGTAGAGTGCTGCGTCTGTTGCAGCGTGTGCATGTGTTGTTGATATGGTTGTCAGATCGTGTTATGTGTTGGGGCGTGTGCCTGTGTATTTGCAGGCATTGTACTGCGTGTGTACTGGAGCTTGGCTCCGTGTTGGGGGTTCATCCCCGTGCTGGTTTCCAGCAATGAAGCCTCACCGGGTTTTGGTGAGGGGTGGACGTAGGTTGCCAGCGTTGCATCCAGGCCACCTTAAAATCCCTGTCTATTGTGTGGTTTGGTTCATTTCTTCTACCCCATTATGTGTGATTGTTCATGCATATTGTTCTTCCACTTTTGTCACTTCAGATCTAGCATAAATTGATCTTTTCTCTAAAAAGATCTTTGGTATATCAAAAGTTGGATTCAGATTGACAAGGCTAGTCTTGTCAAGATGATAACACTTTGCGTGAGTAGAATCTTCGGATTCACACCTCCGCCTAGTACCAAAGAACTATCGTGGCGATAGATTTTTATAGATCTAAGTTGTAATTAAACAATTCTGAATTTCTTAGTTGAATTTTCATCATATCTATTTAAATCGGGTAAAAGTTTTCTAAAATCTGCAATCACCCAATTCACGCCCCATCTTGGGTGTCAATGATCTCGAGACTTCAATTGGTATCAGTGCTAATGCTCTATTTTTTATAGATCTAACGATCTAGAGCAAGATCCATATCAATGTCTACCAAAGTGTTCACTATGGATTCTCCACCTGTGTTTGATGGTTCTAACTTCGATTTGTGCTTAGGAAGAATGTGCAGTCTTGTCAACTCATATGACCCTAAGCTATGGAAGGTTATCTCACATGGTCCTTATGAGTTGCCTAGAGATGAACCTGTCTGGAGTGTAGATTATGGGTCAAAACATGATCGAAATTGCTTACTTCTGAGTTTACTCATTGCCGCAGTTGATGCTAATCATTTTCTTTTTGCTTCTAGCTGCAGCTCCACAAAGGACATACTGGATGGATTGATTGGATTCCATGAAGATAATGAGGACAAATGTCTTATGACAGGTATGAGTAATCATGGCAGTGATCAGCAGAATGGATCACCCTCGGAGATAAATTTAGATTCTGAAAATATATCTCTTGATGAGCTATTGGATGCATACAATGTTCTTGAAAGTAAATATAAGAAGCTAAAATCTGAGAATAAAAAATTGAAAAAGAAGGTTGAACAAAACAACTGTGATTCCTCATGTAAAAAATGCTCACATCTAGAGGAACTGATTGAGGCTCATGTGTTTGACATTGAATTTCATAAAGATCAAATTTGTTCTTTAAGAAATGAAAACAAAGAGCTGAAAGAGAAAGCAAATTCAATGGCAAATGATCAAATCTTGATAAATGAACTTGTTCATGATGAAAAGTTTGCAAAAGAAAATGAGAAGCTGAAGGAATTGAACATGACCATTTCTGAAAGATTGTTGGTTCTAGAAAAAGAAAATCTGTGGCTGTAGATGAGTGTGAGAATGTGGTTGAAATAAAACAAGAAGTAGAATGCCTCAAGAATACCAATGCTGTGTTAAATGTCAGCCTTGCTACTTGTAAAGAAGAACTTGCTAATGCTGAGTTGCATATCATATCTCTAGAAGGTGAAATCCAAGACTTGCATAATTCATTGTCTAGATTCGTGGATGGTCAATATAATATGGATAAACTATTTAGCATGAAAGTTAATTTTCAAAGAGAAGGGCTTGGCTATAACCCTGTAAAGAAGAAGTCCTTTGCAATCAAGTTAACTACTTCTTTTGTTCAAAGTTCAAGTATAGCCAGTACCTCTACTTCACCTCCGAAGCAGTTTTCTATCCAAAAGATTCAAAAAGAAAATAAAAATTAGAAAATCAATTTGCATCAAAAATCTAAAAATGCTGCTAGCACCACTATGCATGCCACACACACTCATACATCTAAAAAGAAATTTTCATATTTTTATTGTGGAAGACATGGACATGCCATGCATGATTATTTTACTATGAAGAATGATGATTTGGAAGCATGCAGGTATAGAATAAATAATGGAAAAGGCAAGGGCAGGTCGACGCACCCTAAGGCTAAACATCATTACCAACCAATGGTGTCAACACATCATGTGTTTTAGACCCATTATCCTCAGCCAAAACCAAGGGAAGGTCGACCTAGGATCTCTAATGTGTTTAACACACCTCTTGCCAATTGCAAACACGATTGAAACAAAAAGTCACATGCTTCAAGGAATCTTCACGTTTTTAAGTATTCAAAGTCATGCTGTGATTATTGTGACAAATCTGGGCATATGATGCATGATTGTTTCTTTATGAAAAATGATGATTTCAATGTTGTCAAAAAGTGGAAATCACGTGCCAAGAGTGCTAACCCACAAGGACCCAAGATGGCTTGGGTACCTAAGAATGTAAAATGAGAAATCTGTTTTACAGATGTGCCTTGGGAATGTGAAGCGTGAAATATGTATTCAGTCAAGAAGGTAAGGCACACGGGCCAAGCGGCATAAGTCAGGTCAAATGAAAAATAAAAAAAATGAAATCTAAATACTCAGGTGATATCCCTCTCACTTCTCTAGAAAAGGTGTTATGTCTTGTTTTATTTTGTGCTGAATCTCATGTGATAATGCATATGTTTGTACATGCATTCCATCCATAGTTGTCTGCATATCTCTGTGCATATCACCTGTCAGATAGTAACTTGTTGAAGGGGAGCTTGAAAATTTTCAAATCAAAATTTCAATGTATATATTGAGTCTGCATACACTTTCACATGTCGTCATGCACAAAAGTTGAAGAATCTACCTTCAAACTAAAATGAATTCATGTCATAGTGCATTGCAATCCTCCTGCCTTCATCACATCCATGACTACATAGTATATCAAATGCTGACATGTGGAAGGGCATGTTAAGCTTGTCTGGAAACTATCACTATGCATGAGGAGATCTTCGGATCTAAGTTCTCCGCCTGGTACTATGAGTTAATCATTCATAGGTTGCATGTGACGTCAAAAATTCCACTATACATCTCAAAAACTCTTGCATACATTTAGGGTGAGTTGCTAGATTAGTCATGAGAACTTGAGGCTTAGGCTCATGTCTAAGGAAATAACCCTTGTGCATTTGTTATTACATCAAGATTAATTCAATCTGAATTATCACTAACAAATCAACTTCTTCACTCTTGGACGCAGATCACACTCCCAACAATCTAAGTGATGTTGGGCCAGCTATGGCTAAGTTTGAATCAATTG
The DNA here is from genome assembly GCA_022559845.1 of Amorphophallus konjac. NCBI lineage: Eukaryota > Viridiplantae > Streptophyta > Magnoliopsida > Alismatales > Araceae > Amorphophallus > Amorphophallus konjac. The sequence continues at coordinate 356,840,654 of CM040122.1, read as the reverse complement.
AAGGAATATCTTGCGAGGATGAAGATGATGAGAATTCCCTCAACTACTACCAGGAGATGGGTAGTGAGTTTGATGAGTCTTTTGCACTGGTTGCTAGATCAGAAGCAGTCCGGACTCTCCTATCCTATGCTTGTTCACTGAATTTTAAATTATCTTAAAATGGATGATAAATCTGTCGATCTTAATGGGATCATAAAGAGGATGTAAAACAACCTCCAGGATCCAAAACATCCACAACATGTGTACAAGCTGTAGAAAGTCTTGTACGGATTGAAGCAAGCACCAAGGACATGGTATGAGAGGCTCATCTCATTCTTACTTGAAAATTGAATCACGAGAGGTAAGGTTGATCAGATCCCATTCACAAGAAATTCAGGTAAAGACATGCTAGTGGTTCAGTCTTGTGTAGACGATATCATCTCTTGAACTATTAACAATGCCTCATGTGATGAATCTGCAGAAATCACGCAAGGTAAAGATGAAATGAGTTTAATTGGTGAATTGATATTTTTCTTTCTTTGGCTTGCAGATTAAGCAAACGTTCCAAGGAATCCTCATAAACTAAGCCAAATACGCCATTGAGTTTCTAAAGGAATATGGCATGAAAAAAGCAAAGCCAATGTCAACTCCGATGGCCACAACCACGAAGTTAGACAAAGATAAAAAAGGGTAAAACAGTAGATCCTACACTATTTTGAGGTATGATCGGATCACTACTGTACTTAGCAACATGCTGTCCTGACATTTAATATAGCGTATGTCTATGTGCTTGCTTTCAATCATGTCTTAAAGAGTCTCATTTATTGGCTGTTAAACGGATTTTTCGATACTTAATTGGCACATTTGACTTTGGCTTGTGGTCTCCCATCGGTAGTTCACTTGATTTAATTGCATATACCGATGTGGATTATGCCGGATGTACTGTGGATCGTAAAAGTACTAGTGAGTACTGTCAGTTTCTTGGTGGGTGTCTAGTTTCATGGGCCTCCAAGAAACAACATTCAGTAGCTCTCTCAACGGCCGAGGCTGAATATGTAGCCGCCGGAAGTTGTGGAGCCCAAGTACTTTGGATCAAAAATCAACTGCTTGTTTTTAATGATGAGATGAGATGTGTTCCAATTTTGTGTGATAATACCAGTGCAATTAACTTGTCAAAAATCTTGTACAACATTCAAGGACAAAGCATTGACTTTTGGCATCTTTTTCTGAGAGATCATGTAGGTAAATGGGTCTTTGAATTGAAATTCATAGACACACACATTCAGTTGGCTGACATCTTCAAACTAGGAATAATTCAATAAAATCAGAAGGGAATTTGGCATGTGCAAGGGTGCGAGCATACATACCTAGGTCTGCACTAGGATGAGTGTTGCATTTGCATCAACTGTCAGAGGCATGAAGGGTAGATTGTGTACAAAGCATGCATACGTTGTGTGTATTTTCTTATTTTTCTTTGTGTGCATAATATCACCTTGTATGTGTGTTTGTATATATATATATATACACATCATTCCTTGAAAAATTTCTAAGACCAAATACTCCTTGATAAATATATGTGGACTTATGACTTGGGGATTCTAGGCGGTCACTGAGGGAGAGGTTCAGGAAAATTTCTTATGTCAATTCATGTTAGAGGTCAATCTCATTCCTTTTCTTTCAAAAAAAAGGAGTTGAGATGAAAAAGAAAAGGCTAGCAAGAAATGGACTTGAAATAAAAAAAACAAAGGGAAGGCATGTTGGAGTTTCAATATCAAAAAAAGAAGAAGAAGAATGTTGAAAATATGGGTAGGCCGACCATTTCGGTCGATCGACAGGCCCGATTCGGTCGATCGAATACGGCGAACCGGCCGACCGAACCAGCCTCCGAACTCCATTTTAAAGGGGTCTTCACCCCCTTTCTCTCACTCTATCACACCCATTCACCCTCCTACCATCTCCTCAAACCCTAGAACATACCACCTCTCCTCTTCACACGTAAAAAAAGCCCTTCCTTCCTTCATCCGCACAAGATCCGACAAGTTCGTCAACATTTTGGGAACAGATCTTCGAAGTGGTTTGTGCTGCTCCAAAGCTCCTTCTTCGGCTTCCAGGTTGTGGGAAGGTTCTGTCCACCACCATTGGTGTGTCCCTGTGTGTCATTCTACTCCCCAAGGAAGATATCGGTCCATCCAAGGGTTTCCTCAGCGGGTTTCGTGTCTAGATGGCGTCTAGAAGAAGCTCTCGACGTCTCACCCAGGGAGAATCTAGCACCAGGAGAAGTGAGGGCCAAGCTCCTCCACCACATCGGGTAGCTCCACCTCCACGGGCACTGTCGATGCAGCCACGACCTATCCTTGACCCTCATCTAGTGGACTTCGACGAGATGCACGAGTTCTTTCCCGACCTCAGAGGTATTTTTGAAGTTCAGGACGGTTGGGTTGATTTCATGACAATGTACACCCGATTGTATCCCAACCTTGTTCAAGAGTTTTATGAGAATCTGAATGAGAGAAATGGTGAGTTGTTCACAGTCGTGAAGGGCACTGAAATCATCGTCAATTCAGAATTATTTGCAAGGGTCCTAGGTGTGTCTGCAAGGGGGGCTGATATGACTTTTGGGCATGGTGAAGTTCCAGACACCTTTATTCTTATGACCTGCAGTGAATATGTGCATGGGGTTAGCAACTTGCTCATACTGAATTCCAACTACTTCCCACCACTGCAGCGTATTTTGCATCACATGTTTACCATTATTGTATATCCAAAAGTTGGAAGTCGCAATGAAGTCACAGAAGTTCATCGGTTTCTATTTTATCATGTGTTGAATGGAATAACTATCAACATGGGCAGTCTTATGGAAGACTTAATCGGATCATGTCGCACACAAAAGAGAAGGTCCTTGTCCTATGCATCCCAACTGGTAGGGGTATTTGTTTATGCTGGAATTTCATTGGCTGCTGAGGTATTCATTGAAGTGAGACAAAGTGATATTTACAATCAGCATAAGATGCTCACTGATTTTGGGTATTATTGGGGTCCAGATGGAGAGCTGAGGAGAGATGTCCGAATGTATGGAGAAGATTCTGAAAATGAAGAAGCTGAGGAGCAACAACAACAAGACACTCCAGCACCACCTCCACCTCCCTATCAGCCTGAGGAGCAGCCACCTTCTCCTCCACATATTGATCAGGATATGCCACCGCCTCCACAGTTTTATCGTGGGGAGTCCTCTACTCAGGGTGCTGGACAGCTCATTTGGGCAGACTATGAGGCTCTTGATAGGCATCTTTTAGGCTTGGAATCTCGTATGGATACCTTTGGGGGGCAGCTTTCTGAACTCGGAAGTCGGTTAGACACATCTTTTGGCCGACTTGATACATTTATGGACACAATGAGTGGAAACTTATCGCACACCATGGATACCCTTACTAACCATGTGGTCTCTCTCACCACCCGATATGAGGATACTCACCAAGCCTTTCGCACTACAAACCAATCCCTTCTTCACATTGATCATCTTCTCCACTCTTTTTGCCGCCGTCTTCCTCCATCTCCACGGGTAATCCCCAATCCTCGTAGTAGGCGGTGAATCAGGAAGAGGCAGATCCACTCCCGGGTACGTAATATGACTTGTTGCATTATCTAGACCACATGCCCACTAAAATCTCTATCCTGGAGCTGATCAAGAGGTCAAAGGTGCACCAAGATGCCCTCCGGGATTTCTTGCAGAAGATTATGGCGAATGAAGACATGGCAGCCGACGGTCTACCTTCCACACTGGCCACAATCACCAAGGGGCCAGCTACTACCTTTTTTGAGGCAGAATTGGTGCCTCCCGAACCCAAGCGGATGCCACTATGCATTTCTATCACACTCAACAAAGTGGCTATCGACGCAGCTCTTGTGGATACGGGTGCCTCTATTAATGTGTGTCCTTTGAGCACTCATCGGGCTTGCAACATTTTCGAGAAGCATCTTCGCCCGACTCCTACCACCATTTCTGAATATGATAATTCAAGGAGACCTTGTCACGGCATTGCTACTTTGCAAGCCGCACTTGGGCCTCTGTCTATGCCTGTGGAGTTTTATGTTTTGGACATAGACCCGATGTTTAAAGCTATTCTTGGAAGGCCATGGCTTGAGGATCTGAATGTTGTGCCTTCGACCGCCCACCAGTGCCTCAAATTCCCTTTTGAAGGGCGGGTAGTCAAGGTCGAGAGTATCTCCACGGCTCGCACGATCAAGGCCATTACCAAAAATATCCTTCCAACACTCTGGCCCACCAACAAGCCCGTCATTTCTATAATGGATCTCGACTTTCCATGGGCTTATTCATGCCGTGAACCGGAGGCTGCACAGATGGGTGCAATAATGAAGTCTAAGCTACCGGATACAAGGGGCTGGTCTATAATGTTGAAACTCGGGTACCAGCCAGGCAAAGGTTTGGGCCCCCGTCTTCAGGAGAGAACTAAGGTAGTCCCGAACTTCAAAAGGAGAGACTAAAGGTGACTAAGCTATTGCGAGAGACCGCTCTCATTGATGCTAGATTGGCTGCCATTAACTTGGACACTACGGGAGCACTTTGTCCGAGGTCCTCTTCAGCCGGGGTATGACACTCTTAAGCCCCTAATTCAGCAGATCGACAAGGGAGGAAGTGTTGCTTACCAGATGTCAGGCCCACTTCTAGTGCTAGAAGGCCTTAGCTCCGATATGCTAGATTTTTCAGGTTCTTTTGGTTGACTGTTTCGAGAGGGCGGCCATGCTATGGAGATTCAGGTGGTCAGGCGGGAGCGAAGAAATCCAGAACAATGTATAGCACTATTTCATGAATTGGCCGAAGCAAGCACGCAGTTATAGCAAGTCAGGCAGAGTCACAGTTTCATATAAAAATGAATGTCATAGACAACACGCTAGCAAGTACTCGGTGCAATGCCACACCTTGTCATTATAAACTCCCCGAGGCACTGGTACTTTCGGGCGCTCCTCCCAGGACCAGACCGGGCCCTTTATGATGCGTTGGAACTGATTGACGGATCCAAGATCCCAAATAAAAATCTAGACATTCATTGGAATCGGCCAAGAATTCCAAGGTTAAGTTCATGTAACTTATCACTAAGACCAAGAGGGTAAATTCCAAATAAGTTTCGATAAAAGTCATGGGAACATGACTTTGGAGTCAAGGTTCACAATCAGAGATCATGAAAGAGAATATATTATAGGCCAAGGCTACCCTTGACATTGCTGCCATAGCACACAAGAACATGAAGAAAAAAATCAGGTTCAGGAACATGGTTGCGGTCAAGGCAAGACCGCTAAAAGGAAGAAATGGTCTAGACTGAACCGCTACTGGACGGTTTAAGGAACAGGTCGACGTCGACCCCGCTGGTCAATAGGTCGACGCACAAGAGGAACAAGATAAAAATGGTCCACATGGGGCCGCTAAAAGAGGGTTGCGGTCCAAGAGAGACCGCTAAGAGTTTGGGTCCAGCAAAAGGTGGTTCAATCGACTTAGAATAGGTTCCCAATCTACCTGAGGCATGGTTGCACCGAACCTGGGTTCAGCCCACGTATCCTAGATAGATTAAGTAGTGTTGACACTGAAAATATTTCTAATTTTCATTGACCTTTGCTTTTGCAGGTCATAAACTCTAGCCGAGTGCCCCTCCACCCCCAAAACGGGGAGCCGAAGGCACAATCAGCGAAAAGCCCGAGTGATTCGATCAAGACACACGGAATGCCGAAATGGTCCGTAAGTGGCCAAAGAATTATCCCATGGGGGTGAGAACATCTGGAGTGGTTGCCCACTCAATGAAGATGCTTCCTACAGGCGTAATGCAGGCATGAGGGCATGATTTGAAGTGCCAAAGGCGATATCAGCAGAAAACCTAGGAAGTTTGCTCGGCACACGCGGAATGCCGGAATGGCCCGTAAATGACCATAAGGACGTCTGATCAGGGCAGAAATGCTTCGAGGGGTGGCCCTCCTAATGAAGACACTCCACGTGTCCACAAAGTGGAGTTGGCGACACGAATCGACGTGTCGAACGCCAAATTAGGAGAAAACTGGGGTTACCTGATTCTGGTACACATCGCACCGGAAAGGTCTGTGAGTGGCCGAAAGGACGCCCAGTTAGGAAGAAAATACTTCCAAGGGTAGTCCACTCGATGAGGATATCCCACATATCTGCGAAGTTGGGTTGGTCAAACGAACCATTGTGTTGATGGCCAAATCAGGACAAAACCCGAGAAAATCGGCACGGGTTCGGCACATGTCGCAATCACCGAAAACTGCAAATCGGGGCCCAGAAATGATGAAATATATACTCTGAGGCCACCAGATCAAACCCAAAGTTGTACCGGATGCCAGGCTTCCGTCGGGGTCAGTTCCGGGGCAAAATGACAAAATTATGGAAAATGCCATTGGATAAGTCGGTGGCACACTTTTTTGGTGAATCGGTGGCACACTTTATTCAAAAAGTGAATTGGCAAAAGTGATGAATCGGTGGCACCTTTTTGAAGAAGTTGAATGGCCACATTTTTTGGTGAATCATTGGCACCTTTTTGAAGAGATTGAATTTGCACACTTTTGGTGAATCAGTGGCACCCTTTTTTTGTTTACAAATGAGTCGGTGCCCCTTCAATTGAGTTGGCAACGCCTTATTCCTTCATCTGAGTTGGTGGAGCTCCCCCGCTGAAGTCGGTGGCGCGCTTAACACCTGCGGGCCAGTGAATCGATGCCGGGCCTCTGTTGGCACCTAAAATATGATCGTCGGCGACCAAGCCATAAGGACGAATGACCCGGCCCACCGAAGCGCGGGAGCCGATAAAGATCAACACATCGAGGATTTCTCAAGCTGCCAGAGCCTCGAGTCATTCCGTATGGACGTGGGGACTTCACCTCAGGAGAGCCGAGATGAATCCACAACCAACCGGTAGTGCGACCAAGCATGCCCAAAGAACCGGCATCGACTTTGTCGTGCTGCATCCACTACACCCGTTGTCCGATCAAGGACGATTGTAATGACCCGAGAATTCGATTACCGGGAAGGCCGGATAATCCGAGACTCGAACCGCCGCCCATGAGCCGGGAGGGCTCGGAAGGGCTAAAAGGAGTGTGGAGGCACAAAGAAATAGGAAATAAAGCAGGACAATCCAACAATTAACAGAAATAAATAAACAACTACAGCTACAACAGAGTCCAGTCCAATAGAAAGTACAGTCTAAAGCAGTAAAACGTACCACATGCCAAGTGAACACTCGGCCCGGCAAGCTGGCAACTTAGAACCTCCGCTCCGCACCCTCGAACCTCGAGGAAGAACCGCCACACATGAAAAGCAGGGAATGAGTCTCCAAAACAGAGACTCAGCAGGGATCCCGCGGAACCCCAACCGGAAACAACGGCGGTAGCGGAAAGGAGAGCTACAACTACAGCAGGAACATAAAACTGGTGGCCGGTCAAAAACTCGGCACTACAGCTACTCCTACTGCCAGAAGGCAGACCTCGATCATGCAGTCGAAGCTACCGAACCACGCTAGTACCACCTACCGAAGTAAGAACACACGGCAACCACGCCGTAGAGGCCTGTCCCCCAGACAGCCAACCTGGACACGCAGTCCAAGGTGCAACCCCGACCATCCGATCGCGGGTACCGCACCACAAGACGCCACCTCGGTAAAGCCACTAGCACTAATCTCATGACGTGAAAACCAACACACGCGTCACGGCGAACCAACCGAAACTCAACGGTCAACACGGCCGAAACCCGAAGGTCAAGGTCACGGAAACTGACAGTCTGTCACTCCGTACTCGACAGGAGTACCACCCACTAGAAGCACAGCCGGTAGCGTCCCCTGACGTCCTACACCGCACCGCAGGTGAACCGCCTGACGTGGTAGGTCCTACCAGAGGCACGAGCACCGTACAAGTAACCACAAACAAGTGACTAGCTGGGGTCACGCCCGTCGACGTGGGTCCAACCGCCCCCAACCACGTGTGCACACACAGACCGCGCATCCCTGGTCTGGCCCTCTAACCGATTTTTCCCTCAGCCGGACTCTGGCTGCAAGACGTGGGGCCCGACGGCAACCGGTCCACAAACCGCCTCTAAGGGTAAGCCCGTACACCACTCCCTGGTGCGACCAGCACACGCGTACTGGTAGGCTACGACTAGTGGAGGGTCACTGAAGGAGTAGACTCTCAACTCAACGGAAAACAACGTCCGAATCCGACGACGTACGGGGACCACCCCACGTACCGGCCCCGTCGCATGGTGACCACAGTCGGAGAAGAAACAGGACTCACAGTCCACGGCCACGCAAGCACCGTGCGCGAGAGTCGAGAAAACTCAAGTGGCACTAAGCCACTGGACTCTGGGCAGTCCTCTAGATGCACTACACCCAACGGTCCTTGAGTCACAAGACTCGGGGTCAAGACTGTTGTACGCAACAGCACAAGGCCGTCAATCTAGTCCAATCTCTAGGTCTAAAACCACGGTAGCACAAGTACCGAGATAGCTCACGAGTCGTCAAGATCACTCCCTCGAAAAGGGAATGCAAAGGACTAAGGCCACCCACACGGGCCACACGGAAAACACAGAAGCACGATTCCCAGGGCAGCACACAAGCCGCCATGTGGATTTCCCATCCTAGCGCAGGCGGGAAACCACAGCCCCAGGCCGGATAACTGGACTCGGAGTCCAAGGCCAAACACGTGGCCCACATGGGAATCACCTTCCAAAGAGACCCACGACATGCGGGGGAGACCCCACCGCTCACACACCGATACACGGTGAGTCGATCTTGCGTAACACGAAAACCCGAAACACGTGGGGTCACCCGGACCCAGCACACCTACGGGCACGCTAATCGAGACAACACGGTCCCTCCCGACACCCCAAAAACATAGACACAGAACCCATGGGGTGTCCGGGATACTCACAAGGCCGGAGGTCGACCACTGGGTCACAACCGGGTCGATCGGAGACCAACACAACACAATCGGGACGCTAAAAGGTCACCTGGACCCTTAAGCTCGTGGCACGTAAAACGAGGTAAGTGGGACCTCCTATGGACACCCAAAGACACGGTCACGGAACTCCACGGGGTGTCCGAGACACTCACGAGACCTAAAGTCAACCACTGGGTCACAACCGGGTTGACCGGAGGTCAAAACAACGCAAACAGGAACCAGAACGTGGTAGTGGTCACCTGGTGACCGCGACCAGATAGTGGTCGACCGGGGACCGCGACCAGATGGTAGCGGTCGACCGGAGACCGCGACCATGCTATCACGGTCACCTCACGACCGCGACCAGCCACGTGCAAGCCTGATGGTAGCGGTAGCCCAAGGACCGCGACCAAACAGTAGCGGTCATCTCAAGACCGCGACTAGACAAAAGCGGTCTATCGCACGACCGCGACGCTGCCAACACTCTCGACTAAAACACAAGGATGAAGGCGGTTCTCCCACGACCGCGACCAGTGAATGCGGTTACTGGTGGACCGCGATCATTTCAGAAAACCGAGAACGGCGGGAAAACCCCAAAAATTCACGCCACGCCCCCAAACATCCACGGATGAGGGGGGAAACATAGGGGAAGCCCCAAAATAACCCCTAGCATGCATCTACGGCCTCGGATCGGCCAGAAACGCAATGAAACGGGAGATCGGCCCACAAGCCCTAAAACATGGATTTTGCCCAAATCACCCCGTTTGGCCCGCTCGGCTCACCGTAGCCTACGAAACTTGAGGGAAAGGAAGTGCACGAGCTGGGGGTCCATCACCCTACCTCCACCGCGTGCACCGTGGACGCCGATCCACGAAGAAAATGCCGTTGAAGCCTCGCCGCTCCACGAACTCACGGTCGAGCTTCACCGCGCCCTCGAGCCTCGATCCTCGACCCATCCTTGCCGTCCTCCTCGCCCGCATCGCCCCGCCTCGCCCCCGCCTCGGTCCGTCGGCCGCCGGAGAGGAGAGAGTGAGAGGAGAGAGTGGGAGAAGAGAGAGAGGGTGAGAGTGAGAAATGAGAGGAAGAGAGAGGGTGGGGGGTATATATAGGAAAATCCAGAAAATTGAAAAAATCCCGAAAAATAGAAAATCACACCCTCGCGATCCTCGGAACGCACTGATCGCAACGGTACCACACTCGCCTAGGTGAACGGCCCGGTTCACCCGCAACGAGGTTCCGAAGGGAAAGCCGAAACCTACGCCGGGAATCAGAAAACACACGCGGAAAAACCGCGGAACGCCTCCGGGCCTCCGAAACGACTCCGGATCGCGCCGATCCGAACACGAAAGATGTCTGAAATGAAATTTCGAACACAACGGAGTCGGACGCTCCGAGAAACCAGATCCGAGACCCACGAACGAGGATCCAAAAAACCCGGGGCATTACAGCCCTCCCCCCTTAAAGGAATTTCGTCCTCGAAATTCAGGACCAAGCACGAAGTCACAGGGGAAGAACACTGAACGAACTGACAACGCTGTCAGAGCCCCAGCATAGAAAATCTCGATTCTCAAGAAAACACCAGTCCTGAGGGACATAGCCAGACTTACAATCACAAGCAACACCTCGCTCCTCGTGCCGAGCACACTGGCCAACAGAGCAGGCATATACCGCAGGACACAGTCCGGCATCACCTCAGACAACGCGAGAACCAACATGGCACCGCAGCCACAATCTCGCTCACCACGGAAACACAACCCTCGACACGAGCAACAGGTACCGATTTATCCAATGGTCGGCAGACAAATCGCACATCAGCTTCGCAGCCAGCTGACAGGTCGCACGCCCTCCTCAAGGGAGCAACCAAAACAGAGCCTCCACCAGCTCAAGCAGTCCTCTCCACAGACCGTAACCAGAACATCGGCTCAGCACCAAAAAACACCTCATACATGGTAAGCCGAAAGCCGGACATAACACTGTGCCAAGTCTTGTCAGAAGACAAATTTCGACAAAGTCCAGATCCCATCCGGAAAGGCACATCACAGAAACAACCACCAAAGGTCTCGCTGGCACACGGCTCTTGCCACGCTCGAGCCCCAACAACCAGCATCTTCTGTCTCTGAAAAGACCATCCACTGGTCACCAACTGCTCGTCAACGGGAAACCTCCGCTTGCTCAGCTTCTTCCTTCTTTCCTGGTCCTCGACCGGGTCCAAAGGAAACATTCCAAACATCGGCAAGCCATCCATCGAATCACACACAGACTGATGCCACATCTCGAGCTGCACTCCTCTTGGACACCGCATCCGAGATCGAACATCGCTCCAACTCGACCCTCTCGGGGAGCACGACGAAACCAAATGACGGATCCTGGTGTCTTCAATCATCACCTCACTGGACTCAGACTCACAAGGGAATCATCCCATGCTGGTCACCAAACCAGGGATAACCATTGCGACACCAACGTCCTATCAAGGACCATCCTCCGACGCCCATCTCACAAAAGGCCTCCGCCCACAGGCGTCACTCATCCATCTGGTCTCATCAAATCCTTCGATCAATCCAAGTGGACACCTGCCAATCCTGGTTCCGCCCTTACCACAGAGCCACGGGACACCACCTGAACAGTGCTCACGGGTCCCTAAGCAATAAACATCTCACCGTCACAATCCGACAAGACCGTAGAACCAACAGACACTGCTGTGGTCGGTCACACGGTTAGGCTCACCAGCCACTCATAGCCGCCAACCGGGACCCATAGTCTGCCAGAGACCACTTCCCCAAAAATGATCTCATCCGAGGACACGAATGGGAACACAAGTCGGGCGCCAAGCCACCGACTCTGACCAACACGTCCTCGACCTCCGTCAGGCGACATCCTCAACAACCTCATCCAGGTCCAACACCGACGCCTGACATGGCTTCCAACATAGGAACAGGGTACTCATGCACCGCACTAGCCAGCACTTTTCCCAACACTCCATCCTGCCAGTGCCAACAACCATAATACCTCGAGCAACGGCACGGCAACAACACGTTTCACACCGAGGAACCAATCCCCCGATGCTCAACGCGAACTCAGGAATCCGCCCGTAGCAACCAACGCTACGATCCTGAACCAGTGGGTTATGGGCCCACCACGCTTCCGCTGCGCACTCAAATCCGCGCGCACAGCCGAGAAAGCAAACACCGCCCAACCAGCACTCGTCCTTCCGGAACAGCGCCAGCACCCTCACACGACAAGGGAATGGGCACAACTTCTCACAGGCAACCACCTTGCCAAGACAAGGAGCACGTCTCGCACGGACTTCATGGCACACAAGGCCAACCAATCCGAACACACAATGCAAGACGACGATCCTTAGCCGAACGCAATCTCTCCAACCAAAGGAGAAACCAGCGTACTTTCGACCAACGGAAGAACTCCACGCTTAACCTGACCTCGAACCTCGCGCACGCTGGAAACAGCACCATCCAGCACCAAGGAAAACCATCGCTTCCATCAGGTCAGCGCCTCCGACACACTCGACGAGTGTCACGTCGGACCACAATCACAGCATCTCTCGATGCACCACCGCTGTAATTCCTCGAACTGCAACACGGCATGCCAAGAGCCGCAACACGAGCCGTAACGACAACCGCCGACGCTCATCCCTCGAGTCCCGAACTCGCCGCGGAGCCTTCACATCTCAAACCAACTCCAGGGCGAACACACCCCATTCGCACACAAGAGCGCAGGAGCAAGACTTACTGGGACACCACAGCCCAATCCTGCCTCGAAATCCGCAGAATAATCAGGATCGACATGCCATTTCTGACGCCATACAGCGCGACAAGGACATCAGGCTCGACGAAACAGCAGCTCACCGAGAAGATCCTCCGCTCACCCGAGCACACTTCTCGATCAGAACACCCGCTCTGCCACCTTAAACCACGACCTCAACGCCTCAGGGGCTGGATAAACCTCAAGCTGGAGTGGCCAAAATCGACAGCAGCTCCCTCGAAGCACGCTCACGGCCACTTAACCACGAACAGTCCTCTCCAGCCACCTGACCACGCCGCAGATTCCTCGAACGTAGCACCGCGAGCTTGCGCCTGCCAGCAACCACTGCCCAACGTAGTAAAACCAGGGCCACCACCGATGAGGGAGAAGGCTCTCAACCTCGATCCTTAGACCCCATGCTGGCACGAAAGCCGCGGACAGCAACCACCTTCACAGCGCCGCGCAGCGCACTCAAGCTCTCAAGCGAGAAACTAGGCGAAAAGCGAACACAAAACCCTAAGCCAGCTGCCGACTGTACTGGACCTTACGGACTCTGATCACTGCAATATTTCGAATTCCTATGTACGTCCACAACCACCGCTCTAATACCAGCTGTAACGACCCGAGAATTTGATTACCGGGAAGGCCCGATAATCCGAGACTCGAACCGCCACCCACGAGCCGGGAGGGCTCGGAAGGGCTAAAAGGAGTGTGGAGGCACAAAGAAATAGGAAATAAAGCAAGACAATCCAACAATTAACAGAAATAAATAAACAACTACAGCTACAACAGAGTCCAGTCCAACAGAAAGTACAGTCTAAAGCAGTAAAACGTACCACATGCCAAGTGAACACTCGGCCCAGCAAGCTGGCAACTGAGAACCTCCGCTCCGCACCCTCGAACCTCGAGGAAGAACCGCCACACATGAAAAGCAGGGAATGAGTCTCCAAAATAGAGACTCAGTAGGGATCCTGCGGAACCCCAACCGGAAACAACGGCGGTAGCGGAAAGGAGAGCTACAACTATAGCAGGAACAGCAAACCGGTGGCCGGTCAAAAACTCGGCACTACAGCTACTCCTATTGCCAGAAGGCAGACCTCGATCACGCAGTAGAAGCTACCGAACCATGCTAGTACCACCTACCGAAGTAAGAACACACGGCAACCACGCTGTAGAGGCATGTCCCCCGGACAGCCAACCTGGACACGCTGTCCAAGGTGCAACCCCGACCATCCGATCGCGGGTACCGCACCACAAGACGCCACCTCGGTAAAGCCATTAGCACTAATCTCATGACGCGAAAACCAACACACGCGTCACGGCGAACCAACCGAAACTCAATGGTCAACACGGCCGAAACTCGAAGGTCAAGGTCATGGAAACTGACAGTCCGTCACTCCGTACTCGACAGGAGTACCACCCACTAGAAGCACAGCCGGTAGCGTCCCCTGACGTCTTACACCGTACCGCAGGTGAACCGCCTGACGTGGTAGGTCCTACCAGAGGCGCGAGCACCGTACAAGTAACCACAAACAAGTGACTAGCTGGGGTCACGCCCGTCGACGTGGGTCCAACCGCCCCCAACCACGTGTGCACACACAGACCGCGCGTCCCTGGTCTGGCCCTTTGACCGATTTTCCCCTCAGCCGGACTCTGGCTGCAAGACGTGGGGCCCGACGACAACCGGTCCACAAACCACCTCTAAGGGTAAGCCCGTACACCACTCCGTGGTGCGACCAGCACACGCGTACTGGTAGGCTACGACTCGTGGAGGGTCACTGAAGGAGTAGACTCTCAACTCAACGGAAAACAACGTCTGAATCCGACGACGTACGGGGACCACCCCACGTACCGGCCCCGTCGCACGGTGACCACAGTCGGAGAAGAAACAGGACTCACAGTCCACGGCCACGCACGCACCGTGCGTGAGAGTCGAGAAAACTCAAGTGGCACTAAGCCACTGGACTCTGGGCAGTCCTCTAGATGCACTACACCCAACGGTCCTTGAGTCATAAGACTCGGGGTCAAGACCGTTGTACGCAACAGCACAAGGCCGTCAATCTAGTCCAATCTCTAGGTCTAAAACCACGGTAGCACAAGTACCGAGACAGCTCACGAGCCGTCAAGACCACTCCCTCGAAAAGGGAATGCAAAGGACTAAGGCCACCCACACGGGCCACACGGAAAACACAGAAGCACGATTCCCAGGGAAGCACACAAGCCACCAAGTCGATTTCCCATCCTAGCGCAGGCGGGAAACCTCCAGCCCCAGGCCGGATAACTGGACTTGGAGTCCAAGGCCAAACATGTGGCCCACATGGGAATCGCCTTCCAAAGAGACCCATGACATGCGGGGGAGACCCCACCGCACACACACCGATACACGGTGAGTCGATCTTGCGTAACACGAAAACCCGGAACACGTGGGGTCACCCGGACCCAGCACACCTACGGGCACACTAATCGAGACAACACGGTCCCTCCCGACACCCCAAAAACACAGACGCAGAACCCATGGGGTGTCCGGGATACTCACAAGGCCGGAGGTCGACCACTGGGTCACAACCGGGTCGACCGGAGACCAACACAACACAATCGGGACGCTAAATGGTCACCTGGACCCTTAAGCTCATGGCACGCAAAATGAGGTAAGTGGGACCTCCTCTGGACACCCAAAGACACGGTCACGGAACTCCACGGGGTGTCCGAGACACTCACGAGACCTAAAGTCAACCACTGGGTCACAACCGGGTTGACCGGAGGTCAAAACAACGCAAACAGGAACCAGAACGTGGTAGTGGTCACCTGGTGACCGCGACCAGATAGTGGTCGACCGGGGACCGCGACCAGATGGTAGCGGTCGACCGGAGACCGCGACCATGCTGTCACGGTCACCTCACGACCGCGACCAGCCACGCGCAAGCCTGATGGTAGCGGTCGCCCAAGGACTGCGACCAAACAGTAGCGGTCATCTCAAGACCGCGACCAGACAAAAGCGGTCTATCGCGCGACCGCGACGCTGCCAACACTCTCGACCAAAACACAAGGATGAAGGCGGTTCTCCCACGACCGCGACCAGTGAACGCGGTTACTGGTGGACGGCGATCATTTCAGAAAACCGAGAACGGCGGGAAAACCCCAAAAATTCACGCCATGTCCCCAAACATCCACGGATGAGGGGGGAAACATAGGGGAAGCCCCAAAATAACCCCTAGCATGCATCTACGGCCTCGGATCGGCCAGAAACGCAATGAAACGGGAGATCGGCCCACAAGCCCTAAAACATAGATTTTGCCCAATTCACCCCGTTTGGCCCGCTCGGCTCACCGTAGCCTACGAAACTTGCGGGAAAGGAAGTGCACGAGCTGGGGGTCCATCACCCTACCTCCACCAAAGATTTCGTGCACCGTGGACGCCGATCCACGAAGAAAACGCCGTTGAAGCCTCGCCGCTCCACGAACTCACGGCCGAGCTTCACCGCGCCCTCGAGCCTCGATCCTCGACCCATCCTCGCCGTCCTCCTCGCCCGCATCGCCCCGCCTCGCCCCCGCCTCGGTCCGTCGGCCGCCGGAGAGGAGAGAGTGAGAGGAGAGAGTGAGAGGAGAGAGTGGGAGAAGAGAGAGAGGGTGAGAGTGAGAAATGAGAGGAAGAGAGAGGGTGGGGGGTATATATAGGAAAATCTAGAAAATCAGAAAAATCCCGAAAAATAGAAAATCACACCCTCGCGATCCTCGGAACGCACCGATCGCAACGGTACCACACTCGCCTAGGTGAACGGCCCGGTTCACCCGCAACGAGGTTCCGAAGGGAAAGCCGAAACCCACGCTGGGAATCGGAAAACACACGCGAAAAAACTGCGGAACACCTCCGGGCCTCCGAAACGACTCCGGATCGCGCCGATCCGAACACGAAAGATGTCCGAAACAAAATTTCGGATACAACAGAGTTGGACGCTCCGAGAAACCAGATCTGGGACCCACAAACGAGGATCCAAAAAACCCGGGGTATTACAACGATGGTCTATCCGGTGGTCCCCCACCACATGAAAAGGCTCTCCTGAAGACAAAGGAGTTCCCCCCTGGCTTTCCAAAATAGAAGACCAAAAGCTCTGCCGGCGGAAGATCCCGATCGCCCGGCATGGGCACGGCTTCCCGCCAAGATGGGCCTGTTAGTGGCCGAATGATCGCCCAGCGCAGGCGGAACTATCTCTGGTGTTATCCAACCCCCTAGAGAGCTCTGGGTACGAGCCAGGCCGGACCAACAACATGGATCGTAGAGCCGAAGGCCGTGTCGGCGGAAAGCCCGTACGATCAAATCAAAGCTATCTGGAGTCTCAGGAACGGCCGTACGTCGACCTGGGAGCTTTGACAAGACATCCCGCCAAGGTTTCGAGGGGCATTGGCGAGATAATGTTCACGGTGACTCCCGGAATCATCCCCGGACTCATCGACTGGCTTGAAGCACACGAGGAGCATTAGCCCGGCGTGCCTTAAACCGGCGCGCCCCTCATTCGATGCCCCTGATCCCAGTGCGCTAAATCCCCTTCGACGCCTAGCTATTCCGACGCGCAAGTCACCCTATCGGATGGCTCCAATCCCGACGTGATAGGCTGATGAAGTCTCTTCCCGGCACGCCAATCCCACGCCAGTTTAACATTCGAACTCATGCCCCTATATATAGATGGCTGTTCGAGATGGAGAACAGGGAGGAAAGAGGCAAAATCAAGAAGAAAGATCAGAAGATATAGAGAGAAAGAGAAGAGCGGAGGGAGAAAAAGGCTTCTGGAGAGGCTTTTTTCTACTGAAGCAGAGAGAGAGTAGGGTTCCTTCGGAGGAGCTTCCACCGATCGTCTTCTTCCTCTACGATACCCTGTTCTCGGAAGAGGTGGGCGTCGGTGCCAGTTCTTTTCCTGCTTTCCATAGATTGCTCCTTCTGAAGTTCTCACCCATCGAATGTAAGCGAGGGGGGAGGAGCGACAATGATATGAGTCGATTCTCCTCCCCCTCTGTGCGATTTTCTTGTTTCTTTTCCTTCCTTTCTCTATTTTCGTGGTGCTCTGTATGTCTTCTGCCTCCGTGATCGGCGAGCGGCAACCGAGCAATGGGGCTGGCGCCATGCCCTCACCATGTAAACACTGAATCATTCCCGTTTCTGGGGCGTTAATACATATATGTTGAATGCTTGGGTATCGGG
This sequence comes from Amorphophallus konjac, assembly GCA_022559845.1. Classification (NCBI taxonomy): domain Eukaryota; kingdom Viridiplantae; phylum Streptophyta; class Magnoliopsida; order Alismatales; family Araceae; genus Amorphophallus; species Amorphophallus konjac. The sequence goes on along the minus strand of CM040122.1, from coordinate 356,822,777 downwards.
TTGAATGAATGATCCTCAGCCTCCCTCCCTTTCTATCTATGCCAATGCGTGTGTTGGAGTTCCTCTCTGCGTAGCTCTAATTCCGGTTTCTCCGAGGTCTATAGCGTGCCCTGAATCATCGTGGGCTACATAAACACGCCTCCCCGGGGGCTTCTCTTTCGCTCATCTTCATGTTTGATTCAAGGGTTTTCGCATCCCTCTCTCTTCTCGGACAAAGCTGTGCTTCTGCGCATGCCTCTCTCCGCCATGTGCAGGGTTCATCCCCTGAACGTCGCTTTCTAACTGTTCGAGCATATGCCCCTGCAATGGGCCCGTCTCATTTATGCATTTACCACCCCTATTCATCATCATCTGAATGGTTTCGAGGTTTTCTCATCGTCTCGATCACCCGGGGAGGGGAACATTCCCCCCGTGGCTTCACGGAACTACTGGGCAACTAGGAACCCTACCCCTCGATGGCAGGCATTTCTCCCTGAGCCCACAGCAGATAGCAACAGAGGGGTCTTGGCTCAACGAGCTCGCCCCCAACAATTCAGGACCCAATGAAGGCCGGGGATATGTGCTCCTCGCAGGCTAGCCCTCGGAGTTTCATCTTCCTAATGGTCAGTCCCTATAAGGGATTAGTCATACACTGTGGGTCATCCACCCTTCGCAGGCTAGCCCTCGGGGTGCTGTTCCCATCGTCAATGGCTTCATCTCTCTGTTTCTTCCCCCTATGGAACCTTGGTGCCCCTAGCAGGCTAGTCCTCGGGGTATCCTATCCAATGGGGTTTGCTGGCTGCCTTCGTGTAGACCGGCGGTTTAGGGGCTTGTTCCATAGGTGAGCATGACCCCGCTTCTCCCCTGCAACTCTTCAGGTTCAGGGGAGATGCTGTCCAATTTTGGACAGATTAATAATGAATAAACCATAACGAAATACTCATTCTGGACCCAATTATCCCGATGCTCGAGTAGGAGCCTGGCACTGGCTTATCACGTCATTCTTGGAGGGTTCTGGACTTCAATTTAACAAACAATTAGCCTCAAATAGCTTCACAATTCTCAAAATGAACTTAACAAACTCAAGTGGTTGCAAAATTTATCAAAAAATAAGTTGAACGGCGCGGCCTTAGCCGGCGCGCTCTAATCCGGCGTGGTACCCCCCGCGCCGGATTAACGCTAGACTCATAATCAAAAAGTTTTCCTTTGCGCCTTTCCGACGCGCCCTAAACCGGCGCTCCCCAAAGTCTTCGCGCCGTGTTAACATCCATGATGGCCGCGCCGTATTAGCCGCTATACCTACGTTTTATCGTTCCGTATAAGCTACCCTACACGCTTGCACCGGTTTTGAAGCCTCTTGCTGCTTTAATCTCTCATTTGCCCTTGGGCGATTCTCATCCCTCGGGGTTGGCGTGAATAAATTGAATAAAGGGAGGGGCCAAGTGAGCCCGAACTATATTGTTATCATATCTTCATTACCATGTCCGTTAGCATTATGCTTTCGCTATCACACTTGTGTTGCCTTCCCTCTTCTCGATGGGGAGTAATAAACGTGGTTGATCATCATTTGCTTCCATGATTCTATTATCATCCTTAATATAGTCATGAACGCCATGTGCGCATGCATGCATAGATCCTCGGGTATATTAAATGGCGTCGACAGAAAACCGAATTACGTCTGGTCGGAAGTCTTCACTATGCGCGACAGTGGTCTTCGGACCTATGTCCTCCGCCACGTACCAAGGATCCATAATCCCATGAACTATGCATCTTCTGCATGATAAATGTATGCATCCTGCATGCTTTCGTCATGATCATCATGTAGCTCTTTTTAATCCGGCTTCGACAGCCCGCTATCTCGGCAATTAATCAAAGGTGTTCCCTCCTCGTGGGGGATGTAATTAACGCCATAGCCTTTATGGTATGGCAGACTGCTGGTCCCGATCGAACCTCACATTCACCCGACATGGGTCAGAATGAGCGCATCATAATGTCATCACTCATGTGACTGGCACGCCTGCGTCGTCAATCGATCATTTGACTACCAGCTAGCCAGTTGGTCGATCGACCCGCGAAAGAAAGAAAAGGTCGCGAACAAGTCTGGCACGCCCGGTGGGACCAGTGTCACCTTTCATCTCTTTGCCGGGATATTCGGGCTTCGAAGCCCTCTCAAAGGCTACTGATTATTGCTTCATTTGTCTTTGCAGGCAGATCAATGACGATCAACGGGATAGCTGGCGTTGACTTCGATCTTTCGATTGTCGCTGGACACGCGCAAGGGTACCTGGCGGTACCCATGGAATTCGGCAGCTTCCCTGCCTCTGTGGGCTTCCCCAACTTTTTGGGGTTAGCCTTTGTAGATATGCTGGAGGTCGAAGCCCCAGAACCTGTCAAGGAAGCTGTGGAAAAAATGGAGCCTCTGGAGGTTCCCTGCTGCAAAGACTTGTCCGAAAGTCCGGCCCCGGCTGCTAGCTATCTGGTGCACCACGTCATAGGTGGGACCCACCCCAATGTCATCAACAAACACCCTGGAGGATGCCAGTGTCGCTAGGCCCGCAAGAATGCTGCTGTAATCACCGGAACTCTGTCTCAGTCCGGGAAATCTATGCTAGTTGGAGGTATGCGCGTCTTCCTCAAAGGACGCACTGCACGGGTGACCCCGGACCGAGTCATCCCCAACATTCCTGTCCACAATGCCTATCATGCCGTCGCCGGAAGGAGGGCAGAAATAAAAGAAGCCGGCCACTATGGCCAGGAAAGCCCGGCACCCAGGCCGAGGAAGTTTAAACAGGTGTGGGTTCCCAAGCGGACCCGACCTGCCCACCAGTTAACTCCCATCCGCCGTCGTCTTGTGAACGACGAGGCGGAAGTGAGAAGAGAAAGGGGCCTGCCCCCGAAGGAGGAAGAAGAGGTGGTCGCAGATCCTCCGCGCCACAGAAGTTTCCGGGCCGCGGCCCGTCAAGCCAACGTCCCTGCTGCGGGACGAAGATTCCAACAGCCGGCCGACAGAGCTCGGCTGGCCTATATCCCTCCTACTGGAGGTCGACAATCGCCACCCGTCCTACATCAAGAGCGGGGTCGAGAAGAGATGACATGCTTGGTCAGAAATTATTTCCGAGGCTTAGGCAACCCCTCACTCGGACAGCATCGACTGATGCAGACAGTCGCCACAGAGGAAGACTACTTGATGTGACACGACCCCTTGGACCTGAAATTTGCAAGCAATCAACAAGTTGGCAGCGTCACACAAGCGGACTCACTCGCGTCGCGCACACCCGGGTCCGTAGGTGGACCGACGATAGTGGTGAGGGTCCGAGGATGGACCTCGCCTTTCCGGAGGTTTGACTAGCTTGGGCTGTACCCCTAAGGGTCCGGGATGCCCCAATTCCGTGGGCGGCCAGCACGCCAAGGGCGTGGGATGTAGTGGTTCTCTCTCAACTCGCTCCGCGGTGGCACTCAAATTGATGATGATTTGAGATCGGGCGCTCACTCACCGACCGACGGCACTAAGAAGCAATACTAAACAAGCAAAGTAATTCCAGTAGAGTAGGGTAACACGAGGCTCACCTGATCGGTGTGAAGACACCGATCCCGGTCGGAGACGAGGGCGAGCGGGGAAGTGTGGATTCCCCGCACACTGCGCCGATGAAGCTTGACCTGTTTAAAGATTACAATCACTACACCTCACACAGGAGGGTGGACTTGGGGTGGGGATTTCAAAGTACAAGTCAAACACTACCTCCGCACAGGGAGGGGCGTTAAGCCAGCCAGGCGGGGAGGGGAGATAAGCTCGCTCGCGCCGACGGAGCACCCGGTCGGATCTGCCCGGGTCGGGGACAGCAAGACAGGGGGTCGATGTAGTCGCCGCTGTGAGCTCTCCCGGACTCAGAACTTGATGAGACTTGCGCCAAAATGTCGCCGACGTACCCAGGTACGACAGTGCTTTTTTTGTGGGTGGTCCCGAAGTCATCGCTGGCGGGAACGGGCTCTGGAACAGGTCCTCTGCGTGTAGAAGCAGACTATTCCCAGGGGCAGCAGCGGATGACCGAAGTCACCACGGCAACTCCCAATGTCCAAATGAGGCGAGACCAAGTCGAGGACGTCCGTGGATGAGTCTTCTTCAAGCAGCAACCAAGAACAGCACCAGAGGATGTCGGGGCGGTGAGGAGGAGTCCGTTGAGTGAGGCACGAAAGGGACGCCGCTTGTTGGTGGTGGTGGAAGACTCGTGGTTGCAGCTCTCGGACAAGTGGTGCCTCCAGAAGTTGAAGTATGTGGCCGTGGTGGAGGTTCGAACAGAGGGGCAGAATCTGGGATAGGCAGCTTCTGATCTCACGTAGCAGGTTGCAGAGAGTGCCCCGACCGCTTCTGGACTCCGAATCACAAACCGCCAGATTTTATGGAACCGAGGACGAGCCCTCTAAGCAGAAAAACCGACGGGGAAGCCGTCTGATGTTGGAGAGGACAGGGAGACTCAGAAGAGCGGAGGCAGGTCGTTGTAGACTGTGGGAGGCAGACCCGCGCAGCCGAGGGAGAAAAATGAGAACTTTGGCCTCCGGACGCCGAACGCGGTTCTGCTTCTTGATTCTGATAGAGGACTGGAGGAGGAAGAATGTTTTAGAAGGGCTCGTAGTTTGAATCTTCATCCGTTTGTCGTGGTGCAGCTTCTAACCGGGTTCAGGTACTCTGCAGAGGGAGCCCAGTGCAGTCGGGGAAGAATGGTTCTCCCGGACAGCCCCAAACTCAGAACGGGATGGGATCACCTCGCCTGCAAAGCTGATTGGACGAACTTTCCAGAATGGTATCGTACGCCTTCAGACGTCGCCGTATGAATCCGTGAATGCTTCTTCAAGTCGGACTCTTTCTGCAACACTCGGACTGAGAGCTGTAATTTGAAGAAGATGGGGGAAAATGGTGTTTATGGGAGGGGAAGTGAGGTGGATGGGTATGGGGATGACCCTTGGCTATGATGGGGTCTGGGAGGGGGTGTTCCAAGAAGTGGGAGAGGCAGAAAGGGGGCTGGGAGGTGGTCTAGCAAGTGGAGGAAGGGGGAGCTGCGAATTTGGGTTGGGAATGTGAGAGGGAGGAGAGATCTCTCCTTTGGTTTGGATGTGTGGTTAATGGAGGGTTTAATTCTGGTCTAGGGAATGGGAAGGGGTGTCTTGGGGATGTGAATGGGTGCTTGGGAGATGGGATTCTCCCTTGGGAAAATGAAAGGTTGTATGGGGAAGGGGAAAGGTTGCTTGGGAGGAGGGAGAGGTGCCTAGGAGAAGGGGATTCCACCTAGGGGTTGGAGGGGGATTAAATGAGAGGTATGGGGAAGGGGTCTTAATTAGAGGTGAATAGGGAGGAGAGAGAGTGAATTTCAAAATTTGGAGAGAGGAGGAGAGAGAATGGGGTTCGCCCCCTTTAGAGAGAGAGAGAGAGAAATAGAGCTAGAGAGAGAGGGAGAGAGATGCACAAATGCTTTGGCAAACTTTTATCAATACTTCATTAGCTTACAAATGAGGGATTGGGGTCCTATTTATAGGAACCCCACAATTTAACTTAAGTCCCTAACTTTTGGACTTCTAACACTAAACCAAGGGGAAGGGGGTGCCCCTGGGCCTAGCCCATATAATTGGGCCCAATAACACACATAATGACTTAAGACTTAGGTAAATAGCTACCTAACCTAGGTATTGGACTCAAATAAAAGGAAAAGGATATGATAAGAAAATAAAAATTACATCATATGACTCGAAATAAAGTGTGAACAAGATGTAGCATAGGTGGCGAGCATCGGGATCCTCGATCATATGAAAGTGCCGGTGATGTCCTCATCATACCCCCGGGGTGCGGAAAACTCGACTCCGTCGAGTATGGGCCCACCGGGGAAGTGGTCCTCTTAAATAGCTCAGAGTGAACCTCAACCTCCAAACTCAGCCCTGCGTCCGCAACCAGGGGACAGTCCTTCATCCTCTCGAGGTGGCTCAGGCGCACCCTCTTGCTGGCGATGGAACCCTGGTTGCCTAGTATTGCCTCCGTGTGCACACGTCGGGTTCTCAGGCCGATTTTTGGTGGCTCTCCGAGGGTGTCCCTCTCAAAGGAAGATAAAGGCTCGAGGCACTCACTAGGATCCACCGCGGTGCCCATATAGGGTGCCGGATCCGCCACGTGGAAAATGGGGTGAATCCCAAAACCCATTAGTAAGTCCAACCCGATGGCCGGGTTGCCAAAGTCACTCGGAACTTGGGAAGGTCCAAGTCCTCGTGCCCTCGAATTGGAGGTGACCCTAGGGTAGAGCCACTCCAATGCCATCATCACCAGATTGCCTACTTGGAATTCCAAGTGGCGCTCGCGAGCTCTTGTCCGCTCTTTGTGAACATCACCGTTCGTCAAGAATTGCTTGCGTGTATGCTCATGCCATGCATCATAATGCGGTGAGTGGGTGTGAAAGAGGATAGCATGCAAAGGTGGACCGGGGCAACCGTAAATTGACCTATCATTCTGTGATGCCATGTGGACCTTGATGAACTTGGGTGGACCGGGGCAGCCACAAGTGGCCCTATCATGCATGGGCTGCATAACAATGGTTGGAGGGCCATGGTATCTGTAGGGAAACCTATCACTCAAAGTGGTGATGAATGCCGGGGGACCCGGACACCCGTAGAGGCTCCTAACATGTATATGATCAATGATGAATGATGGAGGACCAGCACATCCAAATGTGAGCCAGTCCTGCATTGGACCTAAAGTGTGTGTGACATGTATGAGATGACTGGGCTTACTAGCCCTACCAAATGATGCAAAATGTAGTGACACATGCATTCCCATCAAAATGGTCCCATCTTTAGGTGGGGGTTGATTTGGGGGTTTCCACTCATGGGGGTCGAAGGGGCCCAATAAAGTGGACATCTTGGGATGGGTCAATTCCTCATTTCCTAGGTGGATGTCACCCATGGTCATGGCTCTCATAGTGTGGGCTAAGTTTTGGAATGGGTGGGTTAGGTTCGACATGGTGGGTGAGGGTAGGAGGGAGTGGGTGGTGAGTGATGAGTACTCGGAAGCCCATAGGAAGTGGCCAAAAGGTTCGAGATGGGTTAAGGGGTGGGTGATGTGGAGGTGGGCTTTAATCCAAGTGGTCGTCCTAGGGTCCCTAGTACACATAGGGAAGTGGGAATAATGAACCTGGTGGGACCTATCGTAATGTTCCTTGCAAAGGGACGAGGGGTAGGGAAAGATGTAGGAGGGTAAGGAGGTGGGTTGGCAAAGAAGGGCTAGTGGGAAGGGATCATGTGGATCTAGGAGGACTTGGGTTGAGGGGATTGAGGCTTCTTCCCATCTTAGACCTGGAGCACTCCAAAGCATACACTCCCTAGTGTGGGCTAGGCACTCGTCTCCTAATGGGGTAAGTACCAAAGCGGATTCCCTAGGTTGAGTGCCCTTTTCTTGTGGTAGGGGGGTGGTGTAAAACACATCGGGCTCGGGTAGAAACAATACGAGCTCACTCATGCAAGGACCCTTGGTGTAAATGGAGATGATGGACCTGATAGAGGGGTGTGAGAAACTAAGGTACCCCGTATCACTCACTCCTAAGGCCAACATGTGTGTCACCTCTATTTGCCTTAATATGCCTTTAATCAAGTCCCTCATGGCTCCTACAAAGCAAAACGAATGATAGGTTGTGTGGAATGGTAGGGTGGGCACGATTGGGTTATGTTTATCTATGGGGGGGCGCATGATGTGGAGGAGGAGGTCTTGCTTAAGCCACTCAATGAGGGGTTCCCCAAGAATCACAATTCTCATGGAGGGAGGGGTGGGGGAACTTGGTTGGTCATCATGTAACTCATGAGGGAGGGTGTACCCAGTTAGGCTCAGTGGGTTTTCTTTGGGTAGGGATGGGTTCTCTTGACCCAACTCTTGACATTGGGCTTCATATTCTTCCTCCCAATCTAGGAGAGCCTCATGGATTTCAATCACATTCTCCAGTTCCCTTTGGATAGGGGTAAGTATTTCTTCAGTTAGAGTGTTGGACATCTCTCGTGAAGGGCATTGATGGATGAAGTGTCCAAAGCCTCTACATTTAGAGCATTGTTGTCTACTTTCCTGAGTGGTCTCACCCACACTTGGTCCATTGGAACTCCCTTCTTGCCGGGGCATGCTTTGACTAGGGGTGACTCTTGTCGAAGGAGGGGTGGGAGGAAGATTAGTGGGCCGGAATGGGATACTCCTATGCCCGTAATGTTGGGGTCTCTCATAGTCATCATAGGGATCATAGTCTAACCTTTTCCTATCAAACTCATCCCGAGGTGACCAAGCTCTAGGGCCGTGGTTCCCTTTTGCCTCAATCTGAGGTCGGAGTTTCCCGGGAGAGAAAGGAGAAGTGGGAGTGCTCCTCGGGTTATGGCTCTCAAGGTAGGAGTGGGAAGGTCGGGGAGCTTAGATCTTCCTAAGCTCAATCTTCATCTCTTTCCATGAGTCTATGGGTTCTTGCCTCCAAATCCTTCTTAAGCTCACTATGCGTTCCCACTCCTTCATGGCTTGCCCCCGAAGCAACCCTGTGGCCCTGCGGACTCTAGCGTGTCCATAGACCCTAGTCCTATCAAAGTGTTTATCCATGGTAGCCTCCCACTTTAGGTAGGCATTAGGACTAGATCCATCAAAACTAAGGTCCCCTTCTACGATGATGTCCATGAGGAGAGGGTCAATTGGACTCTTGTTGAAGGCCGTGTTGGGGGGACATAACCAATGGGGAGTATACATGATGATGCACTGGGTGGCCCGATGATGACTCTAAATGTGAATGCACCCTAGGACCAACTTGTAGAGAGACAAGTTATGAACTTGCTCTGATACCACTTGATGTGACACGACCCCTTGGACCTAAAATTTGCAAGCAATCAACAAGTTGGCAGCGTCACACTAGCGGACTCATTCGCGTCGCGCACACCCGGGTCCGTAGGTGGACCGGCGATAGTGGTGAGGGTCCGAGGATGGACCTCTCCTTTTCGGAGGTTTGACTAGCTTGGGCTGTACCCCTAAGGGTCCGGGATGCCCCAATTCCGTGGGCGGCCAGCACGCCAAGGGCGTGGGATGTAGTGGTTCTCTCTCAACTCGCTCCGCGGTGGCACTCAAATTGATGATGATTTGAGATCGGGCGCTCACTCACCGACCGACGGCACTAAGAAGCAATACTAAACAAGCAAAGTAATTCCAGTAGAGTAGGGCAACCCGAGGCTCACCTGATCGGTGTGAAGACACCGATCCCGGTCGGAGACGAGGGCGAGCGGGGAAGTGTGGATTCCCCGCACACTGCGCCGATGAAGCTTGACCTGTTTAAAGATTACAATCACTACACCTCACACAGGAGGGTGGACTTGGGGTGGGGATTTCAAAGTACAAGTCAAACACTACCTCCGCACAGGGAGGGGCGTTAAGCCAGCCAGGCGGGGAGGGGAGATAAGCTCGCTCGCGCCGATGGAGCACCCGGCCGGATCTGCCCGGGTCGGGGACAGCAAGACAGGGGGTCGATGTAGTCGCCGCTGTGAGCTCTCCCGGACTCAGAACTTGATGAGACTTGCGCCAAAATGTCGCCGCCGTACCCAGGTACGACTGTGATTTTTTTGTGGGTGGTCCCGAAGTCGTCGCTGGCGGGAACGGGCTCTGGAACAGGTCCTCTACGTGCAGAAGTAGACTATTCCCAGGGGCAGCAGCGGATGACCGAAGTCACCACGGCAGCTCCCAATGTCCAAATGAGGCGAGACCAAGTCGAGGATGTCCGTGGATGAGTCTTCTTCGAGCAGCAACCAAGAACAACACCAGAGGATGTCGGGGCGGTGAGGAGGAGTCCGTTGAGTGAGGCACGAAAGGGACGTCACTTGTTGGTGGTGGTGGAAGACTCGTGGTTGCAGCTCTCGGACAAGTGGTGCCTCCAGAAGTTGAAGTATGTGGCCGTGGTGGAGGTTCGAACAGAGGGGCAGAATCTGGGATAGGCAGCTTCTGATCTCACGCAGTAGGTTGCAGAGAGTGCCCCGACCGCTTCTGGACTCCGAATCACAAACCGCCATATTTTATGGAACCGGGGACGAGCCCTCTAAGTAGAAAAACCGACGGGGAAGCCGTCTGATGTCAGAGAGGATAGCGAGACTCAGAAGAGCGGAGGCAGGTCATTGCAGACTGTGGGCGGCAGACCCGCGCAGCTGAGGGAGAAAAATGAGAACTTTGGCCTCCGGACGCCGAACGCGGTTCTGCTTCTTGATTCTGATAGAGGACTGGAGGAGGAAGAACGTTTTAGAAGGGCTTGTAGTCTGAATCTTCTTCCGTTTGTCGTGGTGCAGCTTCTAACCGGGTTCAGGTACTCTGCAGAGGGAGCCCAGTGCAGTCGGGGAAGAATGGTTCTCCCGGACAGCCCCGAACTCAGAACGGGATGGGATCGCCTCGCCTGCAATGCTGATTGGACGACCTTTCCAGAATGATATCGTACGCCTTCAGACGTCGCTGTATGAATCCGTGAACGCTTCTTCAAGTTGGACTCTTTCTGCTACACTCAGACTGAGAGCTGTAATTTGAAGAAGATGGGGGAAAATGGGGTTTATGGGAGGGGAAGTGATGTGGATGGGTATGGGGATGACCCTTGGCTATGATGGGGTCTGGGAGGGGGTGTTCCAAGAAGTGGGAGAGGTAGAAAGGGGGCTGGGAGGTGGTCTAGCAAGTGGAGGAAGGGGGAGCTGCGAATTTGGGTTGGGAATGTGAGAGGGAGGAGAGATCTCTCCTTTGGTTTGGATGTGTGGTTAATGGAGGGTTTAATTCTGGTCTAGGGAATGGGAAGGGGTGTCTTGGGGATGTGAATGGGTGCTTGGGAGATGGGATTCTCCCTTGGGAAAATGAAAGGTTGTATGAGGAAGGGGAAAGGTTGCTTGGGAGGAGGGAGAGGTGCCTAGGAGAAGGGGATTCCACCTAGGGGTTGGAGGGAGATTAAATGAGAGGTATGGGGAAGGGGGAGGGGTCTTAATTAGAGGTGAATAGGGAGGAGAGAGAGTGAATTTCGAAATTTGGAGAGAGGAGGAGAGAGAATGGGGTTCGCCCCCTTTAGACAGAGAGAGAGAGAAATAGAGCTAGAGAGAGAGGGAGAGAGATGCACAAATGCTTTGGCAAACTTTTATCAATACTTCATTAGCTTACAAATGAGGATTGGGGTCCTATTTATAGGAACCCCACAATTTAACTTAAGTCCCTAACTTTTGGACTTCTAACACTAAACCAAGGGGAAGGGGTGCCCCTGGGCCTAGCCCATATAATTGGGCCCAATAACACACATAATGACTTAAGACTTAGGTAAATAGCTACCTAACCTAAATATTGGACTCAAATAAAAGGAAAAGGACATGATAAGAAAATAAAAATTACATCATATGACTCGAAATAAAGTGGTGAACAAGATGTAGCATAGGTGGCGAGCATCGGGATCCTCGATCATATGAAAGTGCCGGTGATGTCCTCATCACTACTGCCCATCAATGGTAGATGAAGGAAATATGGGAGATAGAATGATGGTGTCGTCAGTCGACGATAATGGATATAATGACGGCTTCGAGGTCGAAGCCGATGAAGCCTTCCCCGAGCGGGAAGAAAGAAGAAGAGTTTATGTGTTCGAAAGGCTGACCTTTCCGCAGCAAGCCAGAAGGAGGGTCTATCAACAAAAGAGAAGGATGCAAGTTTTCACCTGCAATATGGCTGGTATATCTAACCGATATGGGGAGCTTCCTGAAGACCCCCAAGAATTGGCTCAATTGGCCGCACGGCCAGGGCCAACTACCCGCAGAACAGAAGCAGCAAGAGAGCTTCTGATGATGGTTAAAGGGAAATAGTCCCAGGTCTATCCCCACAGGGATGACAAGGCCCCCGTCTTGACCGCTAATGTGGTGACGGCGGAAGAAGAAGACGACGTCCTCCTTGACATCCTGCCTGAGGGTACGTCCGGGGAGACAACAGAGGGTATCCCCACCACCATAGACCCATCAGTTCTGATGCTACTACAAAAATATCAACGAGAGATAGACTCTCTGAAGAAGCAGCTGATGTAAAAAATTGAACACTCATTGGCCTCTAAACCACCCGAAGTCCAGGGTAAGTCATCCCGGGGAGCGGCTCGTCGCGACGACCCTCCACCGCTCTATACACTGCCCCAGCCGTCAGAGCCAAGCATGGCGACATCACAACAGCGGCCGCCACAGCCTCAGCCGCTGCTACCTCCGGTGCTCCCTCAGGTGCACCCGACACCCCCGCTGCTGCGTCCTCCACAGGCGACCACCCTGGTCACCCCATACTTGCAGCCGGCACACTTCTATCCAGAACCGGTTGACCCCACGGTCGTGAACCGGATGATGGTGGAAAGGATGATCGAGCTGAAGCTCGCAGAGAAAAGTGAAGGTGACTATGCCGCATTTGATGCCTATCGGGTGCCCTACCCGTAACACCATGCGGCTAAACGACTTCCCCCGGGGGTCAACAAGCCGCCTAAGTTTGACAAATTCAACGGGAAAGCGTCCCCTAAAGAGCATATTGCATATTACATGACCGTTATGGGTGATCTGGCCACCGACGAGTCATATTTGCTGAAGTTCTTCGGGTCCTCGCTGACAGGGCTGGCGTTGAATGGTACTCTAGCCTCTCGGCCGGGTCAATCAGTGATTGGTCGGATATGCAGAGAAAGTTCAGAGAAAGATTCCATGTCATAGCGAGGGAGGTCACAGTGGCCGAACTCTACTCAACAAAACAAAGGGCAGATGAGATAGCCCTTGATTACATTAAGAGGTGGAGGAACCTCAGAATGAGATGCAAGCGGCCCCCGCACCAGGAGGATGCGGTACAAATATGCAAACAAAACCTCAGGAGGGAGGTCCTGGTGAAGATGATTGGAATGGAAATACGGTCATTCGACCGGCTGAATAATGTGGTGGCCGAAGTGGAGGCTTTCCTAGCCAAGCCTGTCCCGGCGTCAGCTGCCAGCACAGCCCAGAAAGGCAAGGCTGCGGAACGGCGCCCCACACCTAAAGAAGCGAATGCGCTTGATATCAAGGCGTTCGAACAGCAGAAGGAGAAAGGCAAGAAGGCGGCTCCCCCGCAGCCTGCAAAAGCTCCGGATGACAAAGAAGGTCCTTCGCTGAGGGACAAGATGAAGAAAGCCTACTCCTTTCCAAAGGACAAGACCCGAGTCCTGTTCGACTGGGTAACAGAATACGGCATGGTCACCCTGCCTGAGCCAAGAAGACCAGAGGACCTGAAAAGAAAGGACAGTCCAAGATTCTGCCCCTACCACCAGATGTTGGGACATCCAATCGAAGACTGTTATGTTTTCAAATACATCATCGAAGGAATGGTAAAGAAGAATGAAATAGAGCTGGTAGAGTACAAAGTAGACCCTCCTCAGCCACATGAAGCTCCTCCCAGGAGAGCAGCAGTCAACATGGTCTCCCTCTTCCAGGCATTACCTGAGGAGATCTCTGAAGCAAGCACACGGAGCACCTACGAAATCCATTTCCTGGAGCCCATGAAAGAACAGCAGGGGTGGCAGCAGATCCCTGTAAAGCACAAGAAGAAGGGGGCACCTCACCCGAAAGAGGGGGCACATATCCGTGGCATTACACCCCGGCCTGCTCCGCCAGTGGTAGCACCCGTATGGGTCACTCCACCTATAGCCATCAGAATACATACACCTAATAGGAGGAGACAGACTCCGCTACCAGTAATCAAGGAAACCAATCTTTGGGTCCTTCGACTACAACACCTGATTGAAGGGCTAGATGAATATGTGCAGCCCGAATTGAAACCTCTGCTGGTACGGGACCACGTCCCATGGCAAGAGCTGGAACAACTCTCACTCAAACAGGTGGAGGAAGCTGAAGCAGCACCCCATGAAGAGGGCAGCCTGTTCTGGGGGCAGGCACCCGCAGAAACCAAAAAGAAGAGAAAGCAAAAGAAGAAGAAAAGAAAGGCCGCTGGGGCCAATAAAGCACAGGTTGTCTCTTACAATACCCTATCAGCACTCTTCAACCTACCCGGAGAAGAGGAAGAAGAAGAAATTTGCTTCACACCCCATGCTGGGGGAGGCAAATCCGAGGCCGCAACTGCTGCACATGCCACTCGGTCGGGCCGAAGATGGGGGCGCCAGCCACCACCCAACCACAACATCATGTTCAGAGGGGAGCAACCCTACAAGACACCTCCGTCGGAAGTCAAGGGAGTCCAAATCCCTCCTCCGTCAGGCCTATACAACAAGAGTGGGGGCAAGGCAGTCCCTTCATTCCTTGAATTTATGAAGATGTCAAAGGGGAAACAGCCCTGTCAAGAGGCTAACCCTACACCCGGGGCCATTCACCCGCAGCCAACGCAATCTACTGAGGATGCAAATGCAGATGGAGCTTGCCCTACAGCAACTAATAAAGAAGACCCGACAGTCGGTGCCACCCAAGAGGATGCCGAGTCCGAGGAAGATGAAGCAGGTCCGTCTGGACCCACAAATCAAAACCTCCCCAAGCCCAGATGGGCTGAAGAGATGAAGCTCTCCAATGTCCGGGCTGGGAGCCGAATAATGAAGTTGCTCAAAAAGCTCCCCGCTCGATTTACGATCTGGGAAATTCTCTCTTTGAGTGAAGAAACTCGACAAGCGATCATCACTGCTCTGCAGACGCCTGCTCATTTTGAAGCCTGCATAGCCGAGGCTATACCAGAAGCTAGTATGACCTTCTCTCCGGAAGACATGCTACTACCTACTGCCAGCCACAACAGGCCGCTGTATATGAAAGGGCACCTGAATGGAAGGGAGATGAATAGAATACTGGTTGATCCCGGTGCAGCAGTCAACATCCTGCCATACAGAATATACGAGAGGCACCACTTTAATGTGCATCTTGAGAAAGTTGGGGATATGCGTATCACCGGCTTCAACCAAAAATGTGAAGTATCTATGGGAGTGGCAGAATTTACGCTGACCCTGGCAGATTTCACTACAACAGTACAGTTTCATGTCATTGACTCTCGCACCTCCTACAAGGCGCTGCTCGGCCGCCCATGGCTGCATGAGAATATGGTGGTGCCCTCCACGCTCCACCAATGCATCAAATATAGCCTCCAAGGGAAGGAGGAGAGGATATTTGCTGATCTCCACCCGTTCGAGGTATTTGAATTTAACTTGGCAGACGCCAACCTATATATGGGGCCTCCCCAGAAGGTTTCTGAAGCTAAAGCCCCCATAGGGGCCTCGAAGAATAGATCGGGTGACGGTTGGTATCCACCACCGCCACGCGGATATGTCAAGCCGAAGGTGGTCTCCCACATTACAGCTTCTGGAGACGTCGGCAGGGCAACACCCCCAGCATTATATCCCAAAGCTAAGGAAGTGTAGGTCAATCGACAGCGCGACCGCATCGGAGTCCCGGCCGGCCTCACCAAGCCAGTCCTCGGCCTCAACGACCCCACTGTCGAACCTTTCAAAGCTTGGGATGTGACACAGGAAGATGGGCCTAGCAGCTTGTTCTATACAGCTGAGGAGCATCCCACTCGGGAAGACACAGACTGCAGCCTCCCTGAAGATCTAGCCAACCCGCGGGTTCCTGTCCAAGGTCTGGCGTTCACGACCGATCGGATGGCCAGAATGTTTCAGAAGCAGCACCTTCCTCCCGATCAGTCTCAAAGGCGCAAAGAAGCTTTCCAGAAGATGTGGTATCCTGCAAATCTGGATAAGGAAATGAGACGTGTCTCTCAGCATCCAGGGTTGGGCTTCACCCTGGAGGAATATTATTACAGTGGGCGGTACGAGGTGGATACGATCTATGCCTTCTATCCTACTGAAGATAGCCCTCTGGGAGCAACCATTGATGAGTATCCGGTGGAAGCCGAATATCTTGAACTAGCTCGGTCTGGGAATCAAGAAGTAGAAACCTCAGCCCCTTACCGATGCTGGGAGCAAGTTCATCCTGAAATAGCGACCTTTCAAGCCGAATTTGATACGGCTAGCAGCAGCGAAGCCGAAGACATTCAAGAAGTAGGAGTCTCTCCCTCCACAGGGGTCCTACTAATGACAACTTCAACACCCTTTCTGCCAATCAGGGAAGCCTTGGTCAACTCCAATCAAGGGGAGCCAGCTACCATGAAAGAAAAAGCCACTTCTGCGGAAGATACAACTGTCCCAGAAGGTGAGACTGCCTCAGCTTCTGCTATAAAACCAGTATGCTGTCCGAGTCCGGCAGTAAATAGCTACCAGCCCATCATGGCTACAACCTCATCTACAAACACTAAGACTGCTCTCTCATCCTTGGTAGTTGGAACGGTAATGGATTTGCTAATAGAACAATCCACTCAGCCGCTAGCACAAGAAACCAAGAAACCTCAGGAAGCTCTGGTGATGTCCGACGAGGAAGTCGAAGTGCTTGACCCTCAAGATGGTGTTCCGGACTTCGTCGACCTCCAACCGGCACCTCCGGAGATAGAAGACGGAGGCTAGGCCACAGTCGATGAACTAATAGAAGTCAACTTGGGAAATGAGGAGGACCCTAGGCCCACCTTCCTCAGCGCCCAACTGTCCCCAGAAGAACGGGAGCTGTACATCCAGTTGCTGCTAGAATACCGGGATTGCTTCGCCTGGACTTACAAAGAGATGCCAGGTCTAAAGCCCCGCTGTCTCACAACATGAGCTAACAATCAACCCTGAGGCCGAGCCAGTGAAGCAACCACCGCGGCGCATGAGGCCAGAACTCATCACCCAAATTTGTGCTGAAGTCGACAAGCTCATCGACGTGGGATTTGTTGAAGAAAACCAGTACACCACGTGGCTGGCAAATATCGTCCCCCTGAAAAAGAAGAATGGACAGAACCGGATATGTGTCGACTTCCAGGATTTAAATAAAGCTTGCCCCAAAGATGACTTCCCGGTGCCAATAATTGAGGTCATGATTGATGCTACAATCGGCTATGAAGCCCTGTCATTCATGGATGGGTCTTCCGGTTACAATCAGATTTGGATCGCAGAGCTTGACCGAGTCCATACTACTTTCCGAACTCCTAAAGGCATTTATCATTACAAGAGAATGCCGTTCGGACTGAAAAATGCTGGCGTAACCTATCAGCGCGTAATGACCAAAATCTTTGATTAGTTGCTCTACCACAAGGTCGAATGCTACATAGATGACCTGGTGGTCAAGACTAAAAGAAAAGAAGATCATCTGCAAGACCTCCGGATTGTCTTTCAGAGGCTGAGGTAGCATGAGCTAAAGATGAACCCTATGAAATGTGCATTCGGAGTGTCGAGCGGAAAATTCTTGGGCTTCATCGTCCGATATCGGGGAATCGAGATAGACCCGGCAAAGATCAAAGCAATTCAGGAGTTACCTCCGCCAAGGAACATCTCCGAGCTGAGATCACTACAGGGCCGCTTAGCTTATATCCGACGGTTCATTTCCAACTTGTCAGGGCGATGTCAACCTTTTCACAAGTTGATGATGAAAGAGGTTCCCTTTTATTGGGATGAAGATTGCTAGACGGCCTTTGACAAGCTGAAAGACTATCTGAAAACTCCTCCAGTGCTGGGCACACCGGTGAAAGGACGACCATTGATACTGTATATAGCAGCTACACATAATGACTCTGGGGGCAATGCTGGCGCAGAATAATGAAGAAGGGAAAGAGCAAGCCCTCTATTACCTCAGTCGGAGAATGGTCAGAACTGAAGAGAAATATACTTATATTGAGAAGATCTGTCTGGTGCTGGTCTTCGCAGTTAAGAAGCTCTGACACTATATGTTGTCGCATGAAATCAGCTTGGTGTCCAAAGAGGACCCCCTGAAGTACATCATGTCTCAACCGGCACTCAAAGGCCACCTGGGCAAATGGGCGGTAATCCTTATGGAGTTTGATATCTCCTACGTGCCGCGCAAGGCCGTCAAGGGCCAAGCTATTGCAGACTTCTTCGCTGAGCACCCAGTGCCCGGGGATTGCCCGTTGGAGCCGGAGCTTCCTGAAGATGAAACCCTAGAAGCCGTGCAAGTACAGCCCTCTCTATGGCAGCTATACTTTGATGGCGCTTCCAGAATTGACAGCTCTGCCACTGGATCGGACAGAATCAGGGCAGGAGCAGGCATAGTCCTAAAATCCCCAGAAGGAGAAGTGGTGCACACATCCTGCTCCATAAACAAACATTGCACAATTAATGAAGGAGAATATGAAGCCCTAATAATCGGGTTGCAAATTGCTCTATCCATGGGAATTCAGATGCTGGAAGCATTCGGGGACTCCCTGCTAGTTATAAAGCAACTGGAAGGAGAGTTTGATGTGCGAAAGTAAGAGCTCCTCCCCTATCACCAGCTGGCAGCCTACCTGATGTCAAGATTCTACTTCATCAGCATCAAGCACATCAACCGAGATCGGAATGCTCTGGCAGACGACCTCGCTAAGCTTGCCAGTTCATTGGCAGTTCCGCCAGACACAAGCCTGAATATAACAGTGATCAACCGCCGGCAAGTCCCCAGCGTAACAGAAGTCTTAGCCGATGAACAAGAGATTGAGGTGGCAGTCGTCGAAGAGGTTCAGCAGCCCGATTGGCGAGAACTTCTCCTGCGGTGGTTTCAACACCAGCAGCTTCCAAAAGAAAAAGAACAAAGAATGAAGCTCCTGAGGGTCAAGGACTCTTACGAGATGAGAAGCGGAACCCTGTTCCGAATAATGGCAGATGCCCGAAGGAAAGTCCTACTCCGTTGCTTGTCTTCAGCAGAAGCGGGACAGGTGATGCAGGAGGTCCATGCAGGATCAGCTGGAGCACACCAGGCTGGCCCGAAGATGAAAATTGAGATAAAGAAACTGGGTTACTATTGGCCCACTATATTTGACGATTGCTGCAGGTTTGCCAAAGCTTGTCAGAAGTGTCAAGAACACGCTAATGTGGCAAGGAGACCTCCAGTGCCATTGCATCCCACCCTACCAAGCTGGCCGTTTGCTCAGTGGGGCACGGACGTAGTAGGGCCATTACCAGTATCTTCATCAGGGTGCAGATACATCTTAGCAGCTACAGACTACTTCTCCAGATGGGCGGAGGTAATAGCACTAAGAGATGTGACGGGAGAACTAGTTATAAGGTTCTTCCGACAGAATGTAATATTTCGGTTCGGGATCCCCAGCCGAATCATCTCTGATAATGGCAGTCATTTTAGGAACCAGAAGGTTTATCGGCTGGCCGACAAATACAAAATCGACTGGAGGACATCGTCCCCCTACAACCCTCAGGCCAATGGACTCGCAGAAGCCTTTAATCAGACATTATGTACATTGCTGGCAAAGACTGTCAAGTCTAATTAAAAAGATTGGGAAGAAAGGATGTACGAAGCACTTTGGGCCTATCGTACTATCTACAAGACCCCAACCGGCTGTTTACCTTTCTCCCTCGTCTATGGGTCGGAAGCTGTGGTGCCGATTGAACTGGAAGTTCCTTCGCTGCGAGTCACCATCCAGCATGGACTAGTCAGCGGTGAACAAACCAATGCAGAGAGAAGATTAGAAGAGCTCGCTGAGCTCGAAGGAAAACGCCTCCGGGCACAGCAAAATATCTAACTCTACCAAGCTCGCATGGCCTGTACTTTTGACAAGCTAGTCAAGGGTCGAGAATTCAAGAAAGGAGACCTGGTAATAGTCAAAAGAAAAGAAGTGATGACCTCCAACCCCAAAGGGAAGCTGGTCGAAAATTGGGTCGGGCTGTATATCGTCCGCCGAGTATATGAAGGGGGTGCCTACGTCCTTGTAGACCATAAAGGAGTCATTCAGTTCTCTCCCCTCAACGGAAAACACATTAAGCTGTATCATGCAGCGCAGTCGACATGTCCCGAGTGATCGGTCGAAGCTAACTTTTCCTGAGTTTAGTGGCACTCCGCCCTAACCGAACTACCTTGATGTGACACAACCTCGGACCTAATGCAAGCAAGCACAATCGCATTCAAATGGGCCGAATTGGGCCACCGCTCTATCGACACTCACCCAAGCCCGGGGTAACTTGGCAATGCCAAGGGGAGGATGTGGGGTTGGGCCCTTGCTGGTAGAGGGCCAGCAAGGCCAAGACTTGATTCCCAAAGGGTGGGGATGCCCAAATCAAGGGGGCCGACAAAGTGCCAAAGGCACCGGTTGCAATATTCCCACGGTGATCACTCAAGTTTATGGGACTTGAGGATCGGGCTCTCACTCGCATAACCAGCGGAATTAGAACTAATATTGAAAGACAAGCACTAAGTGGAGTGAAGGTTTGAGCACTTACTCGACCGGATTGAAGAAACCGGTCCCGATCGGAGATGAGGGCGAGCGGGGAGGCGAGTGGATCCCCACACGCCGCGGCGGTGTCGCTTGACCTGCCCAAACAAGTTACAACACTACACCTCACGTAGGAGGGGGATCTTGGGGTGGGGGTTAATAGAAATTACAATCAATACTACCTCCACACAGGGAGGGACCTTCAGCCGGTCAAGCGGGGTGGGGAAACTAAAGCAAAGAACGAGGAATAAGGGTGGATGTCGAATCTACTTGCTGTCTACGAGCCGGGATAGAGAGTCGGTGTTTCTGCTGTAGATCTTGATCAGGAATTTTTTTGATGACGAAACTAGAGGGAAAACCTTCGTAGCTGGAAGGGGAATGCCTCAGAATTTTCTTAATTTCTTCTGGAGTCGCTGCTGGTCGGGGCAGGAGCTTGAACAGGGCCTCTGTTTCTCGGACTAGTAGGGGCAGGTCACCAACAGTAGGATGCAGAGGCTGTCCTAGCCGCTCCCGAACTCCAAATTTGATGCCGTCAGCGCTGTTAGAACCGTGGGTGAGTTCTCTTTGCAGCAAAATAAACGGGGACACTAGAAGAGGTCGGAGACAATCTGTGGGAACAGAAGAGTGAGGAGGGGTCGGTGCAGACTGTAGAAGGCAGAACCGCGCGTTCGGGGGAGAAAATTGGTAACTTCTGCTCCCGGATGCTGAATGAACTTCCGCTTCCTGAATCTGAAACTAGACAGGCCAAAGAGGAACTTTGAAGAAGAACATGAAGACTGATTCCTTCAGGGTCCGTCGTGGCAGAGCTTCTAAACTGGTTCAGGTCCTTAGCCGAGGTAGAACCACGTAGCTGTGGAAGAATGGACTTCCAGGATGGCTCGGAGATCGGAAGAAGACGAAACCACTTCGGTTGCGAAGGCGACTGGCAGACGCTTCCGACGATGGCTCTGGGGTCTTCAAACTCATCTGGAGGTGATCGTGGTGGCCGCTGCAAGCTGCTGCTCTGCTATAGATCTTCAGTTGAGAGCTGTAGGTTGATGATGATGGGGGGGAATGGGGTATATGGGAGGGGAAATGGGGGTGGATGAGTGTGGGGAAAGCCCGGGCTGTGAGGGGGTCTAGGAGGGGGTGTTCTAAGGTGGGGGAAGGGAAGAATGGGGTCTGGAAGGGGGTCTAACAGGTGGTGGGATGAGGAGCTACGAATTTAGGAAGGTGGGTGAGAGGAGAAGGTGAGGGGGAGGGCACAAGTGAGTGGAGGGAAGGGTGGATTTCAAATTCAAATATGATTTGGAAGTTGTGGGGTTGTGTGGGGAAGGGGTTGATTGTGTTGGAATGGGGAAAGTGGTGTTGGAATGTGGAGGATGGTGTTGGAATGGTGAGGGATCTCCTTGGGACTAGGGGGGTGGAGTAATGGAGGCCATGGGGAAGTGGAGGGCTTTAATGATGGTAGGTGGGGGTTGAGGTGGTTGGGAAAGGAGGAGAGAGAAGAAAATTCGAAATTGGGTGTTGAGGAGAGAGAAAGTGGAGTGAAAAAGAGGGATTAGGAGAGGGAAGGGTGGGGAATCTCTCCCCTAGGGTTTCTCACCCAAAAAATGTTGGAATCACTCCACTAAACTAAGCTTTGGATACTCAAATGGCATTTTTCATTGATTCATTCATTAAGTTGAAATGGGGGGAATGTGGTCCTATATATAGGAAACCCACATTTCTACAAAAGTCCCTTACAAAAGACTCAATAACAAATAACCGAAGGGGTAGGGGGGCTCATGGGCCAAGCCCGAAGAATTGGGCCCAATAGCACATTACACAATCTAATGACACTCAAACTTAGGAAAATAAATGCAAGACCTAGGAACATGACTCAAATAAAAGGGAAAATACATCAAATGACTCAAATAAAATTACATAGGACTCAAAATTGAATGACTAAACCATGCCGGATGCAACTGGGGTGAGGAGACGAACGGTAAACGTGGGCATGGGAGGTGATGTCCCCATCATACCTTCTCCTAGTTTAGTGGCACTCTGCCCTAACCAAGCTACCTTCTCCTTGGTTTAGTGGCACTCCGCCCTAACCGAGCTACCCTTTCCTGGGTTTAGTGGCACTCCGCCCTAACCGAGCTACTCCTTTCCTTGGTTTAGTGGCACTCCGCCCTAACCGAGCTACTCTTCTGCTTGGTTTAGTGGCACTCCGCCCTAACCGAGCTACTCTTCTCCTTGGTTTAGTGGCACTCCGCCCTAAATAAGCTACTCTTCTCCTTGGTCTAGTGGCACTCCGCCCTAAACAAGCTACCTTTTCCTTGGTTTAGTGGCACTCCGCCCTAACCGAGCTACCTCTCCTTGGTTTAGTGGCACTCCGCCCTAACCAAGCTACTCTTCTCCTTGATTTAGTGGCATCTCGCCCTGATCAAGCTACCCTCCCTTGGTCTAGTGGCATTCTTCCCTGATCGAGCTACTCTTCTCCTTGGTTTAGTGGCACTCCGCCCTAAACAAGCTACTCTTCTCCTTGGTTTAGTAGCACTCCGCCCTAACCGAGCTACCTCTCCTTGGTTTAGTGGCACTCCGCCCTAACCGAGCTACCTCTCCTTGGTTTAGTGGCACTCCGCCCTAACCGAGCTACCCTTACCTTGGTTTAGTGGCACTCCGCCTTAACCGAGCTACCCTCCTCCTTGGTTTAGTGGCACTCCGCCCTAACCGAGCTACCTTTTTCTTGGTTTAGTGGCATCTCGCCCTGATCAAGCTACCCTTTTCTTAGTTTAGTGATATCTCGCCCTGATCAAGCTACCTTCCCTTGGTCTAGTGACATTCTGCCCTGATCGAGCTACTCTTCTCCTTGGTTTAGTGGCACTCCGCCCTAAACAAGCTACTCTTCTCCTTGGTTTAGTGGCACTCCGCCCTAACCGAGCTACTCTTCTCCTTGGTTTAGTGGCACTCCGCCCTAACCGAGCTACCATTTCCTGGGTTTAGTGGCACTCCGCCCTAACCGAACTACTTTTTCCCTTGGTTTAGTGGCACTCCGCCCTAACCGAGCTACCTTTTCCTTGGTTTAGTGGCACTCCGCCCTAACCGAGCTACCTTTTCCTTGGTTTAGTGGCACTCCGCCCTAACCGAGCTACCTTCCTCCTTGGTTTAGTGGCACTCCGCCCTAACCGAGCTATTCCTCTCCTTGGTTTAGTGGCACTCCGCCTCAACCAAGCTACCTTTTCCTTGGTTTAGTGGCACTTCACCCTAACCAAGCTGCCCTTTCCTAGGTTTACTGGCACTCCGCCCTAACCGAGCTACTCTTCTCCTTGGTTTAGTGGCACTCCGCCCTAACCGAGCTACCCTCTCCTTGGTTTAGTGGCACTTCGCCCTAACCAAGCTACCTTCCGTGGTTTAGTGGCACTCCGCCCTAAACAAGTTACTCTTCTTCTTGGTTTAAGTGGCACTCCGCCCTAACCGAGCTACCCTTCTCCTTGGTTTAGTGGCACTCCACCCTAGCCGAGCTGCCTTTCCTTGGTCCAGTGGCATTCCGCCCTGACCGAGCTACCCTTCCCTTTGGTCCAGTGGCATTCCGCCCTGATCAAGCTACCCTCTCCTTGGTCTAGTGGCATTCCGCCCTGATCGAGCTTCCAAAAGAATACGCCACACCGCCATTACGAGCCTTACGTTCGGATTGGCACGAAAGCCCTTCCTTGCGTTAGCATTATCTTACCGCTAACGAATAAACCCGAGTCGGCTAAAGGCTTTGTGTTCTAGCTGGTATTCTCACATTGTTGCCACTACGGGCCATCCACTGTCGACCAGGAGTCGAACATTACACTTCGACCTGCCACCCTATACAAATAAAAAAATGGGGTTAAAAATAGAGATACCCCACCATACTTGCTCCTATATTAGGACAAGTGCAAAAATGGCTATAACCCAGCTGTGGCGAAAACCCGAAGTGGCGCTGCAGGCAAAATCGGGTATCCCGCCGTGTGAAAACCCGAAAGGGCAAGCGGGTAAAAGCAAGAGGGGGTTGGCTCTGGCGAAAACTCGAAAGGGCGCTTGAGTCAGTAAAGTGGTAATTTCCAAATTCCTCTCCTATTCTCCACCCAATGAAACTCCGAAATGGTCAACCGTCAAAGTCCCACTAGAAATCCTTTAACAAACCCACATTCGACCCTCGTTATCATCGGCGAGATCGGTCGATCTCTACCCTTAACTTGGACCTTACGTCCCTGTTGATAATCCCATCTTTGCTTCGGCATGTGACCCATGTTGATGAATAAACCCATGGTCGACCCTCGTCATCATCGGCGAGATCGGTATATCTCTACCCTTAACTTGGACTTTCCGTCCCCGTTAATAACCCTACCTTTGCCTCGGCATGTGGCCCATGCCGATGAATAAACCCACATTCGACCCTCATCAACATCGGCGAGACCGGTCGATCTTTACCCTTAGCTCGGATCTTACATCCTTGTTAACAGACCATGTCCTTTACTTCAACATCTAACCAGTGTCAACAGGCCGAAGCAGGGTCCAATCCTTGTCATCATCGACAAGGCCAGTCAATATTTTCGAGGTCTAGTTCTTCTACACCCTGAATTCAAAAAAAAAGAAAGAAAGAAAAGAAAATGGGGTTAAAAATAGAGATACCCCGCCAGACTTGCTCCTATATCAGGACAAGTGCAAAAATGGCTATAACCCAGCTGTGGCGAAAACTCGAAAGGGCGTCGTAGGCAAAATCGGGTGCCCCGCCGCGTGAAAACCCAAAAGGGCGCGCGGGCAAAAGCAAGAGGGGGCTGGCCTCGGTGAAAACCCGAAAGGGCGCTTAGGTCAGTAATGTGAATAAAAAAATTAAATGATGAATAGTCATGATTCATTCTCTGTCCGGAAGACCCCTTACGAGGTCGACGGGGAATTTTCATCCGATATCCCGCCTATATACATCTATTGTCTACCCTTTTCGACCCTTGTCACCATCGACAAGATCGGTCGCTACCCTATCCGGTTTTTGTCACCATCGGTCAGACCTACCCTTTTCGACCCTTGTCACCATCGGCAAGATCGGTCGCTACCCTACCCAATTTTTGTCACCATCGGCAAGACCGTCTACCCTATTCGACCCTTGTCACCATCGGCAAGATCGGTCGCTACCCTATCCGGTTTTTGTCACCATCGGCAAGACCGTCTACCCTTTTCGACCCTTGTCACCATCGGTAAGATCGGTCGCTACCCTATCCGATTTTTGTCACCATCGGCAAGACCGTCTACCCTTTTCGACCCTTGTCACCATCGACAAGATCGGTCGCTACCCTATCCGATTTTTGTCACCATCGGCAAGACTGTCTACCCTTTTCGACCCTTGTCACCATCGGCAAGACCGGTCGTTACCCTACCCAGTTTTTGTCACCGTCGGCAAGACCGTCTACCCTCTTCGACCCTTGTCATCATCGGCAAGATCAGTCGCTACTCTACCCGATTTTTGTCACCATCGGCAAGACCGTCTACCCTTTTCGACCCTTGTCACTATCGGCAAGATCGGTCGCTACCCTAGTCCGGTTCTTGTCATCATCGTCAAGACCATCTACCCTTTTTCGACCTTCGTCATCATCGACAGGACCGGTCGCTACCCATTCTCGGGTCTTGCCATCCTCGGCAGGACCGCTTACCCGCCAGTTTTGATATACCCTCTTGAGTCCCCCGGACTCTCGACTGGCATAGGCCGTTGTTAGTCTCGAGAAAAGTCACGGCGCGGTGGAGCGAACACCTCACCCCTTTGCTGAAGGCGTGAGCGCTCTCCTTCCCTAGTGACTCATACACTCGGATTAGAAACAACGGGCGAATGGAAGAGAAAAGAATAATGACAAGATGGAGTCTTCATTCAAAAAGCACGATGGAGATTTTCCATTACTATGAAGTAAAAGGTACATGTTACATGGGCCATCCCCCGGAGTACATGAAGTGCGTCAAAAAGGGAGCAAATAAAGAGAAAAAAAGACTACGGCAGAGGGCATCGGAAGATGTCCTCCAGCGCAGGAATACCCAGGGAAGGATGGCGGGTCAGTTCTTGCAATCGAAACTCGGTGGCCTCCAGCTCAAATAGCTTCTCCTCGAAGGAAGCAGCTTGTCCCTCGGCCATCTCTGCATCCTCCGCCTTCTGGACTCCCAGGTGATCTACTTCTTCAAGTTCGGCCTCTACCCTTGAAAGTTCGGCCTGTAATGCCGCCATCCGGGCTGTCAAGAAGCTTCGGCGCTGTAAAGAGGCATTGGCTTCATCCCTCATCCTCGTCGCAATCTCTTGCAGAGAAATAAGAGCTGCTCGGCTTTCAGCCCGCTCCAATGATATGGCCGCCAGCTGGTCAGCTGCTTCCCGGCCTAGAAATTCCCTCCTGTTTACATACTTCAGGAGCATGACTACCCGTGGAGTCCAATCGTCCATAGGGCAACCAAAGGCCAACTGCGATCGGGAAAGATGCTCTATCAAGCCCCTCAGCTGAACATAAGTTAAATCCCTGCTAGCCGTTATGGTCTACTGGAGGGTCCCTAGAAACTACCACACAAGGTCACTTGAAGACTGGAGACCAAGCGGTGATGTCTCGGGTAGTTCAAATTCCACTCTGCTATCCACAGTGGCCCAGATATCGTCGCCTGTCCCCGAAGATGATGATGGCATGAGCTACAGTCCACTGCTATGGGGAACAACAGCGCTGGCCGATACGGTGGCTGGAGCGTCAATGATAACAATTTCCTTGCCTGCCCCCTGGGATGGAGGTGCAACAGGAATATCAAGAGCCAAGGACGTCTGTTCTTCGACTATCTCTCCGGCTTCTATTTCGGAGGGGCCACCCTTCTCCGGAGCTGACTGTTGTGTGACTTCTAATGGCTGAAAGTCCGCAACTGCTGCCAAACTATCAACCCTCAGAAATGCCCGGGACCGCACCGGATTAAAAAGCCCAAGGGCCATGTGCGCGTCGGGTTAAAATGTAAACGGCGCCGGACTAACATTCGTGCCAAATTAAGGGCCATCCAGAGCTCCTGTCAACCGAAGAAGAGATCCGTCCAGATGAAGTTCATCCGTGGGTCTTGCTGCACTCGTGCCTTGCTCACAACACCCACGTCTGGGGGGCATTTGTTGGCACCTAAAATATGATCGTCAGCGACCAAGCCATAAAGACGAATGACCCGGCCCACCGAAGCGCGGGAGCCGATAAAGATCAACACATCGAGGATTTCTCAAGATGACAGAGCCTCGAGTCATTCCGTATGGACGTGGGGACTTCACCTCAGGAGAGCCGAGATGAATCCACAACCAACCGGCAGTGCTACCAAGCCTGCCCAATGAACCGGCATCAACTTTGTCGTGCTGCATCCACTACACCCGTTGTCCGATCAAGGACGATGGTCTATCCGGTGGTCCCCCACCACATGAAAAGGCTCTCCTGAAGACAAAGAGTTCCCCCCTGGCTTTCCAAAACGGAAGACCGAAAGCTCTTTCGGCGGAAGATCCCGATCGCCCGGCATGGGCACGGCTTCCCGCCAAGATGGGCCTGTTAGTGGCCGAATGATCGCCCAGCGCAGGCAGAACTATCTCTGGTGTTATCCAACCCCCTAGAGAGCTCTGGGTACGAGCCAGGCCGGACCAACAGCATGGATCGTAGAGCCGAAGGCCGTTTCGGCGGAAATCCCGTACGATCAAATCGAAGCTATCTGGAGTCTCAGGAACGGCCGTACGTCGACCTGGGAGCTTCGAAAAGACATCCCGCCAAGGTTTCGAGGGGCATTGGCGAGATAATGTTCACGGTGACTCCCGGAATCATCCCCGGACTCATCGACTGGCTTGAAGCGCACGAGGAGCATTAGCCCGGCGCGCCCCTCATTCGATGCCCCTGATCCCGGCGCGCTAAATCCCCTTCGACGCCTGGCTATTCCGGCGCGCAAGTCACCCTATCGGATGGCTCCAACCCCAGCGCGATAGGATGATGAAGTCTCTTCCTGGCGAGCCAATCCCACGCTGGTTTAACATTCGAACTCATGCCCCTATATATAGATGGCTGTTCGAGAAGGAGAACATGGAGGAGAGAGGCAAAATCAAGAAGAAAGATCAGAAGATATAGAGAGAAAGAGAAGAGCGGAGGGAGAAAAAGGCTTCTGGAGAGGCTTTTTTCTACTGAAGTAGAGAGAGAGTAGGGTTCCTTCGGAGGAGCTTCCGCTGGTCGTCTTCTTCCTCTACGATACCCTGTTCCCGGAAGAGGTGGGCGCCGGTGCCAGTTCTTTTCCTGCTTTCCGTAGATTGCTCCTTCTGAAGTTCCCACCCATCGAATGTAAGCGAGGGGGGAGGAGTGACAATGATATGAGTCGATTCTCCTCCCCCTCTGTGTGATTTTCTATTTTCTTTTCCTTCCTTCCTCTGTTTTCGTGGTGCTCTGTATGTCTTCTGCCTTTGTGATCGGCGAGCGGCGACCGAGCAATGGGGCTGGCGCCATGCCCTCACCATGTAAACACTGAATCATTCCCGTTTCTGGGACGTTAATACATATATGTTGAATGCTTGGGTATCGGGTTGAATGAATGATCCTCAGCATCCCCCCCTTTCTATCTATGCCAATGCGTGTGTCCGAGTTCCTCTCTGCGTAGCTCTAATTCCGGTTTCTTCGAGGTCTATAGCGTGCCCTGAATCATCGTGGGCTACATAAACACCCCTCCCCGGGGGCTTCTCTTTCGCTCATCTTCATGTTTGATTCAAGGGTTTTCGCATCCCTCTCTCTTCTCGGACAGAGCTGTGCTTCTGCGCATGCCTCTCTCCGCCATGTGCAGGGTTCATCCCCTGAACGTCGCTTTCTAACTGTTCGAGCATATGCCCCGACAATGGGCCCGTCTCATTTATGCATTTACCACCCCTATTCATCATCATCTGAATGGTTTCGAGGTTTTCTCATCGTCTCGATCACCCGGGGAGGGGAACATTCCCCCCGTCGCTTCACGAAACTGCTGGGCAACTAGGAACCCTACCCCTCGATGGCAGGCGTTTCTCCCTGAGCCCACAGCAGATAGCAACAGAGGGGTCTTGGCTCAACGAGCTCGCCCCCAACAATTCAGGACCCAATGAAGGCTAGGGATATGTGCTCCTCGCAGGCTAGCCCTCGGAGTTTCATCTTCCTAATGGTCAGTCCCTATAAGGGATTAGTCATACACTGTGTGTCATCCACCCTTCGCAGGCTAGCCCTCGGGGTGCTGTTCCCATCGTCAATGGCTTCATCTCTCCGTTTCTTCCCCCTATGGAACCTTGGTGCCCCTAGCAGGCTAGTCCTCGGGGTATCCTATCCAATGGGGTTTGCTGGCTGCCTTCGTGTAGACCGGCAGTTTAGGGGCTTGTTCCATAGGTGAGCATGACCCCGCTTCTCCCCTGCAACTCTTCATGTTCAGGGGAGATGCTGTCCAATTTTGGACCGATTAATAATGAATAAACCATAACGAAATACTCATTCTGGACCCAATTATCCCCGATGCTCGAGTAGGAGCCTTGCACTGGCTTATCACGTCATTCTTGGAGGGTTCTGGACTTCAATTTAACAAACAATTGGCCTCAAATAGCTTCACAATTCTCAAAATGAACTTAACAAACTCAAGTGGTTGCAAAATTTATCAAAAAATAAGCTTAACGGCGCGGCCTTAGCCGGCGCGCTCTAATCCGGCGCGGTACCCCCCCGCGCCGGATTAACGCTAGACTCATAATCAAAAAGTTTTCCTTTGCGCCTTTCCAGCGCGCCCTAAACCGGCGCGCCCCAAAGTCTTCGCGTCGTGTTAACATCCATGATGGTCGTGCCGTATTAGCCACTATACCTACGTTTTATCGCGCCGTATAAGCTACCCTGCACGCTTGCGCCGATTTTGAAGCCTCTTGCCGCTTTAATCGCTCATTTTCCCCTGGGCGATTCTCGTCCCTCGGGGTTGGCGTCTATAAATTGAATAAAGGGAGGGGCCAAGTGAGCCCGAACTATATTGTTATCATATCTTCATTACCATGTCCGTTAGCATTGTGCTTTCGCTATCACACTTGTGTTGCCTTCCCTCTTCTCGATGGGGAGTAATAAACGTGGTTGATCATCATTTGCTTCCATGATTCTATTATCATGCTTAATATAGTCATGAACGCCATGTGCGCATGCATGCATAGATCCTCGGGTATATTAAATGGCGTCAACAGAAAACTGAATTACATCTGGTCGAAAGTCTTCGCTATGCGCGACAGTGGTCTTCGGACCTATGTCCTCCGCCACGTACCGAGGATCCATAATCCCATGAATTATGCATCTTCTGCACGATAAATGTATGCATCCTGCATGCTTTCGTCATGATCATCATGTATCTCTTTTTAATCCAGCTTCGACAGCCCGCTATCTCGGCAATTAATCAAAGGTGTTCCCTCCTCGTGGGGGATGTAATTAACGCCATAGCCTTTATGGTATGGTGGACTGCTGGTCCCGACCGAACCTCACATTCGCCCGACATGGGTCAGAATGAGCGCATCATAAAGTCGTCACTCATGTGACTGGCACGCCTGCGTCGTCAATCGATCATTTGACTACCAGGTAGTCAGTTGGTCGATCGACCCGCGAAAGAAAGAAAAGGTCGCGAACAAGTCTGACACGTCCGGTGGGACCAGTGTCACCTTTCATCTCTTTGCCGGGATATTCGGGCTTCGAAGCCCTCTCAAAGGCTACTGATTATTGCTTCGTTTGTCTTTGCAGGCAGATCAATGACGATCAACGGGATAGCTGGCGTTGACTTCGATCTTTCAATTGTCGCTGGACACGCGCAAGGGTACCTGGCGGTACCCATGGAATTCGGCAGCTTCCCTGCCGCTGTGGGCTTCCCCAACTTTTTGGGGTTAGCCTTTGTAGATATGCTGGAGGTCGAAGCCCCAGAACCTTTCAAGGAAGCTGTGGAAAAAATGGAGCCTCTGGAAGTTCCCTGCTGCAAAGACTTGTCCGAAAGTCCGGCCCCGGCCGCTAGCTGTCTGGTGCACCACATCATACGTGGGACCCACCCCAATGTCATCAACAAACACCCTGGAGGACGCCAGCATCGCCAAGCCCGCAGGAATGCTGCTGTAATCACCGGAACTCTATCTCAGTCCGGGAAATCTATGCTAGTTGGAGGTATGCGCATCTTCCTCAACGGACGCACTGCACGGGTGACCCCGGACCGAGTCATCCCCAACATTCCTGTTCACAATGCCTATCAGGCCCTCGCCGGAAGGAGGGCAGAAATAAAAGAAGCCGGCCACTATGGCCAGGAAAGCCCGGCACCCAGGCCGAGGAAGTTTAAACAGGTGTGGGTTCCCAAGCGGACCCGACCTGCCAACCAGTTAACTCCCATCCGCCGTCGTCTTGTGAACGATGAGGCGGAAGTGAGAAGAGAAAGGGGCCTACCCCCGAAGGAGGAAGAAGAGGTGGTCGCGGATCCTCCGCGCCACATAAGTTTTCGGGCCGTGGCCCGTCAAGCCAACGTCCCTGCTGCGGGATGAAGATTCCAACAGTCGGCCGATAGAGCTCGGCTGGCCTATATCCCTCCTGCTGGAGGTCGACAATCGCCCCCCGTCCTACATCAAGAGTGGGGTCGAGAAGAGATGACCTGCTTGGTCAGGAATTATTTCCGAGGCTTAGGGAACCCCTCACTCGGACAATAGCGACTGATGCAGACAGTCGCCACAGAGGAAGACTACTGCCCATCAATGGCAGATGAAGGAAATATGGGAGATAGAATGATGGTGTCGTCAGTCGACGATAATGGATATAATGACGGCTTTGAGGTCGAAGCCGATGAAGCCTTCCCCAAGCGGGAAGAAAGAAGAAGAGTTTATGTGTTCGAAAGGCTGACCTTTCCGCAGCAAGCCAGAAGGAGGGTCTATCAACAAAAGGGAAGGATGCAGGTTTTCACCTGCAACATGGCTGGTATATCTAACCGATATGGGGAGCTTCCTGAAGACCCCCAAGAATTGGCTCAATTGGCTGCACGGCCGGGGCCAACTACCCGCAGAACAGAAGCAGCAAGAGAGCTTCTGATGATGGTTAAAGGGAAACAGTCCCAGGTCTATCCCCACTGGGATGACAAGGCCCCCGTCTTGACCGCTAATGTAGTGACGGCGGAAGAAGAAGACGACGTCCTCCTCGACATCCTGCCTGAGGGTACGTCCGGGGAGACAACAGAGGGTATCCCCACCACCATAGACCCATCAGTTCTGATGTCACTACAAAAATATCAACGAGAGATAGACTCTCTGAAGAAGCAGCTGATAGAAAAAACTGAACACTCATCGGCCTCTAAACCACCCGAAGTCCAGGGTGAGTCATCCCGGGGAGCGGCTCGTCGCGACGACCCTCCATCGCTCTATACACTGCCCCAGCCATCAGAGCCAAGCATGGCGACAGCACAACAGCGGCCGCCACAGCCTCAGCCGCTGCTACCTCCGGTGCTCCCTCAGGTGCACCCGACACCCCCGCTGCTGCGTCCTCCACAGGCGACCACCCTGGTCACCCCATACTTGCAACCGGCACACTTCTATCCAGAACCGGTTGACCCCATGGTCGTGTACCGGATGATGGTGGAAAGGATGATCGAGCTGAAGCTCGCAGAGAAAAGTGAAGGTGACTATGTCACATTTGATGCCTATCGGGTGCCCTACCCGCAACACCATGCGGCTAAACGACTTCCCCCGGGGGTCAACAAGCCGCCTAAGTTTGACAAATTCAACGGGAAAGCGTCACCTAAAGAGCATATTGCATATTACATGACCGTTATGGGTGATCTGGCCACCGACGAGTCATATTTGCTGAAGTTCTTCGGGTCCTCGCTGACAGGGCTCGCGTTTGAATGGTACTCTAGCCTCTCGACCGGGTCAATCAGTGATTGGTCGGATATGCAGAGAAAGTTCAGAGAAAGATTCCATGTCACAGAGAGGGAGGTCACAGTGGCCGAACTCTACTCAGCAAAACAAAGGGCAGATGAGACAGCCCTTGATTACATTAAGAGGTGGAGGAACCTCGGAATGAGATGCAAGCGGCCCCCGCATCAGGAGGACGCAGTACAAATATGCAAACAAAACCTCAGGCGGGAGGTCCTGGAGAAGATGATTGGAATGGAAATACGGTCGTTCGACCGGCTGAATAATGTGGTGGCCGAAGTGGAGGCTTTCCTAGCCAAGCCTGTCCCGGCGTCAGCTGCCAGCACAGCCCAGAAAGGCAAGGCTGCGGAACGGCGCCCCACACCTAAAGAAGCGAATGTGCTTGATATCAAGGCGTTCGAACAGCAGAAGGAGAAAGGCAAGAAGGCGGCTCCCCCGCAGCCTGAAAAAGCTCCAGATGACAAAGAAGGTCCTTCGCTGAGGGACAAGATGAAGAAAGCCTACTCCTTTCCAAAGGACAAGACCCGGGTCCTGTTCGACTGGGTAACAGAATACGGCATGGTCACCCTGCCTGAGCCAAGAAGACCGGAGGACCTGAAAAGAAAGGACAGTCCAAGATTCTGCCCCTACCACTAGATGTTGGGACATCCAATCGAAGACTGTTATGTTTTCAAAGACATCATCGAAGGAATGGTAAAGAAGAATGAAATAGAGCTGGGAGAGTACAAAGTAGACCCTCCTCAGCCACATGAAGCTCCTCCCAGGAGAGCAGCAGTCAACATGGTCCCCCTCTACCAGGCATTACCTGAGGAGATCTCTGAAGCAAGCACACGGAGCACCTACGAAATCCATTTCCTGGAGCCTGTGAAAGAACAGCAGGGGTGTCAGCAGATCCCTGTAAAGCACAAGAAGAAGAGGGCACCTCGCCCGAAAGAGGGGGGGCACATATCCGTGGCGTTACACCCCGGCCTGCTTCGCCAGTGGTAGCACCCATATGGGTCACTCCACCTACAGCCATCAGAATACATACACCTAACAAGAGGAGACAGACTCCGCTACCAGTAATCAAGGAAACCAATCCTGGGGTCTTTCGACTACAGCACCTGATTGAAGGGCTAGATGAATATGTGCAGCCCGAATTGAAACCTCTGCTGGTACAGGACCACGTCCCATGGCAAGAGCTGGAACAACTCTCACTCAAATAGGTGGAGGAAGCTGAAGCAGCACCCCCTGAAGAGGGCAACCTGTTCTGGGGGCAGGCACCTGCAGAAACCAAAAAGAAGAGAAAGCAAAAGAAGAAGAAAAGAAAGGTCGCTGGGGCCAATAAAGCACAGGTTGTCTCCTGTAATACCCTATCAGCACTCTTCAACCTACCCGGAGAAGAGGAAGAAGAAGAAATTTGCTTCACACCCCATGCTGGGGGAGGCAAAGCCGAGGCCGTAACTGCTGCACATGCCACTCGGTCGGGCCGAAGATGAGGGCGCCAGCCACCACCCAACCACAACATCATGTTCAGAGGGGAGCAACCCTACAAGACACCTCCGCCGGAAGTCAAGGGAGTCCAAATCCCTCCTCCGTCAGGCCTATACAACAAGAGTGGGGGCAAGGCAGTCCCTTCATTCCTTGAATTTATGAAGATGTCAAAGGGGAAACAGCCCTGTCAAGAGGCTAACCCTACACCCAGGGCCATTCACCCGCAGCCAGCGCAATCTACTGAGGATGCAAATGCAGATGGAGCTTGCCTTACAGCAACTAATAAAGAAGACCCGACAGCCGGTGCCACCCAAGAGGATGCCGAGTCCGAGGAAGATGAAGCAGGTCCGTCTGGACCCACAAATCAAAACCTCCCCAAGCCCAGATGGGCTGAGGAGATGAAGCTCTCCAATGTCCGGGCTGGGAGCCGAATAACGAAGTTGCTCAAAAAGCTCCCCGCTCGATTTACGATCTGGGAAATTCTCTCTTTGAGTGAAGAAACTCGACAGGCGATCATCACTGCTCTGTAGACGCCTGCTCATTTTGAGGAATGCATAGCCGAGGCTATACCAGAAGCTAGTATGACCTTCTCTCTGGAAGACATGCTACTACCTACTGCCAGCCACAACAGGCCGCTGTATATGAAAGGGCACCTGAATGGAAGGGAGCTGAATAGAATACTGGTTGATCCCGGTGCAGCAGTCAACATCCTGCCATACAGAATATACGAGGGGCACCACTTTAATGTGCATCTTGAGAAAGTCGGGGATATGCGTATCGTCGGCTTCAACCAAAAATGTGAAGTATCTATGGGAGTGGCAGAATTTACGCTGACCCTGGCAGATTTCACTACAACAGTACAGTTTCATGTCATTGACCCTCGCACCTCCTACAAGGCGCTGCTCGGCCGCCCATGGCTGCATGAGAATATGGTGGTGCCCTCCACGCTCCACCAATGCATCAAATACAGCCTCCAAGGGAAGGAGGAGATGATATTTGCTGATCTCCACCCGTTCGAGGTATTTGAATGTCACTTGGCAGACGCCAACCTATATACGGGGCCTCCCCGGAAGGTTTCTGAAGCTAAAGCCCCCATAGGGGCCTCGAAGAATAGATCGGGTGACGGTTGGTATCCACCACCGCCACGCGGATATGTCAAGCCGAAGGTGGTCTCCCACATTACAGCTTCTGGAGACGTCGGCAGGGCAACACCCCCAGCATTATATCCCAAAGCTAAGGAAGTGCAGGTCAATCGACAGCGCGACCGCATCGGAGTCCCGGCCGGCCTCACCAAGCCAGTCCTCGGCCTCAACGACCCCCCTGTCGAACCTTTCAAAGCTTGGGAGGTGACACAGGAAGATGGGCCCAGCAGCTTGTTCTATACAGCGGAGGAGCATCCCACTCGGGAAGACACAGACTGCAGCCTCCCTGAAGATCTAGCCAACCCGCGGGTTCCTGTCCAAGGTCTGGCGTTCACGATCGATCGGATGGCCAGAATGTTTCAGAAGCAGCACCTTCCTCCCGATCAGTCTCAAAGGCGCAAAGAAGCTTTCCAGAAGATGTGATATCCTGCAAATCTGGATAAGGAAATGAGACGTGTCTCTCAGCATCCAGGGTTGGGCTTCACCCTGGAGGAATATTATTACAGTGGGTGGTACGAGGTGGATACGATCTCCGCCTTCTATCCTACTAAAGATAGCCCTCTGGGGGCAACCTTTGATGAGTATCCGGTGGAAGCCGAATATCTTGAACTGGCTCGGTCCGGGAATCAAGAAGTAGAAACCTCGGCCCCTTGCCGATGCTGGGAGCAAGTTCATCCTCAAGAAGCGGCCTTTCAAGCCGAATTTGATACGGCTAGCAGCAGCGAAGCCGAAGACATTCAAGAAGTAGGAGTTTCTCCCTTCATAGGGGTCCTACTAATGACAACTTCAACACCCTTTCTGCCAATCAGGGAAGCCTTGGTCAACTCCAATCAAGGGGAGCCAGCTACCATGAAAGAAAAAGCCACTTCTGCGGAAGATACAACTGTCCCAGAAGGCGAGACTTCCTCAGCTTCTGCTATAAAACCAGTATGCTGTCCGAGTCCGGCAGTAAACAGCTACCAGCCCATCATGGCTACAACCTCATCTACAAACACTAAGACTGCTCTCTCATCCTTGGAAGTTGCAACGACAATGGATTTGCTAATAGAACAATCCACTCAGCCGCTGGCACAAGAAACCAAGAAACCTCTGGAAGCTCTGGTGATGTCCGACGAGGAAGTCGAAGTGCTCGACCCTCAAGATGGTGTTCCGGACTTCGTCGACCTCCAACCGGCACCTCCGGAGATAGAAGACGGAGGCTAGGCCACAGTCGATGAACTAATAGAAGTCAACTTGGGAAATGAGGAGGACCCTAGGCCCACCTTCCTCAGCACCCAACTGTCCCCAGAAGAACGGGAGCTGTACATCCAGCTGCTGCTAGAATACCGGGATTGCTTCTCCTGGACTTACAAAGAGATGCCAGGTCTAAGCCCCGCTGTCTCACAACATGAGCTAACAATCAGCCCTGAGGCCGAGCCAGTGAAGCAACCACCGCGGCGCATGAGGCCAGAACTCATCACCCAAATTTGTGCTGAAGTCGACAAGCTCATCGACGTGGGATTTGTTGAAGAAAACCAGTACACCACGTGGCTGACAAATATCGTCCCCGTGAAAAAGAAGAATGGACAGATCCGGATATGTGTCGACTTCCGGGATTTAAATAAAGCATGTCCCAAAGATGACTTCCCGGTGCCAATAACCGAGGTCATGATTGATGCTACAACCGGAGTTAATCCCACATCTACCTCAGTTTTATTATGGTTCATTTCGGAGGGTAATAATATCCCACCCTTGGGGTGTTCGACAGAGTGTCATTGGGGATTTTTTTTTCTTCCGTTCACTGAGCTTCCCCCAATTGCCCCCAAGTCAGGCACGAGCCCAGTGCCACGGGCTGGGACTGCCCATCCAAACTCAAAAGGGGGGGGGAGGCCTGCCTGTTTGAACGATTCCCGTCTCTGTGCCTTGGAACAGGATGAGAAGTGTTTCTCGTCGGTCTTAATGCTCAGCGAATCAGCGGTCGGGGAGGGGAACAACTCTGCCTGTGATTCTCATACCACCGTCCTCTTCTCACCATGGGTTCTAGGGGGTCTATCGAATCACGATATGTTCCCCTAGAAGCCCCTTGCACAAGGTGAGGCATAAAATGCCATTTACTTGGCTACATTCTAACCCTTTATAACTCCATCCTCTCCGAGATCTGCACGAATCCTTAGTTCGCTGGCCCTCAGGATTCACAATGTGCTGATCTTGGGTTCTGAGATAGTCCCATCTAGGGCTTCTCACTGGTTTATGGTTTGACATCGGTTTCCCCGTGTGTTTATCCGCTTGATTAGGGGAGCATTCCCTGTACTGGGGAAATGCTGCCCGATTATTTTCAGAGTTTTCATGACTGATTAAGAGTTATGTGTGCTAGTGGCTTGTGACAGGGGCTCTGCATCTTCAATCGATGAATTCAGAAACCGACTAACTGTGCTTGAGTATGATCAACCTCGCACAGACAAACTAAAAGATGGACAAACAAACAAACATAACAAAATTTTCTCTAATACCTGGGCAGTCATGCCTTTGAAATTCTTAAGTTCACACGAATTTTCATTCAAATGCCCTCTGTGGTGTGAAATTCATAAGATTTTCTTTTTTTCCTTTCTGCAAGAATTCTTGTGAAGCTTAAGCGATGTGGATCCTTGTGATTCGGTGGTGTCGCCACCGATTACCCTACTACCTTATTTGATTCGGTGACGACGCCACCGAATCACCCTCCATCTCACTCGATTCGGTGGTCACGCCACCGAATCACTTCGCACCACCCAAAATAATGAATCGGTGCTGGTGGCACCAACTCACTCAAAAAAAGGTGGGGGGGGAGGGATATTTCGGTGATGGCATCACCGACTCACACCTCAAAGGGGTTGAGTCGGTGGCCCCCGTGCCCTTTTAACATAAAAAAAATGTCACCATGCCATCCCGTCGCTGCCCTTTCATATTAAAAAAAACACGAGAGGGTTCCACCGACTCACCATTTCTCTCACCATAGAAATGGTGAGTCGGTGGCGTTATTCCTCTTTTTAACCCGCCTTCGTCTAAAAAAAAAGCACGTAACATACGAATATACACAAAACATGAACATGCACACACGTTAAACCCAACAAAAGCACACACTCGTCAATTAACACTAAACACCCTAAACATTCACTAAACACCAAACACCCATTAATCAATCCATGCACTCGCGCTGCACACTTCCCCCATTAAAGTAATAAAAAAAAACATGCAACAATTACCCCTTTCATATCTAAAACACCCACATATGAACATACGGAGAACCACATATGCACATGTGCACTTAACCTTCTCTCCCCATTCCATACATATATATACAAAAAAAGAGAGGAAATAAATAATTAACAAATAATACACTCCCATCCCAAATGGGGGAATAAGAAATTGGCTAAAATAAAATAAACACATAATAATATAAGAAAAAATATAAAAAAGGAATAAGAAAAAAAAGGTGAGAAATGAAAAAATAAAAAAACAAATAAAAAAAACAAAACAACACAATAAACAAATAATGGCCAAATAAAACTGACAATAATAATAATAATAACAATCAAGGAATAAAAGAATGATAAATAAATAACAAAAACTGACAAATGAATAGCAACCGAATAAATGCCAAAAATAATAATAAAATAATAAAATAAATAAATAAATAAATAAATAAATAAATAAAATAAAGAACAATGAGCTTGAAAAGTATAATCACGCGCCCGAATAACAATAACAAATAAATAAAGAACAATAAATGTGGTTGTGCCCTCTTCGGAGTTCTCACCTCCTTTAGATCTCGAGTATGGGAGATATTAATGACACCCCGACAAGTCGTGCTCGGACTCCGGGATTCTTCCCATTGTGGCCAAAGCATGACTTAGTCTCGGGCCAATAATCCACTGAGTTTAACTTGTTTTGATCGGGTTTTAACCACATTCCCTCATTTCTCAAATATCAAAGTTGCCGCAACCCGGCATATATTGTCCCGATAATACACAAGTCTGCCCGAATACGATCACGCTCGACCCACCTCATGGGTCAATATGTGTGCACCGTAACGTCACGTGCATCTTCGAAATAAAAAGGCCCCAATGACTCTCGGAACAAGAGAGACGTTGTTGAAACCCCCCTTGAAACTACAAATAAAAGATCGAATAGATAATAAACAATAATAAAACTAAATAATGTTACCTTGTATGCTTGTATGAGCCGCTTCTCCGGTATATTAAATGGTGATTAGCGGAAAGTCGGGTTATGTCCGACCGAAAGCTTTCATTATGCGTGATGGTGATCTTCGGACCTAAGTTCTCTACCTCGTACCGGGAGTCGACTTAATAAATAAATACTATCATATTGTATGCTTGCATGCAATCACATCTTTTATGTATTCTACGGGCCCTATGGTCTTTCTATTTTGGCGATTAATCAAGGGTTGTCCCTCTTTCAGAGGGACGTAATTAACGTCGTAGCCTTTATAGTACGGCGGGTTATGAGTCCCGACACGAACCTCACAATCGACTGATCAAGTCAGATCGAGCGCACAATTAATTTGTCACCTATGCCTGAAGCAATTTAAAAAGTGTTCCACCAAATTGGCACGCCCGGTGGGACTCATCCTCCCTTAATCTTTTGGCCAAAATAGAGGGACCATGGGGCCCCACTCAAATATTTTAGATATCAACTATTCGTTCATCTTGTCTCTCCCCTTTGCAGGTTGGAGCGATGACAAGCGGATTGTCTGGACTTGCCTTCGGCCCCCAGATCGTGGCCGACCATGCTGCGTACGGCTACCTCGCCGTACCAACTATCTTTGTCAACTTCCCCTCGGTTGTTGGCTTCCCCAACTTTCTGGGAGTGGCATTCATGAATATTCTGCACGTGGAGGGTTCAGAACCTTCAAATCTAACAAAGAACAAAGCTGTGACCTGCCAAAGAGAGGGCTGGGTTAACAAAACTCTGCTGAAGAGTCCAGTGATTGTGAGCTGTCATGTTCACCATACTACTCGCCCAACTGGGGTACAAAAGAAGAAGCCCGCTGGGGGCCACAAGAAGAGCTCCAGAGCGAGAATTGCAGTTGCTCCCTGGGGCCGATTGTCAGCGTCTGCGAAATCTATGTTGATCGGGGGCGTCTGAGTCAATTTTAATGGCCATAACACCAAAGTTTTGCCAGACCGGGTCATTCCAACCGTCCCCACCCATAACACCTTCCAACTACTAGTAAGCCGGAGGGTGAATTTTGATGACAACAAGCAAGGGAGGCCAACCCCGAACTTACCAAAATTCAAGCAAATGTGGGTTCCCAAGACACTGCACCAGCCCTATAGAACTTCAAAAATTCCATTGATGTCCCTAGGAGAGAGGGCAACAAAGTTATGCATGCGGAGGAAGTCGTAGCTACAACTCCCCCATCAACTGTCAGGGCCTGTGCAAGGCAGGTTGACATTTTCAAATATTTAAGGGGTTGCAATCAAGTGGCCAAACTAACACGGATTTCAAACATGCCGTCGGCCCGAATCCAAGCACTGCCTTCTGCCATCTCTATAGAGTGTAGCTGGGAAGACACAATAAGGACGGCCCATGAATATTTCCATAGCTTTGGAAGTCCCGTTGTGGGTCGGCAAAGGTCACTTCGTATCATCAGGGCCGAATAAGAAGAAAAAGACAAAATGTCACCGGTGGGGGTGAATGAAGAAGGGAGGTGAGCCGGGGCTAGAAGCCTTGAAAAGCCTCCACAAAATGAAAAAATGAAAAGGATTTCCATATATAAAGAGCCGACTTTCTCCCGTCAAGCCCGAAGGGGAGTCAGGAAGTGCAAGAGAAGGGCGCAAATGCTCACCTGCAATATGATAGGGGTAACAAGCGGGCATGGCACCCTACCGAATGAACAAGAAGAGCCGACTAAAATCACTGGAAGAGAAGTCCTGATGATAAGACATGGCAAGATTACCACTGAACTACTGCAGGCCGCTAAGAGCAGGTAGATTACTGATGAAGACATCGTTACCGTCACTGCCAGAATAAACAAGAAGGAGCATTCCCGTCTTCTTCATTTAAGTGTGCCTCCAGTAGCACACTCGAGGGCACCAATAACAAAACAACTATAGACCCCGCCGTCCTGATGACACTGCAAAAGTACTAGCAGGAGATGGAGCTATTGAAGAAAAAATTAAATGAAAATATTGAGCATGCTATGGCACCCGAGCAACCGGGGGAACGAGCTGAGCCGTCACGGGGAGGTTCTAACCCCATGGGTGCTCCTTCACCGACTGTTTTACAAACTGCTGATCAGAACAGGGCCACTCCCCAGCATTATTCCCAATGGCTCCAGCCAGCACAACTAATGCCGCCTCAAATGCAGCAGCAGGTGCCTCTGTCAGAGCCCTTGCCACCTCATGTGGCAGTTCCGGCCACACAATTGATGCGGCCCGCCCACCTCTGCCCTCAACCAGCAGAGCCAGTCATGGTGAATGAGCTGATGGTGGAGCAATTGATTGAAGCAAGGCTGGCAAAGAGGGGTGGTGATGATCATGCCCCCTTCGATATATATGAAGTACCATATCCAACCTATCATGCTGCCAAGAGATTGCCACCCGGCATCAACAAACTACCAAAATTTGACAAATTCAACGGGTAGGGCTCCCCGAAAGAACACATTGCATACTATATAGCAGTCATGGGTGATTTGGCGGCAGACGAGTCGTACATGCTGAAGTTCTTCGTGTCTTCACTGACAGGACCTACCTTTGAATGGTATTCTAACTTACCGACCGAATTTATTAAAGACTGGCCAGATATGCAACAAAATTCATTGAAAGATTCCACATCGCCGAGACAGAGGTGACCATGGCTGAGCTATTAGCAATCAAGCAAAAAGATGATGAAGCTACTGCAGAATATATCAAGAGATGGAGGGATCTCAGCATGAAGTGTCGGCGCCCTCTGCATCCAGAGGATGCAATACAAATGTCCAAACAAAGTCTAGAAAAAGAGATCTTGGAAAAGATAATTGGAATAGAAATCCAATCTTTTGACCGACTAATTGATGTTGCCACAGAAGGGGAAGACTTCTTCAAGAGATATCCCTCACTTCCTGCCGGTCCAAGTCATCAAGACAAGTAGGTTAATAAACGGCCGATGCTGAAGGCGGTCCATGCAGTTAGCCTCAGGGCAAAAAGACACAAGTGGGTGCACAATTCTCCCCCTAATGAACTTGCTAAATGTCGAGAAAGGCCTCTCTGGCAGAATAAAGAAAAAAAGCTCTATGCTTTCCCAAGGGACAAGACTCGAGCACTGTTCGAGTGGGCAGTCAAATATAATAAGATCACTCTTCCAAAGTCAAAGAGACCTGATGATCTCAGGAGAAGAGATGACCCTTGCTTCTGCCCTTATCATCAAATCCTCGGACATCCTATTGAGGATTGCCAGATATTCAAG
Source organism: Amorphophallus konjac (assembly GCA_022559845.1). Taxonomy (NCBI): domain Eukaryota; kingdom Viridiplantae; phylum Streptophyta; class Magnoliopsida; order Alismatales; family Araceae; genus Amorphophallus; species Amorphophallus konjac. Next base: position 356,779,621 of record CM040122.1, on the reverse strand, counting down.
GACATCGCCCAAGGCTTAATTAAAAGAGGGGAATTACAGATGGGGGAGCACCAGGTCGATCCTCCAGGCCCTCATGAAATACCCAATCTGGGGGCATCGATCAATATGATATCCATATATCAACAACTGCCCGAAGAAGCGCCAGAGGCTTGCAACCGTCACACCGATGGAGACAATGTTCCCGCGCTTGAAGAAAAACAAAGAAATTGACAAGCAACACCAACAAGAAGGAGAACAAAACTAGCACTTCTCCCGACTTCGGAGGTGCATATTTGTGGAGCTATGGCCCAGCCCATTCCGCCCCCTATAGCTCATCTCTGCCCCCAGATGGCCCCTCTAGCGGCTATCAGGAGGCCAACAGATAACAAAAAGAAGCAAGCTCCGATGCGGGTGCATGAAGAAACCAGCCCAGCAGTGGAACGGCTGCAAATCATTATAAATGGGTTAGACGAGCATGAGCAGCGCAAGGGCCAACCTATGCAGCTCAAGAAGAATGCCCCTCAAAGATGCAATGAGTTCCATTGGCTAACAAAAAAACTGAAGAAAAGGCAAAGATGCTAAATGCACCAAGCAACCTACTGTGGGGGCAGATGCCAACCATAGAGGGGAAGAAAAAGAAGCACACAAAGGCTGAAAGGAGTTATATGACTCTCTCCTGTAACACATTGTCAGCCTCGTCTGGCCCGCAAACCGCTGATGAGGAAGATGAAGAAATCCGCTTCATGCCAAAAGGAATAATTCGGGCTGAAGCTTCCTTCTCCCACTCATCTACTGGGTCCAGGATAATGTCAAAACAACGCCCGTCAGCTAATAAGGGGGTTCAACACCACATTCCTCCTACACTCGGAGGCATAAAACACAAGGAGTTCATCTTGAAGGAGCTACCTGCAGCCGACAATGATGGCAGGAAGCCATTCATCTCGTGCAAATCGGAGGCGGAAGGCAGTAGCACTCCTGGCCCCTCCTGGCGAGACCCCGCCTTAATGGCGTTACTACATCAGAAACATGAAGAGATTGAAATGCTACAAAGGTAGCTATATGAAATGAATGTAAGTCCAACTGTGCCTCAATCGGTAGGACATCTACATGAAGCAGAACAAGCTGGCGCTGGCTCACCTAAAGCTTCATCATAGCCAGTCATGCTCCGAATAAAGTCTGAACACACAGGGGGCATTCCCCCTCAGCCACTCCAATATCCAGTCCCTCGGGCATGTCAGGGGGAAATCAAAGAGTATCAGATGATGGTGCTGATGAGGCCGTATATGCAGCCAACTGCCCTATACTCGAGCTTAGCGGGACTGGCAACAATGAATAAACCAAGGGCGGAACAAACAACGAATATGAAAATGGCCACAGAGGAAGTCACCAAGGCCGAATTACAAGTAGCCAAACAAAGAGATAATGAGTCCGCCAGGGACTACATAAGAAGGTGGAGAAATCTCCGTGAAAGGTGTCGACATCCACCTAGCTACGGGGACTCTATTCAAATTTGCAAAGAAAATTTAAGAATAGAAATTCTACGATGGGTCATTATCATTGAAGTCACGACCTTTGAACAGTTAAGTGACATCGTGGTCGATGTCGAAGCAGTTCTGGCAAAGCTTTGCCCGGCTTCTATAGTCTCGAGCCAGAAGAATAAACCAACCGGCAAATACCCGACGAAAGAAGAAATTTGCACTTTAAATGTTGAAGCCTTCGAGCAACAGAAGAAGAAAATGAAAGAGGCAGCCAACCTTTCTTTCGCCGAGCCAGTAAAACAAGGGTCCTCATTAAGGGTCAGAATGATGAAACCCTACTCCTTCCCCAAGGATAAGACTGGGGCTCTTTTTGAATGGGCCTGTGAATGCGGCAAAGTGGTACTCCTAGAGCTAAAGAAACCAGGCAATTCCGCAAGAAAAGATGATCCACGCTTCTGTCCTTATCACCAAATGTTGGGGCATCCTATTGAGGATTGCTATGTGTTCAAGGACATTATTGAAGGCCTGATCCAGAAAGGCGAACTTCAGTTGGGTGAGTACAAGGTGGACCCACCGTGCCCTCATCAAATGCCCGTCTTTAAAAAAGTAGCCCCACGCAGCATCACTACCCCAGCTGCCCCACATAGGTTTGGCTGAGGCTAGCATTTAGCATCACCCCGCAGCTTGAATGCGAATATTTGCCAAAAAAAATAAAAAAAAGGAAATAAAATGCCATGTTCTCGGGGCAGGCACCCAAAAAAAAAGAGAGAAATGATAATGAAATGAATGAGCTAAAAGGAGGGTGAATGAAATTCCGCCTACTACATCTGAGATGCCATCTCTCCGAGGTTGGGTCTTTCAAAAAAAAAATAATAAATGAAGGAGGCCTTGATAGCTGCATTTGCTTGGAGAAATATCACTCCCCTCACGGCTTAGTCCATACTAATAAGAAACTGCCATTGTGGGATCGGTATGGTGGAGTGAACCACTCATCCCCTCTTTGAGGAGGTGAGCGCTCTCCTATGCACCCGCATTGGTCTATTAAAAATAATAATAATAATAAATGGATGAAAGGTAACGGCTCTGCACTGCATTGCACTGTCAGCGCCATCAGAGTTGTCCATTCCAAAAAGAAGAAGAAGAAGAAGAATGAATGAATGCAAGAGAAAAGAAGAAAGGAAGTTATGGGGTCAACAGGGCTTCCCCATTCGCCCCATCCTACGGAGGTACTCCCCACTTGTCCCACCGGAACTAACCCTCTACCCTTGATTTGGGACTTATGTCCCCGGCCAATGTATTCTTGTTGTCTTCTGGCGTTCGGCCAACAATGATTCAGATACACCAAGAGATGCCATATTTATCTCACGGGACTTTCCTACCACTACCAGTTCGGACCCCTTTGCCCAATGTCGGCCCAATAAAATCTTCCTTTTCTCGGCATAAGTCACTATGCCCTTGTCAAACTCCAAAAATCTTTGAACATCAGTCCTATCGGGCTGGCTCCAAAAATCTTTTTACTTGGCCTGAGGCGCTCCGCCCTCGTCGAATTTGAAAATAACCTTTTGTCCCATCAGGCTGGGCCCACAAAATCTTTTTCCTTGGCCTGAGGCACTCCGCACTCACTAAGCCCCAAAATTACCCTTTTGTCCCACTGAGCTGGGTTCATAAAGCCCTCTCTTGGCGTGAGGCACTCCGTCTTTGCCGAACTCGGAAACTATCTCTAGCCTCACGGAGCTGGACCCATAAACCCCTGCATTTCCGACTCTAGGAGCACCCCATTTTAGCTAGGACTTTGGGATGCTATTCTCTAGCCCCACCGGCAACATAAACATGCAACTTCCTCTATAGTCCCATCGGACAAAATATCCCGCACCGTAAACGAGTCTGCGTCAGGGAGAACAAAAAAAAATAACAAAAAAAAGAATAAATAAATAAACAAAATGATAAAAAATAAAAATAAAATAAAAATGATGATTTAAAATGAACTTATGAATCAATAAAAACAACAAATTCAATAAAACCAACAAAATTCAACAAATACAATAAATCCAACAAAACTAATAAATTCAATAGATTCGACAAACTCAATAAACCCAATAAACAGAACAAAATTAATCAATCTAATAAACTAAATAAACTCTGACAAATCCAATCAACTCAATGAATCAAGCAAACCAAATGAACTTCAGGAACCAATAAACCTAACAAGCTCAATACACTCAATAAACTTAATGAACCAAATAAACCCAATAAACCCAATAAAATCAATAAACTCGATAAACCTAATAAAACCAATAAACTCAATAGAATTGACAAACTCAATAAATCCAATAAGCTCAACAAATCCAATGAATCAATAAACCCAATAAACCAAATAAACCTCAATAAACTCAACCAATCCAAATAAATAAACTAATAATAATTAAAAAAACTCTTCGCTTTGTCCCAGACCTTCTGTCTGGGCAAGGTTTGTTGATCCCGACATCCCCACGGGTTAATGTCAAAAATACCCTTTTACCTTTGGCTCAGACGTTCCGTCTGACCAGTCAACAAACAGACCCTTTTACCTTTGGCTCGGACCTTCCTTCTGACCAGTCAACAAAAAGACCCTTTCACCTTTGGTTCGGACCTTCCGTCTGACCAGTTAACAAAAAGACCCTTTTACCTTTGGCTTAGACCTTCCGTTTGACCAGTCAACAAAAAAGACCCTTTTACCTTTGGCTCGGACCTTTCGTCTGACCAGTCAACAAAAAGACCCTTTCACCTTTGGTTCGGACCTTCCGCCCAACCAGCCAACAAAAAGACTCTTTTACCTTTGGTTCGGACCTTCCGTCTGACCAGTCAACAAAAAGACCCTTTTACCTTTGGCTCAGACCTTTTCCAGCCAGTTAACAAAAAGAGTCCTTTCACCTTGGTTCGGACCTTCCGTCCGAACCCATAACAAAAGACCCCTAACATTTGCTTCGGACCTTTTTGTTCGACCAGACAACAAAAGGACCCTTTTATCTTTGTCTCAGACCTTTTGTCCAGCCAGATAACAAAAAGACCCCTTCACCTTTGGCTCGGGCCTGTCGTCTGGCCAGGAAATAAAAATACCCTATTTACCTTGGCTATGCCCTTCCATCCAGTTAAAGAACAAAAAGACCCCTTCTACCGCCAGCATCATGACCTTTCATCTAGGTTGGCACGTGAACCAACAAAAAAACATCTTATTGTCCTGCGTCATGGCTTTCCGCATAAGTCGGTAAATATTCTGCCTTGGCGTCATGGCCTTCCATCTAAGCTAAGTTATGCGGCGTCATGACTTCGGTTTAAGCCGTTAAATATCCTTGTCCGACGTCATGGCCTTCCGCATAAGCTGGTAAATATTATATCTTGGCGTCATGGCCTTCCGCCTAAGCCAAGTTGTACGGCGTCATGACTTTATGTCTAAGCCGTTAAATATCCTTGTCCGGCGTCATGGCCTTCCACCTAAGCCGAGAAATATTCTACCTTGACGTCATGACCTTCCGCCTAAGCCAAGTTGTACGGCGTCATGACTTTATGTCTAAGCCGTTAAATATCCTTGTCCGGCGTCATGGCCTTCCGCCTAAGCCGGTAAATATTCTACCTTGGCATCATGGCCTTCCGCCTAAGCCAAGTTGTACGCTGTCATGACTTTATGTCTAAGCCATTAAATATTCTTGCCCGACGTCGTGGCCTTCCGCCTAAGCCGGTAAATATTTTACCTTGGCAGCATGACATTATGTCTAGGTCAAGTTGTCCGGCGTCATGGCTCTCTGCCTAAGCCGATTAATATTATATCTTGGCATCATGGCCTTCCGCCTATGCCAAGTTGTACGGCGTCATGACTCTATGTCTAAGCCGTTAAATATCCTTGTCCGACGTCATGGCTTCTCGCCTAAGCCGGTAAATATTTTATCTTGGCGTCATGGCCTTCTGCCTAAACCAAGCTGTACGGCATCATGACTTTACATCTAAGTTGTTAAATATCTTTGTCCGACGTCATGGCCTTCCACCTAAGCCGGTAAATATTCTACCTTGGCATCATGGCCTTCCGCCTAAGCCAAGTTGTACGGCGTCATGACTTCATATCTAAGTCATTAAATATCCTTATCCGGCGTCATGGCCTTCCACCTAAGCCGGTAAATATTCTACTTTGGCGTCATGGCCTTCCACCTAAGCCAAGTTGTACGGCATCATGACTTTATGTCTAAGCCGTTAAATATTCTTGTCCGACGTCATGGCCTTCCGCCTAAGTCGGTAAATATTTTTCCTTGGCAACATGACGTATCGTCTAGGCCAAGTTATCCGGCGTCATGGCTCTTTGCCTAAGCCGGTTAACATTCTTCCTTGGCAACATGACATTATGTCTAGGCCAAATTGTCCGGCGTCATGGCTCTCTGCCTTAGCCGGTTAATAGTCTGCCTTTGCGTCATGGCCTTCCACCTAAGCCAAGTTGTTCGGCATCATGGCTCTCCGCCTAGGCTGGTTAAGATTCTCCCTTGGCATCATGACCTTCCGTCTAGGCCAAGTGGTCTGGCATCATGGCTCCTTGCCTAAGCCGGCAAATTCTCTCCCTTGACGTCATGCCTTTACGTCTAAGCCAAGTCATTCTGCGTCATGACTTTCTATCTAAACCGACAAGTCATATCATCATTGGCCCGGAAACTATCATCCAATCCAATGAACAAAAAGACCCTCCTATCTTGGCATTACGGCCTTACATCCAAACCAAGTCTTTCGGCGTCACGACCTTCAGTCGAGGCCGGCCATCACCTTACTATTAGCCCAGAATTGTTGCCCAGACCAATGAACGAAAAGATCCCCACCTGGTGCCATACCAACCCTTGATCCCTCTGGGGATTCACAACAACATATGACACCTTCCCTCCATTGTCGCGGCATCAACCACTTACCTCTCAAATTGTCGGCCTGTGGGTGTGCCTGTTAAGCCATATATAAAAAAAAGAAAGAAAAAAAGAAAAAAAGAAAAAAGAAAGAAGAGAAAGAAAAAAGAAGAAGAAAGAAAAAAAGAAGAGAAATAAAGAGAAAGAAAACAAAAAAAGAGAAAAAAAGAAAGAGAAGAAAAAGAAGAGAAAAAATGAGTATAACATGGTTTGCTTGCTTGCTTGTTTTGCATGCATGTTTGCATGTAGTATATCATTAATACACTTCCTTCAAATTTCTAAGATCGCATGCTTCCTTGTTAAATAACATTGCCCAAATTCTACGTCTGCGTGCGTCACGGTACACACTAAGATATGGAAAAAGTCAATTCTCGGTGAGTGCATACGGCCATGGGAAGAGTCGTAGTTATGTTGCTAGCACAACTCACATGATACACCCTAGACGAAACTCTCACACCTCGCACACAATATGAGCAGCGGCCCCTAGCCATAGGGACATCATAAATTCATTCTAACACTTCATGGAGCTATAAATCTCTACACTCACGTGAAGGGTAATCGTCGGGAAAAGCTGCCTACCCCCTTCAAAAAAAAAAGAAATAAAAAATGATGATAATGATAAGTGGAATGTGAATCCAAGTAGCCGGGAATCCCTATTGAGACACATGAGGAGACTCGCGCAAAAATGGTGTAGCAAATTAATTCCACAATTAAGATAAGGATGAATCCTAATAGTCGGGAATCTCCATTGAAACACATGAGGAGACTCGCGTCGAACGGTGAAATCCGTAATAGAATCGCAATAAAAAAGGATGAATCCTAGTAGTCGAGAATCCCCATTGAGACATATGAGGAGACTTGCGCCGAACGGTGAAGTCCATAATAACACTACGAATAAAGGGATGAATTTTAGTAGTCGGGAATCCCCATTGAGACACATGAGGAGACTCGCGTCGAACGGTGAAATCTCGAATTAAGAATAAATAAGGGGAATGTGCGAAGCTACCAGCCGAGAACCTCAAATACATGTGTAGGCGATAGAGTAATCCTCTAGTGTTACTTAGAACATTTGCACGTCCCTATGTTTAGGTTTTGCCGCCCATGTAATTGCACTTTCACTCTATGGAGGAATAGCCCTGGGTGTGGATCCTGATTTAGGCTATGCATATATCCTACGCAATTTCCTCTTCACGTATGCACGTCTTCGGTAGTTGTACTTCGTGAGCCGCACTCCGTCTGTGAATTTTGGATATTGTCCTTATCCTATCCCTGATAGAGGGGAACTATACTATATCTGTTCTATGCCTGTTCATGATGAGTGCCTGCGTGTTTGTATGAGAATAAGAAAAATAATGATGATAAAGAAATAAATAGAATAAAAAATGATAAAAATGAAATAAATAAAAATGATGACAATAATAAAAAATAATAAAATAAAACTAATATAAAAATAATAAATGAAAGATGAAAATATCCTTCTCAATGGGCTATGGGCTACACTCGCAGGTCCCGTTCTTTCGTCTCTCACTCGCGACACCCGCCGGTGGGGGGCATTTGTTGACACTGAAAATATTTCTAATTTTTATTGACCTTTGCTTTTGCAGGTCATAAACTCTGGCCGAGTGCCCCTCCACCCCCAAAACGGGGAGTCGAAGGCTCAATCATCAAAAAACTTGAGTGATTCGATCAAGACACACAGAATGTCGAAATGGTCCGTAAGTGGCCGAAGAATTATCCCATGGGGGTGAGAACATTTGGAGTGGTTGCCCACTCAATGAAGACGCTTCCTACAGGCGTAAAGCAGGCATGGGGGCATGATTTGAAGTGCCGAAGGCGATATCAGCAGAAAACCCAGGAAGTTTGCTAGGCACACGCGGAATGCCGGAACGGCTCGTAAATGACCATAAGGACGTCCGATCAGGGCAGAAATGCTTCGAGGGGTGGCCCTCCTAATGAAGACACTCCATGTGTCCACAAAGTGGAGTTTTGGAGACACGAATCGTCGTGTCGAACGCCAAATCAGAAGAAATCCTGGGTTACCCGATTCGGGTACACATCGCACCGGAAAGGTCTGTGAGTGGACGAAAGGACGCCCAGTTAGGAAGAAAATACTTCCAAGGGTAGTCCACTCGATGAGGATATCCCACATATCTGCGAAGTTGGGTTGGTCACACGAACCACTGTGCTGATGGCCTAATTAGGACAAAACCAGAGACAATTGGCACGAGTTCGGCACATGTCGGAACCACCAGAAACTGCAAATCGGGGCCCAGAAATGATGAAATATATACTCTGAGGCCACCACATCAAACCCAAAGTTGTACCGGATGCCAAGCTTCCGTCGGGGTCAGTTCCAAGGCAAAATGACAAAATTATGGAAAATGCCATTGGATAAGTCGGTGGCACACTTTTTTGGTGAATCGGTGGCACACTTTATTCAAAAAGTGAATTGGCAAAAATGATGAATCGGTGGCACCTTTTTAAAGAAGTTGAATGCACACATTTTTTGGTGAATCAGTGGCACCTTATTGAAGATATTGAATTAGCACACTTTTGGTGAATCGGTGGCACCCTTTTTTTGTTTGCAAATGAGTCGGTGCCCCTTCAATTGAGTTGGCAACGCCTTATTCCTTCAGCTGAGTTGGTGGAGCTCCCTCGCTGAAGTCGGTGGCGCGCTTAGCACCTGCGGGCCAGTGAATCGGCGCTAGGCCTCCCATCCCATCGACTCACTGGCACTCTGTTTCACCTATAAGCAGCCACTTCGAGCGCCGCTGGAAGAACAAGAAAAACGGAGATGGAGGCGGACGCACCCATCATAAAAAAGAAAGAGAGAGCATCCCTCCGGAGCGGACAAAGGTATACGAAGAGAGCTCTCACTCCCAGAGGCTCCAAGAAGGAAAAAGCTCCCATTCCCAAAGGCGATAAAGGAGAGAAGGAGGAGAGAGAGTGAAAAGAGGTAGGTCCATTCTGAGGAATGACCTTTTGTATTCTCCTTTCGTTATTTTCTTGAAAAATTTGTAGTCCTGTATTTCTATCCCCTCTGTGATTGCAGAGAAGAATAAGAAGGCTTCTGCTCCTTGGTCTGTTGTGCGTGCATCATCCATCGTTATGTTGTTTCTCCCTTTGCTCTTTCTTTGGATTCCTCTCAGCCTCTCCCCCGAGAGTGAGGTGGCCCCTTTAGGGCTACAGCCACAGCGAATCCTAGGACCGCTCAGCGGAGGGACCGTGATGATTTCATCGTAATGGCCTATGGCCATGCCCAACGAGGGCGACATCAAACCCCCCTCCCCGGGGCTCTATGTTTTCACCGAGGATGTTTCTGATGCGTGTGATTGAACCGAATCTATGCGTCGCATTCAATAGCAGACGAATAAAGGGAAACTGCTAGACACCGTTTCACTCCTCCTGATGAGTTGTAGGGGCGTCAGTTAATCCCACATCTACCACAATTTTATTATGGTTCATTTCGGAGGGTGATTGTGGACGCACTTTGGGAACACTTTCCTTTTGTTCAATTCATCTGTTCATTCATTTATTCTGTTTATTGAGTGCGAGGGCGTGCCAGTCACCTAGGTGATGATTTATTCGGGCTTCAAGGAAGCCCTGGGTGCGCTTGATCTGACTAGTCAGACGATTGTGTGTATCGTGTTGGGACAGTGAACCCGCCGCGCCATAAAGGTCACAACGTTAATTACATCCCCTCAGAGAGAAAAAAACCCTTGATTGATTGCCAGGAAAAGGGGCCCTGCGCCCTGAAATTCATAATAATGAAGCGAGACCGAAATCTCAGATTACGTTTAAGCGAACCCCGCATTGGGGCGTAAATGTTCGTGAATTCGTATTTGTCGGCCACTTATGGACCATTTCTTATTCGGACAGAAGTCCGAATTTGTAGTAAAAAAGGATGGCGATAAAACCGTGCAAATGTCTGCTGTAGATGTGGCAGGTTTAATGCGGATGCAGGATTGGATCCCGGTAAAGATGGGTCAAGTTAACGAACTGTGGGCCCGAGATGACTTCGGATCGTGACCATGCCGGGAAGGGCTCCCGAGGTCCACGCCCAAATTCAACGGGGCATCATTGCTTTTCTCTTCTCACTCAGTCCGGGGGAGCGAGGGCCCCGAGGTATGTGTGGTTATAGCATCTTTTTATTATCGTTGTTCCAGCCGTTAACTTTCATTATTTGTTCACACACGGGTGGTTCATTTCTATTTTTTAGTTTCATGTCTTTTCTTTTATTTAGTTAATTATTTCTTTTCTATTTGGAGAGCACGCATGCTTCAGGATGGAAGAGGGGGCACCGGTTTAGAAGGAGCATAGGGGGGCGCCAGTTTAGAAAGAGCATAGGGGCGCACCCGTTTAGGGTGGAACATAGTGGCGCGCCGATTTAGGGTGGAAGGCAGGGGCGTGCCAGTTTCAAGGCGAGATTGTGAAAATGGGTTTTGAGAGGAGGGTTGAACCGGCATGCTACCTGGGCGCCGGATTTGGCTGAGTTTAGGGAAATGGGTTTTAAGAGGGGATGAAAATCGGTATGCCCCCATGGGCGCTGGATTAGACCCCGTCGGATTAGGCCGCGCCGGATTAAGAAGGATTTCATTTTGTTCTTCTTTTTATTAGCTTGCAGATTGAACATGTGACTAAGGAGAAGGTTTTAAACATTTTATTCTCTCATTCGTTGATTCAGTGAGAGGGTTTAAATGTCTTGTTCACTTGTCAAAGGATTAACAAGAAGATTTAGATGTTTTCATTTTCAGAGGTTTGAAGTTCAGAAGCCTCTACTCATGATGAGTTCAGAGGGGTTCAAGCATGCACAACTCTAGTCTTCGGAGAGTTCAGTTTGTTTTGTCTAGTTCAGAATGATTCAAGCATATGCATTTTTTTGTGTGCTCAGGAAGCTTTATTTGTCCATTCACCCTTGTGTGCATACGCTCTTCATTCTTATTGTTCATATTCCTGGCAAAAATTGGGTAGCATCTCCCCCGGACTGAGGTTTGCTAGGGGAAATGGGGGATCGTCAAACGGAGTATTTCGAGATGACCCTCAAAACTCGGAGTAGCCTGACGGCGGTCCGGTGACCCACAGGTGAGTGCAGAAGCCCGAGGACCAGCCTTCAAGGGGTTCTAACAATTCACGGGCCGTAGCTTCGTAGGAGTTCCACAGAGACAGATAGTCGCCATGAACTGCTATAACTTTTCACCCTTCAGACGGGTTCCCTCGAAAGTCATGCCATAGAGAGGCAAGCTTCTGAGGGCCCCGGGTGACTAGAAGATTGAGAGAGGAGAGAAGGAGACCAAAGAAGTCGAACAATATGCTCGACAAAGCCTTTCTTTTTATTCATCTATAAAAAAAGGAAAGCAAAATACAGGAGAGGGATCTACCCCATAACAAAGGGAAAACGGAACGAAAGGGAAAAGATATAGTGACGAGAGGAGAGCAAAGCCCAAACCCCTTCCCAAAGCTCACCTCTCTTCTCTCACACACTCTCTCTTTTCTTCACATCGCAGGCACAGGGGGGAACAAAGCTTCTCTTCTCTTCGGCTGGCTTCTCCTCTTGTTCCCCTTTCCCAACCGATCCATTGACCTCTCTACCCCTTTTTTTTCTTTTGTTCGCCAGCCCCCGATCCAGTGGAGTATGAATTTCTTTTATAGTGCCTCGTTCCTTCTTCCTCTATGTGCCTTGTTCGAAGCCGTCGAGTGGCCTGCGGATAGGGGGGCAGTGGAGTAGAGAAGCTGCCTCTGCGGGATTGGTCGACGGTGACCGGCGGAGATGCGACGTTCAGTGCGGAGCTCGAAGACCTCCGTTTTTGGAAGGTTGAGACGTGTAGGCGGTTACTCGCCGGTTTGACGTAGGCATCTCCTCCATTTCAGTCAAAGAGTCTTCATCACCGGTATGTTCGCGAGAAAATAGGGGATCGGATGGAGGATGGGACAGCCCTTTGGTTAAAACGACGAGGTCTAGAGAGGGGCGCGCCAGTTTAAGACCAAGAGAGGGGTGCATCGGTTTGAGGCATCAATGTGGGGCGCGTCGATTTAGGATTCCTTGGAGGGGCGTGCCAGTTTAAGACCCCTTGGAGGGGCGTGCCGATTTAAGTGCAAGATGGGCAAGGCCGCGCCGGTTTAAGTGTCAAGAGATTTCATCTCGGCTTCACGGCGATTCCGACGAACACTTGCCCTCCCGTAATGCTTTAGTTGTTATGCACCACCTCCGGGGTGTTTAGTTCAGAGCCTCCGATTCCCGGCCTTGGACTTTGAGTGAGTTCCGGCGCGTGCCGAACCCGTGTCTGAATTCTTGGGCTTTTCCTGATTCGGCCTTCGGCACTGCGGGTTGGGGAGTCGGGGCCGACCCTTCTGCTTGAGGGGCTTCCTTGTCAGGTAGCGGGCCCTTAGGTATGTTCTCGTCCCGATCGGGTGAGGTATTGGGTTTGTTCGGCCTTTTCGTCCTTGACTCGCTTTCGAGTGCCGGGACGTGCATGCCGTATGATCACAATTTTTTTTGATGTCCACAAATGTCCCCCACTCGCAGGTGGCGCAAGCGAGGGGCGAGTGCGTGGGACTGGCGAGGGTATCTTCTTGTCCGACAGGTGGTCGACATCGGAGTAGAATATCATCGGTTTCAAGTGAACGGCCCTGGCTACACACTGTATCGATTGGTTCCGATAGAGAGCCGCACTCCAATCCAGATAACATCGTCAGCATTGGGCCTATGCTTACGCAAGGAATTAGGTTCATCTGACCTTAGACGTAAGGTCTAATCTATTTAGGTCATATTGAACATCGCGGTGGGATGGATAGATAGTGTTAGGTTAAAGAGGATTGTTTATTCATTGGCTTAGACGAAAGGTCTAAGTCGAAGGTTTATTCATCAATGCTGATAGGGTGCCAGGAGCTGGCGTGGCTTATTCATCGACACGGGGTGAGCGCCAAAGTGGAGAGGGTTCTTTTTGTTCATTGACTTGGACGGATGGTCCGAGCGAAGAAAGGAGGGTTCTTTTTGTTCATTGACTTCAGACGGAAGGTCTGAGCCAAGCAATGGGGAGTTCTTTTTGTTCATTGACTTGGACGGAAGGTCCTAGCCAAGCAAAGAGGGTTCTTTTTGTTCATCGACTTGGACGGAGGGTCCGGGCCGAAGCAAAGAGGGTTCTTTTCGTTCATCGACTTGGACAGAAGGTCCGAGCTGAAGTAAAGAGGGTTCATTTCGTTCATTGATTTAAATGAGGAGTTCGAGTCAGGGGTTTATTCGTCAATGCCCGCATAGCGCCATGGATTGACATGGTTTATTCATTGACACAGGGTTAGTGCCGAAGGAAGGGTTATTTTGTTCATGGCTTCAGACGGAAGGTCTGGGCCACCGGTTTATTCATCGATGTCGACAGGGAGTCGGGGACCGATGTGGTTTATTCATTGACACGGGGTTAGTGCGAAAGGAAGGGTCATTTTGTTCATGGCTTCAGATGGAAGGTCTGGGCCACCAGTTTATTCATCGATGTCGACAAGGAGTCGGGGACCGAAGTGCTTTAATCATTGACACGGGGTTAGTGCCAAAGGAAGGGTCTTTTTATTCATGGCTTCAGACGAAAGGACTGGGCGCTGGTTTATTCATCGGTGTGACAAAAGATATTTTGATCTCCGGTGGGACTTGACGAGTCGACATCCCTCGGAGGCTTTGATGAGTTTTTTTTCTTCTCTCTCTTTTTTTCTTTTTTTCTTTTTCTGTTGGCTTGATTGCCAATGGCTGAATACTCATCGACGGTTGAATATCTTGAATATCTTGATCATCCTCCACATCTGTTGGCATGGACGCCAATGGGTTGACATCTCGATCATCATTGACCATCATCGAACATCATCGAATCAACTCCGAACGTCATTGAACATCTTTATCATCATCGAATCAACTTTGAATCATCTTTATCATCATCGAATATCTTTTGGTGGGGGCGCCAATGGTCTAACATCTTCATCTTCATCTTCACATCCTCATGTTCATTTTCATCTGTCGCCATGGACGACAATGGTTTGACATCTTCATCATCATCAGAGCATCTGTCGGCGCGAGCGCCAAAGGTTTAACATCTTCATCATTAGCAGAACATTTGTTGGCGCGAGCGCCAATGGTTTAACATCTTTAACATCTTCAACATCTTCATCATCATCAGAACATCTGTCGGCGTGAGCGCCAAAGGTTTAACATCTTTAACATCTTCATCATTATCAGAACATCTATCGGTGCGAGCGCCAATGGTTTAACATCTTTAACATCTTCATCATCATTAGAACATCTGTCGGCGCGAGCGCCAATGGTGTAACATCTTTAACATCTTCATCATCATCGGAGCATCTATCAGCACGGGCGCCAATGGTTTAACATCTTCATCTTTACATCTTCATCATCATCAGAACATCTATCGGCGTGAGCGCCAATGATTTAACATCTTCATCGTCACTGAACATCTTCGACCACCCCGGGATATCTATCCAACTGAGTGCCGATAGTTGACCATCTTTAACATCTTTTGAGTCTCTTTGAACATCTGTCGGGTTGAGTGCCTATAGTTGAATATTTGAATAGCTTGGGATATCTATCGATATGGCCACCGATTGAGTATCGTTGAACATCTTTAGACATCTGCCGGGGTGAACGCCGGCGGTTGAACATCTTGAACATCTTTGAATATTTTCACACATCTGCCGGGCTGAACGCCGACGGTTGAACATCTTGAACATCTTTGAATATTTTTGAACATCTTGAATATCTTTGAATATTATTGGCCATCTTGAACATCATTTTTTTTGAACGTCATTGAGCATCTTTTGAACATTGTTGGGCATCTACCAGCTTGGCCGCCGATGCATTCATCATCCTCATCTTGGAATATTGCTAATCATCTATCGGCTTAAATACCGATGCATTCATCATTTTATCCTTTGAGTGTTATTGTTCATCCATCGGCCTAGATGCCGACATATTGACATTCTGTTGAATAGTATCGAGCATCTTTCGCCCTAAGCATCGGTGACTGGGTGTGCTTCTATCATTTTCATTCATTCATCATTCATCATTCATTGCTATCTGGGACCCCACCATTTGGATAGCCGCCCCCGACATCTGCAGCAAGCGTGCAGTGTAGGGATCTGTAATAGAACAGCCCTCGAAAAGCCTATATGACCTGTTCATTCATCACTTCTATGAGCGATCATTGCCCCTGGTAAGGGGGGAACATATCCGGTAGTAGTCATGTACACCATTATTGGCATTTCGTACATCTACCCCTAGAATGGGGGGCCATGTTTATCTTTCAGCATTCTTTCAATGCACATCTGTCCCTAGAATGGGGTGCCATCTATATCTTTCATCACTTGACGTACACCTGCCCCCGGAATGGGGTATCATCTGTATCTTTCATGATTTCATCATCGTCATCACCATTCATTCATTCTTTCTTTTCTTGATATGCATCCCCCCCTCAAACATGGGGTATCATTTATATCTTTCATCATTTCTTCTTCCCACTTTTTTGTTTTATTTTGTTTTGTTTTGACATGCATCACCCCTCATAATAGGGCGCCATCTATATCTTTCATCATCATTTTTTTTCTTCTTTGTTTTTTTTATCATTCACAATGATCCACGTGGTCATTTTATCACCATCATTCATCATGTTTTTCATCATTATTTCCATCGCGTTTCCATCCTTTTTTTCTCTTTTTTTTTAGATAGCCCTTGTAATTGTTAGCTGATATCCAGTGTAGAAATCTGCGATAGAACGGCCCCCGAAAGGCCTATATCATCATCTCATTCATCACTATTGCAAGTGATCATCGCCCCTAAGAGGAGGGGGGGCATGTCTGGCAGTAGCCGTACATATTTCACACATCTGCCCCCAGAACGGGGTGCCATTTACATCTTGTAGCCTCTTCTCTAGCTTCTTGCTGTAGCTCGAGGTGCTTGGAATGCCCTTCAGGGCATATTGTTCTTTGGCTGGCGCGGCGCGGCCATATTAGCCGCCTTCTTCAAGTCAAGCATCTGATGGGGATGCGGTGGGTCCACCTTATACTCGCCCATTTGTAATTCGCCTCTCCTGATCAGGCCTTCGATGACATCTTTAAATGTGTAGCAATCTTCGAGAGAATGCCCCATCATTCGATGATATTGGCAGAATCGGGGGTCGTCCCTCCCTGATGCGGGACGGGACGTGAACCTGGGACTCTAGCTCGCGGACGTCCCTAAGCGAGGGAAACGTGCGGATGTGCGCGGTTGAGGAACCGGCAATGAGTCTTGGGTATCGGCTTTTCGCGTGCTCGGATCGAGTCATGGGACGTGTTCCACTCACTCACTCTTGCAGCGGTGATAAAAATATAAGGAGCTAATTAACCTATCACTCATGCAGCGGCATATAAAAATATATACGAGTAAAACAAATGCCAAAGAGGGGAGCAGAAACGATACCTCCACGCTCTGGGCATGGGGAAGGCGATCCCGGCCAAGACTCGTACTCCCGGTACATAGTAATTAAATAATTAAAGCAGTGATTTTATGTCCCACTCCACGCAGGGAGGTAACGGGCGACAACAATAACTCGGGAATACCAAGTTTGGGTTGACGGGCAGCAATTTGGAACGCTCTCGGGCCGGAGACGGGCTGCAAGTCCGGCTCAGTTCTGTAGGGCCCGCGGACAGCAGGCGGGTCCGGCCGCTGGGACGGCGGTGCCCGGGCGTCTCCTTGCTACGGCGGCTGGCTGGGACCCTGCAGGGGGGTTACCGATCGATCTCCGGGAGCGACGGTTGCCGAAGGTATCTCAGCGTATTTTTGCTGGAATTATCCGATGACTGCTTTGCTGGCCTACTCACGGATCAAAAATACGCGCCTCCACAAAAAGAATTTCTGCGCCCAGATCCGGTGTCAGATCGAGGCAAAATTAGTACAGATGGATAGAGGACTCAAAGGGCTACAACATATAATTATTTAAGATCTATCCAGTAGATGGATTAGAAATGAAAATGACTGTTCCCAAGGTTTTTTTACTGACTCGGATTACAGACACTCAGAACAGAACATGTTCGGCCTGAAAATGAATTTTGACTAACAAGGTGATGGTAGATCTAGACTCTGAGAAAATTATGGGTGGAAGAGGGGATATGAGGAACACATATGATTTTTTTTGAAAATTTTTAGAGAAGACTAAGTGGGCGGGAAAAATATAAGAACTGATTGCTATCCTGCAGATCTGCAAACTGGCAGATTGTTAGGGGGAAACTTAATTACGGGAAAAATACTAAACAAAGGTGAAATGACACGAAATTTGAACTGGGAATGGGGAATGATAAAAGGAACAACCCTCAAAATTGGATCTCGAACAGATCTCCTGATTTAGAGATAAAATTCGGGCTTCAAGTTTCTATCTAGTGGTGGACAGAACTCCGACGTGGTGGCAGTGGTGGTGCGACCGCGGCTCGATGGCAGCAGCGGCGGAGCTTCACACTCCAGGGAAGAGATACAACTTGGAATCCACCAAGTTTTCTAGGGAATCCACCCTAAGAATACAGCAATCCAGCTGCAAGGGGAGAGAGAGAGAGAGGGGGGGCGCCCTTGGGCTTGCTCTTGGTAAAAATGCTTAATTCTTCATTAATTCTCACAAAATGGAAAATACATGGATTATATAAAAATGTACAAAAGACCTAAACTATCCCTAGATCTAGGGTTAGGGAGGGACAAATAAGGGATAACATTTTCTTCCCCCATGTGGTCAAATGACCATAAATAAAAAAATACAACAAGCATTAAACTATATTAAAGGGGGGGGCGCCCTCTTGACTAAGGGGTAAGCATTTTTGAATTTTCTTCCACCTTGTCCCCCCCCTTGGTCCAAGTCCAATCTTGGACTTTGAACTAGCCCTACATGGGTCCTAGATCCTAGGTGGACCAATGGGAAAGAGGGTGGGGGACCCTGCTGGACCTACTGGCATTTTACATAGAAACCCAAAGGTCTTTTTGCAAAGAAACCCAAAGATTCCTAAAGACTAACAAATTGGCTTATAATGCCTTACAATTGCAAACCCAATTAGCCAAGGATATAAATGTAAACAAAAGGACACAAATGCAAAAACAAAATGTCAGTGCTCGGTGTTGATTCCCATCAATTCTCCCCGGGTGGGAAGAACTCGACCCCGTCGAGTAAGGGGTACGGCTGCTCGTGTGGCTCCGGCGGATCTGTCACCGACTAGGTAGCACGGAGTACGCTCCACTCCAAGTAATCGTCACCTTCTCATCATGTATATATTCGATATGCACATGCTGCTGTGGGAATGAGGCTTAGTGGTGGACACTCCGGGGTGGGGTCACTCACAAAGGACGGAGACATCTCAATGACTCACTAGGAATCACCGCTGTGTCCCTTTATGCGACTAGATCTGAGACATAGAATGGTAGAGCCGATCCCAAATTCTGGCAAGTCTATAATGTACGCATTAGACCCGACTTGCCTCACACTCGAAAGGGACTGACATCGCGAGCTTACAATTGACCGACCATGCAACTCCTAATATGCTCGACACATGCGGACTCACTATGCACTCAACGATCTTGACAAACTGGATAAATAAAGAAAAACACGGACTCACACATGACCCTAAACAAACCTTCTGTTAGACCGACCCATATGCAATGGTGGATCAGGACATCCGAATGTGTGCTATGCATACACAAGACGCAACCAAGTGTCGGTAGGATCATGGACTCCTAGATATGCCAAAGTGCACCACTCATGCACGGACGGCCCTTTGGACTTGGGTGTGGGAGGGCCAGGAGAACCGTAATCACTTTCTTCATCACCCCTATAAATATGTATCTCTAGCCAATGAACGTGCTTGATGGGTGTAGATGGTCCGGCCCGTGGGGAAGGGGTGTGATAGTGGACTCCCTCGAAGAAGTGGAGTAGATGGGGTGGGTCAAGGGGTTCACTAGGGAAGGGGTCGAAGAGATCAAAGAATGTATGACCCCTCGAGCAGGGTTCCCATAGGTTACGGTCTTATGTTTGGAATTCTTGAAGGTGTAGGTGGTCACCTTCATGAACTAGGGTATAGGGGACGATGATCTCATATAGAAGGTATGGTTCCTCCCTCGGGATAAAGGGAATGAATTTTGGCTCGGTCGGCAAGGGGAGGAATAAGAGAATCTCCGTGGTGACATGACCCATGGTGCACACGGAGGTAATGGACCTTAGGGCGGGGTGGGTGAAACTATGACTTGTGGGTTGGTCGAAGCCTCGGGCAAACATATACGTCAACTTCATTTGCGAGTCTAATCCCATAATAAGGTCACCCAATGTATCAACCTGGTGACTAGACCGGAATGTGGTATGGAATGAGTTGACCAGCACTAATGGTAGTGTAGGATCCATGGATGGATAGCAAGGTGGGGCCAAGCCTTTCTTGAGCCAACTAAGTAGTGGCTCGACAATGAATAGCTTTCCCGTTAGAGACACGGGTGGCTCCAAATGAGGTGGCTCCGAATAAAGATCGGAAGGTGAGGGTGGCAAAGGAGCTCTAGGGGAAGGGTTCCCCGACTGTGGAGGGTGAGGTCGCGGGGCAGGAGCATCCTTTCTCGTGGGCTCATGTGGAGAGGTAGATGCTCGCCGAAGGGCAGCATCAAACCTTGACTCGAATGACTTAACCTTTAGAGCGACCTGATAAGAATGCTCCAGAGTGATCACGTCGCGGCAAAGCAATTCAAACCGATAGTGAAGCCGTAAATCTCTCCGGAACTGAAATGCGATTGTGGTGCTCTTCTCTCCACCTCCATATCCCAACCGGTACTCATCAAAGTCCCTAATGTACTCTGACACGGACTTGTTGCCTTGGACGGGTCTGATCGGGGTTTTCTCTTTCATTGGGACTTGGGCATAGGGGTTGGCCATAGTGACAAAGAGATGGGAATTGGTTCCCCTAGGAGTGGGCATGCATTGGAACACTTTTTCTTTTTCTTTTTTTCTTTATGCAAAACTTTTATGCAAGACAATGCAAGCACCTATACACAAGTCTAAATGGTGAAAAGGGATAAAATGCGGACTCGAATAGAAACTGAGGAGGGTAAATCCGGTTTGGCCCACATTCAGCCCGGTAACGTCCGACCCATGCCAAAAGAGCTCTCGATGAGCGCGCCATCAACATATGTGGCCCGTCAAGAAGCGGCCCAATCCGACTCGACATTGGATACTACAGTAAGGGGAAGCGTAGTTCTCATCGGAGGACACTCCGACGACCGACCGTTACCCCCACGACGTCGACCTTGACCCCGTAACGGGCGAGCACGCTCCATGAGCTCCGTAAGACTCACCCAAGGACCGGCCGGTGCCGATGCTATCGCCCTCTAATAGGAAACTCCCGCCAATATAGCGGGGGATCGTTACTCTACTAAGCGGACCCTTCCCTCTCAAGGGATGAGGTCCCTCGCTCCAGGACAACCCATATAAAAGGGACATCGACAGAGGAGAAGAGGGGACGGTGGATACTTCTACCATAAGAGCTTCCTACTGAGAATAGAGCAATTAGACCTACCACGATGACAGAGAGGCTACCCGCAATGCTCAGAGAGAATCCTCTTCCTGCACGGCCTTACCACCCAGCGAGCACTCTCCGAGTACCCACTGGGAGCTGCGAGCACGCGTGCAGAGGACCTACACGCCTCTCGAATCGTCTACTACGAACTCTACTCCTGTCTCACTTCACTCTTCTCCATTGCTCATCGATCCCTTGCTGACTTAAGCATCGGAGGGTTGTCCCCTGGGGTAACACCCGGGAGTCCTTCTGACGCCTCTTCCGTTTCTTGGTGTTTGCAGACCTCTACGGGCGCGAGATGATTTCCCCAACAAATAAATAGAGAAGGTGGTACGTGGCCTATGAACCATTTTCCTGTCGCTATATAAACTTATACTCAACCCATATCCGATACTTGGCAGAGGTTTGATCCGAAGATCGCACTCACGCAAGTGTGCTACCTTCCTGATAGGCGTAACCTATCATTCCGGGAACACCTTTTGATATACCGGGTATAGGAATGCAATGTGCGACACCTTGGACTGACTACCCTAGACTCAACTTGGCTCTGATACCAATTTGATGCGGGATGGGACGCGAACCTGGGACTCTAGCTCGCGGATGTCCCTAAGTGAGGGAAACATGCGGATGTGTGCGGTTGAGGAACCGACAATGAGTCTCGGGTATCAACTTTCCGCGTGCTCGGATCGAGTCATGGGATGGGTTCCACTCACTCACTCTCGTAGCGGTGATAAAAATATAACGATCTAATTAACCTATCACTCATGCAGCGGCATATAAAAATATATACGAGTAAAGCAAATGCCAAAGAGGGGAGCAGAAACGATACCTCCACGCTCCGGCGTGGGGATGGCGATGCCGGCCAAGACTCGTACTCCCGGTACACAGTAATTAAATAATTACAGCAGTGATTTTATGGCCCACTCCACGCAGGGAAGTAAAGGGCGACAATAATAACCTAGGAATACCAAGCTTGGGTTGACGGGCAGCAATTTGGAACGCTCTCGGGCCGGAGACGGGCTGTTGGTCCGGCTCGATTCTGCAGGACCCGCGGACAGTAGGCAGGTCCGGCTACTAGGACGGTGGTTCCCGGGCGTCTCCTTGCTGCGGAGGCTGGCTGGGACACTACAGGGGGGTTGCCGATCGATCTCTGGGAGTGGCGGTCGCCGAAGGTATCCCGACGTATTTTTATTGGAATTATCTAATGACTGCTTAGCTGACCTGTTCACGGATCAGAAATGTGTGCCTCCATGAAAAGAATTTCTACGCTCAGATCCGGTGTCGGATCGAGGCAAAATTGGTACCAATGGATAGAGGACTCAAAGGGCTACAACATATAATTATTTCAGATCCATCCAGTAGACGGATTAGAAATGAAAATGACTGTTCCCAAGGTTTTTTTACTGACTCGGATTACAGACAGTCAGGACAGAACATGTTCTGCTTGAAAATAAATTTTGACTGACAGGGTGCTGGTAGATCTAGACTCTGAGAAAATTATGGATGAAAGAGGGGGATGTGAGGAACACATATGTTTTTTTTGGAAAAATTTTAAAGAAGATAAGTGGGCCGGAAAAATATAAGAACCGACTGCTATCCTGCAGATCTGCAAACTAGTAGATTGCTGGGGGGAACTTAATTGCAGGAAAAATACTAAACAAAGGTGAAATGACCCAAAATTTGAACTGAGGATGGGGGATGATAAGAGGAACAAACCCTCAAAATTGGAGCTCGAATAGATCTCCTGAGGTGGACAGAACTCCGACGTGGTGGCAGTGGTGGTGCGACGTCGGCTCGATGGCGGCGGCGGCGGAGCTTCACACTCCAAGGAAGAGATACAACTTGGAATCCACCAAGTTTTCTAGGGAATCCACTCTAAAAATACAACAATCCAGCTGCAAGGGGAGAGAGAGAGAGAGGGGGGGGGCACCATTGGGCTTGCTCTTGGCAAAAATGCTTAATTCTTTATTAATTCTCACAAAATGAAAAATACATGGATTATATAGAAATGTACAAAAGACCTAAACTATCCCTAGATCTAGGGTTATGGAGGGACAAATAAGGGATATCATTTTCTTCCCCCATGTGGTCAAATGACCATAAATAAAAAAAATATAACAAGCATTAAACTATATTAAAGGGGGGGCGCCCCCTTGACTAAGAGGTAAGCATTTTTGAATTTTCTTCCATCTTGTCCCTCCCTTGGTCCAAGTCCAATCTTGGACTTTGAACTAGCCCCACATGGGTCCTAGATCCTAGGTGGACCAATGGGAAAGAGGGTGGGAGTCCCTGCTGGACCGACTGGCATTTTACATAGAAACCCAAAGGTCTTTTTGCAAAGAAATCTAAAGATTCCTAAAGACTAAAAAATTAGCTTATAATGCCTTACAATTGCAAACCTAATTAGTCAAGGATATAAATGTAAACAAAAGGACATAAATGCAAAAATAAAATGTTAGTGCTCGGTGTTGATTCCCATCACTCCCTTTGACATCACTCGGCCTTTTCGATTCTGGGAGCACAATCTTGCCATGTTCTCGGGCCCACTCGAAGAGAATCCGAGTCTTGTCTCTTGGGAAAGAATAGGGCTTCTTCATTTTATCCCTTAGTGAAGGTGTTTGTTCAACAGGCTTAGTGGGGGAGACCCTGGCCGCCTCTTTCACCTTCTTCTTTTGTAGCTCGAAAGCCTTAAAATCTGAGGTGTATGTTTCCTCTTGCCCTAGATGCTTGCCGGCCAGTTCATCTTTCCGACTCGGGGTAGCAGTAGCCGGACAATACTTCACCAAGAAGGCCTCAGCATCAGCTGTCAGATCATTTAGCTGTTCAAGGGTTCTGACTTCAATGCCCATCACCCTTTGTAGGATTTCATCTTTCAGATTTATTTCGCACCTTCGAATGGCGTCCCCGTAACTCGGAGGGCACCTGCATCTTTCATGAAGATTTCTCTCTTTTCTCGTATTGTCTAGAATGGACTCATCGTCTCTTTGTTTAATCATCTGCAATTCGGCGTTAGTGACTTCCCCCTCGACCAACTTCATCTTGGCCGTTTGCTCGACCCTTGGCTTATTCATCACCGCCGGAGCTATCGAACTCAAGTGCGAGCCAGCTGATTGTAGAAGCGGGTTTATCCCCGACATAGTATGAGGTATCACGCATATCCCATGATGCCCTCGTGAGGCTGAAGGATGTATCAAAGGCATGTGTTGTAGCTGTTGAGGGGGGCTACCCCCTGCATCATCATCTGCTAGCCGAGGTGTGGCTGGCGGCGGTGAGGTTCCGAGTGGCTCAGCACCACCCTGTAAAGCCTCGGATGAAGGCCTGGCTTGTCCGGGTATGGCCAAGTATAAGCCCATCTTGCTTAATTTCTTTTTTATCTCTTCGAATTCTTGCAGTCTTTGATATAGCTCCGCTACCATGGCAGGATCAGGCTGGGAAAAGTCAGGAGCATTGCCCCCTATCTCAATTTTAGGTGGATTCAGCGGCATCTTATCATCATTGCCGCGAACATCTTGTCCCTCGGAGGTCGACATTTCTGCCCCCATACCCTCACATGGAGGAGGGGTATTATGACGTGCCTCCTCATCAGACGGTGGGAGGCGTGCTTCTTCATCTTCTTCTTCATCAGCTTGGCTCGAGCTGGGTAAGGTTGATAATGTATCGCAGGAAAGAACAATGCTCCTCCCTCTGTTCCTTGAGGTCTTCTTTTTCTTCTTCTTTGCGGTCGGCGCATGCCCCCGCGACAGGCCATCTAGTGAGCACGACACTTCTGATTTTCCTTTAGCTTCTTGTATCGGGCCCAGGGGTTCTAAATGTCCCCGTAGGATATGCTCATTGGTGTAGGTTGTGGAAGCCTCAGACACCTCTTCAGGTTATAGGTGGCATAAAGATACCATGTGGACTCCCCTCTTCAGATCGGGCAGCTCGTGTGGACGTGGAGGATCCACTTTATGTTCGTCCATCTAGAGCTCCCCTTTCCTAATCAGACTTTCAATAATATTTTTAAATACATAACAACCTTCAATGGGGTGCTCAAGTGCCTGATGGTATGGGCGAAATCGGGGATCATCTTTTCTTTGGGCATCACCGTGCCTCTTTGGCTCCGGAAGAGTGATTTTGTTGTGTTGAGCAACCCATTCAAACAGGCCCCGGGTTTTCTCCTTAGGAAAGGAGTAGGGCTTGTTCATTCTAGCTCAGAAGGAGGGGCCATCTTGCCACTCAGCCGGCTTGGCGGGTGGAGGACGGGTGACCCCTTCATCTTTTTGCCGCTTGAACGCCTTGAAGTCGACTGTATGAACTTCCCTAGGCTCTGGCCTTTTATCAGTTGCTTTGGCCTTATGGCTTGCAGTAACAGGGGCAGAGGAACCACTGGAGAGGAAGGCTTCGACCTCCGCCATGACATTGTTTAATCGGTCAAAAGACCTTATTTCAATTCCGATCATCTTTTCGAGGATCTCCCGCCTCAAGTTTTGTTTACATATTTGCACCGCATCTTCTTGATGTGGCGGACGCCTACATCTCATGCTGAGGTTCCGCCATCTTTTAATATACTACAAGGTAGTTTCATCATTCTTCTGCTTGGAGGCATACAGCTCGGCCATGGTGACCTCTCTTTCAGCAACGTGGAACCATTCCCGGAACTTCCGTTGCATATCTGGCCAATCACTAATAGATCCGGCCAGTAGATTTGAATACCATTCGAAGGCGAGGACCGTGAGGGAGGCCCCAAAGAACTTCAGTAGGTAGGATTCTTCCGTGGCTAGGTCACCCATCACGTTGATATAGTGTGATATATGTTCTTTGGGCGAGCCTAGCCCATTGAATTTATCAAACTTCGGCGGCTTACTGACCCCAGTAGGTATTTTCTTGGAAGCATAGTGAACCGGATACGGCACCTTGTAAACATGAAACGAGGCATGATCATCATCGCCCCTATTGGTCAGCTTCTCTTCGATCATATGTTCTATCATTAATTTGATCATCATTGCCGGGTCAACCGGCCTTGGACATAGCCGAGCTTGCTACATCTTTGGGGCCATTGGCGTTGTTGCTTAAGGTGCATCTGCAATCCCCTGATGATGAGGAGCGGGCTGCAGTAGTGGGGTCATGCCCCCAGTGTAATTAGGTGCCAGTTGAGAGGCCATCATTGGAGGGATAGCTTCGAATTCATTAGCACCTCGTTGTGAGGTTTCAGGGAGAACTTTAGTTTGTCTCGAGGCTGTGGGATGTGTGCTCAGCTCGCTGAGCTGCCTTCTCAGCATCTCAGGTTCTTGTTGATATCTTTGCATCATCATCATCATAGTAGCTGGATCGGGCATATAGGAGCTGGAGGCATGACCCTGCCCTTTCGATGGCATATCTAAAGTTGGCGCTAGTCTTTCTCCTTCCTCCTTGGCGGTGATCGCATTTGCAGTCATCGTGATCAGATCCGCGCCAGTTTCTTCAGCCCGAGCTTGTGTTATCTCGACTGCAGCTTCCATAGATGAATTCCCGTAGCGGCCAGTCACTTCGGCCGTGTTACAGGTGAATATCTGGAGATGCCTACTTCTCTGAATCATCATAGATCTTAGGGATCACAGCACCCCGAGCGAGGTGTCTTGAATGCCGTGGGATTGCCCCCGTGCGGCTTGAGTAGTATCATTTTGCCCTTTGACAGGGCGTATCAAATATTACGGCACTTTGGCTGGTGTCGGAGACTTGTAGGTGCAGCGGCCTTGTAAGGTTACCCTGCCGTGCTTCTTATCATGAGAGCAGATATTTGCCCATCGAAAGCAACCCGAGGGTGTTCGTTCAAGACGCGGCGGGACTGGCATCTCGATCTTCTCTTCTTCTCACGGGTCTGTCAATCATGGCGGACCTTAGTGTAGTTGAATTTGGGGCCTGTGCTTGCCTGGGCACCCATATCTGCTTGCATTTGGTTGGCTTTGGGGCTAACCGACCCTTCATCTTGGACTCGGAGTGGTCCATCTTGTACTGGGCCAGCACTTGGAAGGTATTGCACACCGGCACCATTGAAATCACTTTGTTGGGTGTAATCCTGGCCTGTCGGCCATTCAGAAATACTCGGATGCCTCCGATGAGCATGGACTTACCCGAAGTAGATAGCTAGTTTTACAATGCGCTGGGGTTCTTCTTGGCCATCCTCCTGGCGGCCGGTGCGCACTTCCTGTTGGCAGACGCATGGGAATCAATGTGGTAGACGTGGCAGCCCACCGTAACAGCATCAGTCGGGGTCGCCTCTTTGACGGCGACCGGTTCCATCTCTCAGACGTGTAGGAGCTCCACGAATGTGACCCCCAAGAAGTTGAAGAAGCTGACGACAGGCAGGAAACTGTCGAACTGGATCGGCACCGCCAAATAGCCATGGGTGACATGACTCGCGACAACAAGGGATCCAAAAGACACGGCCATCGTAGTTGTCGAAATGCAATCTACAGGGTTAAACCAAACAGTTAGAATTTAAAGAAGAGGCCGTTGGGCCCCTAATCCTGGCAAGGAGATGAAGGGGAGTCCTGTCCCACCGGGCATGCCAGACTTGTGGACACACTTTGGGAACACTTTTCTTTTGTTCAATTCATTTATTCATCTGTTCGTTCGTTTATTTTGTTTATTGAGTGCGAGGGCGTGCCAGTCACCTAGGTGACGATTTATTCAGGCTTCAAGGAAGCCCTGGGTGCGCTCGATTTGACTAGTCAGACGATTATGTGTATCGTGTCGGGACAGAGAACCTGCCGCGTCATAAAGGTCACGACGTTAATTACATCCCCTCGGAGAGGGCAAAACCCTTGATTGATTGCCAGGAAAAGGGGCCATGCGGCCTGAAATTCATAATAACGAAGCGAGAGCGAAATCTCGGATTACGTTTAAGCGAACCCCGCATTGGGGCGTAAACGTTCGTGAATTCATATTTGTCGGTCACTTGCGAACCATTTCTTGTTCGGACGGAAGTCCACATTTGTAGTAAAAAAGGACGGCGATAAAATCGTGCAAATGTCTGCCGCAGATGCGGCAGGTTTAATGCGGATGCGGGATTGGATCCCAGTAAAGACGAGTCAAGTTAACGAATTGTGGGGCCGAGATGACTTTGGATCATGGCCATGCCGGGAAGGGCTCTGGAGGTCGACCCCCAAATTCAACGGGGCATCATTGCTTTTCTCTTCACAATCAGTCTAGGTTAGCGAGGGTCCCGAGGTATGTGTGGTTATAGCATCTTTTTATTATCGTTGTTCCACCCGTTAAATTTCATTATTTGTTCACACACGGGTGGTTCATTTCTATTTATTAGTTTCATGTTTTTTCTTTTATTTGGTTAATTGTTTCTTTTTTATTTGAAAGGCACACTGACTTCAGGATGGAAGAGGGCACGCCGGTTTAGAAAGAGCATAGGGGGTGCACCGGTTTAGAAAGAGCATAGGGGCGCGCCAGTTTAGGGTGGAAGGCAGGGGCGCGCCGGTTTCAAGGCGAGCTTATGAAAATGGGTTTTGAGAGGAGGGTTGAACTGGCGCGCTACCTGGGCGCCGGATTAGGCTGAGTTTAGGAAATTGGGTTTTGAGAGGGGATCAAAATCGGCGCCCCCCCATGGGCGCCGGATTAGGCCGCGCCGGATTAAGAAGGATTTCATTTTGTTCTTCTTTTTATTAGCTTGTAGATTGAACAGGTGGCTAAGGAGAAGATTTTAAACGTTTTATTCTCTCGTTCGTCGATTCAGTGAGAGGATTTAAATGTCTTGTTCACTTGTCAAGGGATTAACAAGAAGGTTTAGATGTTTTCGTTTTCAGAGGTTTGAAGTTCAGAAGCCTCTGCTCATGATGAGTTCAGAGGGGTTTAAGCATGCACAACTCTGGTCTTTGGAGAGTTCAGTTTGTTTTGTCTGGTTCAGAATGATTCAAGCATATGCATTTTTTTTTGTCCTCAAGAAGCTTTGTTCGTCCATTCACCCTTGTGTGCATATGTTCTTTATTCTTATTGTTCATATTCCTGGCAAAAATTGGGCAGCATCTCCCCCGGATTGATGTTTGCCAGGGGAAATGGGGGATCGTCAAACGGAGTATTCCGGGATGACCCCCAAAACTTGGAGTAGCCTGACGGCAGTCCGGTGACCCACATGTGAGTGCAGAAGCCCGAGGACCAGCCTTCAAGAGGTTCTAACAACTCACGGGTCGTACCTTCTCCCCACAGTAACGGATATTCGCCATGAACGGCTATAACTTTTCACCCTTCAGACGGGTTCCCTCGAAGGTCATGCCACAGAGAGGCAAGCTTCCGAGGGCCCCGGGTGACTAGAAGATAGGGAGAGGAGAGAAGGAGACCAAAGAAGTCGAACGATATGCTCGTCAAAGCCTTTCTTTTTATTCATCCATAAAAAAAGGAAAGCAAAATACAGGAGAAGGATCTACCCCATAACAAAGGGAAAACGGAACGAAAGGGAAAAGATACAGTGACGGGAGGAGAGCAAAGTGTGGATGGGCATAAATCCCACACAAAATCACAAGAGAATAAATGATGTGAAAAAAAACAAAGGGGGAGAATAATGATTAATGCATAAATAAGGGGAAGAAAAGGCTTGCACGTGGTGCAAAAATGGAGATGTGATCGCCAGAGGGGTTACCTCAATAATAATAAAAAGAGATCGCGAATACCTGGTGAAGATTGGAACGCGAGATGATGTGAAGTTCCTTCCTCCTTCTTCAATCGGCCGGCCGATGAGAAGGGTTCTCCTTTTGATTACCTTGCAAAAAAGACAATGAAACAAAGCAAAACGAAAATGGATCAGCCAATGCAAGTAGTATCAATCCCAAATAAAGAATATGATGTTGAAAAATGAAATCAACATGCGCACCTCTTTTTTGTTTTTTTTTAAACCCCTAGAGAAGAGCTAGGGAAGGAGATATGATACGATAATGATGATGATAGGACTTAATGCAATAAGAAAGACTGACGGTGGGACGAAGGATGATATGCTCATAAACAAAATAAACGAAATAAAAGAACCCTGCTGTCCCTGATGACAGTAAAGGGAAACCGTGTGAAGAATATGTTGATGGAAGAAGAGGAAGCAGTGGAAACGAGTGAACTCCTATGAAAAGGATGCAGAGGAACGACCGCACAGGAAGAAGAAAGAAAACTCTGCTCGTACCGAACCTGCAATCTTTTTTCCTCTGTATATGTGGGTGTTCAACCTTATGACGATCGATCCAGGCTTCCTTATATAAGATTCCAATCGGATGTGATCAAACAAGGGAAGATAAGAACGGGCAAGGATTATCCTAGGAAAGGATTAACATCGAGCAAGAGGTTGAAACAAGGCAGGGAACTGTGAGGGAAAGATGGAAAAAGGCAGGACTCCGAAAGGTGAAACACGACCTTGCGAAGGGCGTCAATTCTTGATTTGACGACCTACCCATACGGCGTTTTATAAAATACGACCCAAGCCAGGGCGTTTCTTCCTGGATTTAATTTTGGCAATAAAACCTTCCTTGTTTGAAAATCATGAGAACACGCCTAAGATCGAGGCGTTAAATTAAAACACACCCTGAGGAAGGACGTTAACCAATAATTAAATTGATTTTGCATTTACTTTAAAACCGGATAATACCAGGAATTGACGCCCTGACATTTAGTCGTCCTTTCTTGAGAAAACACCCTAGATAAGGTCGCTATTTAGATAACGCCCCTCTTCAGGTCGCGAATCACAAAAAACAAAAATAAATCAAAACCATACACAAGAAAAATAGAAAAAACTTCATATTATGAATATATTGAAGTTCACTTTGGGGCGTCATCATAGTGACATGAGATTTGATCAACATACCGTCATTTTTGGGGTGTCTACAGCTGCCCCGCCTTGGCGTCTGCTTTGGAAGGGAGTGAGACGAAAATGGAGTGAAAGTGCAACAAAATGGAATGAAGTGGAGCGAACTGATAAGTAGATGCCAAGGTGTGATGTGACACGCCTCAGACACTAAACCATGGAAATCTTTCCAAGATTCTGAAGTGAAACAACTCCGAGTGATCCAAGAAGCATCGATTTGCTGGATAAAGGAGATTAAACTAAACAAGTAAAATGTAAGGCAAAAGGTGTGCGCGCGGGCACGATAGGGAAAGACCATTGGAGAGCGGTTACCAGCCAACGTGGACGTGCTACAACCAAGGTAAATTTGCAAGAAAATAAAGAGAATTGAGATGGAGATCCAACAAAGGGACACTTTCAAGGAATCAGCCTGAGCGGCTTCAGATAGAACAAAGTACTTGATTTGGAGTGGAATATCTCATGTCAACTCAATCAAGAGCAAGTGACCTTCATTATTGCCATAATATGAAGATTTTCAGCATGAAAACTCAAAGTCCTATATGATGCATGCTGAGCTAAAAGAAAAGATAAAACAAACTAAAAATAGAAAATAATCAAGGATAATATTGCTAAGTCATCTAGATTTGGTCAAGAATCCAAGTTTCTGAGCTAACACTAAGCCGAAGCCCGTTTGTCCGCGCATCAACTCAGAAAGTGGAACCATCGTCCCAAACCTTGAACGACTCAACGGCCTATCCGTGTGATCAAGACTCTCTGGAATCATCATCGTTTTTGATGAAGGGGAACTCAAATTCCAGATTCATCAGAACCACAAGGTCCTTGATATGCTATAATAATGTAGATATCCTATAATAACAATGCTTACAACGAACAAATACAAAATGACAAGTGCGATGTTATTTCCATGAGCAACCCAGGCGCCTCTAATCCTGCAAACTTCTGCACTTTGAAAATTCATCAGTTTTTGAAATTCAAGATAATCAAACATAATTTTCCATTTAAATCATGATATGATCATAAGTGCTCAATTAAAAAAACAATTCAACGAAATAATAGCACTTAAGTTCATTAACACACATGAATATCTAAATTCATAAGCTCATAAAAACACGCCTGCACCGAACGGCGTCAAATCATGAAAAAGCGCCTTAATATGTAGTCGTTAAAACATGAAACACGCCCTTCAGCAAGGCGTGAAACCCATCGAGAGGCCAAAGAGTAAACGACCTACTAAAGGGCGTTACACAAAACACGACCTCAGCAAGGTCGTCAATTCAGAAATTGACGCCCTAACAAAAGGCGTTAATCAATCCAACGCTTCCGTTTCCAGATCGAAAGCAAAATCAAATCCTAATAGCCATCAACCTGCTAACTCCGAACAACCTTAAGCCCTCTTCAAATCTCTATAAAAGAAAGGCTGCTTTCCTCAACCTAAAGCAACCTTTTCTCTGAACCTCCGTAGCCGGCTCTGTTCTCTTTTCTCTGTTTGTTCTTCTCCCGCAGCCACTCGTCCGAGTTCCTTCTGCAAAGCCAAAAAAATAATGGAGAGGATGATTAAGAGACCTAGGTCTTCCACCCCTAGGTTGACTGAAATCCAAGGGCACATCTGCAGCCGAGTTGCTCAACATCAGGTTAGTGAATTCCTCTGCTTTTCCCTCTGCTTATATCTTCTTTCTTTTCTTCTTATTGAATCCTTCTGTCAAACTACTTCTTACATATGCTCATGTCTGGCACTATTGGCACTGTTTATGTTTTCTTTCCACAGGACTACCCAAATGTCCCTGGTGCTAGGAGATTTACAAAAGTGAAGTGGTTGCCCCTTATTCTCTCCAAGTTCTCCTCTGACATGAGAGTATACCTAGCAAGATGGCACCTTTTGGGCCTAGTAACCCATGCCAAGCACTATGACCAAATTCACTTAGATTGGGCTGCCATAGGAGCATTGATTGAACTTTGGCATCCTTCCACTCATACCTTTCTCTTCTCGACATTTGAAGCCACCATCCTATTGGAAGAGCTAGAGTTGATCTTAGGCTTGAAAGAGATGAAACAAGGAGAAGAACAAAAGATGGCCATCATGCCAAGGCCAATCTCCTCTCATGAATTGCTAACCTCATTGATATCTAGCCCAAACATAGTGAACCAAATCAAGGTCACTAAAGGAATCAATCTCTTGAAGCTCGCCTCATGGGTGTACAAGAGAGCGGATCAAGCAAAGGAAGAGGAGGAGATAGAAAAGATAGCAAAGGCCTTCGTGGTGTGCTTAGCAGGCGCACTCTTGTTTCCATCCACGGAGGACTTTCTAGAGGAGGCCCAATTGAGCGCGGTGGTGAGCTTATGGGAAGAGGAAAGAGTCGGACCGGCTATCCTAGCCTATCTCTATAGCGGGCTTACCTCGGCGGCCATGGGAAGACCCATATACGGGTGCATGCTAGCACTCTCTAGTTGGGTTGATCTACACTTCAAATTCGATCCATGTGGTGAGGCCCAACAACCCTCAAGAATCTTTTCAAAAAGCCCACTCTCTTACATGACCAGTTCGTTAGGAATAAGCAATAGGGTGATGAACCGGATTCCTCAAGTAAGAAGAGAGGGGATTGGAGAGAGCACCTAAAGGTAATGCCAAAGAACCTCTTTACATGTGCCCCGGGTGTACTCAAAATGCAGGGACTTCGTGCACGATTCACTACCGGCACGGACCTTCGTCTCATTGGCGCTTCGGACTTCGTCTTGTACAACTCTCACAGATGCCTTCCTCAAATTGGACTTCCAAGGCAACACATAGAAGACGTCTCTCATCTCCCTCCAATCAAATCAAGAGACCTAGGCAGCAATGAAGATGGGGAAGAGGCTATCACAATCCAAGCCCTATGGAAGATTAGCAAACCTCATCAACCTGTAGAGAGTTTGGAGGAAGACAAAGATCAGTGGAAAAATTATATAACAGCTTTGAGAAAGCTAAGACCCAAGGTGGCTCATTAAGCATTGTAATCTCTCTTTTCAAAGTAATAAAAAAAGATTGTTTTCTGATTGAGCCTTACTGCCGTGCTTCAGATCAAATCCTTAAATAACCTGTCGTTCTGTTGCGAATAACGCCTCAAGTAAAGGCGTGAATTCATAAAAGGACGCCTTCATGATAGGTCGCTTCCAATATTCCTGTTCACACATTTGACGCCTTCACCATAGGCGTTACTTAAATAACGACTTAAACAAGGCGTTAATCGATTCAAATTCCCAAAATATATTCGTTGAAATTCCAAAAGTAACGCCCTCAGGAAAGTCACGTTTCAATTAGGTAACGCCTCTAGCTCAGGCGTGAGTAAAAATCATAATAATTACTTCGATCACATCAATCAATGCCCATTGAATGCGTCTGACGACGGTTATCATTCCCCATGCAAATAAAATTGACGCCTCGAGAAACGTCGTCTAATTATAAACACGCCCATGTCATAGTCGTGACTTCCACTAAAAACGCCACTTCTCAGGGCGTCTCTTCTTTCGAATGCTAAAAAGAAGGCTTTCCCCCTTTTCTTCTTCTTCCTCCGTTCCATTTTTCTTCTTCTCATTCTCTGCAACCCTAACCGAACGGAAGCCCCCCTCCCTCTTCTCTTCTTCTATCTCTCTCTCTCTCTCTATCCTTAGCCCTAACCATGGCCAGGGGCGGTTCAGTCAAACGGCAGAGGGTGGCCGCTCCCGAGGTGGTTGATCTGGGCGACGACGCCCACGGTGAGGAAGGGGCCATCGTGGCGGTTGAAGATGAGGCTCCAATGGAGGAGGCCGGCGACGAGGCCGGAGGAGACCAAGAAGCCCACGAGGAAGGCGAAGGAGAAGAAGACGGCGAAGGCGAAGGGGGTGAAGAGGAAGAAGGTGGCGAGGAAGAAAGCGGTGAAGAAGGAGAAGGAGAAGGAGATGAACCACCACCCGCGGCGGCGATCCTCCCCCGTGCCGGCCAACTGCGGCGGCCACGGCAGCCAAGGCCTCGACCACAAAATCAGAAGCACAAGAGGGTAAGCCTCAAACCCTTTTCCAATTTTATTTATTTTAATTTCATTTTTTTCTGATTTTCCATAGCCCTCGGGTATAAACCCTGCAACCCAGAAAGAAGGCGCCCTCAGGGGCGTCGCGATCTCAAAATACACGCCCAACCCAAGGGCGTTAATTATATTATTATTATAAAAAAAAATTAACCCCATAAGAACACGCCCTAAAGCATGTCGCCCAATTAAATTTACATATTATGCTGTTAATTTTCGCATGCTGTTATTTTTATTCCATTTTCTGAAAAACTGGAAACCACGCCCCACACCAGGGCGTCAATTCAAAACAGACGACCAAACCAGCGGTCGCCCATTCATTAATTATTTGATTAATTAATGAACCCAAATAGAAAATGCCCTACTCAAGGGCGTGAATTGAAAAACCTTTAGGATTTTTAGAAATTAACCACAAACACACGCCCAACACAGAGGCGTTTCATAGATGAAAAATGACCTAGGGTAGGTCGTTATTTAGAAGCTCAAACAGAACCACGCCCCCCTTAAGGGCGCTACTTCAACAAAAAACGACCTGAGGAAGGTCGTTAATTCCAATAACACCAACATTCATCCTGGGGCAATCAAAATGAAATAAGCATGAATAATCACAACAATTAAGCCAAAATTCTTATTTTATGCATGCAGGGGCTGATGAGGACGCGTATTTCATGGGTCATGGTCCGGGCAGCTTACTACGGCCTCCCCGAGTTCCAGAGAGAGAGGGTAGATGCGATGGGGTTCGGGGCCTTCCTCAGCATAGAGCCAGTTAGGCCAGACCTACCACTCATTCAGGTTCTACGGGAGAGATGGGATAGGACCAGCCGGGCATTCCTGATGCCTTGGGGACACATGATTCCTACCCTGGAGGACGTGGCCAGGATTACAGGGTTGAGGGTAGATGGAGAGGCTGTGAGCGGGATTACCTACCCAGACTACACCGAGCATGCCCAGAGGTTGCTAGGGCTGGAGATGGTTTACGAGACCCCTAGCGAGTGCAGGACGATCTTCCGCACTGACCTCACTACAGTGATGGGTTTAGGGAATGCTAGGCATAGGTCAGGAGAGACCCTAGAGCAGTTTTCACAGAGGCTGATAGACGGGGCTAGGGCAGTGTACTGCCAGGACCCAGCCGACAGGGAGAGAGCTGACCTAGACTTGAGGAGGTTCTTGCTACTGCTACTGGGGAGGCTGTTGCTCGGGACAAAGGGCGACGTCATCAACTGCCGATTTCTAGGGATACTCGAGGACCTGGAGGCAGTTGGCAGCTACGCCTGGGGAGCGGCACTGCTGGCGCACATGATGGCCGACCTGTCCACGGGGACAGGGCGAGAGACGACCGTCAGTGACTTTTCACCTTTTCTTCAGGTATGCATTTTTCATTTTTTATTTCTTTTATGTGTATTTTTATGTGCGTGCGAATGCCTAACTAATGCAATGCATGGATGCAGGTTTGGAGTCACCTCTACATGCCGATGGGGCGCGTTGACCCACGGCCTGGGAATGAGGGAGCTTTCCCTCTAGCACGGCTCTGGGTGCCGGTCGTCTTCGGCGCCCCGCTCGGCTACGAGTTGTGGGTTCTACGGAGAGAGCTCCGCGACTTCCCTCCCTCGCTGGTATGTATGAATGCTATGCATCTTTCTTTTGCTTTTTAATTTGATTTTATGATGATGACGATGAAATGATGATATGTATGTTTATGAATGCAGGTGCAGTGGAGACCCTACGAGGGGATGACAGACGAGGGCCAGCCTTGGGTCGTAGCGGGCCGACCTCGCTTTGAGCGTGAGCTTTGGGTTCACTGCTTGAGCGAGATCGAGCTGTTACGGCTTAGGTTGGTGATGAGGACGCTAGGCCTCCACCAGGAGTGGATCGAGGTAGGCGAGCCGCGGGGCGTCGGGAAGAAGACGCGCGGTCGTACAAAGGCGACCGACTGGAGGGTACGATTCGAGGAGCAGTACGCCGACTGGCAGCGTGGCGGGAGTCACCTCTCGCGCGACTGACAGCTCCGAGTACCTCCGACGCTACTAGGAGGTATACGCCGGCCGACCCCAGATGAGGGTCTTAGGGGTATGTATGAATGCACTTATTTCTAAATTAAATGCAAATGCTTATGTGACTATCATGCGACTAACATGTGATGGATGCAGGATGCGCGGGACATAGCAGCGATAGATGCCCAGGCCCACCTACACAGCCTGGAGGACCAGCTGGCTGCCACACGGGCAGACCTAGAGACCCTGGTGAGTGTTTAAATTATTTCTATATGCAAATGTATTTTGTTTTTGTTGAATTATTGATGATTAGCCACTGACGATCTCAATGAATGCAGCGTGCCCAGCAGGGAGCAGTGAGGAGAGACCCAGGGGAGGCCTCCAGCTCGAGAGGGCCCAGTGCAGAGGTGACTGCACTGGCAGAGCGGCTAGCGGGAGCGGTGGCACGAGCCGAGGCAGCAGAGCGCGACCTCGCCTTACGGGTAAATTCCAAAACACCAATCCATTCAAAAATTTGATTATATAATTGTGCACTGATGAAATTCATTTTATAGACTGAGGAGCTTCGAGCCGCTCTTACCTGCGTAGATGAGGGCTACCGCGCGACGAGCGCACAGGTGAGTGGTTCAATTATACATTGCTTGAATTGCTAGATTATTGAATTTAATTGTGGAATTGATGACTTGTTTACCTGTTTGCAGGTGACACAGCTTCAGGCAGTACGTACCGAGTTGGCGATCCGCGATCAGCGGATCTCAGAGCTTGAGAGGTCCCTGAGGCGACGAGAGGAGCTTCCTCAGGACGTGGCCGAGCTACGCGTGGCGCTTGAGCTGGAGAGACGGGAGCGTGCCCGGGAGCGCGAGGAGCGTGCTCGTGAGCGGGAGGAGCACCAGGCGGAGCGTGCCCGGTTCCAGGAGCAGGTGGCGGCACGTGAGCGAGAGCTGGCGGATTCGAGGACCCAGTTGATCCTTTCCCAGGAGCGGCTGCGAGTGTCCGAGGAGCGTCTCCAGCGAGGACGTGAGCGAGCGCGGGCTGCGGGGTACTCCTTCACCAGCTCCACCTTCGTGGCGGGCTCTTCCCTCCGAGAGAGGAGCGAGGCAGGGGGACACGTTCGGGTTCCGGCTTCTTCACGGGGGCCCATGCCTCCTCCACCAGTACCAGCTCGGGATGGTGAGGAAGAGGTTGAGAGTAGGAGAGAGGAGGGTGGAGGCGAGAGTTGAGAGACTTACTTGTACTCCTCCACCCTCACACCTGTACTCAGACATTCATGATGTATATATATATATGAGATTGACATGCTTTTGTTACCTGAGCATTTGTGTAGTTGTGGCCTTGTGTTTGTGTACTTTTGCCCTGTATCTGCAGCTACGGTTTTCACTTGAATAAAACAGGTTAATTCATCTGTTCGACTTGGCCCCTTGCCCAATAAGCAAGGGGTGGCAATGTTTTGACCTTAATGACGGGTCAAGGGGCCAAGCCTTTAATCAAATAAGGTAAAATGAAATAGCTGATAACGGGAGATGCATCATGCAAAGCACACATATGCAAACCATAAATAAAAGATGCCCATGCACAAGAATGCAAGCATACATTTTTTTCTTTTTTTCACTTATATATATATTTTTTGGTTTTTTCTTGAAAAACGCGTCTTAGAGTAAGGCGTGGTTCGAATAAAGACGCCTACAGTAGACGGCGTTAATTCTAAAAGGAATTTGATTTTTGAAAAAGACACGACCGTCTCAGAGACGTTATTCTGAAGAAGACGACCTAATCTAGGACGTTAATTCCAAAAAAAGCGCCTTAGCCGAAGGCGTTAATTAAATTATTCCAAAAGGGGTTGTCAGGGCTATCAAGACCACAGGTCCTACACGGTCACCCTTTAAAATTCATTAACCTTTCTTGAGTGATTAAAAGGAGTTGACGTGCTCATAGTTGACTTGTATTCGAGATTTCGCACAGTGCAATTTCTTAAGTCCGTCTTGACCATCCTGCCAGTTCGCGACTTTACCACATAGAAAGGATAGAAGAAAATATAAGGGAAGCCCATAAGGGATTTTGAGGTACTCAAAGCAGAGTTACCTCCCCCACCCTATGCCTGTTGGGGTTCGGTCTTTGGCGTAGGGAATTTGTTGCCCTTTTTGCCCTTGTGATATTGCATGCATACGCCCAAGAGTTTTCTTGCGGGGACTTTGCCCTCTTGACATGCTTTTCTTTTCATAACTTGACTTTCACTTTGGAATTGATTTGCATTGATGAAAATAAACCTAATTGTACTTGGGCTTTTGTGGCATTTGTTCCCTTTTGGGCCCTGACTTCCACCTACTAGGGCGGCGGATAGGCTTGGCGCGTCTGCCTCGAGGTCTCCCTTCCTCCCTTATGGGCCGAAGAAGAAAAGAACGGGTATTGTCTTTCACTTTTAGTCAGGTTTTTGACTTTCCGTCAGATTTTGCACTGCTTGATCTCAAGAATAAAGCGTGTAGTGTGTGCGGGAGTCAACCCCCTTTTAAGTTAGCAAGACTGATGAATGAATTCTGAATTTTGACCTTTCGGACCTTGATCCTTCGTGTGCCATGGCACCAATTCTGTTCTCTTTTGATTTTGAAGAATTTCTATTTTTGTTTGCTTTTTGGAGTTTCTATTTTTTTTTATGGTTTTCGGAGATATTCCTTTTTGTTTGGATTTTTGAAGACATATATTTATATTTTTTTTGGATTTTTGAATCAAGGGTAGTATTTCTTAAGATACAAACCATTCCAAGGATGAGTTAACTCTTCCCCTTCAGCATTAATCAGTTTATAAGCATTGCCAGGATAAACGTCTTTTATAACAAACGGTCCTTCCCAATTGGGTTGGAGTTTTGAGCGAGGGCCACCCGGCTTTACAAAAATTCTTTTGATTACCATTTCACCGATTTTAAATTTTCTCTCAATTACTTTCTTTTGATAAAAACGTGAGAGCCTGTTTTGATAAACGCGCGCATGCTCAGCGGCGACCAGACGCTTCTCATCTAGGAGTTCCAACTGGGCAAGGAGTGAATCACGACGTTCATTAATAGAGAGCTCCTTATCCAATTGTACTCGCAGAGAGGGAATAAGAATCTCATAAGGGACTACCTGCCTCCATTCCATAAGTAAGGGCGAAAGGGGTTTGCCCAGTGGGGGTACGAATGGAAGTGCGATAGGCCCAAAGAGCTTCAACTAGCTTGTCTGGCCAGTCCGAAAATTTATTAGCCTCACACGTTTTCTTAACAATTTTGATCAAAGTCTTGTTAGTTGCCTCTGCCTGGCCATTGCCCTGCAGATAATAGGGAGAAGAATGATGCAATGCAATGTTATACCTATTGCAGAGATCCTTGATTTCCTGAGAGATAAATTGAGGTCCATTGTCGGTGACGATGGTGCTCGGGATGCCAAACCTTGTGATGATGTTCTTCATTATGAATTTGCAGACTGTTGACTCTTTAATCTCCACGTAAGCTTCTACTTCCGCCCACTTGGTGAAGTACTCCGTTGCCATGAGGATGAATGATTGTTGCTTGGTCAGGAGGTTCGAATCACCAAGAGGTCCAATGATATCAAAAGCCCACATGGAAAAAGGCCATGGGGAGGACGTAGGATGGAGTGAAGAAGCAGGAGAATGAATCTTGTCGGCGTGCAGTTGGCACTTAACACACCTTCGAACATAGATGGAACAATCCTCTTCTAGAGTCGGCCAATAGAAACCTAGCCTAAGATCTTCTTAGCTAGCATCTGGCTATTCACATGACCACCACACACTCCAGAATGCGCCTCTTCCACAACTTTCCAAGATTCATCATCATCGAGGCATCTTAATAAAACACCGGTGAGCCCTCTCCTGTAGAGCACACCTCCAACCAAAACATAACGCTGAGCCACTTTCTAATTGCCTTCTTTTCTTCTACTGTGGCTTCCTCGGGATAGGACTGATCATTGCAATACCTAGCAATCTCATAATACCAAGGCTTCTCTTCGTCAGCCAAATCTTCTTGCCAATCCAAAAGCATG
The DNA here is from genome assembly GCA_022559845.1 of Amorphophallus konjac. Classification (NCBI taxonomy): domain Eukaryota; kingdom Viridiplantae; phylum Streptophyta; class Magnoliopsida; order Alismatales; family Araceae; genus Amorphophallus; species Amorphophallus konjac. Next base: position 356,738,840 of record CM040122.1, on the reverse strand, counting down.
ACTTCCTTACCTTTAAGAGCTTCCTTCAGCTTAACCTTCTCAAGCACTTGATCCCTAATATCAAGAATGTGCGATCCTTAATAGCTGGGGTGTCACGCTGATGAATTAGAGGAACATGAAAATCACGCTCAGGAGGGAAGACTAAAGCGGAAGCTAAAGAAGCAAGAGCGTCAGCCAAGATGTTCTGACTACGCGGGACATGAACAAAGATTAATTTAGTGAAGAGTTTGGCATAAGCTGAAGCGAGTTCCTGGTAGGGCTTGAGCTTAGGATTGATAGTGCGGCACTTGACAAGCACCTGGCGCAGAATAAGCTGACTGTCACCCACAATCCTCAAATGGGTGACACCATATCGATGAGCGGTTTGAAGACCGGCCAAAAGAGCTTCATACTCAGCTATGTTGTTGGTGACGGGGAAAGTGAGCCGAGCAGCAAATGGAATGGTGACCCCTTCTGGTGTTAAAAGAACCATGCCGATCCCTCTTCCTTGAGAATTTAGAGCTCCATCAAAATGTAATGTCCACATAGATCATGGGGTTGATTAATGGACATTAGTTCTTCATCTGGGAACTCTGAATTGACAGGATCAAATCGGGGAGAGGGTGATGAGCAAGGTGTTCGACAATGGCGTAGCCTTTGATAGCTTTCTGTTGAATGTAAGTGATATCAAACTGAGAAAGGAAACTCTGCCAGCGTGCTAATCGATCAGTGAGGATAGATTTCTCAAGGAGGAATTTAATCGGATTCATGCGAGCAATGAGGTGAACCTCGTGAGCTAAGAAATAATGTTTTAACTTCTGAACTACCCAAACCAAAGCTGCACAAGTCTTCTCCATGGCTGAGTACCTCTGCTCACAGGGGTTAAGAAGCTTAGACAAGTAGTATGCTGCCCTCTCCTTACTTTCTTCATCCACTTGAGCTAAGACAGCACCTACGAGTCATCCAGGACCGAAACATAAAGAATAAGCGGTTTGCCTGGAATTGGCGGCCTCAGGACAGGAGGATTGGCCAAATAATCCTTCAATCCGTCAAAGGCTGCCTGACACTTGTCATCCCAATTAAACTTGACTCCTGGCTTAGTAAGCTCGTAGAACAGCCTACATCTTTGTGAATGCTGGGAGACGAAGCGGCGAATAAATTGCAACCTCCTGATTAATCCTCGAACTTCCTTCAAGTTCTTGGGAGGAGGCATATCTCTGATGGCCTTTGCCTTGTTGGGATCAACTTCAATTCCCCTCTTGCTAACAATGAAACCAAGCAATTTCCCTGAAGAAACGCCAAATACGCACTTTTTGGGGTTCATTTTCAATTGATATTCTCGTGATCTCTGTAAAACCGTAGCCAGAACCCCAGGATGCTCAATCCTTGTCCTTGATTTCACTACCAGGTCATCCACATACACCTCAATATAAATATGAATCATGTCATGAAAAATCGCCATCATAGCCCTCTGGTAGGTGGCTCCAGCATTCTTAAGTCTAAAGGGCATGACCACATAGCAATAAGTTCCCCATGGTGTAGTGAATGATGTCTTCTCTTGATCCTCTTCAGACAAACGAATTTGATTGTAACCTGAAAAGCCATCCATAAATGAGAGAGTCTCGAATCCTGCCGTGTTATCAATTAGAACATCAATATGAGGGAGGGGGAAGTCATCTTTAGGACACGCCCGGTTGAGGTCCCGGAAGTCTATGCAAATCTGAACTTTCCCATCTTTCTTCATAACCGGGACAATGTTAGCCACCCAATTGGGGTAGAGGACAACTCTAACAAATCTAGCCTTGTGAGTTTATCGACCTCTTCTTTCATCTTTAAAGCCATGCTAGGGTGAAAAGCCTCAACCGTTGTTTGACCGGGACAGACCCTGGCTTAAGTGTAAGACGATGTTCAACGAGCGCAGGGTCTAATCCCGGCATATCTTCATAACTCCATGCAAACGTGTCCTTGTATTCTTGAAGAACTAAAATGAGCGCCTCCTCTTCGGAAGGCGGTAAATTTTGGCTAATGAGGACAATCCTAGGGTCTTTCTCGGTACCCAGATTAATTTCTTTGGTAGGTTCTTCTACGGAGGCTGATGGTTTGTCGAATCTTCTCATACCACTAGCAAAAGCATCAGCCTCATCCTCATATTCTTCGTAACTTTCATCCCCTTCTTCAATAGGGTCTTCATCATTCATAATTTCATAAACGCCCAAACCCTCATAAGAAGCAACAGCATCTTCATATTCTAACTCTGGCAGTATAATTGGATCTCCCACAAACTCAGGGATTGCTAAACAAGCTTGGCATCTGATAGCCAACTCCAACAAAAATCTGTGAGGAATCTCCTTACCCTTGGATCTCTTATGTGAATCTACCCCATGAATTTTATTAGAAGAAGATCCCTCGTTGGAGAGGGAAAAGAGATCTATCAAGGAATCTTGAAAGAGCGGCCCCTGGGTCGGGACGCACTCGGGAGAGAAATAGGAGGTCTCCTCAACAGAGATGGAGGATTGGAAAGTTGAAAAATCGGCGTTTTTTTTCTTTTTTATCGTTTTCTTCATTTTTATTTTCTTTTTCAAGGAGAAAGCAGTGTGATGGGAGAATAGCAGGAGGAGTGGAAATTGCAAGATTGGAAAAAGATTGGATCAGTGATGGCCCTTGGGGGGCGAGATGGAGAGTTCAGAAAATCGCTCGAGGAGCGAAGGAGGAATCGGAGAGAAACTCGGATTGAATTTGGAGCAAAACTGATTGTAATCGGAGGCGGTCTTGGCACACGACCAAACCAACGAGAATGTAGAGAAGGAAGCACAGATGGATGTAGCGAAGTGAGAGAAAAGAGGCCGGCCCACAGCCTATCCACAGTAAAACCTTCTTCAAAGGGGACATCTGGCTCACCAGTATCCGTATAGTCACTCAGCAGCTGCCTCTTGTCTGTGATCACTGCTGGCATTTCAATCAATTCCTGTATGAGCGGTGGCCATTCCGGATCTGTCGGCATGAAGAGGCGGCTTAAAGAAATAGTAATGTCATTCATGTCGAACCACCTGTACCAGTCACATTCTGGATCACCCATTTTCCTTCTCTTGTCCGGCCTTAAAGACTCCAGGGCTTTGTAGGTAGCCAGTGGGGCAATGTGACGAGCAAACTGTCTGGCGTGAACATCTTGATAGTCAAGCAATGAAGTAACTATGGTAGTCTGCTCATTATTCTGAATGCCGCCAGTAACAAAATGTGTCTTCAGTGTCCAGGAGAGTGGCTGGCGATCAGTCTTCAAAGTAGAAGTCATAAATGCCCATGGCTCTTCTTTATTTTTGCTTGGTCCTTTATAGCCTAAACCGCCTCGTACAAGCAATTTTTGCGGCTTAATGGGCCTAATCCTACCCTGATAGTTGGCACCCAGGCCTTTGCCATCTTGATACCCCATTTTTAACAGAATGTTCCAGCCAGGGGTGTTAATCATGCTCTTTTTCTTATTCCCCTTAGAAGGCAGGGGTGTCATAGCAACCGTGGTAACAGCTTCAGATGGCATTGGCCGTGGACGGGGACGTCCAGTACAGATAATAATGGCTTGTTGGCGGGCCAAATAGAAGGAACTGACGAAGCCGCATGAATATCTTCCTCTGGCAGAATCGGCATGCTGGTCACCTTGATAATACGGCCCTTCTGTGGGAATTTGAGACACTGGTGATTTGTAGAGGGCACCGCATCAAGCTGCTGGATGTACGGGCGGCCAAGAATGCCATTAAATGTTGGATCCATGTCCAAGATGTGAAAATCCGCTGTGATGGTGGCAGGACCCAAGCTAACTTTCAATGTGATCATGCCTAGAGGAGGCTTCTTTGTGTTGTCATATGCAGTGACCGTTATGGTGGACGGCCGAATCTGGCTTTCTGGTATGCCACATAACTTCAAGGTGCTTGGTGGCAAAACATTGATGGATGCCCCAGTATCTACCAGACATTGCTTAACAGCCACCTTATTGATGTCGACTGTGATGCATAAGGCATATTTCCTTGCTGAGATTGGTGCCAGTTCGTGCTCATGAAAAGTAATTGCCGGCTGACTGCTAGCAGGTGTTAACACTGTGACTATCTGCTCAACTGGAATGTCTTCATTAACCATTACCTTCTGCATATATTCCTTTAGAGCCAGCTGATGAGTGGTGGACCGTTTGATCAATTCCAGGATCGAAATTCTTGCCGGAGTCCGGTCCAAATGTTTTAACAAATCATATTCAGTGCCCGGTAAAGACCCTTGTTCTTGCTCTTGCGGCCCCTGCACGGGCTCTAGCTCTCTTTGCGGAAAAATACGGTGGAAAATCCGTCCGCTGCGGAGCGGCGCCACGCCTTGTAGTGCCTCTGTCGGGGCAAGTGTAGGAGGTGGATTAGAAGAAGAAGAAAGGGAATGCCGTTGGCAGTGTTCAACAACAGGGGTGCCCCCATAGGAGGCGTGGGAGTAATGTTTAGCAAAGATGCCCCCGTGGGAGGCATAGGAGAGTGGTTTGACGAAGATGCCCCGTCAGGGGGCGTGAGATTAAAAGGGATACCCGAATGCGAGGAGCATTGGCGGGTGGTCTAACAAGAAGAGATCTGGGTATGAGAGGTGGGGGAACTGATGGCGGAGGAACCCTTGCCGGTGTAGGAGTGGTAGGGGGTGTAGCGGGTGCTAGCGGTGAGCGAAGTAGGAGTGGCCTGGACGGCGGAGGTATAGAGTTGGTGGTGGAAGGTGGGGTTTGTCGTGCGGTAGGTTGTGGAGGTGGCAAATGGGTAAGAAGAGAGCGGGCCGGCAAGGCCGTAGAACTGGTGGAGGTAGATGGGTTGACGGGTCGTAGAAGAGGACGTCCCGATAGGAGAGTAGAAGAAGAAGGAAGGGTGCGCAAAAGGCGCGGAGGTTGATTTTGATTCGGCTCATGATGAAATGCCCCGACAGAGGCGTTTTCTTCGTGCCATCCCTGTCCTCTCTGCACTTCATAGAGGGATGTGACAGGGTTCACATGCTGATTAGGGGCGTGCTCCGGCAATGATTACGGACAATTCCCATATCCTGTTGGTGTGCTGGAGCTTGCTGTGGTTGAACATGTTGTGGAGCGGATTGCTGAGGTTGTTGATTTTGCTGTTGCCGAGAAGCCCTTCTTTCTTTCATGGCGGCTATGAATTGCCTCATCTCATCCCAATTGATGTCACCCTGGTCATTTAGATCGTAAATGTAATCTCTAAAGTGGAAACAACGATCAAGGTTGTGACCAGGGCTGCGATGAAAAGCACAATAACGGGATGTGTCAACATTAGCGGGCCACACGGTTCTTTCCCTTGGCAAGGCGAGCAAGTTGGCGGCCATCAGGGCATTAAAAATATCGGGGAGACTTTCGGGAAGTGGAGGATAGTGGTCCCTTTTGGGGCCAAGTGGTGGTCTCCGTTGTTGTTGGCCGTAGTTGGCAGGTGGGGGCATTTGATGGTATTGTGGTGGAGCTGGAGGGTCTACGCGGGGGGCTTGGTTTTGCGGTGGAGCGAAGGAGTGTTGAGGCGTGAATTGGGGTTGTGGAGTAGGGTTAAAATGAGAGTTCTGTCGTGGAGGCGGTGGTGGACGTGGGTTAGCTTGATGGTGTGGGTTACCAACTGCGCCGACTTGCTCGTTTGTGACGGTGCCCTCAGTTGTGGGCCCGCTGTTAACATTGGTGGTTTTCTTAAACAGCCGAGGCTTCGGCTCGAACATGCCCATAATGGGCGAATCCTTCATCTGTGTCTGGATGTAACGAGCCCTCTCATAGAGCTCTTCCATAGTAGTCAGCCGGTTCATGGCCAAAATATGGCGGAATTGAGGAGTTGCATTAGAAATAACCATCTTTACTTGCTCCTGTTCCGACAAGGTGTCTTTCAGCTTCTCGGCCATCGACCGCCATCTGTCAGCAAATATGATGAAATCCTCCTCAGACTTCATTTTCTCCGCAACTAAATCTGTAACGGATAGAGAGGGTCCAACACGGTCTCTATACTTTTGCAAGAATTTCCTTTGGACAACATCAAAGTCACTCGCATCAGCTGGCTCCAAGGAATAAAACCATTCGAGGGCTGGCCCCTCTAGAGATCTTCTGAATAAATAGGCCAGAGAAGCCTTGTTGCCTTGCCAGAAGGAGGTCTCGTACATAAAATCCTTCAAATGAATAATCGGATTGCCAGTTCCATTGTACCGCCGAAAGTTCGGCATCTCAGACGGAGGAAGATGGAAAACTGGCAGAGTGGGGAGCGAGATTTCTGGTGCATTCTTGGCCGCAGTGACTTTCTTAAGCTGTTCTTCCATGTGGGCCATCTTCTGAAGTAGCAAAGCATTAGAGTCGGACTCAACTGGGGCCTGAGCAAAAGAATGTGGTATAGGCGACCGTAGAATCTGAGGAGGTTGGGGGAATTGGTGCCTAACTGTAGAATAACTCGCCTGCTGGGCCGGTATGGCCGTGACAGGCGTTGGTGGACGAGAGGGAGGTTTATGCAAGACCGCCTGGTCGTTAACGGGGTGATGGCCACTCTCGGCCGGAGGGGGGTTGGAAGACGAAGAGGGAACAGACTCCCCTTTCAAGGCGGCCTGGATAGCTTGCCGCTGGGAGTCATCCAACTGAGATAGTGCATTAATTAAGTCCGTGACATTGAGGATGGGGAAGAGTTCCCCGAAGTGTTGGAGGGCAAAGTCTGAGAAGAGGGCACAGCCTCTTGAGGAGCGGTATCAACCACATGGATTTGAGGATGATGAGACTGAGGGTGAGGGTAATTTCCCTCATAAAAGATGGAATCCTGGAGAGGGGTCTCATATTGACCAAAGACATTCTCGTCCTCATCATCATAAGAATACCCATAGCCTGCCATGTTGATGATCTTACCTGAACGGAGTTTCATGTTTTTAAGAGGAGAGACAATTTTATAAAGGCACTAGCAAACAAACAACCACTCAATCCAAACAAGTCAAATCACCCAAGCAAGTGTATGCAACCAAGTTGAGATGAACGCAAGGTTTTAGTGTTCCGCTTGAGATTAGAGTAGGTTGAATTGTTGAATAGTTCACTTATGTTGGCAATGTGAAACCTAGTTGATCCAAGTGTAACCTCCGGGTAAACTAGATTCTTTCTCTCTCCTCACCAGCGATAGATTCTCTAAACTCGGGTACTTCGAGGGTACAACCAGCCCGGCGTCCGTGAGGGAATCCACGGGTGCGGGGACTTAAGGAGGTCTTGGAAAAGGGATTTCCAGTCCAAAGAGACGGAATGCTCAATGGAGGGTCGTCCCGATTCCAAGATAGGTGTGTGGAATCCTAGTGTAGAGAGAGGAGGTCTCTCAACCAAATGCCACAATATGCAAAGTAATATGATCAGGTCAAAGCAATATAGGCAAGCAATATGACAATCGCACAAACTATCACAGACAGCAGCAGGAAGCAAGGTTCTGTAAAACGCAGGAAAGAGACGACCTGGGGCAGGTCGCTATCAACCAAAGCAACGATAGGGTCACTGTCGTGAATCACTGCGAGAGGCTATGAGCCAGCAGCGAGAAACAGAAACACGCCTCTGGTAGAGGCACGAAATCTGAAAGGGATGCCTCTGCCTGAGGGCGTCAAATCTGAGGAAGCGCCTTGTGGTGAGGCGCTATGTAATAAAAGAACGCCCTGGGGCAGGGCGTGAATTCACAGGCAGTGATTAAAGCAGTAAGATGATGTAAAGACGTCTCGACGGCAGACGTAACATAAAAATAAGACGCCCTTAATGAAGGCGTTAGAAAATGATAACACGCCCTGGAGGTGGGCGTTAAATCTCAGACAGTATAATGAACGGAAACAAAGCACCAGATATGCTAATAGACGCCCTGGAAAGAGGCGTTAATAAACTAAAACACGCCCCAGTGAAGGGCGTTAAACCAAAAAGCGCCCTCGTGGAAGGCGTTAATTCAGAGAAATATGCAAACGCAAGCTGGCTGATCCCGGAGTGTGCAGTGTGCACAGTGGAGGGTGCCCGAGGGACACAAAGGAAAGGGTACCGAGGGTACCAAAGGGGAGAGGGCACGCGTGGGTGCCAAAGGGGAAAGGGCACACGAGGGTGCCAAGGGGAGAGGGCACGCGAGGGTGCCAATGGAGATGGTAATCAAAAAGAAAACAGTGGAAGTCCCACCGTGATCGCCAATTTGTGGATGGGCATAAATCCCACACAAAATCACAAGAGAATAAATGATGAGAAAAAGAAACAAGGGGGAGAATAATGATTAATGCATAAATAAGAGAAGAAAAAGCTTGCACGTGGTGCAAAAATGGAGATTATGATCGCCAGAGGGGTTACCTCAATAATAATAAAAAGAGATCGCGAATACCTGGTGAAGATTGGAACGCGGGATGATGTGAAGTTCCTTCCTCCTTCTTCAATCGGCCGGCCGATGAGAAGGGTTCTCCTTTTGATTACCTTGCAAAAAAGACAATGAAACAAAGCAAAACGAAAAGGGATCAGCCAATGCAAGTAGTATCAATCCCAAATAAAGAATATGATGTTGAAAAATGAAATCAACATGCGCACCTCTTTTTTGTTTTTTTTAAACCCCTAGAGAAGAGCTAGGGAAGGAGATATGATATGATAATGATGATGATAGGACTTAATGCAATAAGAAAGACTGACGGTGGGACGAAGGATGATATGCTCATTAATAAAATAAACGAAATAAAAGAACCCTGCTATCCCTGATGACAGTAAAGGGAAACCGTGTGAAGAATATGTTGATGAGAAGAATAGGAAGCAGTGGAAACGAGTGAACTCCTATGAAAAGGATGCAGAGGAACGACCGCGCAGGAAGAAGAAAGAACTCTACTCGTACAGAACCTGCAACCTTTTTTCTCTGTATATGTGGGTGTCCTCCCAACCTTGTGACGATCGATCCGGCTTCCTTATATAAGATTCCAATCGGATGTGATCAAACAAGGGAAGATAAGAACGGGCAAGGAATATCCAAGGAAAGGATTAACATCGAGCAAGAGGTTGAAACAAGGCAGGGAACTGTGAGGGAAAGATGGAAAAAGGTAGGACTCCGAAATGAAACACGACTTAGATACGGGCGTCAATTTTGATTTGACGACCTACATCAAGACGTTACTCAAAACACGACCTCTATCAAGGGTGTCACTTCTTGGATCTAATTTTGGCAATAGAACCTGCTTTGTTTGAAAATCATGAGAACACACCTAAGATAGAGGCGTTAATTTAAAACACGCCCTGAGAAAGGACATGAACCAATAATTAAATTGATTTTGCATTTACTTTAAAAATCGGATAATACCAGGAATTGACGCCCTGACGTTTAGTCGTCCTTTCTTGAGAAAACGCCCTAGATAAGGTCGCTATTTAAATAACGCCTCTCCTCAGGTCGCGAATCATAAAAAATGCAAAAACAAATCAAAACCACACACAAGAAAATAGAAAAACTTCATATTATGAATATATTGAAGTTCACTTTGGGGCGTCATCATAGTGACATGAGATTTAATCAACAAAGTGTCATTTTTGGCATGTCTACACCGGTAATCACCGTAAGTCCATCCGGTCACTGCGGCTCCATGGACTCTCAATCCCGTAATCCTCGCTATGTCTTCCAGCGTGGGGATCATGTGGCCCCACGGGAAGATGAAAGCTCTGCTGATCGGGTCCCACCTCTCGTGCAGCGCGTACAGCAAGGGTGTGTCCATCCGGATCACCTCGATGCTGAGCACCTCGGCGAATCCCATGCTGGATAGTCGCTCCCTCTGGTAGTCGGGCAGTGCCTGGTACACCGCCCGGACCTGCAGCCAGGAGATCCTTGATCTTTGCTTTCCCTGCATGTTATTTAGATCATAAGTTAGTTAATTGTATCATAAAACATTGCATAAGCATTTTAAAATTGAAAACTAAACACAAATTTGAAAATTGAAAACCCTAAAAATAGTTTAAGACCCTGGCAGATGTGACGGCCCTGGGGTAGGGCGTCGTTTGCTTCTGACGGACTCAGGGTGGTGCGTCAAGCAAGTGACGCTCGCTGGCAGGACCGTCACATTGTCTGCGTTTGGAGGTTTTTTCCCTAGTATCCCCGTGGCTTCCCACCTTGGCCGAATGGCCTACAATTGTTCCTAGGGGGTTCGTAGACCCATTTCTACCCCCAGAACCCACATGCATCACAAATAAAACCCAAAAAAATTAAAATTTGAAGTTAGGGTGGAAGGACCTACCTCACGGTCCATGCCTCTCTTCCTCTTCTTCTCTGGTTCTTTGGGTTCCTCTGCACCCAATGGGGCTTCCCCTTGGTCCTCCACGACCGTGGGAGCTTCTTCTTCTTCTCTTGGGCTTCTCCTCGTCGTTTCTTCTTCCGTGACCGACGGGATCACTTCCCGTTCGAGACGGCGGTGGAACCGCCGTATGGCCTTCTGTTTCCCTCTCTCCCTCCTCTGTGGTGGTGGCTGGGGAGCCTCGTCGCCGGCCATTACGGTGGTGGGGGCGGTGATCACCGGGGGGTTTCTCGGTTTGGGTTTTTGGATTGTTGAATGTGGAATGAATGGCCGTGACCATTCGGTTGTTATTTTGAACGCTCAGGAAATGTGACGGTCTATCGTCTGGCCGTTACGTCCTTCTGACGCGTCTTGAACAGACCGTTACATATGGGTTGGACTGTTTTATTGAAGAATGTGAACCGCCTGGTTTATGACGGACTAGGGATGGTCCGTTACTTGATGTGACGCCCTTTCATCAGACCGTTAAAAACTTGCAAGTTTCTTTATGAATTAAATGGTCTATTTGATGTCAAAATGGTTCCATATTCTATCAAAATGTTCATTGTTGATGCTTCTCGCACGTACAAGTGGTTATGCCTTGATTCATGATCATATTTGTTTTTTTGGCTAACCTATCTTTTATGAAGGAATTTATGAACGAAATCATGCTTTACCGTCCGTCCGGAAGGTGAGTCAGGTATTTGTATCTCGTCCCTTATCCCTTGATGCATTACTATATGATACCTACGATATTATCTCGAGAACCGGCTGGTCATTCATGTGTTCCAGGATCTGATGTTCCCCTTAAACAAAAATGATGATGATCTAAGTTCACATGTTTAATCGTTGGATAAGCCGTTAGATTGGAATAAGTTTGGAGACGATGGTTTTATCTTACACGTCGTGGTTGCAGATGGTGTCCTGACCCTAATTTCTCTGGTCTAGCAATACTATTCTCGAGTATTTTCTATTTTATCTCTCTTTTGCATTTGTTTTGAAGATTTCTTTTCCTTTAGCCCAGCATGCATCATACGCATTCTTTGAGTTTTTTTGAAGCTTCATTTGTTCAAGTGTCTCGATGATGGTGAATAGCTGTGTTCTTAATCTCGGATAAGGAGAATCATTCCACTCTGAATTAGAAGGTTTTTCCTTCGATCTATTCGCTTGATCTGGTTGGCTGAAGATTCCTGTCTGGAGTTTAGTCTCTTGTTCTTTCCGTTGCCCCCGGCGGCTAGCCGTGTTTCCTTTCTTTAGTTATTAGCTCCTCCAGACTTGCATCCTTTGGTTGGCTATTTCCTTGTGATCAGTTTTGAAGCTTTCCAAAAAATTCCTATCGCTTGTTGGTTGAGAACAGGTGTCGTTTACCTTAACGCACTCTTTTTGATCCACTCCGCTTCATTTCCGCTTCATCTCCATGTTCCATTTCACTTTCGCTTCACCTCCGCTCGTTCCCCTACAAAGAGGACGTTAAGGAGGGACATCTGTTGACACCAGTTTTATACCCAATAAGTCGGGTCATCTCCTTATTCATTCTATATGATGCTCTGAGTTGTTCACTCTTCATTGAGTCTCTTGATTAGTTGAAGCTTATTTATTGGGTCTTAACTCCTTGATCGGATATGGTTCCTTGTGGCTACTTCCTTGGATGAATCTTAGCAATGCCTCTATTCCTTTTTGATCTCCATTTTGATAATAACGGTCGGTCCTAGGCGCGTTGTTTCATTCTGACAGATGGGCCCTAGACCGTTACTATTTGAAGAGTCCTAAGGCTTAAGGCCTCGTTTTAAAGCTTATCCTTTTGATTACACGTTGATAATAATGGTCTATCGTGCAGCCGTTGTTTCATTCTGACGCCCTATGCCTTGGCCGTTGCTTCCTTGAAGAGTCCAACTTGTTGGGTCTTCTTCCCGTTGATCTTATCTTTTAGGGATAAGGTTGATAGTGACGGATGTTCCTTGGTGCGTTATTTCCAAGTGGCGGTCTGTCGTGCAGCCGTTACTTCCTTCAGAGAGTCCTGACAGTTCAGGCCTTTTCTCTGCTACTCCGTGGCTGAAGATAAGGGCTTGGATTGACGATATCTCTTTCAAATCTAATCCTCAGAACCTTCTGTTTGTTTCTATGGACTCTTGGTGATATTATCTTCGAGGATTTGCTAAGAGTTATCCCTTTATCTTGCTGAATTATCCTCTGCTCGACCTAAGAGTTTGAGGGTCTATAAATAGAACCCTTGACTTCATGGTCCGGAGAGGAGGATTTTGAAATTCACGACGAAGTGCTGCCGAACTCAGGAGCCATCTTCATCCAAGAGGAACTGCTTCCAACGTTCATCCATCTCATAATCAAGGGAGTACTTTGGTTTTAGTCTTTCAAGTTCATCATCGCATGCTTAAGTTCTTCCCTGGTTTTTCCTCAATCGAAGCATTGTCCCTCCTCTTTCTCCACGTTTTCTCACTGTTCTCTAAGCATCCAAACATCCTCCTAATCTTTTGAAAACGCCCAGAGGGGTTAAAAAATCAAAAACTCCTCGGTAATCCCCTTTCCTTTTGATGTCCTTAAGTTCTTTTGAGAATTGATGCTATATTATTGAAAGGGGCTAATTTGGGTTGTTTTGTTCTTGTCTTCTACATCTTTGGCAGGTTTACAGGTTCACCAGTACGAGGCCCAAGTCTTCTAGCCGGCTGGAAGAGTTGGAGTTAAAAGAATCTACACTTTGCTACTGCAGGTTATCTGACGGTCTGGTGCAGGCGCGTCATCTTCTCCTGGTGGTCTATCGTGTGGCCGTCACTTTCTAAGTAACGCACAGTGTCCTGGCCGTTATTTCTAACTGACCTGCATGTTCTCTTTGGTTTTCTCTCCCGTGGGCGGGTGCTTCATCCACCTATTTCCAAGGTATTTACAGGTCTTTTGCTTGTTTTTACTTTGGTGGCGATCACATCTTTCCTTGTCTTTGGCATTAGCTTTCTCATTCATCACATATCTCTTTTATTTTCTTGCTTGCTCCACCCCTTGCGGTGTGTTTTTATTTACTCTTTTGCTCCACGCCTCGGCGTGTGTTTTCCCTTTTCTTTAGCGTAGTTTGAGCGAGATAGCATGCCCATGCTAGAGCTAGCTTTGATTGCCTAGGTTCATGATCACATGTTCATAGGTTAAGAGCGGATCTTTGATTACTTGCTTGTCATTTCATCATTCAAAATCCCAAAGAAAAGATAGACAGTCAAAATAAAATCAACACTCATTTGTAAGAAAGATCATCTTGTGCTAATGTCTATGATGAAAACTGTTGGCCTATTCAAAGAATTGCATACATTGAGTCTACATAAACTCTCATGCACTGTCTTGCACAAATTTGGAAAAATATGCTTCTTATATTAGAATGCATATCCATTCTCATGCATATACATTGTTGATGAAACTTGATATTTGCATGTGTGAGACTGTGGAATGCACTTCTCAAAGGTGTTGTTGAACCCCAGGGATCCAAGAAAGCTTGGGTACCAAAATTTACAAAATGAGAACTTTGATTACAAGAGTGACTTGAGGGCAATGAAGAAATTAAGAAAAATAAGGGATTCTCAAGGCAAAGGTAAGAAAACAAAAATCTGAAATACTGACCTTCATGAAGTTAGTGATTTTGGTGCTTGAAGGCATATGGTACCGCCGGCTGAACTAAGGTAATTCAACCTTTTACTATGGAAATGAAATTTCATGCATTAGCTTATGGCACTGGATGGTATTGTTTCATGACAAGTATTGCTTCTGGAAAACTTGATCTCTTGTTCCTCTACTCTATTGTGCCAAAAATGTCCAAATGGTTATTTGAACAATTCTTGATTGAAACTGCATGTGTGATATCACATTCGAGCTTAACTGCGTTTCTGGTATATCAAATCGTGTTAGTGGAAGAGTGGATCACATCTACTTGAAAGCTTTCACCATGCGTGAGTCGGGTCTTCGGACCTCAAACTCCGCCTTGTACCAGAACTTGGAGAAATCAAATGGCTAACTTGTGATTGGATTGGTTTTCTTCTGAAGAGTCATTGAAAAATCTTTTTGGCTTGTGGATGATTTTCTGAACTTCTGAAATGCTATTGAAAATCTATTTTTGAAAAGTTTTTGAAAATAAAATGGGTTGCATTACTCATTTCTGATCTTTTCTGCACCCTTGTTTATAAAGGCCATGTGATGGGAAATACTTATTGTTCATCTTTTAAAACTGAATGCCCTCTTGTGGAATCTGACAAATGTTCTGAAAATCAAGCCATCACATCTTACTTTTGCATCTTGCATTCTATTCTCATATAGTTATAAGTTGCATGCATTAGAATTCAATGCATTAGGTGCATTTAGATCATCCAAATGAAAAATTGAAAACTTGTAATTTGCATCTATGTTACGTCTTGCACTTTGCATTGCATTTAGGACATTCAAATAAAAATTTAAAATTTTGCATTCATAATGCATTCTACATTTTACACTGCACATTACATATCTTCTAAATTGTGTGCTTGCATGTTATATATGTTATTCACCCTATCCTTGGAATTTCTAAGGCCTCATAATTCTTGCTAAATAATGTTACTTTTGAGTCATCACTGGAGTGTTTCTTATTAATACACTCAGGGGGAGTAAAGATTCGATAAGTGCATCTATTTCGGGGAAGCTACACTGTTGTGTGTTCATGAAATTTTTGGTATACATGATGAATCAAATTTACACACTTCATGCACAAGATGTGAAAATGAGTTTTAAAGATAAAGATATAGGAATTTCTTTTCAACACTCTAGACATATTAAACTTGCTGTAAGAATATTGAAGAGGCAGTTGGGGAAAAAACTGCCAGCCTATTTCTTCAAAAAAAAAAATTGAAATGAAGGCAGAGCAATGTTTAGTCTCGCTGAGTAAATTGGGCACATGTCACCTGAGACGTGATGTGGTTCATTTCAGAAAAGTGTTCTACTATAGTATCTCTACTCAAAATGAAGTGAAATAGTTAATATTATGAGTAATCGGGGAGTCTGGCATGAGCTCCATGTGTCTACTCGCGTAAAAAGAAATATTTGAACTTGATCACTCTTGTAAAATTCTTATTGTGATTGTGAAAATTTTTGAATTGAAAAATTTTGAAAAATTCTTTGTGACAGAGCGTAGCCTCTAGTATGCTGTTCTCATAAATTGAAGTACAATCTATAAAATATCTCTTTGTGTTGATCAGAAAATCTGAATATCCATATTGCAACAATCTATTTTCATGTTATTCACTTACAGACATGGAAATTTGATTTAATATGTATTCAGAAAATTGATTAACTGCTTTGACTATTGCATAACTCTTCTGTGTGATTGCATAATCTCCTAAGTGTTATACTTGAACATTCTAGATGTATTGACTCACCTACACTTTTCATACACATATTCCATCTCTTTAAATAAAGAGGGGGAGCTATGTTGCATGTATATATAGGTATCTGCTTGGATGTATTGCATGTATTTATGTGTCCTCTTTTGTTAGCATCCAACTTTATGCATTTTAATAGAAAACTAAAAATTTTAAAATTTTAAAATAAAAAAATTCACTTGGTGTGTCATCGCTTGCATGCATTTATGAGTTTTTATGCATTTCAACAGAAAAATCTGAAAATCTAAAAATCAAAGAAAAGCTTGCCTTTGCCTTGCCATTGCATATTGTGAAAATCTGAAATGGGCTTTAGGCTTTCAGTGCTATTATCTTGATGTGTTTACTTAGTCTGCAAGTCTTAAGTCTACACATCTATCATCTCCATTACCAACAATTGGAATGACAAGAATCAACACGTTTTGATCATCTTATCTTTCCTTCATGAATCTGCTCTTATCATCTTATCTTTACTTATCTGAGCTCTTATTGATTCATGAATCTGCTTTGCAAAAATTTGAACTTCCTTGCCTTCCTCCCACTTTTTGATTATGTCAAAGGGGGAGAAGAATGTGAAAGTCTATGATCTGTCTAAGTCTGTCTAAGTCAGTCACAAAGTTTGCCATCATCAAAAAGGGGGAGATTGATGTGTGCCTTGCATAATGTTTATATTTTTAATGATAACTAAAGTTTGTGTATGCTTGCATATGCTTTTGATGATTGTGTGCACTCATGATAGCACTCATGATATTTGCTATGCTTGCATGCGTTTCATATGGACAACTGTGCTATTAATGTTCAAATATGGTCGAGACTATAAATGGTTTAAATGTTGCATATACATGTGTTGGCACCAGCTTATTTTCTTGAATTAATCGAGGATTAAGCATAGGGAAATACTCTCTAAATAGAGTAAAACGGGACATCAGCAAAGTTGCTCTACCAGTCGAGTTGGGTTCAAAAATCGAGACACTTCGCCTGGTCAACCGGCGCAACATAACAACCGGGGATCGACCCCGAGCAAACGGTACTATGCTAGCCAGTTTCCCAACAACCGGGTCCGTTTCGGGATTCAGGACAACCTGTCGTACCTTAGGGCACTCTTCGAAGATTCGGGGATCACCCCCGGACACCCTGCATATGGTATCACACCGTCGGTGATTCAACAACCGGGTTAACTCGGGACCCAGAACAGCCTGCCGCATCATACGACTCTTCGCCAAGGAGCAAGGGTCACCCCGACCACTAGACAAACGACATCATCATGTCGACGCCCCAGTCACCGGGCCCAACCAAGAGTCTTAACCAGCTAGCCGTGACCTATGGCAACATCAACAATTGATCGGGCCCACCCTCGTTCACTCAATTTGCGGGTTTACCCATGTTCAACACAACTACCCGAGCCGACCCGGGGGCGTCCTGACTACTAGCCACGGCATCTGGCACCCAGCAACAAGGCCGGGGTCTACCCTCGAGTTGCCTCCCTCCAGCCCTCTGAAGTTAAAGGAAGACCCACCTGGGACCAACCACAAGCTTCAAGAGCTCACAACAACCTTATACGGCCCACGCATGCGTGTCGGGACGTATACTCTAGCCACTCTACAGCAAGTCCGGGCCCAACTCGAGACTCCCAGCAACCCATCACATCATGCACCACTATCGTTCGCCCTCACACGCCGATCGACCTTTATTATAATGGGTCAAACTCTCAATCAAACCCTCAGTCAAACCTTAGTCGAACCCGCAGTCAAACCCCCCAGTCAAACATACGTAGACCGCCCCCCTCTCTCCCTCTCCAGTGCGCCTAAACCCCCTGGGGGGAGGGGTTTAGGCAGACCAGCCTCAACCCCAAGGCTGGTCTGCCTAAACCCCTATAAAATAAAAAAAACCTTTTTTTAATAATAAAAAAATCCCCCAGCCCCATGCCAGTCTACCTAAACCCATCACACATAAAAAAAAGGATTTTTTATGAAGAAAAAACCCCTCCGTGAGGGGTTTAGGTGGACCAGACCAGCCCATTGGGCTGGTCCGCCTAAACCCTTCCTCCCCCACTCCGTAAACAAAAAAAAAGAGGGTATTTTGTGAAGGGTTTACCCAAACCAAGTTGGACCCTCAACTTGGTCCGCCTAAACACTTCCACCCTATCATCTTCCCCTATAAAAGCCCCCCCCCCTAGAGAGCTCACAGGGCATGGAATGCAACAGTCTAAGCGAGGGTCGTACGCAGACTGCGAGGAACTAAGTGCACGTGTGGTTGGCTTGTTAATCGACTCATACACGCCGAGGGTATGTTGCACGTACTTCTCTCAGATGGCGTCTAGCCATCTTACACAAGTCCATCCCTGTCGTGTATAAGGCGTTATGACAACGGCGAACACACACGCATCCCGGGTCCGCCCGCGTGACAACCCACGGTGGCTACACATACGCCATGATACTGCACCTACTTCCATCACAGAACCGCCTTCCTACCGCTCATCTCGAGTTGGCCGCCGACCGCTCGGACTGATGACTCGAGTTAGCCAGACCCTAGACCGGGAGTAACATTCTCGGGGCCGGCCTCGACTCCCCCGCATGACGACATTCGCTTTCCGATGCCCGAACCCAACCGCTCACCTTGAGCCGCGTCCAACCTCCGTTAGGCACCATCCCATGACCGCCCCTGCCACATAGGCAGTCGGGCTTGTCTCGATCTCCACATCGAGAGCCTCTTTAAAACACACGGATATCCACCTTATTACGCATTGACCTGGGGACCGACCTGCGCATCGAAATTGTCTCGTGGCTTGTGCCAGTTGTACTTTGGCCTCCTTGTCCCATTTGTAAAGCCCACGAGGCTCTCATACAGCATGAAATAGATTTGAACACATGTACATGTACTCGGGTCTCCCGGTGTCTGCCTTCTTCAGTCACAACGGTGCCCCCGGCACCTGACTACCAGTCACATCGGGCCCCAAGCATGACCATCGAGGTCTCCCGGCGCCCGCCTCCTTCAGTCACAATGGTGCCCACGGCACCCGACTGCCAGCTACTCCAGTCACATTGGGGCCCGCGGCACCTGATCACCCAACAACCCTAGTCACAACGGTGCCCCCAGCACCCGATTGCCAGCTACTCCAGTCACATCGGGACCCGCGGCACCTGACCACTCAACTTCCCCAGCACCACGGTGCCCATGGCACCCCTACTGCCCCGACCACGACACTGTCTCATGCCGAGAATACATTGCGACGCCCCCCGAGCGCCATCCTGCTGAGTCACAGGTCCTCTGACGGACACTATGTATAGATATGGAACTACCCACACAATAATGCAATGACCTGGGGACCATCATGAATGTCAGAATTGTCTCGTGGCTTGCAAGCAATTGTAATCGGGCTCTCATGCCCCCATATAAATACCTTTCATGGCATATAAGTCATGTAATCCAGTCAGGGAGCGGATCCCCCTCCTCGCCGGAACCAGTCTCTCTGCCCCCAGTTATCCCTGTTGTGTTGTTGTTGCCCTGTCGCTATTGCACGGACTAAGCCCTCCCGACGTCGCGGCTCCCAGGGTCCCTGACTCTCTCTTCAGTAGTAGAAACAAAGGTATTCAGATTTAATCCAATGTAAAATAAACACTGGTTCCTTGCGATCGATGGCGAAAGACGTCTAGTACATGAATCCCCATAATCGCCTGCGCACTCGCACCCGTGGAACCTCTTCTATCCACGTGTCGCGGGATCTCTCGAGCCACGTGCCGTGTCCTGGCGACGCTTCCCCGGCCAATCCTTGGTTCCATAGGTGATTATCGAGAAATCGACTGGCACGCCCGCATTCCACACAGCCATCCCTTTCCCAGTTTCCCATAACGATTAACCATACACCATCCCTTCCAGCGCATTCATATCGTTCTCTCTGCCTTCTTCTCAATACCCCTGAAATCCCCGTGTGCCCAGTCAACCTATCTCGGCCTTCAGAAAAAGGCGAGTGTGCGCCCCCGCCATGAGGACAAAATAGAAGTGACTCCCCGCGCACGTAAAACAACATGTTGCATGGATAGATTGTAAAGTGTTTACAATCTAGCTCATGTCTTGATTAAACCTTGAGAAGAATGATCAAATTGTTAATGTGATTTACATGCATTTCTGTCTTGCATTTTGAGACATGATGTTTGATTGCATGACTATTTGGAGTTGGTTTTTGGTTGACGAAAACTTGGGTTGTCAAGAGGCTTCAAAGCCTTTTATGATTGAACAAGTCTTTGTACAACTCATGATGTATTGACTTGACTATTTTGAATTATAGGATCAAATCTCATGGCATTCGCTTGGAAGGTAAAACAAATGTGTGGACAAGCACCTTGCTTTCTACAATCTGAAATATGTGGTATATGTCATGTCTAATCTGTCAAGAACCATTGGTATGATTTTTACTTTGTCATAACATCGATCTCACCATGTGCACTTCACGTAGCCTTCCTCAATACAGTTCATTCATGGCTTTTGAGGTTCACAATGTCCATAAGAATTTCACATAAAGTTTGGCAGAGATCATTCATTGTATACAACCTCATAGTCATTAGCTCTTGTTGTTTGGGTGTAAGACTTGTGTTTTCAAGGGCTACAATGCATATCATTCATATTAATCTTAGTGTCATGTGTGTGTGATGGTTGAGTCTCATGGTTTGCTGTGAGTGGAAGATTTAATGAATGTTGGGTTTTCACAAATGAAAGTCTCTTTTGAGTTCATCCCATTATGAACATAACTTCATTTGATGTTTTGTCAATGGTCATGATGTGCTTAAAACATTTTCATTAATCTTGGTGAAATTGGTTTCTTGATGCCCATCTAATGTGTGAAATGGATTCATCTTCGGTCAATGGATTGAAGGATGCTAAAAGGGTTTTCATACTTATCTCTTACTCGTTCTTAATGTTTTGTATGAAGCTCATGCATTTATCATATGGATTACTGAGCTAAAGTTCTAATCATTTCTCTATGGTTTTGCAGGTCAAAATACTCAGTATAGACCCTCCAAGTTCAAAAGAGTTTGATGCCACAAACTTGAATGGGCTGCTAATGGGGTTAAGGGTCTGAACGGTTGCAAATCTGGAATTTCCCAGATTTTGGTCGACCGCCCCTGGGGTTTCGGTCGACCGAAATTCCCAGAAAGGGTTGTTTTTCATCTGTAAATTTTAGGTCGAACGCCCACCCCGTGTAGGTCGACCGGTACCAGTGAAACCCAAAAATGTGGATCCGAAAACCATCTAAACCCAATCCATTTGTGCTCTACTTTTACCCACTTGCCCATAGGGTTATGATATACATGTTTAGGCATGTTTCACATAGTTTTGGCAAGGGTTAAATGGTCTTTTCATACATTTTGTGTGGGTTTATACATGACCTACGAATTTGGGGAGAACTAACCCTAAGAAGCTAATATTTCTATCTTGCAGGAGAAGAAGGCCAAGGAGCAGAAGAGAAGAATGTGGGAGAAGGTTTTGTAAGGTTTTCATCTGCATCCAGGCATCTCCGGGGTTCGTGGAAGAAGAAGAAAAGGAGCGGATCGACGAGAGGAACAAGAGGACGCAAGAATCATCATCATCCGAATCCGAGAATCAAGCATCAACATCCATAGGCTTGGGAAATCGATAGGGGAACAACTTCAACATCTTATTCCTATCTATTTGTGATGTTTCTCATGGGTTTTATTTAGATCTGAGCATATTTTGGGTATTTGTGTATGTTTCCTCAACTCATAGAGATATTCAAGTGTGTGTGACCATCTACGTACGGTCGTGTGCTTTCGGTGCTGTGGTTGTTGTAGCGTGTGTGTGTGTTGCTGCATTCACGATCCAGCGCGTCTATGCGTGTCATTGTGCTGTGTTTGTTGCAGCAAGTCCGTGTGTGTTGTGATCTTGTGTTGGATTGTGTTGGAGACTCCGTCTCCGTGTGTGTGTGTGTGTGTGTTAGAGAACGTCCTCGTGTGTAATACCCTGGATTCTTTCGTATCTTTATCGGAGAGCTTTCGGATCGATTTTGTGAGTCCTGAGTTATGTTTTATGATCCACGCGAGTTTTCCTCTCGTACAAGTTACGGAATCCAGAGGTGAATTTACTGTTGATTTCATCGACTCGAGGATGCTACAGTTGTGTTATGCTCCTTCCAAAGATCGCTTAGACTATTTTCTCGCATTTTTCTGAATTAGTGAATTTTCAGGCTAAAAAATCAGATTTCATGAAAATTAGGAATTTCTTAATTTCCTATTTCTTGCTTAACCCTTTTCCTTCCTCTCTCCTCCCTCACGTCTCTTACTCTTTCCCTCTCATTCTCTCTCCTCTCTTCTCCTCTCTCCGCGGGGCGCGCGACCGTGGCGAGGTGGACGAGGCAGGAATGTCATGGAGTTGTCGTGGAGCATGCTGGTGTGAAGAATGGAGCGTGGAGTTGGCGTGATCCCTCGGTGGATTCAAAGTCGATGTGGCGTGGTTCGTGTGATGTTTTTGGCGTGGCTTAGTCGTTTCGACGCGCGAGAACTTCGGTGGAGGTAGGGAGATGGATACCCTGCTCCTGTTCTGTGTTCTCTCGCGATTTCGAGCTGAACCATGTGAGAATGAGCAAATTTTCCAGCTTTAAGGGTAAATCATGCTAGGGGGGGTGAGACGAGTTTGCCTTTTCCAATGACGATTTCCAGCCCCGTTAGTGTTATCTGAACCACTGGCATGTAAGCATTTCATTCCCGCCAGTTTTGTTGTAATTGGTTGTCGTTTGGGACCGGTATGAGCCAAGGAACCCATGTGACTCATTTTGGGTCGATTCGTTGGAATCGCCCGTTTCTTGTCATTTTGGTGTGGGATTGATCCCTTCCGGACTGTGGAAGGTTTATATCATCATTAGGATTATTTCCCCTTCGTTTTAGGGTGAACGGGGCGTGGAAAGGTCGTGTTTTGGCCATTCCTACAGTTTTCCCATCATAACGCCTTAGCAGTCCTTTCAGAGACCGTTTTCATGCCTTAATCGGTCCAGTGGCAACCATTTTATGTTAAGTCGGTTCAGATTTAAGCGGCCTTACGATAGACCGTTTCTGTTGGCTTGCGTTCAATTGGACGAACGCTAAGCTCTGTGAAGCGGCCCAGGTAGGACCGCTACTTTCCATGTTGTTTTGGCTAGGTCGGTTGGCTGGCTAAACAGTCGTGCGATAGACCGCAAAGCTAGCTGTGGCGGTTCATGGACGACCGCTAAGCTTCGTTTGAATATTGGTCAACAGTTATAAGTCGGTTCGGGCTAGCAGTCTAGCTCCGACCGCATGGTGTCCTTGGCGGCCCTTTGGGAGACCGCCAAGCTGTGTGAAACGGTTCAAGGTAGACCGTTTGGTGATTTTGACCGGTTAAGTCGGTTTCACTGTGTGGAGTTTGACTGGGCTTAGCGGTCTAGGTGTGACCACTAGGGTCCCTCTTGCGGCAATGAGGAGACCATTTTCTGTCAAGAAGGGCTCTTAGGTAGACCGCAAGTGATGTGACACAACCTAGGACTTAAACAAACAAGCACAATCGCAATCAAACGGACCGATGTCGGCGACCGCTCACCCGATGCTCACCAAGACCCGGGGTAACTTGGCAATGCCAAGTGGAGGTTGTGTGGGCTGGGGCCTTGCTGGTAGAGGGCCAGCAAGGCCTAAGTTGATTCCCAAGGGTAATGGCAGCCCAATTCAAGGGAGTCGACGTCATGCCGAGGGCACGGGTTCCACTCTTTTCCCACGGTGATCACTTATAGTAAAGGAGCTTAAGGATCGGGCTCTCATTCACGGCCAGCGGAGTTTATGAACTAATATTGAAAGAACAAGCACAAATTAGAGCAAAGTTTGGAGCACTTACTCGACCGGTTTGAAGAAACCGGTCCCGCTCGGAGACGAGGGCGAGCGGGGAGGCGAGTGGATCCCCACACGCCGCGGCAGTGTAGCTTGACCTGCTCAATCAAATTACAACACTACTCCTCTCACAGAAGGGGGACCTTGGGGTGGGGGTTAATGGGTATTACAACCAAAACTACCTCCACACAGGGAGGGCCTTCAGCCGGCCAAGCGGGGAGGGGAACTTGAGAGAGGAACACCGAAGATGGGAGGTCGCCGGTTCTGTCCACATTCTGTGGGTGCTGGCAGATGATCGAAGAAATGGTTGCTACAACTGATGCCGAATTTTTTTGGGCATGAAACCACCTGGAAAATCTTCGTAGGAGGCCAGGAAAGTCGTCCAAATTTTATTAATTTCTTTTGTCGCCGATGCTGGTCTGGGTGGAGGCCCGAACAGGGAGGCAGAGTCTCAGACTGGCTGCTCTTGGTTTCCAATAGAAGGTTACAGAGGTTGCCCCGATAGCTCCCGAACTCAGAATCGAGCACCGTCAGAGTCGTTGGAACCATGGACAAGTCCTCTTCGTAGAAAAACTGACAGGGAAGCCAAACGATGCCGGAGAAGACTAGGGGAATCTGAAGAATGACGATAGGTCGGTACAGACTGTGGGAAGCAGAACCACATGGCTGAGGGAGAAAATTGATAACGCCTGCTATAGGATGCCGAACGGAGTTCCGCTTATTGATTCTGAAAGTAGATGGAAGGAGGAAGAACTTTTCAGAAGAGCTCTTGAGCTGATTCCCCAGAGGTTCGTCGTGGCAGAGCTTCTACTCCGGTTCAGGTCCTCAGCAGAGGCAACACTGCGCAGTTGTGGGAGAACGGACCTCCCGGGCGGCTCGGAGCTCGGATGGGGATGAAATCACCGCCGTTGCGAAGTAGACCGATAGACGCTTCCGTGGATTCCTCTTGGGCCTTCAGATTCTTTGGGATGTGGTCGGGGTTGCCTCTAAAAGCTACCAGTCTTCTACTGTCAGCAAACTGAAAACTGGAGGTTGAAGATGGTGGGGGGAAATGGGGTATATGGGAGGGGAAATGGAGGTGGATGAGTGTGGGGAGAACCCTGGCTGTGAGGGGGTCTAAGAGGGGGTGTTCCAAGGTGTGGGAGGGGAAGAATAGGGTCTGGAAGGAGGTCTAACAAGTGGTGGGAGGAGGAGCTACGAATTTGGGCTTGGAGGGAGAAGGAGGAAGGTGGGGGGGGCACAAGTGGTGGGGTGATCAATGGTGGTCTTGGGAATGGGAAGAGGTGCCTTGGGAAGGTGGAGGGCTACTTTGGGTAGTGGGAAGGGTGCTTGGGGAAGTGGGTGGGGTAGTTGGGGGTTGGGAGGTGGAGCTAGGATTGGTGGAAGCTCTCTTGGGACTAGGGGGTGGAGTAATGGGGTGTGTGTGGAAGGGCAGTGGCCTTTAATGGGGGTAGGTGGGAGAGTGGTGGTTGGGAAGGGAGGTGAGAGAAAATTTTTGAAATTGGGTGTGGAGGAGAGAGAAAGTGGAGTGAAAAAGAGAGATTAAGAGAGGGAAGGGTGGGGAATCTCTCCCCTAGGGTCTCTCACCTAAAAAATGGAATCTCTCCACTAGATAAGAAGTGTAAACTCTCAAAATGGCAAGTTTTTCATTCATTGATTCATTAAGTTGAAATAGGGGGGAATGGGGTCCTATATATAGGCAACCCATATTTTACAATAAGACCCTGACAAAAGACTCAATGACAAATAACCGAGGGGGTAGGGGTGCACTTGGGCCAAACCCAATGAATTGGGCCCAATAACTAACTAAACAACATAATGACTCTCAAACTTAGGGAAATAAGCACAAGACCTAGGGACATGACTCAAGTAAAATGAAAATATATCAAATGACTCAAATAAAAATTACATAGGACTCAAAATTAAATAACTAGACCATGTCGGATGCAACTGGGGCGAGGAGACGAGCTGTGAACGTGGGCATGGGAGGTGATGTCCCCATCATACTCCTGGGGTGCGGAGAACTCGATTCCGTCGAGTAAGTGTCCTTCCCTCCTTGGAGGGTGTAGAAGTGGTACTGCCCTCAAGTCTTCCGAACGAGACCGATCCATCCACCTGCCGAGATAGCGCTCGTATACCTTGCTCCTGGTGGTAGTGACCTGTTCATCCAATATTCGTTCAATGCGCTCACGCTGGGCTCTCTTGGCTGGTGGACTCTCCTCACGGGTGGGTGCTCTCTCAACGGAGGGAATAGGCTCAATATCATCACTAGGTACCACCGTGGGTCCCTTATATGGCACTAGGTCGGCTACATTGAATGTGGGACTCACTCCATACTCCTCGGGGAGATCTAACTCACAGGCATTAGCGCCAATACGCCTCAGGACCTGGAAGGGACTAGCCCCACGTAGCCTCAATTTGGAGATGACTCCCGGGAAGAGCCTCTCCTTCCTCACCATCACAAAGTCACTCACGTGGAATTCTTGGTGACGCCGAAGGGAGTCAGTCTGCCTCTTATAGATCTCATTTTCCTTGCTTATGTGCTTGCAAAGGCTTTCATGCAATTTTGTGAATGTTGACATTCTAGGGGTGATAGGTGGACCTGGGCAACCAAAAGTAGACCAATCATGCTTTGACGCCAAGAAGACTTTGATGGAATGGGGAGGACTGGGGCATCCATAGGTGATCCGGTCATGCATGCGGGTGACAAATGCTGGGGGACCCGGACATCCATGAATACTCCTATCATGCCTACGACTCTTGATGAGTGAAGGTGGACCACTACATCCGAATTTGGACCACTCATGCTTTCTACTTGACATGTGGGTGATATGAATGAATGGACCCAACATAGTGTTCATGCCAAGTGGTGGGGTAAGCCTAGACACATGCATGTTTTTCCTTTGGGTGACTTCCATGTGTATAGGTGTGGGATAACCTTTGAACTCCCATTGGAAAGGGTCGAATAGATCTAAGAAGGTGGTCATCATGGGGTGGAGCACAACCTTATTACCTAGGGATATGTGGCCCAAGGTCATGTCTCCCATGGTGTAACCCGGGTCTAAGATGGAGTGGATTGGGTCAAACATGGTGAGTTGGTGTAGGAAAAGGTGGGTGGTGGATAAAGTGTTTGGGTCACACGAGTCTCTTGACTCCCATTGGAATGGATCATATGGATCATAAAATGGGTCACCTAGGGGGAGGAACTCCATGTCCTCAAGATCCTCAAAAGGTGCTAAGTCATCCTTCTCCATGATAGTTGGGCCAATTTTCTTGGCAAGTGGGTCGGCCATGAGTGGAGGGCTTGACTTTCTATCCGAGATAAGAAACTCTAAATCGAGGAGAAGGTCGGGCTCCTCGGGTGTGGGGAGGAATAGAAGGAGGTCACTAGTGTAGCATCCAATGGTGCAAACCGAGGTGATAGACCCGACACAAAGGTGTAGGAGGTCAAGGCTCCTAGATTGGTGGCCCATGGGGGTCAACAAGCCGGTCAACTCATATTGCCAAGCTAAGCCCTTGAGAAGGTCCTCTAAGATTTCCACTTGGTAGGATGTTTAGATTATGGTGTGATAGGAGGAGATGTGCACTATGGGAAGGTTTTCCTTTATGGGAAGGCAATCGTGGGCCGTGATCTCTCTTATTGGGCTCTTCTTTAGCCAACTAATAAGGGGTTCCTCTAAGATGAGTTTGGCCCTAACTAGAGAGGGTGGTGTAAGGTGAAGGTCACCATGTGATGCTTCTTCTTCTTCTTGGTCATGGGTTTCCTCCAAGGTAGGGAGTGGGTTTGGGGTGTTCACCACTATTGGATCGGGTATGGGTTCCTTCTCTAAGGTGGTGAGAGGGTCTTTTGGTGGTATGGTGATGAGGGTTGGTGTATGGCGCACCCGGGGTGGAAGGTAAAGGGAAACTTGGTTTGGGATAGGGAGGGGAAGTAGTGGGGGACTAGGACATGGGAGTTTTGGGGGAGGGAGTGGGAGATGGGTTGGTTGGGGTGGCTTGGGTTGGCCGGTCTTGGGGGGAGTGTCCCTTATAGGGAAAAATGGAGGGGTAGGGGTGGTCCTTATTGGGAAAACTTGGTCAGTTAGGGGTCTCTTCCCCTTAGGATCGGCCAGTTGTGGGGGGGTGGAGGTGGGGGCCAATTGGGTTTGGATAGTGAGGTTTGTGGAAGGAGGTTTTGGTTGGGGTGTGGGGATCCTCATGGGATTTGGTGGAGAGGTGGCTGCTTGGTTTATTTGGGTCTTAAGGGAGAGGACTTGGTCGTGAAGTGTAGCTATGATGGTTGAGAGGTGATTTGTTGGGAGTGGTGGGGGTGGAGACCAAAGGGCGGTCTCAAGTTGTCCGGGTGGGGATGGAGGAGTGGTAGTGCTCCTCGGGTTAGAGGTGCTTGAGTAGGAGGGGTGGGAATGTTTGGGGATGTAGATCTTTCTAAGTCTAGCTTCATCTCTTCCCATGAGTGAATAGGTTCTTGGCTTCCAACCCTCCTTAAGCCCTCAATGTGTTCCCACTTACTCTTGGCTTGACCCCGAAGTTGTCCCTTGGCCTTTCGGACTCTCGCCGGTCCATATACCCAAGTTTTGTCGAAGTACTTTTCTATGGTAGCCTCCCACCTAAGATAGTCACTAGAATGTGATCCGTCAAAGGTAATATCCCTATCTAGGATGAAGTCTATGGGTGGTGAGTAGGCTAAGTAGGTGGCCATGATGATCGGTGGGGATCAATGCAAGGGTCGGATTGATGATGACACCAATGCAAGCATGCCCTAGGACTTGACTTGATAGAGACAAGTCAATGATTTGCTCTGATACCAATTGATGTGACACAACCTAGGACTTAAACAAACAAGCACAATCGCAATCAAACGGACCGATGTCGGCGACCGCTCACCCGATGCTCACCAAGACCCGGGGTAACTTGGCAATGCCAAGTGGAGGTTGTGTGGGCTGGGCCCTTGCTGGTAGAGGGCCAGCAAGGCCTAAGTTGATTCCCAAGGGTAATGGCAGCCCAATTCAAGGGAGCCGACGTCGTGCCGAGGGCACGGGTTCCACTCTTTTCCCACGGTGATCACTTATAGCAAAGGAGCTTAAGGATCAGGCTCTCATTCACGGCCAGCGAAGTTTATGAACTAATATTGAATGAACAAGCACAAATTAGAGCAAAGTTTGGAGCACTTACTCGACCGGTTTGAAGAAACCGGTCCCGCTCGGAGACGAGGGCGAGCGGGGAGGCGAGTGGATCCCCACACGCCGCGGCGGTGTAGCTTGACCTGCTCAATCAAATTACAACACTACTCCTCTCACAGGAGGGGGACCTTGGGGTGGGGGTTAATGGGTATTACAACCAAAACTACCTCCACACAGGGAGGGGCCTTCAGCCGGCCAAGCGGGGAGGGGAACTTGAGAGAGGAACACCGAAGATGGGAGGTCGCCGGTTCTGTCCACGTTCTGTGGGTACTGATAGATGATCAAAGAAATTGTTGCTGCGACTGATGCCGAATTTTGTTGGGGATGAAACCACCTGGAAAATCTTCTTAGGAGGCAAGGGAAGTTGTCCAAATTTTATTAATTTCTTTTGTAGTCGATGCTGGTCTGGGTGGAGGCCCGAACAGGGAGGCAGAGTCTCGGACTGGCTGCTCCTAGTTTCCAACAGAAGGTTGCAGAGGTTGCCCCGATAGCTCCCGAACTCAGAATCAAGCACCGTCAAAGTCGTTGGAACCGTGGACGAGTCCTCTTCACAGAAAAACTGACTGGGAAGCCGAACGATGCCGGAGAAGACTAGGGGAATCTGAAGAATGACGATAGGTCGGTACAGACTGTGGGAAGCAGAACCGCGTGGCTGAGGGAGAAAATTGATAACTCCTGCTACAGGATGCCGAGCGGAGTTCCGCTTATTGATTCTGAAAGTAGACAGAAGGAGGAAGAAGTTTGAAGAATATCTCTTGAGCTGATTCCCCCGAGGTTCGTCGTGGCAGAGCTTCTACTCCGGTTCAGGTCCTCAGCAGAGGCAACACTGCGCAGTTGTGGGAGAACGGACCTCCCGGGCGGCTCAGAGCTCGGATGGGGATGAAATCACCGCCGTTGCGAAGTAGACCGATAGACGCTTCCGTGGATTCCTCTTGGGCCTTCAGATTCTTTGGGATGTGGTCGGGGTTGCCTCTAAAAGCTGCCAGTCTTCTACTGTCAGCAAACTGAAAACTGGAGGTTGAAGATGGTGGGGGGAAATGGGGTATATGGGAGGGGAAATGGAGGTGGATGAGTGTGGGGAGAACCCTGGCTGTGAGGGGGTCTAAGAGGGGGTGTTCCAAGGTGTGGGAGGGGAAGAATAGGGTCTGGAAGGAGGACTAACAAGTGGTGGGAGGAGGAGCTACGAATTTGGGCTTGGAGGGAGAAGGAGGAAGGTGGGGGGGCACAAGTGGTGGGGTGATCAATGGTGGTCTTGGGAATGGGAAGAGGTGCCTTGGGAAGGTGGAGGGCTACTTTGGGTAGTGGGAAGGGTGCTTGGGGAAGTGGGTGGGGTAGTTGGGGGTTGGGAGGTGGAGCTAGGATTGGTGGAAGCTCTCTTGGGACTAGGGGGTGGAGTAATGGGGTGTGTGGGGAAGGGGAGTGGCCTTTAATGGGGGTAGGTGGGAGAGTGGTGGTTGGGAAGGGAGGAGAGAGAAAATTTTTGAAATTGGGTGTGGAGGAGAGAGAAAGTGGAGTGAAAAAGAGAGATTAAGAGAGGGAAGGGTGAGGAATCTCTCCCCTAGGGTCTCTCACCCAAAAAATGAAATCTCTCCACTAGATAAGAAGTGTAAACTCTCAAAATGGCAAGTTTTTCATTCATTGATTCATTAAGTTGAAATGGGGGGGAATGGGATCCTATATATAGGCAACCCACATTTTACAATAAGACCCTGACAAAAAACTCAATGACAAATAACCGAGGGGGTAGGGGGGTGCACTTGGGCCAAACCCAATGAATTGGGCCCAATAACTAACTAAACAACATAATGACTCTCAAACTTAGGGAAATAAGCACAAGACCTAGGGACATGACTCAAGTAAAATGAAAATATATCAAATGACTCAAATAAAAATTACATAGGACTCAAAATTAAATAACTAGACCATGTCGGATGCAACCGGGGCGAGGAGACGAGCTGTGAACGTGGGCATGGGAGGTGATGTCCCCATCAGCAAAGCTCCTGCTTTTCTGGGTTTTAAATCTGGGGTTTCTCTTGAGGGTAGCGGCCCTTTGACTGACCGCCTGGTTTGCCTAGCGGTCAGGCGAACGACCGTTTCCTTCCCAGAGTGTTGTTTTTCCGATAATTTGGCCTCCAATTGTCTTGGCTTAACCTTGTAATTTGCCCGTTCTCCCGTGGATGTCTTAAACATCCTATGAGGGCTGTAACCATATTGTAGGGTGGCCGTGATGTAAAACAGCCCTAGGATGACTAAATATGTAATGGACAACCTAGGACCAAGATCCACAAGCATACAAGCTCTCCAATGATTCTCACAATAGCGTCTTACTCACACGGCACACGCGATCACCCGGCAAGGCCGGGGGATGATGGCAAGGGTCCGAGGCGGGACCCAATGACTCTAAAGGACTTAGTTTGCTTAGGCTGACCCCAAAGGGCCTAGGATTCCCCAAATTCGTGGGTGGCTGGCCCACTGGGTGGGGTGTGGGTGGCACTCTCTCACGGTCCGCGGTGGACACTAACAAACTAGCATATAAGTACGGGCCCTCTTCTCACCACCGACGGGCAATCAAAGCAATACTAAATGATGAGGGCATCACACCACATACCCTCTGGCTTGGCACTTCTCTCCCTCCCGGAGGCAGCTAGGGAGCAGCCCTTCTTCAGACGGAACATTGGTGCTTATCATCCTATTACATTTTCCTATTTTCTTGAGTCATTTTGATGTATTTGCCTATGTTTTGAGTCATGTTACTAGGTTATCATATTATTTACTTATGCTTGTATGTAGGCTAGTGGGCTAATGGGGCTAGTAGGTCTTATTGGGCCATTTCTTTGGTCTGGCCCATGGGCGCCCCTCTCCCCACCCCTTGGTCTTCCGTCATTTGTCCATTTCATGAGGACTTCTTTGTAAATTGGGTTTTCCTATATATAGGACCCCAAACCCCCTCTTTTGAAGCTAATGAAGTATTGAATATTTGAGCATAAGTGCACCCCTCTCTCTCTCTCTAGCTCTCTCATTCTCTCTCTCTCTCTCTAAATTTCAAAATTCACTCTCTCTCCTCCCTATTCTCCCCTAATTAAGACCCCTCCCCCTTCCCCATACCTCCCATTTAATCCCCCTCCAACCCCTAGGTGGAAGCCCCTCTTCCAAGGCACCCCTTGGCATTCCCCATACACCCCCTCACTTCCCCAAGCACCCCCTTCACCCCTCCTAAGCTAAAATTTGAATTCTCCTCCCTTTGGGACTGCACCACATTCATTCCCAGCCCCCCTCACCTCCCTAGGTCGCAGCCCCCAACCCCCCTTCCCATTGTTCTTCCTTTGGCCAACCAAGTTCTTCCACCCCTCTCTCCCCCTTTGATCAGTCTGCAGGTGGCTGAAGAAGGTACGACTTGCAGAAGCTTCCCCGGATTCACACAGTGACATCCAGAGGCATACCATACCTTTCTGGAAAGGGCGCCCAGTCCACTACGCAGGCGAGGAAGAATCGTACCATTCCCAGTTTGGGGCTGTCTGGGAGAGCCAATCTCCCCCGACTGCGCAGAGCTCCATCAGCAGAGTTCCTGAACCCTGTTCAAAGCTACACCACGGCCGACGGTGAAAGATTCAAGCCGCAAGCTCTTCTACAAATATCTTCCTCCACCAGTCCTCTTTCTGGATCAAGAAGCGGAAGTGCATTCGGCATCCGGAGGTCAGAGTTTTGGTCTTTCTTCCTCGACTGGTCGGATCTGCCTCCCACAGTTGGCAGTGACCTGCCTCAACTCATCGGCATTCCCCAGTCCACCCCGACATCGGAAGGCTTCCCCGTCAGTTTTTCAGCGTAGAGGGATTGTCCATGGTTCCATAAACTCTGACGGTTCAAGATTCAGCATCCGGGAGCGGCCGGGACAACTTCTGCAATCCACTGCTCGTATCTGGTAGCTGCTGCGGCCAGAATCTGCAACCCGGTTCGTCACTGCACCACGACTAACCGTGGAGGATTCAGATCAATGGCCTTTCTTCAAAGTTCTTCCTCCACCTGTCCCCGACCAGAATCAAGAAGCGGAACCACATTCGGCATCCGAGAACCAAAGTTCTGATTTTTCCCCTACAGTCGCGCGGGTCTGCCTTCCCCAGTCCTCTACGACCAGCACTCACTCATCGACGTCCCCCAAGTCACCCCGACCTCCGACGGCCTCCCTGTCAGTTTTTCTGTGTAGAGGCTTTGTCCACGGTTCCAGCGACTCTGACGGTTCATGATTCGGCGTCCAGGAGCGACCGGAGCAACTTCTGCAAGTTGCAGACAGAAACAGGGAGCCACCCGCCCCAGAATCTGTTGCTCTACTCAGACCTCCACTACAGCCGTCGACGACGTCAGAAGAAATCAACATAATTCTGAGGCGTTCGGGTTCCTGTTACAAGAAGATTCCCCCTAAGCTCGACATCGGCAAAATTCCTGGCTGCGATCTACAGCAATTACACCGACCGTCTATCCCCAACCACAGCAAGCAGTCTGGGTCGGAAGCGGCTCCTCCTTGTGGGTTTCTCGGTCAATCTACCCTTCTCGCCTGGCCGGCTTACCGCCCCTCCCTGTGGGAGGTAGTGTTTGTTTGTAATCAATTAATTCCCACCCCCGAGATCACCCTCCTGCGCGAGGTGTAGTGCATGTACTCTTGAGCAGGTTTGTTTTGAAGCTTCATCGGCACAGTGTGCGGGGAACCCACACTTCCCCACTCGCCCTCGTCTCCGACCGGGATCGGTGTCTTCACGCCGATCAGGTGAGCCACTCACACTACTCTTTGCCGGCTTTCTCTTGCTTAATTAGTATTGCATCCTCAGTACCGTCGGCGTAAGAGAGTGCCCGAACCCGATTTATCTTCTAGTTGCGTGATTACCGCGGGTGAGTTGTGAGCGTGACATTTCAACCCTCGCCCTCGGCGTGCCGGTCGCCCTTGATTTTGGGCATCCTTGGCTCATTGGGATCTAATCCTAGCTGGCCAAACCTTTGGAGCCCCGATATCCAACCTCGGACCCTCACCGCCATCGCCGGTCCTTCTACGGATCCGAGTGTGCTTACGCGAGTGAATCCGCCAGTGTGACGTTACCAACTTGTTGTGTTGCTTGCTATTCTAGGTCCAAGGGGTAGTTTCATCGTCATCCATCATTGTGTCACATCACTAAACTTACAGAATGAAGGCAACTAAGGAGATATCAGACGCTCACCTGATCGGTGTGAAGACACCGATCCCGCTCGGAGACGAGGGCGCGCCGGGAGGCGAGGGTATACAACCGATCGCCGCGGCGATGTAGCTTGACCTGAAAATGCAATGATGTACAACACTATGCCTCGCACAGGAGGGGTGATCTTGGGGTAGGGATTAGAGTTAGTACATCCAAAACTACCTCCACGCAGGGAGGAGCCTTCAGCCGGCCAAGCGGGGTGGGGATTACGCAATGAAAACGTTATCTTCCGAGCTTCACCGGTTCTGCCTTGCTTCAGGTTCGCTGGACAGACAGTCGGAGACGGTGCCGCCACGGGCTCCACGGAGCTCAGATCTTGACGAGACCAGCGCCAAAAGTTTACCAACTGATAGGGGATGAAGCTTGAATTTTTGGGGAAGCTTTGATTCTCGGGGCTGACCGCACCGGCGACTGGAACAGGGCACCAGCGTCTGGTCTCTGGATGGTACCGGACTGAAGCAGTAGGTTGCAGAAGTCACTGTGGGCTCTCCCGGACTCCGATTGGAATGAAACTGGTGGTGACGCGATCGTGATCAGGGTAGCTTAGAGCCGGAGTTGACGGGGATGCAATCTGATGTCGGTGGAGAGAGGGGTTACCGGAGGAGTGTGGACTGTTCTAACCTGGGATCACAGGGGGCAGTCTGCCCTCTCCGACGAAGAAAATTGGAACAGGGGGTTCCGGTGGCCGATTGAGTCCCTTCTTCTTCGAGGTGGCAGATAACTAGATGTAGTTTCTCTCCTCCAAAAATGGCGCTCAGAGCCTTCACCAGCTGGCCGTGGCAGAGTCTGCAACCGGACTGGTTGATTCTTCCTCTGTCTGGTGCAGAACAATGGGGCTGGTTCCAGAGGGTGCCATGATCACCACAAAGCTCTGATGGGTACAAGACCTGAACCGTTGGAATCGTGGTCGAGTCTTCTTTCTGTCGGTACCAACGGCGGGGTCGGAAGATGTCGGAGAAGACTGGGACGATCTGATGAGTGGAGGGATGTCAGTTCTGGCTCTTGTAAACTGACCTGACACACTTGGAGTAGAAAATTTGTAACTTTCGATGTCAATGTCCAAATGCAACTCTGCTTCTTGAAGATGAAAGAGGACTTGAGAGGGAAGGAATTTTCTGAAGAAAGCTTGATCTGAATCCCAAAGGGTTCGTTGTGGCCGAGCTTCCACTCTCGCTCTTGTTCTCTGCCTGGGTTCTTCTGCGCAGTCGAGGGAGATCGGCCGCTGTGGACTGCTCGGAGCTCGGATGCCGACGAAACCAGCCTTGGAAGCTCTCTGGACAACCTTTCCAGAGATGTAGGCCTTGCCACCAGGAGGAGCAGGGACCGGCCGGGGATGACGCGACTTCAGGGCCTCACTCTGCTGCCTGCGACCTACTACTTGAAGCTGCAACTTACAAGAACAAGGGGAGGGGCAAAGGGAGTTAGCACAGATTGGGGGGATGGCTGATGGTTTGTGGATATGGGAAGGACGTGACTAGGGCTTCTGGAGGGTCTGGAGTGGCAGGGGTAGATGGAGAGGGGGGCTGGAGCAGCTAGGGGTGGAGATGGGGGGGTGGAGGTGCACTAGAGAGAGGGTGAGTGTGAGAGGAGGATGGGGGACGAACTTGGCTTTTCGGGGGAGATGGATTTCGACCTAGGGTGGTTTAGGAGGTGGGGAGATGGAAGGGCACAGCCCTAGGGAGAGGGAAATTCGAATTTGGGCTTTGGGAGGGGTTAATTCAGCCTTGGGAAGAGGGAGGGTTGCTTGGGAGAGTGGAAAAGGTGCCTAGGAGAAGGGGTTTCCACCTATGGGTTGGAGGGGGAATTGAATGAATGCATGGGGAAGGGGAAGGGGCCTTAATGAGGGGTGAATGGGGAGGAGAGAGAATGAATTTCGAATTTGGGGTGGGGAGGAGAGAGAAAGGGGGCACAACCCACTTAGAGAGAGTGATAGTGAGAGAGAGAGAGAGAGAGAGAGAGAGAGAGAGAGAGAGAGAGAGAGAGAGAGAGAGAGGGAGATATTGAGATGGAGATGGCAAATGCCTTTCAATATTCATCAAAGTTGTTTCAATGAGAGGGAGGGGAGGCCTATTTATAGGCATCCACTCTTTACATGACCATAGTACCCTTGACAATTAGACAAAAGACCGGGCATATCCTAGACTCAACCTAATGGGCCCATAACTAATGTAATAAGGCCCAATTAAGCATACCAAGGGAAATGGACTAGAACCACATGACTTAATAAAGAGAAATACAATGATAGGACTCAATAAAAGGAAAATACATAAAATGAAACTAAGGAAATGAAGATAACAAGTGTGGATCACAGTCAGTCCACATCAAGAGTGTGCAGGCGACCCGAGCTAGAGGGAGTGTCGTGAGATGCCCTCATCAAATCCCCCGGGGTGGGGAGAACTCGACCCCGTCGAGTATGGGTCCGCCTGGCTGTCGTAATGCTCCAGTATGTCGGGGTCCAAGCGCGGCAGATCCTCCCGACTCACCCACGTGTCCTCTATCGGGGGACGGTTCTTCCACCTAACCAGGTAGCACTGATACACCTTGTGCCTAGTAATGATACTCTGCTCATCCAATATTGCCTCTATCTGCTCTCGTCGGTCTCTCAAGCTAGAAGGTGGATTCCCTCTGGAAGTGTCCCTCTCAAGGCGGGGTAAAAGCTCAAGATCCTCACTGGGTTCCACCGCGGGGCCCTTGTAGGGTACCAGATCCGCCACATTGAAAGTAGGGTGTACCCCAAAACCCTCAGGTAGGTCTAGCTCATAAGCATTACTGCCAAGTCATCTCAGAATTTGAAAGGGTCCCGAACCCCGTGCCCTTAACTTGGAGGCAGGTCCCGGAAGGAGTCGCTCCGTCCTCACCATCACCGAGTCTCCCACTTGGAACTCGCAGTGGCACCGATGAGCATCTGCCCGCCTTTTGTAAGCCTCATTGATCTTTCCTATATGCTTGCAAGAATGCGTATGCCATGCATGATGATGCGATGTTGGTGTGAAACGCATGGTATGCCAAGGTGGACCTGGGCAGCCAAATGTAGACCGATCACACTTTGATGCTTTGAAGACTGTGACAGTTTTAGGAGGGCCGGGACATCCATAGATGAACCTTTTATGCATGGGTGTGACAAATGTCGGGGGACCCGAACATCCATGTATGCTCCTCTCATGCTTAAGACTCATGATGAATGAAGGTGGGCCAATACATCCGAATATGGTCCTCTTATGCTGCCTACTTGACATGTGGGTGATGTGAATGAATGTACCCGACTTATGAATCATGTCAAATGATGTGGTAGGCCTAGACACATGCATGTTTATCCCAAAGGTGACCTCCATGTGCATAGATGTGGGATGACTTTTGAGCATCCACGTGAATGGGTCGAAGGGATCTATGAAGGTGGTTATGGGGTGGGGTACTTCATCAATCCCAAGGTGTTTGTTGCCTAAAGTCAAGGCTCTCATGGTATAACCCGATTCTAGGAAGGGAGGAGTTTGGGTTGACATGGGCGATTCGGGTAGGGTGGGGTGGGTGGTGAATAGGGGGAGTGGGTTACATGGAGATCTAGGCTCCCTTAGGAAGGGATTAAAGGGATCATGGTAAGGGTTACCTAGGTAGGGGTATTCCATGTCCTCAAGGTCCTCAAATGGTGAGTCATCCTCCTCCAAAATGTTTGGGCTAAGGTTGCTAAGGGGTTGGCCAATCAAAGCACTTGGGATCTCAATTGTTGGAGAGTAGACTAGGATGGGTTCCTCCTCCATGGGAAGAAGGAGTATGATCTCACTTGTAAATTGGCCATTGGTGTAGATGGAAGTGATGGAGCCAACGGTGGGGTAAGCTAGGCTAATGGTGCTCGACTCCGATGGCCTCATGGCTAGCATATCGGTCAAGTGGACTTGCCAATGTAGGTAGGCCACTAAGTCTCCCAAATCATCTACACAATAGGAGGTTTGATAAGTGACATGAGGCTGAGTGGGAATGATTTGGGATTGATGTCCCATGGGTATGTGGCTTGGTTGTGAACTAGGAATGGTGAGGCATCGCTTGAGCCATTGGAGTACGGACTTATCTATGGTGATGGTGTCATGGGGAAGGGTGTATAGCTCTTGAGGAACTAGGCTAGGAGTGGTGGGTGAGTTGTGTGGCCCTTGGATTTCCTTGATTTTGGGAGGTGGATCCGAATTGGTATCCTTCTCCTCTTGGGTAGGTGTGTGGGTTGCAACTCCTAAGGACAATGGGGTAGGAAGGTCTATGGTGGGTGGGTTGGTGTTAGTCGAAGCATGGTGCACCCGAGGAGGTGAGCAAGGTCGGATGTGGGTTGGAATTGGGAGTGGAAGTAGTGGAGGCCTAAATTGGGGTAGGATTGGGGTGGGAAGTGGAAGGTGGGTTGGGTGAGGAGATTTGGGATGATTGGTTTTGGGAGATGTGTCCCATTTTGGGGACGATGGTGAGGTTGCGGTGGTGGCCAAGGGGGCTTGTGGGGTGCGATTTTGGTGAGGGGATTTTGGTTTGGGGTTGGTGGCCATTATGGGCCTAGGTGGAGGGGTGGACATGGAGTCCAATTGAGTATGGGGACATATGGTTGTGGTGAGGACTTGGAGGTAGGGTGTAGATGTGGTGGTTGGGGTAGGAGAGGTGGAAAATGGTAGGGAATGTGTGATTAGGGTCTTGGGTTGGCCAAGGGGAAATGAAGGAGTTGAAATGCTCTTTGGACTTTGGTGTTCGGAATGGGAAGGGGACACATAACTAGCCCTAAGTTGCTCCTTCATGTTTACCCAAGTGGTGATGGGATCTTCCCTTCTAATTATCCTTAGCCCGACAATTTGTAGCCAATAGGTTTGAGCCCGTTTGGTAAGTTGTGATTTGGCAAATTGGACTTTCTCGTTATCGGTCATGGGATGCCAAGTGAAGTAATGGTCCATGGAAGCCTCCCATTCTAAATACTCATTAGGATGAGTCCCATCAAAGGTGAGAGGTGAGGGAGGAGGCCTACTATCATTCTTCCTTGGGGCGGGCCAATTTTCTTCCAGTTTGTCAAGTCGTCTAGATAGGCTATCAAGCTTGCCATTGGCATGGGTCAAGGTTTTTATGAGGTAACTGACATGGCCAGGGAAGTTATGGGTGTTAGTGGTAGGCATCTCTTGGTGGCTTGGACTTATGGAGTGGGCCGATTGGTAAGGTCGATATGAGGTGGCCATACTAGGGAGCAAGAGTGATGCACTTGATGACTCTAAATGCATAGACATGCCCTAGGACTTGACTTGATAGAGACAAGTCAATGACTTGCTCTGATACCACTTGATGTAAAACAGCCCTAGGATGACTAAATATGTAATGGACAACCTAGGACCAAGATCCACAAGCATACAAGCTCTCCAATGATTCTCACAATAGCGTCTTACTCACACGGCACACGCGATCACCCGGCGGGGCCGGGGGATGATGGCAAGGGTCCGAGGCGGGATCCAATGACTCTAAAGGACTTAGTTTGCTTAGGCTGACCCCAAAGGGCCTAGGATTCCCCAAATTCGTGGGTGGCTGGCCCGCTGCGCGGGGTGTGGGTGGCACTCTCTCACGGTCCGCGGTGGACACTAACAAACTAGCATATAAGTACGGGCCCTCTTCTCACCACCGACGGGCAATCAAAGCAATACTAAACTTGCAGAATGAAGGCAACTAAGGAGATATCAGACACTCACCTGATCGGTGTGAAGACACCGATCCCGCTCGGAGACGAGGGCGCGCCGGGAGGCGAGGGTATACAACCGATCGCCGCGGCGATGTAGCTTGACCTGAAAATGCAATGATGTACAACACTACGCCTCGCACAGGAGAGGTGATCTTGGGGTAGGGATTAGAGTTAGTACATCCAAAACTACCTCCACGCAGGGAGGAGCCTTCAGCCGGCCAAGCGGGGTGGGGATTACGCAATGAAAACGTTATCTTCCGAGCTCCACCGGTTCTGCCTTGCTTCAGGTTCGCTGGACAGACAGTCGGAGACGGTGCTGCCACGGGCTCCA
The DNA here is from genome assembly GCA_022559845.1 of Amorphophallus konjac. Classification (NCBI taxonomy): domain Eukaryota; kingdom Viridiplantae; phylum Streptophyta; class Magnoliopsida; order Alismatales; family Araceae; genus Amorphophallus; species Amorphophallus konjac. Next base: position 356,698,948 of record CM040122.1, on the reverse strand, counting down.
CGGAGCTCAGATCTTGACGAGACCAGCGCCAAAAGTTTACCAACTGACAGGGGATGAAGCTTGAATTTTTGGGGAAGCTTTGATTCTCGGGGCTGACCGCACCGGCGACTGGAACAGGGCACCAGCGTCTGGTCTCTGGCTGGTACCGGACTGAAGCAGTAGGTTTCAGAAGTCACTGTGGGCTCTCCCGGACTCCGATTGGAATGAAACTGGTGGTGACGCGATCGTGATCGGGGTAGCTTCGAGCCGGAGTTGACGGGGATGCAATCTGATGTCGGTGGAGAGAGGGGTTACCGGAGGAGTGTGGACGGGTCTAACCTGGGATCACAGGGGGTAATCTGCCCTCTCCGACGAAGAAAATTGGAACAGGGGGTTCCGGTGGCTGATTGAGTCCCTTCTTCTTCGAGGTGGCAGCTAACTAGATGTAGTTTCTCTCCTCCAAAAATGGCGCTCAGAGCCTTCACCAGCTGGCCGTGGCAGAGTCTGCAACCGGACTGGTTGATTCTGCCTCTGTCTAGTGCAGAACAATGGGGCTGGTTCCAGAGGGTGCCATGATCTCCACAAAGCTCTGATGGGTACAAGACCTGAACCGTTGGAACCGTGGTCGAGTCTTCTTTCTGTCGGTGCCAACGGCAGGATCGGCAGATGTCGGAGAAGACCGGGACGATCAGATGAGTGGAGGGATGTCAGTTCTGGCTCCTGTAAACTGACCTGACACACTTGGAGTAGAAAATTCGTAACTTTCGATGTCGATGTCCAAATGCAACTCTGCTTCTTGAAGATGAAAGAGGACTTGAGAGGGAAGGAATTTTCTGAAGAAAGCTTGATCTGAATCCCAAAGGGTTCGTCGTGGCCGAGCTTCCACTCTCGCTCTTGTTCTCTGCCTGGCTTCTTCTGCGTAGTCGAGGGAGATCGGCCGCTGTGGACTGCTCGGAGCTCGGATGCCGACGAAACCAGCCTTGGAAGCTCTCTGGACAACCTTTCCAGAGATGTAGGCCTTGCCACCAGGAGGAGCAGGGACCGGCCGGGGATGACGTGACTTCAGGGCCTCACTCTGCTGCCTGAGACCTACTACTTGAAGCTGCAACTTGCAAGAACAAGGGGAGGGGCAAAGGGAGTTAGCACAGATTGGGGGGATGGCTGATGGTTTGTGGATATGGGAAGGACGTGGCTAGGGCTTCTGGAGGGTCTGGAGTGGCAGGGGTAGATGGAGAGGGGGGCTGGAGCAGCTAGGGGTGGAGATGGGGGGGTGGAGGTGCACTAGAGAGAGGGTGAGTGTGAGAGGAGGATGGGGGACGAACTTGGCTGTTGGGGGGAGATGGATTTCGACCTAGGGTGGTTTAGGAGGTGGGGAGATGGAAGGGCACAGCCCTAGGGAGAGGGAAATTCGAATTTGGGCTTTGGGAGGGGTTAATTCAGCCTTGGGAAGAGGGAGGGTTGCTTGGGAGAGTGGAAAAGGTGCCTAGGAGAAGGGGTTTCCACCTATGGGTTGGAGGGGGAATTGAATGAATGCATGGGGAAGGGGAAGGGGCCTTAATGAGGGGTGAATGGGGAGGAGAGAGAATGAATTTCGAATTTGGGGTGGGGAGGAGAGAGAAAGGGGGCACAACCCACTTAGAGAGAGTGAGAGAGAGAGAGAGAGAGAGAGAGAGAGAGAGAGAGAGAGGGAGATATTGAGATGGAGATGGCAAATGCTTTTCAATATTCATCAAAGTTGTTTCAATGAGAGGGAGGGGAGGCCTATTTATAGGCATCCACTCTTTACATGACCATAGTACCCTTGACAATTAGACAAAAGACCGGGCATATCCTAGACTCAACCTAATGGGCCCATAACTAAGGTAATAAGGCCCAATTAAGCATACCAAGGGAAATGGACTAGAACCACATGACTTAATAAAGAGAAATACAATGATAGGACTCAATAAAAGGAAAATACATAAAATGAAACTAAGGAAATGAAGATAACAAGTGTGGATCACAGTCAGTCCACATCAAGAGTGTGCAGGCGACCCGAGCTAGAGGGAGTGTCGTGAGATGCCCTCATCAGGCCGGGAGTGCCATTATATCGAGTAATGTTTCGTGATGCTTTAGAGTTATTATTGGTTTTTGGTCAACCCGGCGTGATCTTGTGGTTGACATGTGACCTTGTGAATGTCTCGGTGATCCCGTGAGGAGCGAGACATGGTTTTAGACCCCGTCAGGTACTATCTTACCTCGGTTTGCATGTCCATGTGTTTTGAGGGTCTTGGTGATCTTTCATGTTTCCGTGATTCGTGTCACGCGGATGCATGAATCTGATTGTCTTGTGCCGTTTTCCTTTATAAGTGTTTGACCGTGATTTGGCTTAGGGACTAGGCTGATTGGCGGCATGTTACCACTTTTGTGCGACGATCTTGACCCGAGTCTTGTGACTCTGGGATCGTTGTGTCAACAGATCTAGTTTTCTATTCTGAGTCTGGCGGTAGTCTTATGTACTGCCTTGTGCTTTGTGCTTTGTAGTACGTGTAATAGTGCATTTTTAGCCTATCTGTACATCAGCACTGATGTTTTGGAGTCTTTATGCTTAGTAAGCCTCCACTAGTCGTAGCCTTACGACACTTTCCTGTTTATCGGCCCACCTGGGAGTGGTGGCGGGGTGAGTTCTCGATATACGGTTTTTATGCTAGTTTCTGTGGGCCCCCATGCTTTGCGGTAGCGTCCTACTGGGTGGGGAAATTAGCTGGAGGCCTGGCTCAAGGCATTGAGCTTGTGTGTGCACACGTGGTCAGGGGCATTTGGACGAGCGCCGACGGACGTGACCCTGACTAGTCACTCGTTACTGTTGTTCCTTCGACTTGGCTCTATGAGTATCTCTGTTACCGCCATTCTAGACGTGTGGGAGATACTTGTGGCGCAGTGTAAGACGTCAGTGGACGCATCTGGCTGTTCTTCTAGTGATGAGGTACTCTTGTCACCTGACACTTAACTCATTGTGTTTTTGTGACTGGTTTCCGTCATGGTTGACATGACTTGTCGGGTAGTCTGCGTTGGCTCCACCCGCGGTCCAGTCTTGTATAGCGTACATGACGTTGAGCTCGTGTATGTATGTACCTTTGACTGTATAGGTCTTTTGTAAGGCTTTTTGCCTATTTTGGTAGGCTTCAGCTTTGGAGCTAGTGCTTCGTCGATGGATCAGTAATGCCCGACTTTGTGAGATCAGGGTTCGCCTTTCTGTTGTTGTTTGGAGTAGCTTAGAGAGCCGAGGTTCGTTCGACATCCGTGTTTTTGTTTGGTACGGCTTTACTCTTTCTTTTAGCTGTTCTTACTCCTGCTTTTACAGCTTTCCTGTTGTAGATTAGCACTGCTGTTACTTTTGATCCTGCTTTATTGTTTAGCGTTGTTGTCTTGCATGTTACTACGTTGTTTTCAGTGGGGATCTGCGCGACCCCTACTGAGCCAGTGACACGAGGCTCACCCCTACTTTTTAGGTGTGGTCATTCTTCTTCCTCGTGGTTCGAGGCATTGTCCGATAGTTCGTGATCGCCAGCTTTGCCAGTGTCGGTCTTCCCCCGACTCGAGATTACGTTCTCTTTCCTGTTGGACTGTACTTGCCTTTATTTGGACTGGACTCTGTTAATTTAATTTGTTAATTGAAAAAGTAATTTTATTTCTGCTACTTTAGTAAACCTGATCATTGAAATATTAATTGCTTACTGCTTTATCTGGAACTTTAATGTACTCTACACACTCCTTTTATCCCTTCGAAGCTTTACCACCTTTCGGAGGCCTCACAGGATCCAAATGGTATCGGGTTTACTCGGTATCCGGACCCTGGGTCGTCACAGTTGGTATCAGAGCGTGTTGTGTGAAAGTACATGGGAATTCGAGATATTACAGTATGCAGAGTCCTTAAGGTCTAGTACAGTCAGCAGCTGGCGTAGGTTTTATGATTGTTGGCATTGTGCGAGATGGTTTCGCTCTCGTCAGGATGTGACGGAGTGCTCTTTTTGTCATGGTATTTGTCTCGGTTATGTTGTACTTGGCAAATTTCACCGACATGTGTAAATCTGGGGTGCGGTGTTCGAGATTTTTTCGTGGATTGTTCAGGTGGCTGGTGACTTTATCGTTGATGTGATGATCGTGCACATTTTTATGTTGCTTTGGTTGTTCCAGTTTGAGATTTGTTCAGTCATTGAGGTGTTAAGCTTGTGTTGAGGTGATTGATTAGATGCCTTGTTTAAGAGAATGCTCCGGTGAACCTAGGATCTTTCTTCCTGGTGAGCTACTGTTAGTCGAGCTTGGGTCTTCTCACCTTGTCTAGTGGTGTCTTTTCGAGGTAAGCTTTAGAAGTGCTATCTTGGTGAAGCCTTTGTCATGTGTCTGTTTAAGTATGGACTGTGATAGTTTTGAACCTTGTTTGCCTTTGTTGGACGGTTGCTTGGCTTTTGACCTAAATTTTTGTGTTTGGAAGCCATTGTGCACCTTGTTCGATGTGCCGTGTTTGGCGGCTGTTGTGATATGAAGGTTCAGTGATCGTTTCAAGACGTGAGGATAAGCTAAGACTAGCGTTCCTTTGTGCCTTGTGCTAAAGCTGATGCTCTTCATACTTTGCACTATGGCGACTTGTGATCGGCTGTTAGCAGGATCGATACTTGAGGCATGGTACGTTGCACTTTGTGAATTGCGATGGCGCCGAGTGTGTGCTGAGATGCGGATGCCGAGTTTTCCTTGATGCCTGTGTGCATTGTGTTGAGTGCAAGGCAGAAGCGTGTGGGCTGATAGCCCACAGGTCGAGGATCGTTGGTTGGAAGATTTCGGCCAGTTGAGAGGTTTGTTTCCTTCGGAGTGACTTTGTCTTGGCTAAGTGTGCCTTGATGTTGTTCGTTGTCGTGCCATTGCTTAAAGCATTATGGTTGGTGGCACTGGCATGTGAGAGGATTAGGGGAATCTGTCGGCATAGTTGCTGGTTGAGTACCCTCCGCTTCTTTGTAACTTTTTCTTAGATGTTGTGTTCTCAGGACGTGATCGTGGTCCCCGAGATGCGCTCTCCGAGATTATTCTTGTTGTTGTGGGTCCTTGTTGGTTAGCTGCTCATAGTATGGCTTGTATATCTTAGTCGTGTGTTCAGCTATAATTGTATCTTCATGTGACCCAGCTTGCAGTCGTGTCCCGTGGTTCTCTGTTGAGAACGGAGCCGGGATTCTACAGGTGTTGGTGTTATTGTCATTGTTCTTGTTCGCTATGGTTGTGTTCAGCATGGGAGGAGTTCCATGTGAATCTGATTTGGCATTGTATAGACCAAGGTCTTGTCGGTTAGTTTTGTTGTACTCATCTGTTATGGTAGAGTTGGCATGCGTCTCGAATCAGATGTAATGTCTGGGTGAGGACTGACTTGATTGTGCTCGTGGTCCAGTGCTGTCGTTGGAGTTCTGCATGCCAGTTTGGTTGTTCTTGGCACGGAAGCCGATGGTTCGAGCAGTTAGCTGAGAGGACTGTGTTTCCTTGCTTAAGCTGCTATTTGTTGTGTTGCCGAATGTTTTATCGGTAGCTGTTGTCATGGCATGAGTCGTGTCTCCTTTCCCTGTGAGACGGAAGCGACGTTGCCTTTTTTCGGAGGTGTCAGACTTGTGTTTTCTTTCAGTGTCGTGCTCGTTTCATCGATCAATTTATCTTGAGATCCATAGCGTGTGCTTGTAATTATGGTCTGGCAGTGTCCCTCTGAACTGTGTTTTTCGAGAATCGTGTTATCGTGCTTTGTGTTTTGAGGTTTGGCTAATGCTTGGAGAGCGTAGCCAATGGTTGGGGTTGTTCTTCCCTGCTTCTTCTTGTTGACTCCTTTAATTTTAAGGATGAAATTTCCTAAGGAGGGGAGGCTGTAATACCCTGGATTCTTTCGGATATTTATTGGAGAGCTTTTGGATCGCTTTTGTGGGTTATGAGTTGTGTTTTACGATCCACACGGGTTTTCCTCTCGTACACGTTACGGAACCCAGTGGTGAATTTACTGTTGAGTTCATCGACTCGAGGACGCTACAGTTGCGTTATGCTCCTTCCGAGGATCGCTTAGACTATTTTCCCGTATTTTTTTGAATTAGTGAATTTGTGGGCTAAAAAATTGGATTTCACGAAAATTTGGAAATTCCTAATTTCCTATTTTTTTCTTAACCCTTTTCCTTCCTCTCTCCTCCCTCACATCTCTCACTCTCTCCCTCTCATTCTCTCTCCTCTCTCTACGGGGCGCGCGACCGTGGCGAGGTGGGCGAGGCAGGAACGTGTTGACACCCGTTTTATACCCAATAAGTCGGGTCATCTCCTTATTTCATTCTATATGATGCTCCGAGTTGTTCACTCTTCATTGAGTCTCTGATCAATTGAGGCCTGTTTCTTGGGTCTTAATTCCTGGATTAAGAATTGGCTCCTGGTGGCGTTTCGTTGGCAACAGCTTAGTAACCCTTCATTGCTATTCTTGAAACTCAATGGTAATAACGGTCTGAACCAGGCGCGTTGTTTCATTATAACGCATGGGCGCTGGACCGTTACTCTTTGAAGAGTCCTAAGACTTAAGGCCTCGTTTTCAGTGCTTATCCTTTGGCTTACACATTGGTAATAACGGTCTGTCGAGAGGCCGTTGTTTCAGTATGACGCCCTATGTCTTGGCCGTCGCTTCTTTGCAGAGTCCAATTGATTAAGTCTTCTTCCCGTCGATCTTATCCTTTGGGATAAGGTTGAGAGTAACGGATGGTCCTTGATGCGTTTCTTCCAAGCGGCGATTTGTCGTGCAGCCGTTACTTCCTTCAGAGAGTCCTGGCAGTTCGGGCCTTTTCTCTGCTACTCCGTGGTCGAGATAAGAGTTTGGATTGACGATATCTCTTTCAAATCTGATCCTCAGGACCTTCCGTTCGATTCTATGGACTCTTGGTGATATTATCTTCGAGGATTTACTAAAGAGTTATCTCTTTATCTTGCTTGATTATCCTCTGCTCGACCTGAGAGTTTGAGGGTCTATAAATAGAACCCTTGACTTCATGGCCCGAAGGAGGAAGATTTGAATTCATGACGAAGTGCTGCCAAACTCAGGAGCCATCTTCATCCAAGAGGAACTGCCTCCCACGTCCATCCATCTCATAATCAAGGGAGTACTTTGGTTTTGGTCTTTCAAGTTCATCATTGCATGCTTGAGTTCTTCCCTGGTTTTTTTCTCAATCAAAGCATTGTCCCTCCTCTTTCTCCACGTTTTTCACTGTCCTCTAAGCATATAAACATCTTCCCAAACTTTTAAAACACCCAGAGGGGTTAAAAAAATCAAAACTCCCCGGTAATCCCCTCTCCTTTTGATGATGTTAAGCTCTTTGAGAATTGATGCTATGCTTGTGAAAAGGGCTAATTGAGGTTATTTTGTTTTGTCTTTCTATATCTTTGGCAGGTTTACAGGTTCATTAACACGAGGCCCAGGTCTTCTAGCCGGCTGGAAGAGTTGGAGTTAAAAGAATTCAAGCTTTGTTACTGCAGGTTATCTGACGGCCTTGTGCAGCCGCGTCACTTTCTTCCGGCAGTCTATCGTGTGGCCGTCGCTTCCAAGCGACGCACGGGGTTCTGGCCGTTACTTCTAAGTCGATCTGCAGGCTTTCTCTGGTTTTCTCTCCCGTGGGCGGGTGTTTCATCCACCTATTTCCAAGGGATATTCAGGTCTTTGACTTATTTTTACTTTGGTGGCGATCACATCTTTTCTTGGTATTGGGCATTAGCTATCTTCTTCATCATATCTTTCTATTTTCCTTGCTTGTTCCACCTTTACGGTGTGTTTTTATTTACTCCTTGCTCCACGCCCCGACGTGTGTTTTCCTTTTTCCTTAGCGTAGTTTGATTGAGATAGCATGCCCATGCTAGAGCTAGCTATGATTGCCTAGGTTCATGATCACATGTTCATAGGTTTGAGTAGATCTTTGATTGCTTGTTTGTCATCTTACCATATCACTTTTCAAACCTCAAAAGAAAGGTAGAAGATAGACAAATAAATATCAACAGATAATTTTTTGGCGATCAGGGTGGGACAACTTGTGCCAATCGTGCTTTTGATTCTTGTTTAAACCTGCCATCATTTGCTTGTTGAGTTGCCTTTTGTTTCCCCTTTGATTACTGCTCATTCTGGTTTTCTGAGTCTCTAACGGCCCGGTGTCCCCGCGTCACAGTCCTCTGACGCAGGGGCATTAGACCGCCACCTTGGTTCTGCTGTGTGAGCTTCCACGGGCTTTCCGGTTACTTCTGTCTGGTTTTGTTTCCCTGGCTCATCTGACGGTCTCATCCCCCTGCGTTATATATTATTTGGCGGTCTGGCCTTTGACCGTTATTGTGCTCTGACGCAGGGTCCTTCGACCGTTATTCTCCTGGCAGGTACGCATCCGAGGTGCATTTATTTCCGCAGTTTTTGCTGTGATTTATTGCTTGGGTGATAGTTGACCTCCTTCTTGCTTTGCTCATATCTCCATATCATTGTGTGCACCATTGATTGTTAGATTCTAGGCTAGACTTTGCATGCACTCCGGTGCACATAGGGTCATTCATCTTTTCATACGTTAGATTGCATTTTCCTACCTTGTTATGAGGACCTCTCGTCTCCATATTCCTTGGGGCCGACTAGGAAATCACAGCAGGGACCTCCGTAAGTCCCCGCGAGCCGTGGATTCCCACACGGACGCCGGGCTGGTTGTATCTCTCCCACCCCGTGTCTAGGACTGCATAAGTAAAGTGTGGTTACACTGAGAGTCAAACCAAGTCCCATATCCATCTCCTACTAGGAACCCATTGTTGAGAGCACATATCAATCAATTCACTAAAGTTCCAAAGGAGAAATCATAAGAACCTTGTTGCATCATCTTAAACAACTTGGTTGATCTTTGAGTGCCTTCATCTTTTATCACTTACATCTTGTTAGAATCACCTAAGTTTGGTTGCTTATTGAGTGTTTTTGTGTTGGTTGTTTTTCGCATTGTCAAGGTTGCCCGTTGCATGTGGAGTTGTTTTCGTCCGTCTGAATCATCTTCTCGAGTCAGTTCCTTCTTCACGTTCTATTCTAATCCCCTCTTCGAGTCCACCATGGCATCCTTCAATCCTCCTCGCTCCCAAGAGGACTCTCTTCCTCAAGGGCTCCTTGAAAACCCCCCTAGGGTTATTACATTTTCCTCTGGAGAGGGGACTGCCCCTCTCCCATCCTCCACTTCTATGGAAGGTGGTCAAGTTACCACTTCTCTCTCTACTCCTTCCGCGGGCTCCGTCCTTCATATGATGGCCCAATTGGATCCGACCCAACTCCAAGTTCTATATCAAGCTATGCAAGGGTCCAATGCTTCTCCCTCTGCCACTATCCAAGGTCAATCTAATCCTTCCATTATTGGGCCGTCCGTTCAGCCCACTCCGATTGATCTCACTCTGGTCCAACCCCGGACCATCACTTTCGCTGGCATGGAGATGCGCCAATCTTCTAATTCAGCCCATCAATCTTTCGATAAAGGGAAGTCACCTATCCCTTCCTTTGTCCAGGTGGATCATCACAACTCTGGTTCGGTAGCTCCGCAGCTCCTTATGAACCCTTCCGATTTCTTACGCCCTCAGCAAGGAGTGGCCCAAAATCATTCTAATCCGGGTCTATCTCAGGCCCAATATCCTTCTTATGGGCCTCCTATTTCAACTGTCTATCCGTCCACTCCTTCTTACGGGCTCCCGCCTGTTGCTACAGCCATTCCATCTGCCCCTCAAATACAATCACCATCCTTCACTACCCCTGCTCCCTCCCGAGAGCAGGACTTGTTTGACAAGTGGGCCACCATGCAGCAACAACTCGACTTTCTCCAGAAAAGGGTTGGCCCACAATCCTTGGCCGATATTCCTATTCCGAGCTTCCACAACATCCGCTTCCCTCCGCAATCAGAGCTCCCCAACTATCGCAAGTACGATGGGAACAACAATCCCTTCATCCATGTGAGGGATTTTCTTTATGAATCGACGCAGTTCCAATATGATGATCGCCTCATGGCGTACTTATTCAGCCGATCTTTGGACAGTGTTGCTCTAGAATGGTTCTATTCTCTACCACTGGAAGAGGCCGAGAGTTTCAAGGTAGTAAAGGACAAGTTCATCCAGCGGTTCCAAGACAGGGTCGGCCCTGAATATTCATTTACAGATCTAGTGGCTGAGAAGATGAAGCCGGATGAAGAGTTCACCACCTATGCAGACAGGTGGAGACAAATGGCCGCTAGAGTGCCGGGCCACATTCCGGAGGAAGAGAAGGTCAAACTGCTGATTTCCAATGCCACCCCGACCTTCCGCAACATCCTGGCAATGAATGATATAGATAATATGCATCAACTCTACAGCCGGGCGCGCTTCATCCAGACTCAATTCAAGGACTCCCCTATCCATTCCCTCTTCGAAAATGAAAAGCCCAAGTATCACAAGAAACCACAAGGGCCGGTTACTGAGGGAGTCCAAACAAATGAGCAAGTACAAGCCGTTGCTTTTCCATATCAGGCCGCACCTTTCCGCTACAACCAAAACCCCCGTAATCCACAAAACTCTGCTCCGCAAAACTTCCAAGCCACTCCACAAAACCCTCCCCCCGCCTTCACCATTCCACAAAACACCTTCGCCACACCACAACAACCATCACCACCACCACAATACCATAACGTCCCTCCACCCAACGGCTACAACAACAACAATCCAAATAGTAAGCGCCCGGCTCCCAGGAGAGCCAAGTATCCTCCATTGCCAGAGACACTTACAGATATCTTCTCGGCACTCATGTCAGTAAATGCAATCCAACTTCCTCCGGAACGGCCTGTTTGGAACTCGGCAGTCGATCAGACTAAGTATTGTATGTTCCACCGGCAGCCGGGCCATACCATAGAAGGATGTTTTCAGTTCTGAGATCTGGTATATGACCTTCATGAAGGGCAGAGAATCGATTGGGCCGAAATGCATAGGGCCATTGTTGAGATTAAAGAAAAGAGAAGGCAGCCGCAGGGGCAGCAAGTGCAGCAGCATCAAGCACCGCAGCCGCAGTAGCCACCACAACAGCATCAACCACAGCAAGTACAAGACATGGGCATCCATCAGAACCCGATGCCAAATCATCCACCCGCTCCTCAGCAGCAGCCGCCAGCACGAGCGCAAGTAAACATGGTCTAGCCACCGGCCCCCAACGCCGGATGGTCTTTCAATGATGATGGCGCCACACCGCAGGTCATGGCCCTCCACCATAACCACCGCAATCCTCCCTTCATCATCCCTGCACAGTCGACGCCCTCTCAACTCGTCCTCCCATTCACACCCGCTCCAGCAAATCCTCTACCACTCTCCATTCCATCATACCCTCCATCACCTACTCCCATCACCGTCATCACACCACCACCCAATCCTTCACCCATTCTTACCCAGCCGCTAGCCTTCCCTCCACCCGCATCAACATTCATCACCACCCTGCCTTCAACCCATCCTTCACCCACCATCCGCGCACCACCCATTAACCTCACCAACCCTACGCTCCACCAAACCGCCTCCCCCGCACCACCTATTCCATTCATCCATCCCGCAGGGCCCATCATACTATCTTCAGATGCCGCGGCAAATTATGCTTTGAGGAGTGGTAAGATGTTCCATCGGAATTACGCTACTACTTCTAATCCCCAGTCCTCTCAGCGGTGGCCGAGCAAGAAGAAACTGAACCTTTGCCGGGTACTCAATATGACTTGCTGCATCATCTGGATCGGGTACCCACCAAAATATCTATGCTGGAGCTGATCAAAAGGTCCACCCTTCATCAGGATGCGCTGAGGGACTTCTTACAGAAGGTAATGGTTAGCGAAAACATGGCAGTTGATAGCCTACCAACGGCACTGGCAACTATCTCCAAAGGGCCGGCAATCACATTCTCTGAAACCGAGCTTGCACCTCCGGGGGCTCGGCAAATGCCGCTCTGCATAACAATTACCCTGAACAAAGTCGACATTGAAGGAGCGCTGGTTGACACAGGGGCCTCAATTAATGTTTGCCCACTCAGCACCCTCCGAGCATGCAACATATCTGAAGAGTTACTACGGCCTACCCCCACCACTATAGCAGCATATGACAACTCAAGGCGAGCATGTCACGAGGTAGTCACCATTCAGGCAGAGCTCGGGCCCCTTACTATGGCCGTGGAATTCTATGTTCTTGATATCGACCCTATGTTCAAGGCTATCTTGGGTCGTCCCTGGATTGACACACTCGGCACCGTGCCCTCCACCGCACATCAGTGCATTAAATTCCCCTTCCAAGGGAGGGTCGTCAAAGTTAAGAGCTTATCCACGGTGCAATCCGTTAAGGCTATCTCAGAGCAGGTTCTTCCCACACTTTGGCCAAGCAGCCGGCCCGTTCTGTCAGTGCTGGATTTGAACTTTCCTTAGGCTTACACATCCCCTAAGCCCGTCGCTACTCCAGTTAATGTCAAAGTGAAGCCGCAGATTCGAGATTCAAAGGGGTGGAACATTATATTGAAATTGGGCTATCAACCGGGGAGAGGCCTCGGTGCGCAACTGCAAGGGATGACTAAGCCTATACCTAAGGGAAGAAAAATGGGCAGGAGAGGTCTCGGTTACCGAGAGACAGCACTATCGATGATGGGTGATTCTGGGCCGCTCACCTGGGATTATCGTCAACATTTTGTCAAAGGGCCTCTCCAGCCTGGCACATTAGCTCCAAAGCCGGTTCAGCAAGAAAGGAATACAGTTTGTCCAATTGCCAGTCCCCCTCCATCGCCAGGAGGGTCAGATAGTGACATGCTCGACTACAGTCAGGCCTTACATGGGCTCTTTCATGAGGAAGAATGCCGAAAGCAACAAGAAGTTCGGCTTATGCAGTGGAGGCCGAAGAAGCAGCCCGTGGTTAAATTGCAGAAGGAGGAGAGCTCTCCAATTGTCTGTTCTTGGTCTCCCTCACGCTTCCAATCTATCTTTCAACAAAGGGAGTTCATACCCCGCCTTCCTCCTATCATGATAAATTCATTTTTCATTGATCCACCGAAGATTCTATTCATTCCTTGTGCTTGCGGGAAGTGTCCACGCATTGATCTATCCACTCTGTTTACTCCTCCTCCTCCCAACGCTCAACTCCACGAGATGTGGTTCTCTTCTTCTGATCCCTTCTTTGATTGCATCTTCCCCGAGCTATTCCCTATGCAGCTCCCACCTCCTCCATCTTGCTGTGTAGTCTCCGCTGATCTCCAAAAAAAAACGTCAAATTTGAAACAGAGATTTCAGTGGAAGATTACGCTATCATGTCTCCATCCTCCTCCTCCCAAGGGCACGTGTCCCCTGCTCCTCCCCTTCCACTAGGCCTTTTCTCCCATAGGTTAGGGTTAGGGTCCGTAGAGTCTAGAGGAGTAGAGTCAGTTAGGTCTAGAGAAGTAGGGTCTTGTTCTGGGTCGTCCAACCCTTCCCATTCTAAGCCACGCTCGCTTGCGCATCCTTCCCGATCTGTTCCTGATAGGTTCTTGCAAGATCTAGCTCAGCGGTGTCATGCTCTTTTAAAGTGTCCGGAATTCGTCGCTACAGCAATCGTGATTGAGGATGAAGAGGAAATAGAAGGGGTATGGAGCGACGACGGATTAGGCGTCTATGAGGTCTTGGATGAGAAGGATCCAATAGATGAAGACAGTGATGTAGATAACACTGCCGACTTATATGCACAAGGACTAAAGAGATTCGACCAGCCGTCGACGGCAGTGGATGAACCTACAAAGGAAATCAACTTGGGAATGGAAGAAGACCCAAGGCCCATCATTATTTCTGCTGATCTCCCTTCACAGGTAGAAGAAGATCTAATTAAGGTATTAAGGGAGTATAGTGATTCTTTCGCCTGGTCTTATGAGGACATGCCAGGTCTTGACCCCTCCTTAGTGGAACATCGACTTGTGCTTAAACCAGGGGCAACACCTGTTAAACAACGGTCAAGAAGATTTCACCCCCACATGGCCTTGCGGATCAAGGAAGAGGTCGACAAACTATACAAAGCCAGGTTCGTCAGAGTGGTTTTATATCCTCAGTGGGTGGCGAACATAGTCCATGTTCTCAAGAAGGATGGAAAAGTGCGCATATGCATTGATTTCAGGGATCTAAACAAAGCATGTCCCAAAGATGATTTCCCGCTACCTCATATAGACGTCCTAGTGGATAACACTGCCGGGTATGAAGCTCTGTCATTTATGGACGGGTACTCGGGCTATAATCAGATCCGTCTCGCTCCGGAAGACCAAGAGAAAACTTCCTTCACTACACCCTGGGGCACTGTGGACGCACTTTTTATTACATCTTGGTTTATTTGTTTATTGTACTCTTTTATTGGTTTATTAAGTGCGTGGGCGTGCCAGTCACAAAGTGACGATTTGTTCGGGCTCCGAAGAGCCCATGGTGCGCTCGACCTGACTTCGTCAGACGATTGTGTGGTTCGTGTCGGGACCGAATCCCGTCACGCCATAAAGGTCACGACGTCATTTACATCCCCCATACGAGGGAACACCCTTGATTAATTGCCGAAATTAAGGGCCCTGCGACCGAGAGGATTAATACTAATTACTTGAGGATAAAGAGGAATAAATCACACTAAGGGTCTGCATCGGGATACGAGCCATCGGCCATGTCGGTCACTCATGGACCTTTTCATGTTCGGACACAGGTCCGTGGTAGAAACGTGACGGAAATCGAGGTAAACCCGTTCAAATGTCTGCCGGATGCACGGCAATTTTAATAATGACTCGAAAGGGATCCGGCCTGAGAAACGGGGCGGGAAACGAGTCCGGCTTCTTTGGAATGTTGGCTCAAAGCAAAGTCGGGGCTTGGCCATGTCGGGACAATTCCCTAGACTCAGGCCCGACCTGCGAGGCAGCATTATTGTTTCTTCAGCGCCGGGTCATAGGGAGAGACGGGGCTGCGATATGGGTTTTTATTATTATTATTATTATTCTCTAGGTCTCCAAATATATATATATATTCATATATTTTGTTACTTATTTCCTCTTTATACACTTTTTGGATAATGTCACTATTATATATATATCTATATATATTGTATATTTTTTTATCTATTACACGTATTTTTATTTATTTATTTATTACACGTTCAAAATATATATATATATATATATATATATACATATTCATTTATCCGTTTATTTATTTATTTTGTTAGAACTTTCATATGTTTTATTTATTTATATTTTTTCTTGGTTTATTTTAATTATTATTGCCATTATATTTCTTTTATTTGCATTGGTGCGTATGGAGAAGTGGGCAGGGCTAAGGGGGTGTGTGTGTGCCGACGAAGGTCCGAGAAAGGAGGGCGTATCGAGTAGAGGATGGGGAGCGTGCCGATGAGGGCGTCCCAAGGTGTACCGGTGAAGGGAGAATAGGATGTGCCGGGGAAGGCACTAAGAAGAGTGTGCCGGCGAAGGTAGGAAAGGGTGTGCCGGTGGAGGCCCGAAGGGGATGTACCGGTGAAGGAGTATGGTGGTGGGAGTGTGCCGGTGAAGCAGGATGGAGGTGCACCGTTGAAGGGCTGTTGGAGTGTGCCGCTGGAGGGTTAATAGAGCGTGCCGGTGAAGGTTGGCTCCTCTGTTATTTTGTTTTTAAGGCCTTTCTTTTCTTCTTTTCTTTGAGTTTTGCATAGTTCTATACAAATCTTTCCTCCTTCTTCTTGCGATATGTCATTGTTCTATTCGCTTGATGATCTTATTGTCCTTTGATATGTATTTATTGTCCCATTCGTTCGTTGCGTCCTTTTGCCCTTTTAACGTCTCGTTACTTTCTAACAAAAATTTGGTAGCATCTCCCCTTGACCCGAGCGTAAGGGAGATAAAGGGAACGCGCCCACATGGAGTGGCGGAACCCGACAACTGGAGGTGGGCATCCGAGGGCGGCAACACCTTAATAAAAACTTCGGAAAACACGGAAAAAACGACGAGCCGAAGGTCTCTAAGACTGGACGGGGTGGACTGGGGGTTAGCCAAGGCGTACCGGCCAAGGGCGAGCATAGGGTGCTTAAAGGGGGCGTACCGGTGAAGGGAGGGGCCAGGCGTGCCGCTGAGGACCCAAGAAGGACGTGTACCGCTGGGGGCTTCTATGGGCGTGCCGGCCAAGATGCCGGAAGGGTGTGCCGCTGGGGAGAAAGTGCAGGTGCACTGCTAACAGGGAGGGGTACTGGACCGGTCCAACCTACAGGGACTTCCGGTAAGAGGGAAAGAGATTCAGAGGGGCATACACAGGTGGAGGCATTGGGCTTCGCAGGAGGAGGTTTGTGACCTCGAACCATTCAAGATGACACCACGTCCGGAAGAAACCGTTGGCACGAGGGATGAATGCAAATCCCGGAAAGACAATTAAATGCACTGTGGCCCAAAATAACGAGACGAAGTGAGAACCCATTGAGAGGGAGATGAACTTCATTCAAAGGGAACGGAGGGCTGTAGCCGTCCGCATACATTACAAAAAAAAATGCCCGAGCTAAGGCTATAGGCAAGGAAGAAAGCCAAAGAACAAAAGAACGGAGAGGAGGAAAAACAACGGACAAAAGAGGAGGAGGTGTTGGGGATCGAAGCGGGGACGATCGTCCACCGCTCTTTCCCCCACCTTCCCCTACTACATCAAGCCCTCTCTCTCTCTTACTTTCTCTTCTCGTCGCTTGGACGGCTATCGGAAGACTCCACGCCGGTGCCCTCTCCCTTTCCTCCTCTCTTCTTCTTCTTCTCCTCTGCAACTCTCTCTATTCGTCTCTGCCTGTGGGTCTCCTTTCCCTTCTTCTTCGTCGAAGTAGAGGGGTTTTATACCCCGGGACCAGCGGATGATGGCCGGGGACTGGAGTAGGTGGGGTGACGACACCCCCAGCAAGGTCCAGGTATGGGCCTGCCATGCCTCCGCTGCGCGCCAAGGACTACGAGCGTTAACCGGCATGGTTGGGCCGAACGCTGTGCCGCATGGGGCTGAGGAAGGCGTGCCGCTAGAGAGCCTCACAGGTGTGCCGCCGAAGGCCTTCGCAAGTGTGCCGCTGAGGGGCTTTGAGAGTGTGCCGCTGGAGGTGGTGCTGGGAGTGCCGCTGGAGTGAACAGCAAGCGCGTTGGGTGGAGGCTCTTGCGGGTGTGCCGGCCAAAGGCCACTTGGGGTGTGCCGGCCAAGGTGAGCAGCAAGCGTGCCGGGTGGAGTCCATGGCAAGTGTACCGGCTAGAGGGGCATACGGGTGCACCGGGTGGATGCCATGACTAGTGCACCGGGTAAGAGATGGCATGTGCACCGGTCTAAAGGGTGGGCTGGGTGAAGGCTGTTGGAGGAGCTGGTGGTCTGGTTCCCTCCTGCCGGTGCTGCCGGATGGAGGAGCAGGGGAGTGAACACAGGGACGAGCAGGCAAGGTCTCCCACAGGGGTTGTCGGCGAGCAGAGCGGGATTGCTGAAGCGGGAGCCCAGCATTGCCGGGATTTTGCCTTCCAGATTGTTGTCGGAGACCTTCAGGTACCGCAGTTCAGAGATGCGGGTGATCCTCTCTGGGATTGCACCGCCCAGGTGGTTCACCGAGAGATCCAGGGACTCAACTAATCTGCTCCCTTGAATAGCTCAAGTGGGGCTCAGACTCCTACTCCATTATTAGATGAACAGAGCACCAGTTGTGTACCGGATAAGACCGGACGTGGATCCACGAGAATCTATCAATGCCTCTGTCCGGAAGAACAGCACCAGTCACCCCCCATTTGGGTATCTTACCATGTACTCCACGCTAGACGACGGGTACACTTCCATCTGGTTGTTGTATTGTCCCCAGAGCCGTACCTGCGTTGCTAGGGGAAGGATACGTGCCCGGATGATATCTTGCTCTCATCATCCCCGCTGAGGCACCATCAACAGCTAGTCCGGTCTTTGGGAAGTTGTTGTCCAGTAACTGGTTTGTGAGACCTATGGATAGCAGATACCCTCTGTTGCTGCCGAAGCATAGCTCCGAACTCTGTGCCAGAATCTGATCAGTATTGGGCACAGTAGTGGCTGGACATGTGGCTTTCTCTGCTCGAGAAATGTCATCCTCGGTTGCCTCAATCAACAATTTGTGTGGTGATCTATCTTCTGATGACATCATGGCACTATCCAGCACCAATTTCTTCCTTATGTCACAGCCATGACTGCTTGTAACTGTTTCAATATAAATACGACCAAGTGCTGACCAGCGACGGTGGTCCCCTTGTAAGTGATAGACTTTAGTTGCAAGAGGAGCAGGTGTACCTTCTGCTTCTTTGGAGGAAGAAACTATTCCAGTTTGGTAGTTAATATTGGACTTTGAAACAGCATCTTCGTCTCCCTCCGGGGATTTGGATTTTTTTTCTTGTTCACCAATTGCATAGCCATGGTTATCATGAGTTGCTTGCAACTCTTTTTTTTTCTTGGAGGCCTCTTGTGACTGCTACCCCCATCAAGTTCCACAGTCATATGTTCTGTAGAGTTTATTAATCTGCAGCGTTCTACATGAGTTGCATATTGACCGGCTTTAACTGGCTTCTTACAAACATTGCAACAAACCAGATACAAGGGACCCACCAACAGCCTAGAATCGAATACATGCGTATCTTCTTCTTCAAGTGGATTTGCCCCATCTGCCTCATTGAACTCCCTGTGGATGGTTTGAGCAGCAAGCTTTTCCATGGCAAGCTTCCTCTGCAGTTACTTCAAGATGATTTCTATTTCCCAGAAGCCTCACCATGGCTGCCATCTTCCCCCTTCCAAGCATACATACCATCGAGAAAAGAATAGCATGCACTGTGAAAGCAATTGTTAAACAACACAAGTTGCCATCTACACCTCCTCCTGATACCGAATTATGCAAAGTCGGTGGAATGGGAGAGATGGATGAAGGGTCATCCGATGCTGTGGTCGGTCCGGCGCGGAGAAGACGTGTGCCATCCGGCACAGTGGCTGTGTGCCGTGGGAAGTGGCGCGGGGGTGTGTCGGGGAAGGGCTCTTGCGGGTGTGCCGGTGGAGACCGTTGAAGGTGTGCCGGACAGAACCCCTCGCAGGTGTGTCGGTGGAGTGCTCGGGAGTTGACTCCGTGTTTGCTGTGCCCACGTGTTGGGATGCTGAGGTGTATGCTTAGCAGTTCCCCTTCTCGGCGGATCCCAAGAGCGATGTCTCAGGATCAGAACAATTGCTTCTGATCTAGTATTGGGAATGACCTCCCAAAAGTTGGCTGGCCTTGTCTAAAAAGAAGTGAAAATTAATTGATCGTGACAGGTTAATCCCGTAAATTCATGCATTCTTCTCAGAAATAAAACTTTCTCTTCATTTTCTTTATGGCAAGGATGTCATTGGTTCTCTCGATTTAGTGCCTCATAAACACTTCGACAGGTTCCATCTCCGAGCTCTTCCGTAAGTATATGCTTCTTCGTGATTATATCTTTACACAATGAGCTAACAATTTGTCAACGTGATAAATGGAGCATAAGCATGACTCCATATGCCAGCTATGCAGTGCATTTTACTTGCCCAGGTGTGAAGAATGTTGCTAGATAGTAGCAAGAAATATTGGAAGCCCAAGCCCAATTCTCATGGTACGAATGCTTAAGCATCATCCAAGCCAATATTGAAAAGCACGATTGCAGCCTCTTCTAGCTATTTTAGTTTGAGGAAAACCCCAAAAGATGGTTGCGGACATCCTTTACCAGAATTTCCATCCATCTGTGACAACCATCGGGAAGGAAGCATTGATGCAGAGCAAAGGGACGATCCGCACGAAGGCGATCTCCACGAGCAAGGCTAGAGGTAATGATCTGAAGTAGAAGAAGAAAGAGCAACTGTCATCCGGTGGGAGGTTTGTAACTATCAGGTAGTAAGCAGATGTGTTGATCCGGTAGGAAAGGAGGGAGGCCATCTGGTGGAGTGGTGTGGCGTGTGAGTTATCCGGTGGGAGAAAATGGGGTTTAACCGGTGCGAAGCATGCCACCCTGTACAGTGGTGTGCCGGGTGTAGCGGCGGTGGGAGTGTTATCCGGCGCGGGTTTTTGGATGTTACCCGATACAGTGGGTGTGTGCCGCTGGAGGTGGCCCGTTGGTGGTGTGCCGTGGGGGCTTCACACGGGAGTGTGCCGCGGTGGGAGGCGACTGCACCGGTGAGGGAAAAAAATGAGAGGGAAACAACGGGAGAGAAAGAGAGTGGGCCCCCCTTTTTATTTATTTATTTATTTATAATCATATATATATATATTACTTATATATATATTATCTATTTTATTTTATTTCATTATTATTATTATTATTTTTTTATTTTTTATTTCTTTTTTCTTCTCTCTTTTTGTTTATTTTCCATTATTTATTCTTTCATTTTTTTTAACCTTCTTCTTTTTCTTTGTCTGCTTCAAAATGGCTGGAGTTAGAATGTGCCCGTTGTCCGCAAAAAAATTTGAGTGTCCACAAATGCCCCCCACCCGCAGGTGCCGAGAGGGAGGGACGAACAAGTGGGGCCTGCGGGTGTAGCTCATTATCATTCATCATCATTTTCTTTCTTTCTTTTTTTTCCCCTTTTTTCTTTTTTCTTCTTCTTTTTTTTCTTTTTTCTTCTTCCCCTTTTTTTCTCTCTTCTTTTTTTTCTTTCTTCTTTTTTTCCCCTTTTTTTTTCTTCTTTTTTTTTTCTTCTTTTTTTTTTCTCTTCTTCTTTTTTTTTGAAGGACTCCGGACAGCTGTCGATTTGGATGCCGATGGTGAGGATAGCTGTTGGCTCAGAAATCGATAGTTGAATAGCTGTCAGCCGAGGGGCCGATAATTGGATAGCCGTTGACTCGGAGGTCAACAACTGTAGAGATGTCGGCTCAAAGGTCGATAATTGAATAGTTGTCGGCTCAGAAACCGATAATTAAAAAGTTGTCGGCTCAAGGGCCGATAAAGCGGGGGTAGTTGTCGGCTTAGAAGCCGATATATTGAAAAGCTGTCGGCTCAGAGGTCGATAATTATGAAGCTGTCGGCTCAGGGGCCGATAATTGAAGAGCTGTCGGCTATGAGGCCGATAATTTAAAGCTATTGGCTCAGGAGCCAATACGTGAATAGCTGTCAACTTAGAAGTCGATAATTGGGCAGCTGTCGGCTGAGATGCCGATAATCGAATAGCTGTCGACTCAGGGGCCGATAATTGAAGAGTTGCCAGCTCTGAGGTCGATGATTGAAAAGGTGTCGGTTCTGAGGCCGATAATTGAAAAGCTGTCGGCTTAGAAACCGATAATTGGGTAGCTGTCGGCTCAGAGGCCGATAATTGAAAAGCTGTCGGCTCAGGGGCCGATAATTGAAAAGATGTATTTTATTATCACCATTCGTTTCTTTCATTTCTTTTCCTTTCATTCATTTCGGTCATTCATTTTTGTTATACGGTCTCCGTCTGTTTTCTTCTTTCTTTTTTTCTCTCTTTTTTTTCTTTCCTTTTTTCTCTATCTCTCTTTTGTTTACTGATGATGATTCTTTTGTTTTTTTTATTTTTTGTCTTATTTACTTTTCGGTTGTTTTATTTTTTGTTGTTTTGTTTATTTGTTTGTTGTTGTTTTTTATTTATTTTTTATTTATAATCGCTTGGCTTGTTCAACCCCTCCCTCTTTTCCTTGATTCACCTCTTATTGTTCATTCTTCTTTTTATTCATTCATCCATTTTGTTTATTTCATTCGTTCTTATTTTACCCAAGCACAGAGGCATGCATGCATTCATCATGGCAGGCATAATGTAAGTACATATAAGGTAATTCCCCTCTCTCGGGGATAGAATAGGGACAATGCCCATAATTCACAGACCAAGTGCGGTTCATGGAGCACAGCTAAAGGGGGTGCGCACACGCAACAGGGACACCGCATAGCCTATGTTCATAGTCAAAACTACAATTCACCCAAGACAATTCTCTGTGACGTGGGGGTGCAGGCGTGTGAGCAATAAACCCTGAATATAGGGATATGCAGGCTTTCTAAGTAATACTCGAGGACTACTCTATCGCCCGCAGGTTCATTTTTGGTTCTCGACTTTCGGTAGCTTCGCACAGCCCCCTTGTATATTCTATATTTTGGTTGCAGACTTCACCGTTCGACGCGAGTTTCCTCATTTATTTCAGTGGAGATTCCCGACTACTGGGATTCATCTTTATTAAAATTGCTTCACCATTTCGCGCGAGTCTCCTCATTTGTTTCAGTGGGGATTCCCGGCTACTCGGATTCACATTAACAGAATTTGCTTCACCATTTCGCGCGAGTCTCCTCATTTGTCTCAATGGGGATTCCCGACTACTCGGCTCCGCGTTTCTCTCTTTCTCTTTTTTTTCCTTTCTCTCTTTTTTTCTCTCATTTTTTTTTACAGTGGGGGTAGGCAGCTTTTTCCTCACGATTATCTTTCATGTGAGTGCAGGCATTAGAGCGTCCATAGAGTGTTAGGAGAAAAACCTGAAATCCCTATGGTCAAAGCTTATTGATTCACGTTATGTGCGGAGTGTAGGAGTTTGTCTCGGGTGAATTTGTAAGTTCTGCTAACGGCACAGCTATGACTCTTCCCCTCCGACGTGTGCATTCACCAAAGCTGGTTTCTTCCCCCCTCAGGATGCGACATGTCACGCACCTATCTAGAGTTAAGGCAATGTTATATATTCAAGGAGTTTCAGTCCTAGAATGTCCAAGGAAAGTGTATTATGCTATATTACAGGCAAACATGCAAGTGTAAGTATTCAAAATCAGAACCATGCAAGAGTTTTTTTTTATTATTATTTGTTTTGCTTCTTTGTTTGTTTGTTATTTTATTTATTTATTTATTTTTATGTATTCTTCTCTTTTTTTATTTGGTCTCATTTTGTTGGTTTGTTTATTTTTCTTTTTATTTGTTTATTATGTGTTTTTTTATTTGTTTATTTATCTTTTGTGTTTTTTATTGGTTCATTATTTTCTTATTTTTTTTATTATACCCTTTTTATTTATTTGTTTGTTGTTTTTATTTTTGTTATTTTATATATATATATATATTTTTGTGGTGGATCCTGGTAGGATGAAGAATTGGCATTAATCGAAAATATTTTTTGTTTAGATAGCAATTCTGGTCAAGGTATGGTGTTCATTGGGTTAGACGGAATGTCATGACGCCAACTTTATGGAGGCTGTTGTTTTCTTTTTTGTTCTCTGGCTGGGGAAGGATCTGGACCAAAGTGAAAGGTTTTTTTTAGGTGGCGAAAGGCCGAAGGCGGGATTGTTTATTAATTCGACATCTGTCAGCTTGAATACCGATGGTTGAGAAGCTGTCGGCTTAGCAGGCGATAATTAGGAAGCTGTCGGCTCGGGGGCCGATGGTTGAATAGCTGTCGGCATGGGAACCAATAATTGGATAGTTGTTGGCATGGGGGCCAATAGTTGTATAGCTGTCGGCTCAGAAACCGATAATTGAATAGTTGTCGGCTGAGGGGCCGATGATTAAAAAGCTGTTGGCACGGGAGCCAATAATTGGATAGCTGTCGGCATGGGAGCCAATGATTGGATAGTTGTTGGCATGGGGGCCAATAGTTGTATAGCTGTCGGCTCAGAAACCGATAATTGAATAGCTGTCGGCTGAGGGGCCGATAATTAAAAAGTTGTTGGCACGGGAGCCAATAGTTGGATAGCTGTCGGCATGGGAGCCAATGATTGGATAGCTGTTGGCATGAGAGCCAATAATTGTATAGCTGTTGGCATGGGAGCCAATAATTGGATAGCTGTCGGTATGGGAGCCAATAATTGGATAGCTGTTGGCATGGGAGCCAATAATTGGATAGCTGTTGGCATGGGAGCCAATAATTATAAAGCTGTCGGCTTAAGAGTCGATGGTTGAAAAGCTGTTGGCTCAAGAGCCAATAAACGGATAGCTGTCGGCTTGGAAATCGATAATTGAATAGCTGTCGGCTCGGGGGCCGATAATTGAAGAGCTGTCGGCTTAATACCGATAGTTAAAAGCTGTCGACTTAGGCGTCGATAATTAGAAAGCTGTCGGCTTAAATACCGATGATTAGGAAGCTATCGGCTTAAATGCCAATAAATACAAAACCTAAACATTCTTGAGTACCTTCAAACAGTTGTCGGTCTGATCACCGATGGTTGGAATGTTAGTTGAGGAGCTGTCGACCCCAAAGGCTGATAATCCAAGAGCTTCAGGATTGTTGCATATTCCGCCGTCTCTTTTCCGCATGAAATGACCTACGAGGGGTCATGACGGGTGAGAGCGCATCATCTTCGACGAGCCACGATCACCTCTGTCTCTATCTGCTTCAGCATTTGCCCCCAGAATATGGTACCACCTGTATTCTGGTTCCTTTTTGGCTTTTACTACAGTTCAGGGAGTTTGAGATGTCCCTCATAGTGCATTGCTCTTCAACTGGCATGGTGAAGCCGTGCTGGCCGTCCTTTTGAGGTTGGGCATTTGGTGAGGACGCGGCGGGTCCACTCTGTGCTCGCCTATGTGTAGTTCGCCCTTCCGAATCAGACTTTCAATGATATCTTTGGACACATAACAATCCTCAATCGGGTGCCCCCTGTGTTGGTGATAAGGGCAAAATTGAGGGTCGTCTTTCCATTTGGCATCGCTCGACCTGTTGGGCTCCGGGAGGACAACCTTGCCACATGCACGGGCCCATTCGAACAACATTTGAGTTTTCTCCTTAGAGAAGGAATAAGGTTTCTTCATCTTGTCCCTCAGCGAGGGCGCTTGTTCAGCAGGCTGAATGGGAGGAACCCCGGCTGCCCCTTTTATTTGCTTCTGCTGTGTTTCGAAAGCCCCAGAATTTGAGATGCATAGTCCCTTTTGCACCAGATGCTTGCCGGCTGGTCTATTCTCCCGGCCCGGGGTAGTAGCAGCCGAGCAATACTTTGTCAGGAAAACCTCGGCATCGGCTGCCAGCTCACTTAGCTGTTCAAAGGTTCTGACTTTGATGTCCATCACCCTTTGTAGGATTTCATCTTTTAGATTTCTCTCACATCTCCGAATGATGTCTTCGCAATTCGGAGGGCTCCTGCATCTTTCATGGGGGTCTCCCACTCTTCTTATATAGCATGGGGCGGACCCATCGTCTTTTTGCCCAGTCTCATATAATTTTGCCTCGGTAAATTCTCCCTCAGTCGACTTCGTTTCTTCTGTTCGCCTCTCACTTGGCTTATTCATTGCCGCCGGAACTGTCGGATCCAGGTGTGGGTTGGGTGGGTTTAAGCCCATCTCTCCCATTTTTATCTTCATTATTTCGAGCTCCTGGAGTAACTCCATTATAAGAGTGGGCTCAAGTTGGCAGGAGCTAGAGATGCTGCCCCCCGCCTGGAATTCAGGCAAGACCATAATTCCTCTGGATCCGTGATCAGACACGTTCAATGTTTGAGACCTTGATATTCTTGCCCCCACACCCCTGCGTGAGGGAGCATGATGGCATACTTCTTCATGAGACAGCAAAGAGTGCCCCCACGCCTCTCGAGGCTGGTCGGCATAGCGAGAGGTGGAAGCTTCAGGTTGGGTCATCTGGGTCGGCACGAAGCATATCTCTTCATCTTCTGCTTCTTCAGTCATTCGGTCTGGGTTGGTTGATAATGTGTTGCAAGAGAAGGCAACGCCTCCCTTTTTACCCTTTGACTTTTTCTTCTTCTTCCCCTCGGCGGCTGGTATATGCCCCCACACCGGGTCATCTTGCAGTTGCTGGTTTATGGACACCATGTTGATGGCCCTTTTAAAGTCGGGAAGTTCGTGAGGGCATGGAGGATCCACTCTGGATTCGCCCATCTGGAGCTCTCCTCTCTTGATCATACCTTCGACAATGTCTTTAAACACATAACAGTCTTCAATGGAGTGCCCAAGCATTTGATGATATGGGCAAAAATGGGGGTCGTCTTTTCTTCTAAGATCACCTAGCCTTTTCGGCTCTATCAGGGTGACCTTATTGTATCTGGTGGCCCATTCAAACAAGTGTCGGGTCTTCTCCTTAAGAAAGGAGTAAGGCTTCATCATTTTGGCCCGCAAGGGAGGCCCTTCTTGCTGTTCGGCAGGTTTAGCCGGAGGAGGGCCGACGAAGACCCCTTCGTCTTTATTTCTTTGCCGTCCGAACACCCTGAAGTCAACTGTATGAACTTCTTCAGGCATGGGCCGTTTGCCGACTGATTCAGCCTTCTGGCTAAAAGCCACAGGGATAGAGGAGAGGAAAGCCTCGATTTCTGCCACCACACTGTTTAGTCGGCCAAATGACCTGATTTCAATTCCAATCATCTTTTCGAGGATCTCCCGCTTCAAATTTTGTTTGCAGATTTGCACTGCGTCTTCTTGGTGTGGCGGCCGTTTGCATCTCATGCTGAGATTCCGCCATCTTTTAATATATTCCAAAGCAGTTTCGTCATTCTTCTGCTTGGAAGTATACAATTCGGCCATGGTTATTTCTCTTTCGGCAACGTGAAATCGTTCCCGAAACTTCTTTTGCATATCTGGCCAACCGTCAATGGACCCAACTAGCAAATTTGAATACCACTCAAAAGCGAGTCCTGTGAGGGAAGACCCAAAGAACTTGAGCAGGTAAGATTCATCTGCTGCCAAGTCACCCATTACATTGATATAGTAGGCTATGTGTTCTTTCGGCGAACCATGTCCGTCAAACATGTCAAACTTCGGCGGCTTGCTGACGCCGGGAGGTAACCTTCTGGCAGCGTGGTGGACAGGGTAAGGTACCTTGTACACATCAAAAGCGGCATAATCTTTGTTGCCCCTGTAGGTCAGCTTCTCTTCAATCATCCGATCTATCATCATTTTACTCGCCATCACTTGGTCGACCGAGCCTGGGTGGAGGTGGGCTTGCTGCACCTACGGTGTCGCCACCGTTGCCTGAGGTGTAACGGCAATCCCATGGTATGAGAGCACTGGGGGTTGCGCCATAGTGGTAGTGTGCTGTTGCTGGGAGGGAGTGCCCCCTGTGTAGTTAGGCACCGGTTGAGCCGCAGTCGCCTGTGGGAAAGCCTCGAGGATTTGGCCATTGTTTCCCTGTGTCTCAGAGGGGACTTCGGGGTGCTTGGCAGTAGAAACTTGTGAATTCTTTTCATTTAGCTGCTTCTTCAGTAGTTCAATCTCCTGTCGATATTCCTGCAACAGCCTCAACATTGTAGGGTCATGCATGGAGGGGTTGAGGGGGACGCCTCTTTCTTCCGCTGGAATTTCTTCGGATGGCGTGGATGCTCTCCCACTATCACCTTTAGCCGTGATCACATTTACAACCATCGTGACCAGGCCTGCATCTATTTCTTCAGCACGGACTGGTGCCACATCATCATGATTCCCGGGCAAGGACTCGCAGTGGGCGGCCACCACAGCCCTATTGTAGGTGAGTATTGCGGCTCGTCGCCCCCGGACTTTACTCATAGCCTTCACAGCTTCTAGGGGTTGCTGTATCCCCAAAGTGGTACTGTCGAGGTTATGGGAGTGCCCCTGGACAGCCCGAACAATATGACTCCGCCCTTTAGCAAGGCGGATGAGAGCTCGTGGCACGTTGATTGGTGCCAAAATTTTGTGGGCGAAGCAGCCTCGCCTGGTCATCCCACCTTGTTCTTCATTATGTGGGTGAGTCTCGGCTCGATGGATGCGTGGCTGGAGAGTTAGCCTCCGGGAAGCTTGGGTCAACACCCTTGTCTTCTCTTCTATTTCTCTTTCTCTTCCTGGAGTCGAGGCCCGCGGCTGCTTGGGCACCCAGGTTTCTTTAAAACCGATTGGCTTAGGGGCCAACCTCCCCTTTGACTTGGACCCGCAACGGTCCGGCTTCTCTTGGGCCAGCAATTGGAAGGAGTTCCGTACTGGAACGGTTGGTACGATGCGGTCTGGCATTACTTCAGACCTCCGTCCGTCAAGGTGAACTCGGACGCTCCCGACGGTCATGGATTTCCCGGAACTGGAGATTCGGCGCCACGGGGTAGCGCCAGCATTGTTCCTTCGGAGCCTCCTCCGGTGAGACGCCAATCCCTGGTGAGGTGGGCTGACAGTCTGGTGCACGTGGTGCCCGTTGCAGCTTAGCGTCCCGGTTGGGACGGTGTTGTTGTTTCTGGCCGAGGCTCGGTCTGCAGCAGCTTCAGTAACTCCCTGGGTGGGAGCGTTGATCTTGGGCTTGTCGGACGCCTCCACGTCCAGTATGTTGACGAAGGCCACCCCAAGGAAGTTGGGGAAGCCAACCACAGGAGGAAAGCTCCCGAAGTTGAGGGAGATAGCGAGGTAGCCACCCCTGACGTGGCTCTCGGCGGGCTGGGAACCGAAGGTGCTCGCCATCCTTGGTGTCAAAGTGCGATTCTCCTGCATTTGCAAAAAAAAATAGCGCAATTAGTATTACAAGAAGGGGACCGCGGGGCCCCTAATTTCGGCAAAGAGATGAAGGGTGGATTGGTCCCACCGGGCGTGCCAGAGTTGTGGACGCACTTTTTATTACATCTTGGTTTATTTGTTTATTGTACTCTTTTATTGGTTTATTAAGTGCGTGGGCGTGCCAGTCACAAAGTGACGATTTGTTCGGGCTCCGAAGAGCCCATGGTGCGCTCGACCTGACTTCGTCAGACGATTGTGTGGTTCGTGTCGGGACCGAATCCCGTCGCGCCATAAAGGTCACGACGTCATTTACATCCCCCATACGAGGGAACACCCTTGATTAATTGCCGAAATTAAGGGCCCTGCGACCGAGAGGATTAATACTAATTACTTGAGGATAAAGAGGAATAAATCACACTAAGGGTCTGCATCGGGATACGAGCCATCGGCCATGTCGGTCACTCATGGACCTTTTCATGTTCGGACACAGGTCCGTGGTAGAAACGTGACGGAAATCGAGGTAAACCCGTTCAAATGTCTGCCGGATGCACGGCAATTTTAATAATGACTCGAAAGGGATCCGGCCTGAGAAACGGGGCGGGAAACGAGTCCGGCTTCTTTGGAATGTTGGCTCAAAGCAAAGTCGGGGCTTGGCCATGTCAGGACAATTCCCTAGACTCAGGCCCGACCTGCGAGGCAGCATTATTGTTTCTTCAGCGCCGGGTCACAGGGAGAGACGGGGCTGCGATATGGGTTTTTATTATTATTATTATTATTCTCTAGGTCTCCAAATATATATATATATTCATATATTTTGTTGCTTATTTCCTCTTTATACACTTTTTGGATAATGTCACTATTATATATATATCTATATATATTGTACATTTTTTTATCTATTACACGTATTTTTATTTATTTATTTATTACACGTTCAAAATATATATATACATATACATATTCATTTATCCGTTTATTTATTTATTTTGTTAGAACTTTCATATGTTTTATTTATTTATATTTTTTCTTGGTTTATTTTAATTATTATTGCCATTATATTTCTTTTATTTGCATTGGTGCGTATGGAGAAGTGGGCAGGGCTAAGGGGGTGTGTGTGTGCCGACGAAGGTCCGAGAAAGTAGGGCGTACCGAGTAGAGGATGGGGAGCGTGCCGATGAGGGCGTCCCAAGGTGTACCGGTGAAGGGAGAATAGGATGTGCCGGGGAAGGCACTAAGAAGAGTGTGCCGGCGAAGGTAGGAAAGGGTGTGCCGGTGGAGGCCCGAAGGGGATGTACCGGTGAAGGAGTATGGTGGTGGGAGTGTGCCGGTGAAGCAGGATGGAGGTGCACCGTTGAAGGGCTGTTGGAGTGTGCCGCTGGAGGGTTAATAGAGCGTGCCGGTGAAGGTTGGCTCCTCTGTTATTTTGTTTTTAAGGCCTTTCTTTTCTTCTTTTCTTTGAGTTTTGCATAGTTCTATACAAATCTTTCCTCCTTCTTCTTGCGATATGTCATTGTTCTATTCGCTTGATGATCTTATTGTCCTTTGATATGTATTTATTGTCCCATTCGTTCGTTGCGTCCTTTTGCCCTTTTAACATCTCGTTACTTTCTAACAAAAATTTGGCAGCATCTCCCCTTGACCCGAGCGTAAGGGAGATAAAGGGAACGCGCCCACATGGAGTGGCGGAACCCGACAACTGGAGGTGGGCGTCCGAGGGCGGCAACACCTTAATAAAAACTTCGGAAAACACGGAAAAAACGACGAGCCGAAGGTCTCTAAGACTGGACGGGGTGGACTGGGGGTTAGCCAAGGCGTACCGGCCAAGGGCGAGCATAGGGTGCTTAAAGGGGGCGTACCGGTGAAGGGAGGGGCCAGGCGTGCCGCTGAGGACCCAAGAAGGACGTGTACCGCTGGGGGCTTCTATGGGCGTGCCGGCCAAGATGCCAGAAGGGTGTGCCGCTGGGGAGAAAGTGCAGGTGCACTGCTAACAGGGAGGGGTACTGGACCGGTCCAACCTACAGGGACTTCCGGTAAGAGGGAAAGAGATTCAGAGGGGCATACACAGGTGGAGGCATTGGGCTTCGCAGGAGGAGGTTTGTGACCTCGAACCATTCAAGATGACACCACGTCCGGAAGAAACCGTTGGCACGAGGGATGAATGCAAATCCAGGAAAGACAATTAAATGCACTGTGGCCCAAAATAACGAGACGAAGTGAGAACCCATTGAGAGGGAGATGAACTTCATTCATAGGGAACGGAGGGCTGTAGCCGTCCGCATACATTACAAAAAAAAATGCCCGAGCTAAGGCTATAGGCAAGGAAGAAAGCCAAAGAACAAAAGAACGGAGAGGAGGAAAAACAACGGACAAAAGAGGAGGAGGTGTTGGGGATCGAAGCGGGGATGATCGTCCACCGCTCTTTCCCCCACCTTCCCCTACTACATCAAGCCCTCTCTCTCTCTTACTTTCTCTTCTCGTCGCTTGGACGGCTATTGGAAGACTCCACGCCGGAGCCCTCTCCCTTTCCTCCTCTCTTCTTCTTCTTCTCCTCTACAACTCTCTCTATTCGTCTCTGCCTGTGGGTCTCCTTTCCCTTCTTCTTCATCGAAGCAGAGGGGTTTTATACCCCGGGACCAGCGGATGATGGCCGGGGACTGGAGTAGGTGGGGTGACGACACCCCCAGCAAGGTCCAGGTATGGGCCTGCCATGCCTCCGCTGCGCGCCAAGGACTACGAGCGTTAACCGGCATGGTTGGGCCGAACGCTGTGCCGCTGGGGGCTGAGGAAGGCGTGCCGCTAGAGAGCCTCACAGGTGTGCCGCCGAAGGCCTTCGCAAGTGTGCCGCTGAGGGGCTTTGAGAGTGTGCCGCTGGAGGTGGCGCTGGGAGTGCCGCTGGAGTGAACAGCAAGCGCGTTGGGTGGAGGCTCTTGCGGGTGTGCCGGCCAAAGGCCACTTGGGGTGTGCAGGCCAAGGTGAGCAGCAAGCGTGCCGGGTGGAGTCCATGGCAAGTGTACCGGCTAGAGGGGCATACGGGTGCACCGGATGGATGCCATGACTAGTGCACCGGGTAAGAGATGGCAGGTGCACCGGTCTAAAGGGTGGGCTGGGTGAAGGCTGTTGGAGGAGCTGGTGGTCTGGTTCACTCCTGCCGGTGCTGCCGGATGGAGGAGCAGGGGAGTGAACACAGGGACGAGCAGGCAAGGTCTCCCACAGGGGTTGTCGGCGAGCAGAGCGGGATTGCTGAAGCGGGAGCCCAGCATTGCCGGGATTTTGCCTTCCAGATTGTTGTCGGAGACCTTCAGGTACCGCAGTTCAGAGATGCGGGTGATCCTCTCTGGGATTGCACCGCCCAGGTGGTTCACCGAGAGATCCAGGGACTCAACTAATCTGCTCCCTTGAATAGCTCAAGTGGGGCTCAGAATCCTACTCCATTATTAGATGAACAGAGCACCAGTTGTGTACCGGATAAGACCGGACGTGGATCCACGAGAATCTGTCAATGCCTCTGTCCGGAAGAACAACACCAGTCACCCCCCATTTGGGTATCTTACCATGTACTCCACGCTAGACGACGGGTACACTTCCATCTGGTTGTTGTATTGTCCCCAGAGCCGTACCTGCGTTGCTAGGGGAAGGATACGTGCCCGGATGATATCTTGCTCTCATCATCCCCGCTGAGGCACCATCAACAGCTAGTCCGGTCTTTGGGAAGTTGTTGTCCAGTAACTGGTTTGTGAGACCTATGGATAGCAGATACCCTCTGTTGCTGCCGAAGCATAGCTCCGAACTCTGTGCCAGAATCTGATCAGTATTGGGCACAGTAGTGGCTGGACATGTGGCTTTCTCTGCTCGAGAAATGTCATCCTCGGTTGCCTCAATCAACAATTTGTGTGGTGATCTATCTTCTGATGACATCATGGCACTATCCAGCACCAATTTCTTCCTTATGTCACAGCCATGACTGCTTGTAACTGTTTCAATATAAATACGACCAAGTGCTGACCAGCGACGGTGGTCCCCTTGTAAGTGATAGACTTTAGTTGCAAGAGGAGCAGGTGTACCTTCTGCTTCTTTGGAGGAAGAAACTATTCCAGTTTGGTAGTTAATATTGGACTTTGAAACAGCATCTTCGTCTCCCTCCGGGGATTTGGATTTTTTTTCTTGTTCACCAATTTCATAGCCATGGTTATCATGAGTTGCTTGCAACTCTTTTTTTTTCTTGGAGGCCTCTTGTGACTGCTACCCCCATCAAGTTCCACAGTCATATGTTCTGTAGAGTTTATTAATCTGCAGCGTTCTACATGAGTTGCATATTGACCGGCTTTAACTGGCTTCTTACAAACATTGCAACAAACCAGATACAAGGGACCCACCAACAGCCTAGAATCGAATACATGCGTATCTTCTTATTCAAGTGGATTTGCCCCATCTGCCTCATTGAACTCCCTGTGGATGGTTTGAGCAGCAAGCTTTTCCATGGCAAGCTTCCTCTGCAGTTACTTCAAGATGATTTCTATTTCCCAGAAGCCTCACCATGGCTGCCATCTTCCCCCTTCCAAGCATACATACCATCGAGAAAAGAATAGCATGCACTGTGAAAGCAATTGTTAAACAACACAAGTTGCCATCTACACCTCCTCCTGATACCGAATTATGCAAAGTCGGTGGAATGGGAGAGATGGATGAAGGGTCATCCGGTGCTGTGGTCGGTCAGGCGCGGAGAAGACGTGTGCCATCCGGCACAGTGGCTGTGTGCCGTGGGAAGTGGCGCGGGGGTGTGTCGGGGAAGGGCTCTTGCGGGTGTGCCGGTGGAGACCGTTGAAGGTGTGCCGGACAGAACCCCTCGCAGGTGTGTCGGTGGAGTGCTCGGGAGTTGACTCCGTGTTTGCTGTGCCCACGTGTTGGGATGCTGAGGTGTATGCTTAGCAGTTCCCCTTCTCGGCGGATCCCAAGAGCGATGTCTCAGGATCAGAACAATTGCTTCTGATCTAGTATTGGGAATGACCTCCCAAAAGTTGGCTGGCCTTGTCTAAAAAGAAGTGAAAATTAATTGATCGTGACAGGTTAATCCCGTAAATTCATGCATTCTTCTCAGAAATAAAACTTTCTCTTCATTTTCTTTATGGCAAGGATGTCATTGGTTCTCTCGATTTAGTGCCTCATAAACACTTCGACAGGTTCCATCTCCGAGCTCTTCCGTAAGTATATGCTTCTTCGTGATTATATCTTTACACAATGAGCTAACAATTTGTCAACGTGATAAATGGAGCATAAGCATGACTCCATATGCCAGCTATGCAGTGCATTTTACTTGCCCAGGTGTGAAGAATGTTGCTAGATAGTAGCAAGAAATATTGGAAGCCCAAGCCCAATTCTCATGGTACGAATGCTTAAGCATCATCCAAGCCAATATTGAAAAGCACGATTGCAGCCTCTTCTAGCTATTTTAGTTTGAGGAAAACCCCAAAAGATGGTTGCGGACATCCTTTACCAGAATTTCCATCCATCTGTGACAACCATCGGGAAGGAAGCATTGATGCAGAGCAAAGGGACGATCCGCACGAAGGCGATCTCCACGAGCAAGGCTAGAGGTAATGATCTGAAGTAGAAGAAGCAAGAGCAACTGTCATCCGGTGGGAGGTTTGTAACTATCAGGTAGTAAGCAGATGTGTTGATCCGGTAGGAAAGGAGGGAGGCCATCTGGTGGAGTGGTGTGGCGTGTGAGTTATCCGGTGGGAGAAAATGGGGTTTAACCGATGCGAAGCATGCCACCCTGTACAGTGGTGTGCCGGGTGTAGCGGCGGTGGGAGTGTTATCCGGCGCGGGTTTTTGGATGTTACCCGATACAGTGGGTGTGTGCCGCTGGAGGTGGCCCGTTGGTGGTGTGCCGTGGGGGCTTCACACGGGAGTGTGCCGCGGTGGGAGGCGACTGCACCGGTGAGGGAAAAAAATGAGAGGGAAACAACGGGAGAGAAAGAGAGTGGGCCCCCCCTTTTATTTATTTATTTATTTATAATCATATATATATATATTACTTATATATATATTATCTATTTTATTTTATTTCATTATTATTTATTTTATTTTTTTATTTTTTATTTCTTTTTTCTTCTCTCTTTTTGTTTCTTTTCCATTATTTATTCTTTCATTTTTTTAACCTTCTTCTTTTTCTTTGTCTGCTTCAAAATGGCTGGAGTTAGAATGTGCCCGTTGTCCGCAAAAAAATTTGAGTGTCCACAGGCACGTATTGTTATGTAGTTATGCCATTTGGTTTGAAAAATGCAGGTGCCACCTATCAAAGGGTGATGATGGCCATCTTCCACGATATGATGCACATATATATGGAAGCTTATGTGGATGACATCTTGGTGAAGTCAAGAACAAAAGAAGAACACCCCTTTATCCTGGCTAAGGTGCAGCAGAGAGCCAGGGAGTACAAGCTTAAGATGAATCCGAAGAAGTATGTATTCGGAGTCTCCTCAAGGAAGTTGTTAGGGTTCATAGTGAGCAAACGGGGGATCCAGATTGATCCTAATAAAGCACAGGCCGTCATGGATATGCCTCCGCCAAAGAATATTACGGAACTTCGAGGACTGATTGGTAGACTGTAATTCATTAGAAGATTTATATCTCAGCATTCTCAGAGGTGTCGTCCGTTTTATGAATTGCTTAAGGCGGGGGTCAAGTTCGAATGGAATCAAGATTGTCAGAAGGCCTATGAGGACCTCAAAGAGTATCTGTCCAATCCCCCGGTTTTGCAACCTCCTGTCCCTGGGAAACCCCTAATCCTATACATCTCGGTTATTGAGGACTCCCTAGGGGCGGTTTTAGCACAAGTCGATGATGAAGGGAAAGAGCGGGCTGCGTACTACCTCTCTCGACTGTTTAATCCAGCTGAATCCAGGTACACCGCTATGGAGAAGACTTGTGCCGCCTTAGTGTGGGTAGCTTAGAAGCTTAAACATTACTTTCTCGCCCACCCAGTTAGGTTGATCTCTAGAATGGCCCCGATCCGTTATCTCTTAGAAAAACCCATCCTTTCTAGTAGGTTGGCTCGCTGGCAGAGCTTCCTCTCTCAGTTCGACATCACCTTTGTTGTTCAGAAGGCAGTCAAAGGATATGCCATTGCTTTTTTTTTTTAATCCAAAGAAGCCCTACCTAGAGGTAGATGGGGGCCATCGACCTCTAGGGGGTGAATTTTATTGCTGAAAAAATGAATAGATATTACATCATACGGATGCTAGGCATACCCAGCTTATCCATTCGAGCCTCTCCCTTTATAAAAGAGGGTAACTCATTGTGGGAGAAAAAAACATTACATTTAGTGGAGCAGGCTAAGGAAGCCAAAAGATCTGCAACTTTGTTTCCTTCTCTGTAGGTATGAATAATCTTGTCACCTTGAGTAGTAGATCTCCAAATCACTCTTGCATATGAAAGAATGGACCAAGGACAAGGGAAGTCCTTGTTTATAACTCTAACCAGAACTTGTGAATCACATTCTATATAGGCAGGAAGTTCTGAAATAGTATGCAAATAGTGGATGCCATCAGTAAGAGCTCTAGCCTCTGCAACAAGACTGTTGGCCTGTCCATAGAAATGGGAAAAAGCTAGGAGAACGTTTCCATGGTAATCTCTAATGACACCACCTCCTCCTGATGTTCCATCTGACTTGCACGCCCCATCGGTATTTAATTTTAAGAAGGGCCAGGGAGGGGACACCCATTTGATAACTTTCAGTTGTGCACTGCTTGGTCTTGAGACAGCAATCCCTAGTGAGTCAAAAATCCTTCGGTTATTAGTATCATACTCTTTGTAAGAAGCACAAGAACAGGCCTGCTTCACTTTTGCTTTGATTCGGTGAAGGATGCTGTTTTTGGACAAAGCACTGCCTTCATATCGCACATGATTCCTAGCTCTCCATATTTCCCAGCAGCCAAAGTCAATCACAGCTAGGATTAGAATGCCAAAAGCAGAATTCAACTTAATTTGAGAGGCAGCGTTTGAAATGAGTGATAAAACAGAGTTTCCTTCTATTGGCAGCCCCTCAGATTTGAAGAAATACCAAATATGGGAAGCTAATTCACTGTGAATAAAAAGATGATTTTGGGTTTCTCCCTGATGAACCTGGCAGCAAGCACACATGGAGCACATTTGAACACCCAAACGTTGGACATTTATGTCAACATGGAGACTATTATGAAGCAATTTCCATAAGTGAATCGATATTTTGATAGGTAGCCAAGGAGACCAAAGTCTTGGCCAGAGAGTGAAAGGCTGATTGATAGCATTTTCAGAGAGCACTTTGTATGTAGAAGCCACCGAGCATTTACCTGTGGAGGATAGGCTCCAAGCCGGGAAATCATCATAGGGGGTAAGAGTGGTGTGAAGAATAGCTGAAAGGAGATGGGCAGGCATAAAACTGTTCAGTAGTTCAGTTTCCTCGCTTGGAGAGTGCAGCAGAAAGTCATTCACAGTCAAGTTAGAATTTGGGATGCTGTTGGTAGGGACTAATTCTGACAAACATTGCTGACCTATCCAGTTATCATGCCAGAAATTTGCAATCTTCCCATCTCCAATGATTACCTTTTGGTATTGTAGAACAATCTCTTTTGCCTTTAGCCAGCTTCGTCTAGTATGACCAGCCATGTTATTAAAGTGCACATCACTCAAATGACTCTTCCCAAAATATTTAGCTATGAAAAAAGATCTTGAAAATAGATATGCCATTGCTGAGCATCTTGCACATCTCCCTATTCCTCACACCAACTCTATTCAGGATGATTTCCCAGATGAGCATCTCTCTATCCTTTCTCATCATCCCTTTTGGTCTCTGCACTTCGATGGTGCACTCAACTCCCAAGGCCAAGGGATCGGTGCTGTCTTGCTTACTCCAGAGGGAGTAACCATCCCCTTCGCTTATCAACTTCGATTTCCTGCTACCAACAACATCGCTGAGTATGAGGCTCTCCTGGCCGGCTTGAAGCACGCCTATCTCCTAGGCGCGCGCTATTTAAACATCATAGGAGACTCTCAGCTCGTCCTACGGCAAGTTCTGTCCACTTACCGTACTCGTGACCCCAAGCTCAAGCCTTATCAAGATTTGGTCACGCTCATTGCTAAGCGATTCTGTAAGCTGATCTATATCCATACTCCCCGTTCTCTGAACATTCTAGCTGATGCTTTGGCATCCCTTGCTTCCTCCTTATCTTTCCCTCTCAATCGTAGTACTGAGACCATCGTCGTCCAGAGATTGGACGCACCTTCTCTTCAAGATACTTGGTTCATCAACCTCAGGAAATCTGTGGAGGCAAGAGCTGAGAAGGACGATCT
Source organism: Amorphophallus konjac (assembly GCA_022559845.1). Taxonomy (NCBI): domain Eukaryota; kingdom Viridiplantae; phylum Streptophyta; class Magnoliopsida; order Alismatales; family Araceae; genus Amorphophallus; species Amorphophallus konjac. The sequence continues at coordinate 356,661,302 of CM040122.1, read as the reverse complement.
CAAGGAAGTTTCATTAACAGAGCTAGAGGAGACTCTGGACGAAGAAGAATTGCCTTGGTATCATGAAATCGAATTATTTTGCAAGGAAGGGTCATTCCCAGAAGGGGCAAAAGCCGAGCAGCGTAAAGCAATAAGAAGAGCCGCCGCAAGGTACACTATCATTGCAGGAGAACTGTATAGGCGCGCTACTAATAGAATGCTCATGAGATGCTTGGATGATGTAGAAGCTTGGAAAGTGGCTGAAGTGGCCCATTCTAGTGAGTGTGGAGGTCATGTCAATGGCCAGGCTCTAGCGAAGAAGATCCTTAGGCAGGGCTACTATTGGCCCACTCTAGAGGAAGATTGCTCCCTCTATGTCCGAAGGTGTCTTAAATACCAACTCCATGCTGATAAAATTCACTCTCCAGCTTCGTCTCTCCATCCTATGACTGCTCCTTGGCCTTTCTCTATGTGGGCTTTCGACGTCGTCGGCCCGCTCGGTGATCCTAATTCTCAGATCAAGCAGAAATCCTTTATCCTCACCGTTACTGAGTACTTCACCAAATGGGCAGAAGCCGAGGCGTACGCAGAAATCAAAGCTACAACGGTGTGCCGCTTTATCATGAAGAATATCATCTCGCGGTTCGGAGTGCCAAGCAGCATCATCACCGACAACGGACCCCAGTTCGTCTCCCAAGAGCTTAAGGACCTATGTAAGAAGTTCAATATTGCACTGCATCATTCATCTCCATATTACCCTCAAGGCAATGGTCAAGCCGAGGCCACTAATAAAACCCTTATTAAAATCATCAAGAAAACATGTGAAGCACATAAATTTTCTGATTGGCCTAAAAGATTGGTGGAAGCTTTGTGGGCTTACCGCACCTCCGTCCGTACCCCTACGGGGCAAACTCCCTATTCCCTGACCTATGGGATGGAGGCGGTGCTCCCATATGAGATCTTAATCCCTTCCCTTAGAGTGCAGCTCGATAAGGAACTTAATCTCGATGAACGTCGAGAGGCGTTGCTGGTCCAGTTGGAACTCTTAGATGAGAAGAGGATGAATGCGGCCTGAAGAGGCGAGATCTCGCGCAGGATCCTGAGCGGGCTATGGATCACCAGAAGATGAATATGCAAGATAGGGAAACGTATCAGAGGGCCCAGGGGATCTCCCTGGGGCAAAACCCTCCGATGGCTAAGTCAGTAGAGCTATGGTGGAAGCAATAATGGGGGGAGGAGAGAGCTGATGCGCGAGAATCCTCTCCACCAAAGGGTGAAGCGAATCGTGCTCAGGAGCTTAGGGTGTGTGAATGCTTAGTTCATCTTACCATCTTCCGGAGGGTATCCCTTGCTTAAATAGTGCGCCGCCTTCAGGAGTCATGTAAGCTGAGGGGTTCTCGGCGGGAGTTACGTCTTTAACGGGGGCTTTCATGGCCTGATCGTGGGAATGTTATCCCCTTGGAGTCCGGCGGCTCCCCTGACTCTCCCGCTGGCGGAGGACTCTGAACGGCTGCACCTGCAGATAATCAACCGGCCTTACCGAGTCTCGGGGATGCTAGCTCATGTCCGAGCGATAGGCATGGCCCGGCGAGGGTGGGGTCGGATAGGTCGGCTGGAGCCTATCTCTCTCGGACGGGGAGAGGGCTTTAGGCCGGACCTTCCTTGGGACCTGACCGTTGTCTCGGGCCCTCCGAGCCTAGAAGGCCACCGGGGAGAGTTAGTTCCTCGAGTCTTATTTATTGGGCTTTTCTCCCTAAGTGGGCCCTGTGGGCTATCACTTGGGTGGGCTCGCCCGGTTGGACCTTGTGGGTCTTGTTGGGCTGCCTTTGTGGTGGGCTGCGGAAATCCCCCTCTCCACTTGTCCCCCTCCTACTCCTGAGCCAAGGAGGCTCGGATGAGTATTTTTTCGAGGCTTTGGACCGGCGTGGCTCAGGTGGGTGGAATTCCGTTGGCGTTATGGAGCCGCTTATAGCGGTCGCCGAGGCCCGTAATGATGATCCTGACGGATTCGAAATGAAGCCCCCCCTTTTTCTCAGAGCACGGAATGGCGCGCCGCCACCCTCAGGGGTTTATAGGGGGCGCTATTCATCGTTCTAGGCTTCCAGGGTTTTAGGCTTTCCTTGCTTCTTGATGCGCCGTGAGAGCACAGCGGAGACGCGGAGCCTTGCGGCGGCGTTCGAGGAGTTGGCGAGGATAACCGCAGAGGCGGTCCGGCAACTTCCTTCTCCCCCGGAGTCTTCGAGGTCGTACGAGGGATCTCTTCCCGACTCGATGGCGGATCAGAGTCTGGAGCTTGTGCCGGTGAGGCGGGAACCCGTCCCCAACTGTAGTGAGTTGGGGGAAGCAGAGGTGCGGAGGCTGGAGCATCGTTTCCGCCTACCTCTCAGATACAGCTTTGTCGCCGCCACTCCGTACGAGACGAGTCTGGATGATCGTGATGAGCTCATTTGCACCTTTCTTCTGGCTTGGAAGAGTGGATTTCGGCTCCCTTTCGATCCTTTCGTGCTGCAGCTTCTTAATTTTTTCCGGTTGGCGCCTATCCAGTTGGTGGCCAATTCATATCTGCTGCTCTCGGCCTTCCGGATTCTTTGTCGTCAGCACGACATTTTTCCTTCTTTGGACCTCTTCCACTTCTTTTTTGAGTTGAAAGCGCACCAATCGGCGAGGAAAGGCTTCTACTTCATCCAGGCGCGGTGGAATAGGAGCTACATCTCGCTTGCGACGAAGGACTCCTCGCACAAGGGGTGGAAGAGCCAATTCTTCTGGGTGAAGGCGGTGGCGACGGACGAGATCTGGAGATGCCGGACCTCACCCAACTTTCACCCGAATCTGCCCCCTCGCCAGGAGGAGTTCCCCCCCCCACGTGGAGCAGCAGGCTGCCCGTCTGCTGGAGAACCGTCAATCGACCGAGGAGCTGGTGACGCCGGAGAACATCGAACGCTGTGTTCTCTCGCGGTTGACGTCGATAGGTACAGCTCTTGAGGCTCTTTTTCGGGGGTGGTAGCTCTTTTCCTCCTCCTGACCGGGGCTTCTTCTTGTTGCAGACGTGAGGCGGGAGCCTCTGGAGGAGGAGGCCGAGGTCATCGATCTGGGGGATGACTCGGCAGCCGATGAGCCTGATGCCCCGGTGGGTCGCGTCCATGCCCGAGATAAGGGCAAGGGGGCGGCCCCCGAGGGGACTTCTCGATCGACCGGCTTGAAGCGCAAGGATCCCTTGGCGGGGAAGTTGCGGGAGGCCGCGAAGGCCAGGAAAAGGGCCAAGAAAGCTGGTTTTCCTACCGCCGTCGGGGGCGATTCTACCTCGGCGGCGCTCCCCCCTCGGGGGCAGGATGGGGCCGACCCCTCCGGGCTGGCTCTCCCATCCGCCGGGCGAGAGGGGGCCGAGGAGACCAGGGGCCCCGCAGAGGGAGGTGATGGGTCGGCTCTCCCCTCTGTGGGGGCAGAGGGGGCCGGTGCTGGTGTGGTCGGCGCTGGGACCGAGGGATTGGTCGACGCGGATGGGCGTTCGCCAGCGAGGGCGTCGCAACCCCAAGTGCCAGCAGTTGCTGGTGCGGTTGAACCCGCGGCGCCGGTCGAGGGTGGGGGTTCACCCGGGGAGGCGTTGCAACCCCAACCGACCGTGGCGCGCGGGGCGGTCAGCTTCGCTGCCCGAATACGGCCTTCTGGCGGGGTGCCCAGGGTGGAGCAGTCCCCTTTGCCGGAACCTCTGGTCATGCTCGGTATCTCGGGCGACTTGTACCAGTTCTGCCGGTAGATCGTCGAGAGGGGGGGAGAAAGGCGCAGCACTCCCGCCGGGGTCCTTGATGTCCTGATGGAGGGAGGCCTGGTCATAGCTCGGACAGCGGCCGTGATGGCGGAGGCGCACGCCCGGACGGAGGCGGAGCGGTCGAGGCTCGCCTGGACCCTTGGTGGATGCGAGGGGAAACTAGCCCGGCTCGAGGGGGAGCATGAGGGGCTCCGGCGGGAGTTCCTCGCATTCAGGGAGTTGGCGCGGTCGAGCCGACGGGAAGCCGAGGCGCTGGCCGAGCAGCTAGCAAGGGCCCAAGAATCACTCGAGAGGAAGAGCAAACGTCTAGAAGACGAGTGTCAACGTCACATCGAGCTGGACGGCCTCTGGGAGCTTGAGCGCGGCGAGCTGCAGGATCGGGCGGAGGACGCATAGCGCCTTCGCACTGAGGCCGAGGAGGACCGAGCCCGGGCGGAGGGTCGGACGATCGAAGCCGAGCGGAGGATGACCGAGCTAGAGGAGCGTCTGGCGAGGGCGGAAGAGCGTGCGGCCGAGGTGGAGCGGGCTCGGGACGGGCAGGTCGAGGCGGAGGCGATCGAGCGCTACAAAGGCTCGGAAGCTTACTCGGCCGACCTGATTGAAGTTGCCCTACCCTACTACGAGGTAGCGCTCCGTCGGGGTGCCCGAAAGGGATTCAGGCAGGGCTATCGCCGGGCGATGAGCTATGACAATGAGCACCTTGCCGGGGGTGATTTTCCTTACGGCCAGAGTTATGACTCGGATGAGTCAGTTTCCAGCTCCTCATCCTCGGCCGGGGAAGAATCGGAGGAGTCACCTCCAGCGGGGTCGCCAACTCCGGAGGCTCCAAGAGGGCTCACGACCGGGACAGTTCTCGCACAGGCGAGGTCAGTGTCCGGGCCGGCCGTCACCGAAGGCACCGGGGGTGACGCGTCCCCTACTGCTGTTCCCGAGCTTCAAAGTGGGCCCGAGGCCTGATGTATTATGCTTTATTTTGCCCCTTCCCCTTTTTGTTTGTTTTTCCTTTTGTAAGAGGATTTCTTTATGGGAGGCAATAAAGGACTTACTTCGTTTGATCGTTATCTTTGCCGTGATTTGGCTAGCGTATCGGGGGCAGTTGGAAGGTGCCGATATTTTCTGCACCGTTCTCACATGCCGATTCGGGAGACTTCTGACGGGGCATCCTTTCATTCCACCATGCTTTGAAAGTCGAGGCGCTTTGCGAATCCCGCTAGGGCGGGGGCCGAGGAATTGGAGGTGACCTTCCAAGGGAGGTCCTATAGCGTGTTTTCGAGGGGGGAGTCATTTAAGGCACGTGGCCTCCCTTGGCCTATAAAAAGGACCGAAGGGTGCTCATTCCCTCTTAACACTTAGGACTCTCGCCGGCGGTTTGCTCTTGTTCCCTCGTTTTCGCTCTGCGTTGCGCCGCCGCGATCGGAGCATGGAGGACCCTTCAGAAGATGACGCCGCAGGCGACGGGGAGCGGCCGGTTCCAGTTGTCCTAGAATATCGGTCGGGTCCCACGGTCGCCGCGCGTGCATGAGACGGGTCCGACGGTCGCCGCGTGGATCTGGTGAGGGCTTCGACGTGCGGGGGCATGCCGTTTGCCTCCTCTTGGCTCCGGCGAGGCTTCCGGGCGGACGCCGAGATGGAGGGCAGATGGGGGAGTTAGGGATGCCGGCCGCCATTCTCCTCCGTGGGAGGGGAGGAGGCGGCTCCAGTTCCTTCCTGACCTATGTCCGCAGCCTCTTTCTCTCTCTTTTGTTCTTCATTTCTTTCACTCTTCGGGGGCTGCTTGCTTTCTGTTCGCCTCCAAAGAGTTGGTAGTTTGGCAGAGAGGAGACCTTCACGGCGCTCCTTTTTCCAGGTTGTTGCCAACTTGGAAGGTAGCCTTCCTCGCGTGAAAGGTGGCCTTCTCCTTGCTGTCCCTCTGTCACCTTTGTCACGGTCCACCCGAGCCAACTGGGTCGACCATCTCTTGTCCGAGCCAGTTTCTACGTGAGGCAGAGTCAGTGGCTGGATGCGAGAAGGTCAAGACCGGGTCGGTCGGGCGATGGCCGTTTGCCGCGGTGCTAGATAGATTTTTGCTTTTCACTATGTAATGTACTGGCAGTTGCCTTTCTGATGTACCAACAGTTATCTTGAATGAATGCAAAAAAGGGGGTTTATTTTACCCGATTTGTCGATACAGTTTTCAGAAATAAAATTTGCGTAGTGTGGTTGCGTTCCATGTCCGGGGAATGGGTTCCCCTTCCATTGTGGCTAACCTGTACGCACCTTTCTCGAGCGTCTCGATCACTCGGTAGGGGCCTTCCCAGTTGGGGGATAGCTTGCCCGCCGCCTCCAGTGGTCGAGAGGCTTCGGTCTTCCTGAGGATGAAGTCCCCTGGTTGGAATTGTCTGCCTCGGACCTTGGTGTTGTAGTACCGAGTGAGGCGGCGCTGGTATTCCGTAGCTCAGATGTTCGCGATCTCTCGGAGTTCGTCTGCCAGGTCGAGGTTCTCGAGCAACTTCTGCTCGTTTGCCTCGGGCGAAAAGCTGATCACTCGGAGAGACGGATTGGCGATCTCTAACGGAACGACGGCTTCGGTGCCATATACCAGCTGAAAAGGGGTCTCACCGATTGCCGTCCTGGGGGTCGTTCGGTGCGACCATAGTACGCTAGGCAGTTCCTCGAGCCAGCTACCCTTAGCCTTGCCGAGTCTGGTTTTTATGCCCTTCAAGATGGTCTTGTTGACATTTTCAACCAGCCCGTTGGCCTGAGGGTGGGCGACCGAAGTGAAGTGGTTGCGGATATTTAGGTCGGCGCATCTGTCTCGAAAGTACCGAGAGTCGAATTGCCGCCCGTTATCGCTCACTATCACTCGGGGGATGCCAAAGCAACAGATGATCGATTTCCATACGAAACCCAGACGACTGTCTCGGTGATCCTAGCTGTTGCTTCAGCCTCGATCCACTTGGTGAAGTAGTCAATGGCGACGATGATGAACTTCTTCTGGGATTGAGCCGTTGGAAATGGCCCAAGGATGTCGATCCCCCACCGAGCGAAAGGGTAGGGCTCGGTAAGGGTGATAAGTTCCGTGGCCGGCTGATGGACCAAATGGTCGAACCGCTGGCAACGGTCGCAATGTTGTGCGTAGGCCGTGTAGTCGCGCTGCAGGGTCGGCCACCAGTACCCCTGTCTTAGCAGGATTCTGGCCAGCGACCGACCTCCTGAATGTGCTCCGCACAGGCCTTGATGAATCTCTTCAACAGCTTGGCTTGCTTCGTCGGGACCGAGACACTTCAGAAGGGGCCCGGAGAATGATCTTCGGTAGAGAGCGTTGTCGAGGATGACGAAGCGCCGAGCTTGGTACTTCATTCGGCGGGCTTCCCGAGGGTCGGAGGGCTCCCGGGAGTCCCGTAGCCAGGACAGGTAGGGGGAGTGCCAGTCGCCGGGAGTGGCCGAGTCAATGGCGATGAGCTCCAAGTCTATGCTCGGGTGCTCGAGCTCTTCTAGGAGGACCGATCGTGTACCTTCCGGGTCTAGGGAGGAGGCCAGTCGGGAGAGAGCGTCCGCCCGAGAGTTTTGTTCTCGAGCTATTCAGACTACCTCGAACTCCTCGAACTGCTGGGCCAGGCTCCGGACCAACTGTAGGTATTTGATCATAGGTACCTCCCGAGCTTCGTACTCGCCACTAACCTGGCTTGCAACTAGCTGGGAGTCGGTGTGGATCCTGACTCGCTTGGCCCCCAGCCGTCGGGCCATGCGGGCTCCCGAGATGAGGGCCTCGTACTCGGAAGCATTGTTGGACGCCCGAAAGTTGAACTTTAGGGCGTATTGCAACTCTATTCCTTCGGGGGACCTTAGGAGGATCCCTGCGCCGCTACCGACCGAGTTGGACGATCCATCGACGAACAGCTCCCAGGTTGGCCCGGTTGCTGTCGGAGGCCTGTCCTCGACCGGAACGGTGCTCTCGGCGATGAAGTCGGCGAGTGCTTGTCCTTTGATAGCTGATCGCGGCCGATACGAGATGTCGTAGGCCCCGAGCATGATGGCCCATTTGACGAGTCGCCCCGAGGCTTCGGGATGGGCCAGAATCTTCTTCAGTGGCTCACCGGTTAGCACGGTGATGGGATGCCCCTGGAAGTAGGGTCGGAGGCGCTTTGCGGAGGTAACCAACGCTAGCACGAGTTTCTCGGTTGCGGGGTACCTCCGCTCGGCCTCGCCGAGCACCTTGCTGGTGTAGTAGACCGGCCTGTCGACTCCCGAGTCATTTCTGACTAGGACCGAGCTGACCGTTGATGGCGTCGCCGAGAGATAGAGCAACAAGACCTCGCCCGGGACGGGCTTGGAAAGCACCGGGGGCGAAGCCAGGAACTCTTTGAGCTTGGCGAACGCTGTTTGGCATTCCCCATCCCATGCGAACGTAGCAGATGCTATCTTGGGCCCCCTCATCAGCTTGAAGAAGGGCAAGCATCGTTCGGCCGCACGGGACAGGAAATGACTGAGAGCAGCGACACGCCCCGTCAGACGCTGGACGTCTTTAATGCATGTGGGCGGGCGCATGTCCTGGATGGCCTGGACCTTGTCGGGGTTGGCTTCGATCCCTCGCTGAGTGACCAGGAAACCCAGGAACTTCCCGGATCTCACTCCAAAGGCGCACTTGGCGGGGTTGAGCTTCATGCTGTACTTCAGGAGGGTGCCGAAAGTCTCGGCGAGGTCGGTGAAGTGGTCTTGGGCCCTCGGGGTCTTGACGAGCATGTCGTCGATGTAGGCCTCGACGTTCTGACCTAACTGTCCCTCGAACATGTGGTTGACCAGTCGCTGGTATGTGGCTCCAGCATTCTTCAATCCGAAGGGCATTCGGGTGTAGCAGTACACGCCATAGTCGGTGATGAAGGCGGTCTTCTCGACATCTTCAGGGCTCATTCGGATCTGATGATAACCCGAATAGGCATCCAGGAAACTGAGTATCTCGTTGCCCGAGGTTGAGTCAACCAATTGGTCGATGCTCGGTAGCGGATAGCAGTCCTTGGGGGTGGCCTTGTTCAGATCGGTGAAGTCTACGCACATTCGCCACTTGCCTATAGTCTTCGGCACCAGGACGACGTTGGCTAGCCACGTTGGGTACAGGACCGGTCTGAAAAGACCAGTTTCTTGTCCCTTGGTGACCTGCGCCTTGATGATCGCCTATTTCTCGGGCGCATGCTTCCTTCTCCGCTGCTGTACGGGTCTCACGGTGGTATCGAGGTTGAGCTTGTGCGTCACAGTCTCCTCTGGTATACCAGGGAGTTGATCATCGGACCAAGCGAAGACCCGAACATACTCAGAAAGAAACTCCTTGTATTGCTGCTGTTCCTCTAGTGGTAGGTCGGCGCCAATCCTTACTCCTAGGGCCGGGTCATCATTCAGAAATACCGTTAATAACTCGCCACCGGGCTCGGTGGTCAAGGCTCTTCCTTCGACTCCCCTGGGGCCCTTATCCTCCCGTCCGGCCTTGAGGCTTCCACCGAGATGTTGTAGCACCTTCTAGCCGTGGCCTGGTTACCTCGGACTTCCCCCAACCCGTTTTTGGTGGGAAACTTCATTTTTTGGTGATAGGTAGATGGTACGGCCTTTATTCGGCTGAGAATTTTTTGGCCGAAAATGGCGTTGTACGCTATCATACCTTTAATCACTATGAAGTCCACTATGACCGTAACGGTTTTGGGTGGGGTGCCGATAGTGACCGGCAGGCTTAGGGCTCCCTCGGGGTAGGTGGCCAGGCCATTAAACCCGCAAAGGGGCGTTCGGATCGGGCGGAGTTTGGATGGGTCTTCCCCCATCTTGAGAAAATAGTCATAAGATAATACATCGGGGGCGCTCCCATTATCAACCAAAATCCTGTCTACATTACAGTGATTTATCGTGGCCGAGATAACGAGGGCATCGTCATGCGGGGTGCTCAGCCCTTCCAGGTCTTGGTCGGAGAAGACTATGACCTGGGGCTCCATCGGCGGGCCTCTGGGGGGCTCTAAGGCTCGGCTGGCTCGCTCGGCATGACGTTTCCTGCCTCGGCTGGTGTCGCCGCCCGATGCCGCTCTTCCGGAGATGACGTTGATGTGGACCCCTCGGGGGGCGTTGTCGATCTCCTCTGCGACGTCTCGATCTTCTTTGTGCCCGGTCGTGAACCGGGCTAGGTGCCCCAGACGGATGAGGCGCTCGATCTCGTCCTGGAGCTGATGGCAATCTCCTGTGTGGTGCCCGTGGTCGCCGTGGAACAGGCAATGCCTGTCCCGCTTGCGGTTCTTCGACCTCATTGGCTCGGGCTGGCGGAGAAGTCCCGAGTCTTTGATGTCTTCATAGATCTCGTAGACTGGCGCGGTCAAGGGGGTGTACCGCTCATACTTTCTCTTGCGCTCTCCTTCTCGATCGCGCTTCTTACTCGAGCCAGGATTTGGCTCGGAGGTCCGCTTTTTGTCCCCCTCCCGACCCGAGCCGGTTGCGTCTCGGCAGGCGCTGAGTACTTCTTCGCACTCAGCGTGGCGCAGTGCCAGAGTCACTAGCTCGGAAAGGGTCGAGGGAGGGTGGAGGACAAGCTCGCGGCGGAGATTTTCATCCCGGGTGCCCCCGGTCAGTGCGGTTGTGGCTGAGGCCACATCCAGGCGGGGGATCCTGAGGGCTTCCGATTTAAATCGGTGGACGTAAGTCCGGAGCCTCTCCCCTTGCACCTGTTTGAGGGCCAGGAGCCCCGCTACTGACCTTGGGGGGGCGCTACCGGCGAAACTCTCCTTGAAAATTCGCCCGAATTGCCTGAAGTCTCGAATGGACCCAGGGGCGAGGGCCCGGAACCATGCCTGAGCACCTTGGACCAGGGTGGCCGCGAAGGCTCGGCATTTGATGGGATCCGGCGTTCCATGAAGGGTCATCAGGGCGTCGAAGCTATCGTAGTGGTCGGCTGGGTCGCCCTGGCCGTCGTAGAGCTTGAAGGTTGGAATGGAGGCTCTGGGAGAGACCTCTGCCTTCAAGATGTACTCGGAGAAAGGGGATTTCTCCTCGTCCTCCGGGAGAGAGGTCTTCTGCAGGGCGCGGAGGGCGCGCTCTTGCTCTGCGAACCGTCTCTCGAAATCTCGCAGCCGGAGGGACAGCTCTGGCTGCAGTCACACCGTGGGGCTGGGGGGGGCGTCTTGGCGATCTCCCGAGGCACTAGTGCCCGGGCGCGGCGGCCTCGCCCCCTGCTTCCCTCTCCTCGGTGTGGAGGAAGCCTCTTGCTCCGCAGGCGGAGCATGCGAGGGTCCTCCGACGTCGTTGCGGAGGAGCTGTCGGCCGCGGAGGGTGAAGCGACCTCCGGCGGTGTGCTGCGTCCCACTCCTTCGAGGGGGACTTCCTGACGGGGTGCGGGACCTTGCGTCCCTGGCCGCCTGGGCCCTCATGAGCTCCACGAGGACGTCCATCTTTTCGTTGAGGGCCTGGAATGCGTTGGCGCCGCCGTCGAGGGGTGCCCCTGCCTCCGCCGGGGGGGGGGTGGTGGCCTGTTGGTGGGGATGCTGGCGTTGGAGGGGGGCCTCTGCGAGACCCTAGAGGGGGCGCCTCCCGCCGCCGCCACATCCTTACCTGCCCCACCGGTGGATCTCCTCCCTGAGCTTCTTCTCACCATCTTGACTTTTCGGCCGTTTCCCACAGACGGCGCCAGATGAAGAGGCGAGATCTCGCGCAGGATCCTGAGCGGGCTATGGATCACTAGAAGATGAATCTGTAAGATAGGGAAACGTATCAGAGGGCCCAGGGGATCTCTCTGGGGCAAAACCCTCCGATGGCTAAGTCAGTAGAGCTATGGTGGAAGCAATAATGGGGGGAGGAGAGAGCTGATGCGCGAGAATCCTCTCCACCAAAGGGTGAAGCGAATCGTGCTCAGGAGCTTAGGGTGTGTGAATGCTTAGTTCATCTTACCATCTTCCGGAGGGTATCCCTTGCTTAAATAGTGCACCGCCTTCAGGAGTCCTGTAAGCTGAGGGGTTCCCGGCGGGAGTTACGTCTTTAACGGGGGCTTTCATGGCCTGATCGTGGGAACGTTATCCCCTTGGAGTCCAGCGGCTCCCCTAACTCTCCCGCTGGCGGAGGACTCTGAACGGCTGCACCTGCAGATAATCAACTGGCCTTACCGAGCCTCGGGGATGCTAGCTCATGTCCGAGCGATAGGCATGGCCCGGCAAGGGTGGGGTCGGATAGGTCGGCTGGAGCCTATCTCTCTCGGACGGGGAGAGGGCTTTAGGCCGGACCTTCCTTGGGACCTGGCCGTTGTCTCGGGCCCTCCGAGCCTAGAAGGCCGTCGGGGAGAGTTAGTTCCTCGAGTCTTATTTATTGGGCTTTTCTCCCTAAGTGGGCCTTGTGGGCTATCACTTGGGTGGGCTCACCCGGTTGGACCTTGTGGGTCTTGTTGGGCTGCCTTTGTGGTGGGCTGCGAAAATCCCCCTCTCCACGGCCGATCACGTTTCTGTTTATCAAAAGAGGGTTTCGCGTTATTTTCAAAAGAAGGTGATTGAACGTAAGTTTATGACGGGTGATATTATTTTGAAACGCAAATTCATTCGGTCTGCAGGTCCTAGGTCTAAATTACAACCTAACTGGGAAGGGCCGTTTGTAGTAAAAGAGGCTTATCCAGGGAATGGTTATCGTTTAATAAATGCGGAAGGTGAGGAGCTCTCTCACCCGTGGAATGGATTGTATCTTAAGCGTTTCTTTCCTTAGAGTCTAAACCACGTGCTTCCCCGGCAGCAAGATCTTCCTTCCTATGTTCAAAAGAAGGGTCCCGAGTAAGGCAATCACACACCACACGACATCCCTAGTCGGACTCCTTGTTTAAAAGACAACGTTTCTCCTTGGCCATGCTTTAGGGGAAAGTCGAAGTCCCTGTCCGCTTCATTCTTCGGCTGAATCCAGGGGCAAGGAGTGAATAAGGAGGCGACAACCAATCCAAACACCCTAGTGAGAGGAGGTCTCAAACAGGGGCAAGTCCGTTATGACCTGACGCCACAAGCAAGAAAGGAAAAGAAAAGAAAAGGAGTGCTCTTTACGACAAAATCAAAAGCGTTATCTCAAAGGTCTACAGATTCCGAATTTCTGAAAACTCCAAGGAGAAAAGAAAGCTAGGCATGACAAGAGTGGCAGTACAGTTCCCCGCGGGACGTTATGAGCCCGGTCGCATGCATGCCTAGGGTGGACAAAGGTTCGATGGCGGACGTAAAAAGCCCCGGCGCAACAGACCAAATCTCTAATAGGGTTGTGCGGTGAGAAAATCAAGTCCTAAAAACTCCCATATCTGGCCTAAGCTTACCCCCATGATCTTTTTTTCCTTTTAGGACTAAGATTAGTACCCTGGGTATGGCATTGGTAGAAACACCGCCATGATGATTAGGTCTTGGCCAGGGGTTGTCACACTATTACACGCCAATCTCAGGACTCAATCTAAAACAAGGAAGGGTTCGCGTTGCTAAAGAGGCACTGGTTTTTCAAAACCCAAAAAAAATCAAATATTTTTCAAAATCCAAAAATATCAAATATTTTCAAAATCCAAAAAAATCAAATATCTTTCAAAATCCAAAAACATCAAATATTTTCAAAATCTAAAAAAAAATCAAATATTTTCAAAATCCAAAAACATCAAATATTTCAAAATCCAAAAATAACAAATATTTTCAAAAATCTAAAACAAAACAAATATCTCTAAAAATCCAAAAACATTAAATATTTTCTAAAACTCCCAAAAATACCATCATGTGCATAGCATGCATTGCATTTTCATTATGTTTCCACCTATTTAATAAAGGTTCTACCCCTTGACCGAATATCAAGAAACGGTCATTATCTAACTTGCTTCAAGGCAAGGGGTTGAGTCTAAGAACAGATCTAACTTGATTCATGTTTAAAGTGTGTGTGCAGAATGCAGGGGCAAGATTCAAAGCAAAAAGTTCACAGCTATGCGGGTTCAAGGTATGTAACGCGCCAACATCAGACCGTTACAGTCACATAACGGCCCCCTCTTCGACCGTTATTTTCCTGCAGGCATGGGCCTTCTTTCTTTCACTAACCATCACTATAACGGTCTAGCGAATACCGTTACTTGCTTATAACGGCCCAAGGCCTATCCGTCATATCCTTCAGAGACAGGGTGCTATTGTTACTCTCATTCTGACGGCCTGTCATAAGACCGTTATTTCCTTGTGGCGGCCCATTGCATATCCGTTGCTATCTCCAGAGGCTCTGCCAGTTCACATCATTCCAAGCCATTCAAAACACGAAACTCAAGCCCATTCAACTGAGGCAATTTCGTCTCATTCAAGCAAACTTAATGAAATATAATTCATGATAAACCAAGCTCTGATGATCAAGTACACATAACATCTCTCATGAACAAAAGGAAATCAAGATACATTCAACTTCTTATCCGCAAGAGGGCGGATTCTTCTCAATTCTTTCACATAATCTTGGCGTGCTTCGTCGTTCTCTTCAACTTCTGCTTGCCACGGGCGCACCTTGCTAATCTCCCACATGATCAGCGTGTTCCGGACTGCTCGTTCATCTTCCTCGGTCCCCATCTTCCTAGGTAGAAGGGGAGGGTAGTGTGATAGTGCAGAAACGCTGGTTCGAGGTAGTCCGATCTGAAGATGGCATCGGTGCGGGTTGTAGATCGCCAAGGTAGTATTCCCCACTAGCTGGAGGTCCAGGCCTTGATGCCGCGGTATTTTGAGAAGAGTGCTTCGAAGGATTCTTGGTCGCATAATGAACTTGTCCATTGGCAAAGTGTTGAAAAAGAGGCGCCATTCATCCTGAGTTTTCTTATCCGCCGTCCTGCATTCCACCTGAGAAGAATATCCAAATGCCCCTCCAATGAAGAAGAGAGGGTGGCTCCCGAAGATCCGGCTTGCAGAAGTTATGTCTTCCTTGGGAAGGAATTTGACTATCACTCCTGTCCAGCACTCAAGGAGTATCATGGAACCAAACAAAGGACCTCCTATGCAAGCCGAGCTTAGTCCTTCATAGAGGTATGAGAGGACCGCTTGAGAGATAGACATTCCCCGCCACAGCCCGCTAATAATACAAAGATTTTGGATGTCTAAGAGGTGGTCGGTCGTGGTAAAAAGAAAGACCCCGCACAAGCAAACCGCCACTGCCTTGGCTATTGCTTCATGTCTCTCCCACTTATTTTTACAATGAGACACTATCCATTGTGCCAAGGGTATCAAGTGAATGTGGTGTGGGCTGATCATGGTTCTCACGTCTTTTGGATTATGAATGAAGTCGCTCAAGATCAAGGACGGGTCAATGGGCTCTATTGTATAGCAAACCCGGTCTTCATCCCCCACCTTAGTCTTAGGAAGGGTTAGGTAGGTTTCTACCTCCTCTAATAGGACGGTCGCTTCGAAGGAAGGGAAGATGAAAGTATGAGTTTGTGGATGCCATAGTTCCACAAGTGCTGAAAGGCTTGGCCAATCTAAGGATAATTTCTGGAAATTTTTGCCTAAAACCAAGAGTTGTTGAAGGTGCCAAGCTTTAAGGATGGATGTGACTTCTATAGAGAGGGCCTTTACCATGGGAACCACCCACTTCAGATTAGAGTAGCATCTTGGGCCAGGAAGAGGCTTGAAGAAAGAAGGAGAAGAAGAAATCATAAAATGAATTGAAGTGCAGAATTTTCTGGACTTGGATGTGTTGTTGAGGGACTTACCACCCTTTGAACATTGGAGCTTAAGTGCTTGGGAATTGATGTCAACCGTTGGAGCTCTCCATGTTCTTTTCTGGCAGCTTTAGGTCCAGTGTAGACCTTCTCCTCCGTAGCCATCACCTCGAAGCTTCTCTTCATCTTGATTTCTGCCCTTAGGAGAGGTTCTTCAACCCTAAAACAGAGGTTTGCAGCAAAGATACGAGTTTTTGGTTGAGTTTATAAGTCTTAAAGGTTTAATGTTGGCTTTGAAAGGATAAGACTCGAGTTGGAAGACTTTATCTTCAATCAGGATAAGTTCTAGTGATGGATTAAGTGGCTGAAACCTCGGGTTTAAGTTCTCACGGCTCAATCCATCTCGGAATACAACCCAGAATATAACGGTCTATCGTACAGCCGTTATTTCACTCCGACGTGCCAACCTCAGGCCGTCGCATTTTCCTGTGGGTTTAATTCCCCGATCATGTTCTGTGAAGATTAACAGTCTAAGGGCTGACTGTCGTTTCTTGTAATGCGCGAATCCTGAGCCGTTATACACTCATCCACTCAGTCCTTTCTCTTCTAGGCTAAGCACTTCCTGACGGCCCTGGTTATGGCCGTTGCTTCACTCTGACGCGTCTCCCTCAGGCCGTCGCATTTTCTGCTAGTTGTCCTGACAACCATCGTTCTGCCATGATCAACGGTCTAGTCTTTGGCCGTTATTTGTCTTTGACGCACCTGCCGTTGGCCGTCGTTTCTCCTGAAGCCCTACTACCAGGATGGGCCCATGTTATGATTAACGGCCTTTCACCGGTGCGTCGTTTGATTAAGACGGTCTGAGCCTAGACCGTTACTTTTTCTACTGCTGATTTCAGGCTATTCCTTCTGCCCTTGCCTAGACCTGGCGGTCTTTCACATTATACACCTCATTCTCTCCACAGTTTTCCCCACACGCATACGTTCCTTCATATGTCTCATACATTCATTCACATCTCATCCGCGCATGCATATTCAAATACACAAATCACTTGCCAAAGCCATTCATTTATTCATTTCATCCACCCTGCACATTCAAACCCATCTCCACCTGCCAAAAAAAATTCATGCACATTCTGGCATACATTTCATTCATTCACACTTGCACAAAATAAAATGGAAAACCAAAAAGAAAAAAGATCTCATTTCTTTTTTTTTACCACAAGTTCTGTACAAAAGATAAGAAAAAACATAAAAAAATACATCATTCGGTCGGCTTATCCGCCGGACCACCCTCATCCTCTCCATCCTCGGGTCTCCTCGCGGGTGGCGGTGCTATAGAAGCACTCTCCTCCTGCTGTCCCCGCTCCGCCCTCTCATTCCTCCGTTGGCCGGAGGAGCTGACAAGAAAATCCCCTATCGAGCCGCTCGGGGCAGCACTCCTCCGTGCCCCACTCTGAGAAGCACTTCGCTCCGGTCCCCGGCCCATCATCTGGACCGTCCGCTCCAGCGTCCGCAGCTCGATCTTCAGCGTGAAGATCTGACGCCGCGTCTCCAGTGCCTCGGTCCGGTAGCGATCCAGGTCCGCCGTCCCGATACGGAGCTGCTCCACCTCAGCCTGTGCTCGCGCTAACTCTGTCCATAGTTGCTCCATCTCTGCATCATCTGAGCGTCGCGGGGCCTCCGCTCTCAGCTGAGCCATCTCTGCCCGTACAAGCTCTGTCTCCGCTTGGGCTCGATCGGTCTCAGCCCGGCTTCTCTCTGCCTCTGCCCTCGCCTGACTGGCCTCGACCACTGCTGCTGCTAGCTCCCTCACCTGTAGATTGCATTTTATATCATATCATTAATCATAAGGCATTTTTAGGCATAATCATAAGCATGAGCATTTTAGCATCTTACCCGCTCCGCGAGGGTGGCCTCCGCCTCCTCGGCCCGGGCAACTGCTCGAGTAAAATCGGCCTCCTGCTCAGCCCTGCCTCCCGCAGGCTGTGAGGAAGACGATGGGGCGTCCGGTCCAGCTCGTTGGGCTCCCTCGGCCCGCTGCATTTAGAAATCATGGTTAGAAGTCATGGTTAATCAGCATTTGCGTAATGATATTCCATTAAGCATAATCATAAAGCATTTTAGGTCTCACCAGGAGCTCCAGAGCGGTCTGATACCCGTCCCGCTGCTGGATGGTGGAATGGAGTAATCCCTCCAGCTCGGCTATCCGTCCCTCAGGATCTAGCTGCATTTTAGAAAGCATGAGTCAGCATCTATCACATTGCATTTTGCATATAGAAAAGGGTTCAGAATTGCATACCGGTCGTCGGGTGCCTCGGTACACCCGGTCACCGTAGAATCGAGCGAAGGCCTTCAGATATGCCTCGTCGCTCTCATCCCGCTCCTTCACAGCTCTGCCCCGCTTCCTCCAATCGAGGACGTACTTCGCCTTCCGGGCGCACCAATCCACATTGCCGCTGATGCCCCTTGCTGACTTGCCTGGGTGGTCGTCATTGCGGTGCGGAAAGGTCACCTCGGGCTGGTGTAGTCCCCGAGTCCGCAGGATCAGCCTGTAATGCAGAGGCTCGATGATATGGATGCAATGCAACCATATGTCTTGCCCCCGGTACGATAAAGCCGCCTCCACCCATGGCTGTCCCGTGTAACCCTCGCCGCGGTACGGAGTCCATCTCACCTGAAAGCATTTTTAGTCCATTCATCAGCATTTGCATGGTCAGCATTTAGAAGCATTTAAAACATATAGGAATCATTTTTCAGTTCTGGACTTACCGATGTATGCGAGAAGGAGTCCAAGTCGTCCTGGATCGTCCGGGTCAATCTAATGATCGACCCTGTGTCCCTCGCCACCGACCATCGCTTCGCGATCGGTATGCGGCCGGGATGGAGTAATGCGCCTCTCCCGATGCCCGGGAGGTATATGTAGCTCCAGATCTGCATTTAGAAATCAAGTCAGTCGCATGGCATAAATCATTGCATAAATCATGGCATAAATATTCATGGCATAATAGAAAGCATATGAAGTGCATTTACCTGTAGGAAAGGCGAGAAGCCGCCCAGCATTGTCTGCCAGTCCGTGGTGCTGAGGGACTCGAACAAGAACGCGAGCACTGCCGCTCCCCAGGCGTACTTCCTGACTCTGCCCAAATCCTATATCATCGACAGCAGTCTGCAGCTGATGACATCTGCTCGAGTCGCAAAGAGTAGCTTCCCGAATAGTAGCATCAGGAAGCGTCTGAGCACTCTATCTCCCTCTGGTCCTGCCTCTGCCGCCACGCGAGGGCGCACCTGGTCTATCACTCTGCCTAGATGCTCCTCAGGTAGCTCTCCCACGGCGATCGCCGCTCCTCTCAGTCCCAAGCTCTCCTGCAGCACTGATCTCGAAAGTTGAGAGGAGGACTATCCCAGTTTGATCAAATCTAGCCCGAGCAGCTGCTGTGCCATCTCTCGGTAGTCGCCGTATGTCCACCCTGTCACCGCGGATCCATGGACTCTCAATCTGGTAATCCTCGCTATGTCTTCTAGCGTGGGGATCATGTGGCCCCATGGGAAGATGAAAGCTCTGCTGATCGGGTCCCATCTCTCGTGCAAGGCGTACAGTGGCGGCATGTCCATCCGGATCACCTAGACGCTGAGCACCTCGGCGAATCCCATGTCGGCTAATCTCTCTCTCTGGTAGTCGGGCAATGCCTGGTACACTTCCCGGATCTGTAGCCAGGAGATCCGCGATCGTCTCTCCCCCTGCATTGCATATTAGATCATTAATTAGTCCAATTTGCATCATATAATCATTGCATAAACATTCATAATTGAAAAGAAAACAAAAATTTGAAAATTGAAAACCCTAAAAAATAGCTTAAGTCCCTGGCATGAGTGACGGCCCTGGGGTAGGGCGTCGTTTGACTCTGACGGACTCAGCATAGTGCGTCAGACGAGTGACGGTCGCTGGCAGGACCGTCACATTGTCTGCATTTGGGAATTTTTTTCCTTGCATCCCCGTGGTCTCCCACTATGGCCAAATGGCCTACAATTGTTCCTAGTGGGTTTGTAGACCCATTTCTACCCCTATTCCCCACATGCATTCATAAACAAAAAAATAAAAAAATCAAAATTTGGAATTAAGGCAAGGGGGCCTACCTCACGGTCCATGCCTCTCTTCTTCTTCTTCTCTGGTTCCTTGGGCTCCTCTGCGCCCAATGAGGCTTCTCCTTGGTCCTCCTCGGTCGTGGGGACTTCTTCTTCTTCTATTGGGCTTCTCCTCGTCGGTTCTTCTTCCATGGCCGGCGAGATCACTTCCCGTTCGAGCCGGCGGTGGAACCGCCGTATGGCCATCTTCTTCCCTCTCCCCCTCTTCAGTGGTGGCGGCTGGGGTGCCTCGTCGCCGGCCATTGCGGTGGTGGGGGTTGGAGTCGCCGGAGCTCTCTCGATTTTGGTTTTTTGGGGCGTTGGGTTTGGAATGAATGGGCCGTGACCGTTCGGTTGTTTTTTTTTTGAAAACTCAGGAAATGCGACGGTCTATCGACAGACCGTTAAATCCTTCTGACGCGCCTTGAGGTGACCGTTACATGTGTTGGACTGTTTTATTGAAGAATGTGAACCGCCTGATTTATGACGGACCAGGGGTGATCCGTTGCTTGGTATGACGCCCTTTCATTAGACCGTTATATGCTTGCAAGTTCCTTGATGAACTGAAAGGTCTAATTGATGTAAAATGATCCCATGTTATGCATTAATGTTCCTTATTGATGTTCCTTGCACGTACAATGGTTATGCCTTGATTCCTTATCATATTTATTGTTGGCTAACCTATCTTTCATGAAGGAATTATGAGTGAAGTCATGCTTTATCGTCCATCAGGTAGGTAAGTCAGGTATTGTATCTCGTTCCCTCACTCCCTTAATGCATTACTATATGTTACTTATGATATATTACCTCGAGAACCGGCTGGTCATTCATGTGTCCTGGGATTTGATGTTCCCCTTAAACAAAAATGATGATGATCTAAGTTCACATGTTTAATCGTTGGATAGGCCATTAGATTGGAAAATTTGGGGACGATGGTTCTATCTTGCACGCCGTGGTTGCAGATGGTGTCCTGACTCTGATTTCTCTGATCTAGCAATATTATTCTCGAGTATTTTCTATTTTATCTTTCTTCGCATTTGTTTTGAAGCTTTTTATTTTCCTTTAGCCCAGCATGCATCATACGCATTCTTTGAGCATTCATGAAGCTTCATTTGTTCAAGGTCTCGATGATGGTGAACAGCTGTGTTCTTAATTCTGGATGAGGAGAATCATTCCACTCTGAATTAGAAGGTTTCCTTCGATCTGCTCGCTTGATCTGGTTCGTTGAAGATTCCTGTCTGGAGTTTAGTCTCTTTCCTTTCCGTTGCCACCGGTGGCTAGCCGTGTTTCCTTTCCTTAGTTAATTAGTTCCTCCAGACTCGCATCCCTTTGGCTGGCTATTTCCTTGTGATCAATTCAAAGTTTTCCAGAAATTTCCTATCGCTTGTTGGTAAAGAACGGGTGTCGTTTACCTTAACGCCCTCTTTTTGATCCACTCCGCTTCATTTCCGCTTAATCTCCACTTTCGCTTCACCTCCGCTCGCTCCCCTGCAAAGAGGACGTTAAGGAGGGGCATCTGTTGACACCCGTTTTATACCCAATAAGTCGGGTCATCTCCTTATTTCATTCTATATGATGCTCCGAGTTGTTCACTCTTCATTGAGTCTCTGATCAGTTGAGGCCTGTTTCTTGGGTCTTAATTCCTAGATTAAGAATTGGCTCTTGGTGGCGTTTCGTTGGCAACAGCTTAGCAACCCTTCATTGCTATTCTTGAAACTCAATGGTAATAACGGTCCGAACCAGGCGCGTTGTTTCATTATAACGCATGGGCGCTGGACCGTTACTCTTTGAAGAGTCCTAAGGCTTAAGGCCTCGTTTTCAGTGCTTATCCTTTGGCTTACACATTGGTAATAACGGTCTATCGAGAGGCCGTTGTTTCAGTATGACGCCCTATGTCTTGGCCGTCGCTTCTTTGCAGAGTCCAATTGATTAAGTCTTCTTCCCGTCGATCTTATCCTTTGGGATAGAGTTGAGAGTAACGGATGGTCCTTGATGCGTTTCTTCCAAGCGGCGGTCTGTCGTGCAGCCGTTACTTCCTTCAGAGAGTCCTGACAGTTCGGGCCTTTTCTCTGCTACTCCGTGGTCGAGATAAGAGTTTGGATTGATGATATCTCTTTCAAATCTGATCCTCAGGACCTTCTGTTCGATTCTATGGACTCTTGGTGATATTATCTTTGAGGATTTACTAAAGGGTTATCTCTTTATCTTGCTTGATTATCCTCTGCTCGACCTGAGAGTTTGAGGGTCTATAAATAGAACCCTTGACTTCATGGCCCGAAGGAGGAAGATTTGAATTCATGACGAAGTGCTGCCAAACTCAGGAGCCATCTTCATCCAAGAGGAACTGCCTCCCACGTCCATCCATCTCATAATCAAGGGAGTACTTTGGTTTTGGTCTTTCAAGTTCATCATTGCATGCTTGAGTTCTTCCCTGGTTTTTTTTCTCAATCAAAGCATTGTCCCTCCTCTTTCTCCACGTTTTTCATTGTCCTCTAAGCATATAAACATCTTCCCAAACTTTTAAAACACCCAGAGGGGTTAAAAAAACCAAAACTCCCCAGTAATCCCCTCTCCTTTTGATGATGTTAAGCTCTTTGAGAATTGATGCTATGCTTGTGAAAAGGGCTAATTGAGGTTATTTTGTTTTGTCTTTCTATATCTTTGGCAGGTTTACAAGTTCATTAACACGAGGCCCAGGTCTTCTAGCCGACTGGAAGAGTTGGAGTTAAAAGAATTCAAGCTTTGTTACTGCAGGTTATCTGACGGCCTTGTGTAGGTGCGTCACTTTCTTCCGGCGGTCTATCGTGTGGCCGTCGCTTGCAAGCGACGCACGGGGTTCTGGCCGTTACTTCTATGTCGATCTGCAGGCTTTCTCTGGTTTTCTCTCTCGTGGGCGGGTGTTTCATCCACCTATTTCCAAGGTATATTCAGGTCTTTGACTTGTTTTTACTTTGGTGGAGATCACATCTTTCCTTGGTATTGGGCATTAGCTGTCTTCTTCATCATATCTTTCTATTATCCTTGCTTGTTCCACCTTTACGGTGTGTTTTTATTTACTCCTTGCTCCACGCCCTGGCGTGTGTTTTCCTTTTTCCTTAGCGTAGTTTGATTGAGATAGCATGCCCATGCTAGAGCTAGCTATGATTGCCTAGGTTCATGATCACATGTTCATAGGTTTGAGTAGATCTTTGATTGCTTGTTTGTCATCTTACCATATCACTTTTCAAACCTCAAAAGAAAGGTAGAAGATAGACAAATAAATATCAACAGAACGTCGTGGAGTTGTCGTGGAGCATGCTGGTGTGAAGGATGAAGCGTGGCGTTGGCGCGATCCCTCGGTGGATTCAAAGCCGACGTGGCGTGATTCGTGCGACGTTTTCGGCGTGGTTTAGTCGTTTCGGCGCGCGAGAACTTCGGTGGAGGTAGGGAGATGGATACCCTGCTCCAGTTCTGTGTTCTGTCGCGATTTTGAGCTGAACCATGAAAGAACGAGTGAATTTTCCAGCTTTAAGGGTAAATCAAGCTTCGGGGGGGGGGGGTGTGAGACTAGTTCGCCTTTCCCGGCGACGGTTTCCAGCCCAGTTAGTGTTATTTGAACCCCTGGCATGTTAGCATTTCATTCCTGCCAGTTTTGTTGTAATTGGTTGTCGTTTAGGACCGGTATGAGCCCGGGAACCCACGTGACTCATTTTGGATCGATTCGTTGGAATCACCCGTTTATTGTCATTTTGGTGTTGGATTGATCCCTTCAGGACAGTGGAAGGTTTATATCATCGTTAGGATTGTTTCCCCTTCATTTTAGGGCGAACGGGATGTGGAAAGGCCAGGTTTTGGCCATTCCTATGGTTTTCCCGCCGTAATGCCTTAGCGGTCCTTTAAGAGACCATTTTCATGCCTTAAGCGGTCCAGTGGCGACCTTTTTATGTTAAGTCGGTTCAGGTTTAAGTGGCCTTACGATAGACCGTTTCTGTTAGCTTGCGGTCAACTGGATGAACGCTAAGCTCTGTGAAGCGGCCCAGGTAGGATCGCAACTTTCCGTGTTATTTTGGCTAGGTCGGTTCGCTGGCTAAACGGTCGTGCGATAGACCGCAAAGCTAGCTGTGGCGGTTCATGGACGACCGCTAAGCTTCGTTTGAATATTGGTCAACAGTTTTAAGTCGGTTCGAGCTAGCGGTCTAGCTCCGACCACATGGTGTCCTTGGCGGCCCTTTGGGAGTGCCATTGTCTTGTGCTTAACCTTGTGGTTTGCCCGTTGTCCCTTGGATGTCTTGGATATCCTATGAGCGCTGTAACCATATTGTAGGGTGGCCGGGTATGTCATTATATCGAGTAATGTTCCGTGATGCTTCAAAGTTATTATTGGTTTCTGGTCAGCCCGGTGTGATCTAGTGGTTGACATGTGACCTCGTGAATGTCTTGGTGATCCCGTGAGGAGCGAGACATGGTTTTGGACACCGTCAGGTACTATCTTACCTCGGTTTACATGTCCATGTGTTTTGAGGGTCTTGGTGATCTTTCATGTTTCCGTGATTCGTGTCACGCGGATGCGTGGATCCGACTGTCTTGTGCCATTTTTCTTTATAAGTGTTTGACCGTGATTTGGCTTAGGGACTAGGCTGATTGGCAGCATGTTACCACTTTTGTGCGACGATCTTGACCCGAGTCTTGTGACTCAGGGATCATTGTGTCAACAGATCTAGTTGTCTGTCCTGAGTCTAGCGGTAGTCTTGTGTACTGCCTTGTGCTTTATGCTTCGTAGTACGTGCAATAGTGCGTGTTTAGCCTGTCTATACTTCAGCATTGATGTTTTGGAGTCTCTATGTCTAGTGAGCCTCCACTAGTCGTATCCTTATGACACTTTCCTATGTGTCGGTCCACCTGGGAGTGGTGGCAGGGTGAGTTCCCGATATACGATTTTTAGGTTAGTTTCCGTGGGCCCCCTTACTTTGCTGTAGCGTCCTACTGGGGGGGAAACTAGCTAGAGGCCTGGTTCAAGGCATTGAGCTTGTGTGTGCACACGTGGTCAAGCGCGTTTGGAAGAGCGTCGACGAGCGTGACCCTGACTAATCACTTGTTACTGTTGTTCCTTGTACTTGGTTCTGTGAGTATCTCAGTTACCGCCGTTCTAGGCGTATGGGAGATACTTGTGGCACAGTGTAAGACGTCAGTGGACACATTTGGCTGTTCTTCTAGTGAGCAGGTACTTCTGTCACCTGACGCTTAACTCATTGTGTTTTTGTGATTGGTTCCCGTCATGATTGACATGACTTGTCAGGTAGTCTGCGTTGGCTCCACCCGCGGTCCAGTCTTGTATAGTGTACACGATGTTGAGCTCGTGTATGTATGTACCTTTGACTGTATAGGTCTTTTGTAGGGCTTTTTGCCTATTTTAGTAGGCTTCAGCTTTGGAGCTAGTGCTTTGTCGACGGATCGGTAACGCCCGACTTTGTGAGATCGGGGTTCGCCTTTCTATTGTTGTTTGGAGTAGCTTAGAGAGCCGAGGTTCATTCGGTAACCGTGTTTCTGTTCGGTACGGCTTTACTCTTTCTTTTAGCTGTTCTTACTCCTGCTTTTACAGCTTTCCTGTTGTAGATTAGCACTGTTGTTACTTATGCTCCTGCTTTACTGTTTAGCACTATCGCCTTGCATGTTACTGCGTTGTTTCTAGTGGGGATCTGCGTGACCCCTACTAGGCCAGTGACACGAGGCTTACCCCTACTTTTCAGGTGTGGTTGTTCTTCTTCCTCGTGGTTCAAGGCATTATCTGGTAGTTCATGATTGCCAGCTTCGCTAGTGTCGGGCTTCCCCCGACTCGAGAGTACGTTCCCTTTCCTGTTGGACTGTACTTGCCTTTATTTGGATTGAACTCTGTTAATTTAATTTGTTAATTGAAAAAGTAATTTTATTTTTGCTACTTTAGCGAATCTGATCATTGAAATATTAATTACTTACTGTTTTATCTAGAACTTCAATGTACTCTACACACTCCTTTTATCCCTTTGGAGCTTTACCGCTCTTGGGAGGCCTTACAGGATCCAAATGGTATCGGGTTTACTCGGTATCCGGACTCTAGGTCGTCACATCGTGTGTGTATGCAGGCGTCATCCTGCGTGTGTGTTGGAGCGTTGCTCCGTATTGAGGATTTATCCTCGTGTATGTTGGAGCCTTGCTCCATGTTTGAGGAGTCTTTCCCGTGCTGGTCTATCTAGCGAGTGAATCCTTACCGGTTTGGTAAGGGGTGGACGTAGGGAGCCCGTCGTGGTCCCGAACCACCTTAAAAATTCCCGTGTCCTGTGGTTTGCTTTGTGATATGTATGTTCGTGGGATTGTAATGTTAACGTTGTTTATCTTGATCGTGTGTGAACGGCGAGATTGAGAGAACTTGTTTGTCCTTGCTTACTTTATTTCTATCAATCTTGTTAAACTTTGTAATTCTGCTGCATAAGTTTTAATTTACCATATCGCGTAGGGACAATTCAACCCCGCCTTCTTGTCCGCTCGCCTACCCAGGGACCAACAACACACACATCAGCTATCTCAAACATTACCAGCAATTATTTCAACAACATTTGAGTTTTAAATGCATCAAGCAATTAATGAAAACTTACAAACATTTATTGAAGAACATGCAAACACTTCTTTACATTTATTACAGGTCATGCAAGGTTTCCCTTCTCATATCACGTTCGTCTTACGACCTAAGAAAGGTCGAGTTTTTCTTACGCTATTTTAGGAAAAGAAGGATGACAAAATAGAGACTGAACAGCCACGTTGCAAAGTCACAAATAAAGGAAGAAATATATTCCATTTGTCCCACTAAGAAACGTTCTTCTGCAACTGTGTCAGTCAGAAAACTAAACATACCTCGGAAAGACATTCTGACTACAAAATATCATAATAGATGCAAATCTACAGTCTGACTGTCCAATAAAGACGAGGGAGATCCACCTGAGAAATAGACCCTTCGAGATATCTATTTCTAATGTATATATTAAAAAACCTGATGCCCTCTGATATTTGTGACTAACGATCATATTTTACAGTCTAACATTAACCATTCCGTGTCTAACGGCCTCAGGAATGAGTCTAACGGCAGCATTCTTGAAGCAAACTATAAATATAAGCAAGTCATAAGAAGATCATGAATCCTTTTGTGCGAAAACTCCAACAAGAATTCTACAAGAGTTGAGCAAAGCAAAGCAATTCAACTGTAACTCTTCCTCCTACGCAAAGTCTCAGTGCAAAGCAAATGAGCCACTACAGACCTTTAAAACTCTATCTGTTGATTTCCGTTGGCCTTCTGCATTTCTCTGAATTATTTCTTTAGAAGGTTTCTTTGATGCGGGATGGATCCCGGGTCTTCCTTGGACCTAGGGGACAGCAAGCACAAATGAGCAACTCGGACCTTGGCGATGGCGGTCCGACATGTGAGCAGACTCACTACCGGGCGTGACCTGGTGATGGGAAGGGCGGATTTTGGCCCGTGGGCAGCCTGACACCGTAGAAGCTCATAGGGAGGCCAAAGATGGCCAACCAGAGGGTGATGGAGGGCTCCCGGGCTCAACCAGGGAAGATCTCAAGCCAAGGGCTCAATCGGGTTCGCTCACTCACGCGGTAGCAACTAACTCACGAAGCAGGGGCCGAGGACAGGCACTCACTCACAACCGGCACGAGACCAGAATAGATATGGGTTGAGCAAAGTCCCGAGGGGGAGCATGGTTGAGCCACGTACCTAGCCAGGTCTGCAAGACCGGTGCCGACCGGAGACAAGGGCGAGCCGGGGAGCGTGCTCACCTAACTAGCACGTTGCAGTGAGGAAGCTACCGGTGGACCTGTGTGTACAACCACTAGCAAACCGCCATGCAGGGAGGGGGAACAGGGGGAGGGGAAGCACAACACTACCCTCACGTAGCAGGGGGGTTCATGGGGAGGGGGGGAGGTTGCTACAATGCGCAGTCTGGCCTGCAGGCCAGCATAGTGGTCCAGCGATGACAACATCACGTAGGTGGCACCGGGGGGATCATGGTCAGTCTAGAACATGGGGAGCCCTTCTAGGGACTTCCTCCAAAGCTATGGCGGTCGTCAAGCGCCGACTGGTGGTGAGAGGGACTCAAGAGACAGTCTGGTCGCCGAGACTCGGTCTGCTAGACTGATCAGTTCGCTTGAGACGGTAGGTGCCGATCTCAGGGTGCCGTAGTCGGCGGGGTCTGCCGGGGGTGCCAACAGATGAAGAGGGGCTGGCGGGGTCATGGGTGCTGGCCAGGGCGGGGCCGAGTTTAGGACTAGTCGTAGGTCTACCTGTGCAGATAGCAAACTGACCAGTCTGTGTGGCAGTGTCGTGGGCGGCCCACGGACGTAGACGGCCGGTGAGAGGAGCATAGAGGCAACCTCTCTAGATGCAGGGAGGCGGAAGGAAGCGTTTCTGGAGTGTCGGAGATGATCGGAGATGATCGGAGATGCTGACGAGGCCACTCTAGTTGCAGTAGTGTGGTTCTGCCCTCTGGCGGGGGACAGGTTGCACACTAGGCTCTCCGACGAGGGTGGAGGAGTTGCGGGGATGGCATGGGGTGGTAGTGCGGTTCCCAAGGAAAGGGAGGATGTGGGATAGTGGGAGAGGTGGGCTGGGAGAGGGAGGGAGTGCATGGCGTGGTGTTTGGAGGGCGAGGGAAGCGGTGCGGCCTGAATAGGGTGCGGGAAAGTGGTGACTTGCAGCAGCAACAGAGGTGGTTTGGGAGGGTATAGGTGAAGGGAGACTTGGGGAAGGAGAAGAGAAGGTAAAGGGGAAGAAGGGCTGGGCATGGCTGGTGGCTGGGGAGAAGGAAGGAAGAGAGGGAGGCTTGCGATCAGACGATGGGGATAGGGAAGGTTTTTTTTGGATTTTGGTTGAGTTGTGGAAAGGAGGGGGGAAAGAAGGGAAGGGATCTGCAATGGGTGGGCGATGAGGTGGAGGGGGAGAGATTTTAGGAGAGAAAATAGGGAGTGGGAGGAGAGTTGGAGGAAAGGGGCGTTGGTTTGAGAGGGATGGGAGGGAAGGTGGAATAGAGAGACGAGGGAATCTAGAAGCAGTTTTAGGAAGGTGGGAAGGGAGTGGATTTGGATGATGAGGTGGCAAGGGAGATAAGGAAGGAGGGGGAAGAGCTAGGTGCGACCAAGGGAGGAGGAAGAGGGGGAGAGGAGTGCGAACTAGAGAGAGAGGGGGGAAGAGAAGAGAGAGGTGCGCAAGGGAGAGAAGGAGGAGATTATTAAGGAATTTCAAATTTTAACCAATTCTTCATTAACCTCAAAGGAAGTCCCTAGGCCCCTATTTATAGGGAAGGCTAGGGGTTACATTGACCTAACTTGCCCTTTGAAAAACTAGAAATTCCCTCATTATCCTGTGGGTGAACCTAAGTAACCTATGACCAGTAACCGAGCTAATACTAGACCTAGCCTATTGGGCCTTATTAACTAACCTAATAAGGACTACATACTGAATAGAAAATCCCACTAAAGACATCCATATCAGTGTTGTACCACGTCCATGCAATCACGTCGCGTCAGGGCCGCTGTCGGGGCACGAAGGGTCACCAGTGTCCCCTCCAATCCGCCCGGGGTGTGGGGAACTCGACCCTGTCGAGTGGAGTGTGAGCGATCCCGGGCAGCATGCCTCGTGGGGTAGTGCATGTCCCAAACTGTCCCTCGTGGTGTCTGACTGGGGCAGAGTCCTCAGGTCGACCAAGTGCTGCTGGCGTGCCCTGTTCCCATTGTTCATGATCTTCTCTCCACGTATCCTCTCTTTTTGTAACGCCTAGCTAATTATAGAAACTAAAATAGGAATATTTATCGATATTTCAGGAGGATAAAAAGATAATCTTGGTAAGTCCTTGTGAATACATAAAAGAACAAAGAGGAATAAACTAAAATTTTCTTGTTAAAGATAAATAAGACAAGGTCATGAAAATTAAGAAACCATAAGATCAAACAGGGGAATTCAACTTAATGAAAAATTAAGCCAATGAACGAGTTATAAATAAATAGAGATCTATGCAAAAGGATTAAAAGATAATTGAGTAATAATTATCTCATTTAAATTCTATATTAAGAAGAAATCTAATTATTCATTTAATGACTTAAATTTGATATAGCATCAAGAATATTTTAGATTCTAAATGAAGATAAAACTAGGGTGTTTACCTTTATAATAAATCTCATAAAATATGGCGAGCTAAAATACTTAATAATTAAGAGTTAATGAGATGACATTTAATTGACAAAATTTTTAACGATATAAGTAATCGAGATTAACGATAACAAGAATATATGTAAAGTCCAACTTAAATATGAAATTAGTAAATAATTAATAATGAGCTTAAACCATTTAATTATTAAGACCATTGTTTTAAAAGGCGGTGCCTCAAGGCACTAAGGCTTAAGCCTCAAGGTGAGGCACTAGAAAAACACCTTGAGGCATGCGTCTCATGTCTTTTACTTGAGGCTTACGCCTTTTTTTGATTGAAGTGGTACGCCTCACCGCCTTCACCATCTCAAGGTATTTAATTGAGCCGTGTGCATCACTTGAGAAGATGATGTAATGAGGTGTTGTAGGGTACTCCCAAAATTTATGTTTCTTTTGCTGTCCTTAAAACATAATTCCCTTCTTTTTTTTTGGTAGGTACTTTTTTTTAACAGGGAGGGGATAATCGAGCTCGAACTCGGGCCTTCCCCCATATGGGGAAGGGTGACAAACCAACTGCACTAGACAACTGGCTTATAATTTAGTACTTTTGAAAATACATGAATTTATCATTGAGTTGGTATAACATTAACACATGAAAATCACTATTGTTTCTAGTATTTTTTATGGTTTTAAGATTATTTTCTTCTCTATTAAGACTTACGCCTCATTGTGCCTCAAGACATACGCCTTATGAGGCTTACAGAAAGCGCCTTACAACCTCCTCAAGGCCTTTTAAACTATGATTAAGACTAGCCCAATTTGTTGCCTTACGATTAGCAAATAGGCTAAAAGACTTTATAGTAACGGGTTTTAAATAAACTAAGTCCACCTAGAACAATTAACGGGTTGGTTAATGGGCTTGGGCCATAACAACAACAATAATAATAGAATTATTTCTCAAACGTGAAATCCTAAGATCCTAAGAAAACCCAAGTGGTCAAAAGAAGGCTAGCGGCGGTGGTTTGAGTATTTAGAGTATATCACCTACTAGTATTTATCATCTATGGTAATGTGAGTCTAATTTGGACTCTTAAGTCTTTTAAGTCTATAAATAAAGGCCTCGAGCCCAGCAAAACTCCATTGTTGCGGACTCAAGGGCGTGTTGTTGTTCGTGCAAGGGCGTGGTCGTGTTCGTGCGTCGTGTGCGTAGCATTGTATTTCTTCTTCCTCTTCACATCCTTTCTTCTTCCTCCTCTACATCGTCGTGTCCTCTTCCTTTCAGGTAGGTTATCTATCAGGCATAATCCTTAAAATCTCCATGTAAAGCATGCATGTGGTTAAAGACTCGTGTTGTTTCATAATCCATGCAAAGGATCCATGCGTAGTTTCAAGTTTTACGTGCTTTTGATTGCGTTCTGTTTCACGAAGAATTCGCGGCCAGCGCAGTGGACGCGTACTAAGTGGCGTCTTCCCAAGCAGGTGCTAATTCTTGAATTTGCGTCAAGCGTGCGAACGCTAATTAATGAATGTCCACCACCTTGATGCGAATTCCTTGTTATTTCAGTTAATTCACCCATGTTTAAAATTTAATATCTATTAAATCATGTTTAATAAAATCTAGAGGTGCATGTTTATGGAATTCTTATATTTTTCTCTTAATTACCATGTCTTCTGTTTTATGAAAATCCTGCTAGTTTTAAAGTGACACTGTTCATCCCAATTGTTGACACCCGTTTTAAGCCTGCAAGTCGAGTTGTTCTCTTATTCACCTTTGTGATGACCCGATTTATCCATTGTTGTGGAGCTTTCTTGATCTTATTTCGAGCACATTTCTTAATCATTTCCCTAGCCCTTTGAGCTTGGAAGCCATTTTTTACAAGTTCCAGACCGTTCTCCCTGGTTTCCCCAAGTTTCGGGAACATTCCCATCAATCCCCGTCGGCCGGAGCACCTTCGCCAGCAGGCCTTTTGGCGGCCATCTGGCTGACCGCCAAA
This sequence comes from Amorphophallus konjac, assembly GCA_022559845.1. Lineage (NCBI taxonomy): Eukaryota > Viridiplantae > Streptophyta > Magnoliopsida > Alismatales > Araceae > Amorphophallus > Amorphophallus konjac. Next base: position 356,629,668 of record CM040122.1, on the reverse strand, counting down.
AGGCTTTGGCGGCCTCCAGAGGACCGCCAAATGACTCTGGTTTGGCGGCCATCTGGGTGGCCGCCATATGGTTTGGCAGTCCCAGTAAGACCGATAAACGCCTGATTTTCTTGGGTCATCCTGTTCGCTGGCGCAGCCGTTTTCATGCTTATCCTACTGTTTCATTGTGGTCTTCCCTTGACCGTCATACCCTATTTGTGGTCTTGCGATAGACCGCTATTTCGATAGAGAGCCCAGAACCTCCTAAACCCTGATTTTTTCGCTCGAGGACTCTCTAGGAGCCTCATCTTGATCCAATTTTGAGGAGAATGATCCTCCACCTCGGTTTCCTTCGATTTGGCACTCTTACCCCCACTATTATCTGGAGATTTATCAATATATATCCCCAAAATTGGATGTTTTTCTCGGATCTAAACCCAAGGGTTTTCTTGCTTCTATATAAAGCACCCAGTTGGCAGGACGCGAAGGGGGGGTTCTTCTTCGGTTCGGGGTGAAGCCATGCTGTGACGCCGACTTAGTTCTTTGACCTTGGCCTGAAGAGGGAAGTATTAGCTTTCGTTTCCACGCTCAAGGGCTTGATTTCATTCATTCTTCTCTTAGTTTTCGTCCACCCAATTTCATAAATCATTGCAATCTATGTTTTCTGCTACACATGCGTTTTTCTCCATATTGTATAGCATATTCCCGTAGTTGTGCTGCGTGTTTTTTCCATATTTTTGTTTCATTATCATCACAACACACACACCTATCTTTTGCATCCTTCCACAGGGGTTAAAAACCTCCCCGCGGTGCGTTCTCCCTCAATCTTTACCCTTATTTTATCACTGCGGGATTTGATACTACACTTATAGTTTCTAATGGGTTTTGCTCTTCTGTTTGGCTTTGTTTTGTAGGAGAAGCATGAATAGGACGTGAGGCCCTCTTCCTCTAGTCGGCTGGAAGGAGAGGAGGTGTAATCCACATCGTTCCCCGCACCCGGCCCGTTCTCAAGCACGCGATCAAGTCTTCATCCTTTTCCAAGGTACACGGCACTGTTCCTCTCATTTCTTCATCCCTTTGGCGTTACTGCAACCTTGGTGGCGATCACGGTTAGTTCATCTCTTCCTTATTGCCCCTTTGGTCATACTTTCATGCTTATTATGTTATTTGCATAGTTTGGGGGTGGGGTAGATAAATTATCTACACCAATTAGAAAGAAATGAACAGTGCCTCGTGTCTGGTGTTGTACCCACCAGATGAGTGGAGCTATGTAACTGAAAAGAATTGGCGTCTGCCTGCTCGACACGTATTAGTTAAATTTGCACCTTCTCATACGGACGTGAATTTAATACACATCAGACACTTAGACGCGAGTTTAATTGCTAATATTAAATAATTTAGAAAATCATGAATTAGCGTCCACTATTAGGATGTGTATCAAAGAACTGGCGCCTCTTTATAGTGACGTCAATTTTAATTCACTTTATTTAAATATGGTTAATCCTGGAATTAGTGCCTCTTCATGGAGATGCGAATTTCTGAATTAACGTCGTTATGGCGGATGTGAATTTCTGCCTCTTTGATTTTCTCGCTGTTTTGGCCCATACCGCGAGTCTTTTGGTACTATTGTCTCATGGCCGAGAAAGAGTCCCTATTTTTTGAATTTATACGATCACACCTTATTTCTTGGAGATAGAAGGACCCTCCATTGGGAATTTCTCTCACCGGATTGAAATTCTTTCTCTAAGGCCTCCATAAGACCCCGACATCAAAGGATTCCCTCTTCAATCACTGGGCTGGTTGTACCCTAAAAACCCTTGAACTTGTTCTGGTCATGTCACTCTGAAGAAACATGACATCCAGCCATCATAGAGCGCTAAGATTAGGTGTTCTCTGAGAGTCCCGACTCTGTCCAGAATTGGCGTCTGGTACGGTAGTCGCTAATACTTGAATTAGCGTACATACAGTCAACACGAATTTCATTCGTGCTTTACAACTCACTAGAATTAGCGCCCACCGTAGTGGACGTGAATTCTGGAATTCACGGCATCCTGAGTGGACGTCAATTTACCCCGATTTCTGCATCTACACTGTTCCGTGATTTGATTTCCCATTAATTCATTTGAACATGGCTATATCCTTGACTCCTATGATCCTACCGAATCTTCATAAAGTATTCCTACAATGTGCATCCTTGGAATTCTATTGACTATTAAATTAATGTGAATGTCTAGATATTTACATGGGATCGTTGATCCATAACTTCAATGCCTGGTATTAATGGGGCCCGATCTGGTCCTAGGAGGAGCACCCGAAAGTACTAGTGCCCATGGGAGCTATTATTGACCATGGTGTGACATTGCACCGAAGTGCATGACTTTCTAGATTGCTCTACGACATTCCACTCTCTCTCAACATGATATTACTTAATGACTTGACGTGCGTGACTCGAAATGATACTTGTTTGAACTTCATTAGCCAATATCTTCTTCATACTATACTAATGAACTTGTCAATTTTCTTGTTATCTACCTCATGATTCGTATTTATTCCTATTCTATCTTAAGCTCATTTATGCTTGATTATAGTTGCATACATGTAACATGTAAATTACTTAAAGTAAGCCTGGTAATAGAGATGTAATTCCTAGTGAGCTTTCGCTCATCCTGATTTATTTCAATGTTTTTTAGGTAATCAAGTGGCCAGCAATGACGTTGTTCTGGCGGGAAGGGAGAAGTGTGCATGAGTGCTCCTGAAATTAGAAGACCCGTGTCTTTTATTTTTCTTGAGTCTAGACTAGAATATCTTAGCCTAGTTAGTGTGTCTTTTCTTTTCTTGAAGTTGTAATTGAGTCAAGTTTGTAATAACAAGTTCATATTAATAAAGTTTAATTTTTGTCAATTTTTGGTCTATTGTGTGTCTTTAAGTTTTGCTCAGATTGTCATGACTGTTTCGCTGTCACTTTCCGAGTGTGTTTCCGCTACTATCGGTTCAGGGCGTGACACTTTTTGCCCGCATCGGGCTCTCAATTTGGTCGGGGGACTCTCGATTAACATATCACTCTCAAGGTTGGTCGCAGGCTGGAGGAGCTCGCTGGGTGTTGCTGCCGGACCCTCGTAATGCTAGAGATCTGCCCTGTTGAACATACAACCCAAACCATAACCCGTAGGTAGGTCCACCTTGTAGGTGATGGCGTCAAACCTCCCTACCACCCAAAAGGGTCCTATTCCACGGGCTCCAAGCTGAGAGGAGACCCTGGAGGGGAGCCTCTCCGGCTTAATGATCACTTGGTCACCAATTCGGAACTTGGTGTGGCTCCGTTGTGCCGTTACCTTTCGCCGTGACCCTTGTATGCTTATTGGTGCTTTCTTGCTACGACCTTCCCTAGGCATGGGAGGGTTGTCCTTGAGAGGGTAAGATGTGGAGATAGGGTCAGATAGGGGCACTAATTCTTGAGGGGGATCCAAAGGGCTGGGGACCAAGGTGGTCTAATGAGGGATGGTGTGTTCATGGGTGGGGGTTCGACTAGGTTGATTACAAATTGATGGAGGAGTCGAGTAGCAGGTGGGAAGGGCCTGTGGTGGTAGGGAATGGACTATGATGGCCTGACCCTTATGGAGAAATGAACAGAAGTTGGCACGACCATAGTACCAGATGTCCACATTGTACATCCACGGTCGGCCCAAGATGATATGGCAAAATTGCATGGGGATCACGTTGCACTAGACCAGATCTTGGTAACTATCAAAATGGATCAAAATTGAGCAAGTCTGGTCAACGGGGAGGAAGCTTTCGTCAACCCAAGTGACCTCATAGGGTTTGGGGTGGGGTAAGAAAGGTAGACCCAAGTGGGTGACATAGTCAGTATCGATATGGTTGACGGCACTATCGGAGTCTAGGGTCACTATGCGGACATGACTCCCTATGGTAGAGATGGTTTGGTGGAGTGAGGATCGTTGCCAATCATCCGCCGGGAGGGTCCGGGGAAGGGCCATCTGGGATTCCTAAAAACTTCCACAGGTGACAACTCCGACTGGGGCTGAGGGGGTAGGTGTGGCATCTTGGGGGGCCTGCTCCTCTTCGAACTGATCAATGAGGCCCGGGTCAAGGGTGTATACAAGTTCTTCCTCTATAGCTGGTGGTGGGAGTACTTCTTCTCTCTCCTCCAAGACGAGGTTGGATAGGCCTCGACTTGGGCAGCTCCCCGCAAAGTGGCTGAATACCCCACACTTGAAACAAGTGTTTCTAGTTCGTTGAGCCTGTGGGGGGGTCCCAGTGGCAACATCCTTTCCTTTGTCATCTTTCCGGGTGGAAGGGATACCCGGGGTAGGCTGGGCTATGGGGATGTTGACCTGACGTGGGTGGTTAACGGGCCTGGTAGTGGTAGGGGAGAAGGTTGTGGTGGGAGGAGCAGCACGGGTCAGGGGAGCATGAAGTCCTGCTAAGCGAGTGATGACTTGGCGGGGCTCAGGCTATCAAGAAGGGTAGTCCCGGGGAGGCTGATGGAACCTTTGGCGGGGCTCGGGCTGTGAAGAAGGGTAGTCCCCGGGAGGCTGATGGAACCTTTTAGCATCTCTAGCCACCTAATAGGCGTGCTCAAGGGAGGTTACCTCCTGTAGGTGCTACTCTGGTTTGATATAGGTAGCCAAGCCCTTCCTGAATCAGGAGAGCGTGACAGCATAGTCTTCCTGTATGCCGCATCTAAGATGGTAGCTATCGAAGGCCTCTATATATTTGGCTATACTCTTGCCCTCCTGGGTGAGGCTGTGCCATTCGTCGAGGAGGTTCTAGTGATAGGATGGGGGCAAGTACTTCTGCCTTAAAGTAGCCTTCATCACGTCCATCAAGTTCTCAGTGTTAAGCCAATAGGTTTTGGCTAATTTCTGGAGTTTAAACTTTGCCGGCCTAATCTTCTTATCTTCAGGCATGGGATACCATTCAAAATATTGGTCAATGGCGGACTCCCAATCTAAATACTCTTGAGGCTTGTGGGACCCCTCAAAGCTGGGCGCATTCAGTCTAATCATTCTGTGAAGGGGGTCCCCCAAAGGCTCTCGAGGACGCCAGTCCTCTCGGTCACAAGCATGGTACTCCCTATGTTTCCTATAACGGTACGCTCCTTCGACCACTTCTTCAGATCCTGAGTAGTAAGAATGGTCCTGGCTAGGTGCTGCGACTAGCTGGGGTTCAACGTGGTTCTACTCACGGGCCAGATTCCTACCCTCAATTTGAGCTATACGGTTTTCATGGCGCTCTAGTTGGGCCGAGAGGGCATTCAGCTGGCCCATAATAGGGTTGAGCTGCCCCAGAATAGTGTCCATCACAGCAGGATCCCCAAAGGTGGGCTGGACAGACGGGCTGGGCTACCAGCTCAGAATGGACTCGGGTTGGGCCAATCTGGTGGGGTTGGATGATGGGCCAGTGTAGGAGGTGGATTTTATTAGATTGATTTGTTTATTTATTTTTTAAGGTTATTTAGTGCGTAGGCGTGCCAGTCACACTTGTGACAAGTTCATTATGCCCTCTATCTGACTGATCAGACGAAAGTGATGTTCGTGTCGGGACCGGAAGTCCGCCCTTCCATATAGGTACCGGCGTTAATTACATCTCCTGAAAGAGGAGAAAACTCTTGATTAATCGCCAAGATAAAGAAGCCCTCGAGGCTGATCGAATAGAAATGAATACATATGTTGGGTTCTGTGTGCCCCCTCGTTGTCTTTGACAATGGTTTTGATGATTCTAATATATTGTGTGTTTTATGCTTAATGGCATCTTCGTGATAAACAAGCTAATATGATGATATCTTGTTTTGTAGGTAGAATTTTAATGGTCTTTCATGGATACATTTCTGATGTTGAATCATGCGTGCTGTGCATGAGACTGTTGGGTATTGGTTTAATAGTCTGTTGGTAAGATCATTTGATTACATTAGACTGCTAAGGCAGCTTTCAATTCTCCTTTGGATGGGTCGACCCCATGGGTCGACCCTGGCTATTTGAGCCACATGTATATATATCCTTGATGTCCTTGCATCTCCTTAAGATTCTCATGGATTTATACTCCTGGAAAGTGCAGGAACAAATTTCGCACATTACTTTTGATTCCATGGAATTTGATGTTTGAATGGACTGTAATTTGTCTTAACTAAATTTTCCTTGTTCTGGATATGAATTTAGTTGAGCTGAACTCTGACCCTTATTTTCTTGGACATGATGATTTTGAGAATCTTGAATGTGGTTGTTTACTATGACTGAACTTAATTATCTTGAACTGAACTTGGAAGTCCTTGTGCTGAATTTGATTGTCTTGGTTTGGTCATGGAACCTATTGTGTGGCCATGCTTGAAGCTTCTCTTATGCATGTGAGACTATGTGCTTTGTCATATGAATGGCCACTGTTAAAGGTTGTTGAACTTAAATTCATATATACTTTCACTTAACTTTGATTCAATCATAAATGAGTTTAGTGTATGAGAAGGACACTTGCCTTGTTTGAGATTGAAAAGATGCATTGAGTGGTTTACATGATATGGGTTGATTTGAGAATTCAAATTGCTAACCTTGAGATTGAGATTAATGAGAATTTGTACATGTGCAGGTTCTAGATGGAATTAATCTTCAAATCATGGTAATGGTGGTAAGGTCACACTTGTAGGTTGATTTTAAAGTGGATGAAAAGCAATGGTTAAATCTGGAGAATACATGTTTATTGTGAGACCTCACTCACAATTTGAAGGCCAATGGTGAGAATGTTTGTACTAATTGGATTTGAGTTTGAATGGAATGATCCGGGTAAAAATTCATGCTTAACCATGTTTATCTGAGTTGTATGAACTCTATTGTTCAATCATGATACATGTTTATGAAATGAGGTGCTTTCAATTGATATTACTGATGTTTTTTTGCTGTCAGCAAAAGTGTCGACCTCAGGGGTCGACACTTATTTTCAGAGCTTCTACCTTGCGTTGTGTTAAGAATGCTGGCAGAAAGTGTCGACCTGTGAAGTCGACACTTTCACCAGGGTTCTGTCTTTTTGCTAAAGGCAGAACTCACGGGAAAAGGTGTCGACTTCGTAGGTCGACACTTTCAGGTAAGTTTGCTCATTTCTGTGAAAACAGAATGTTCGTGAAAAAGTGTCGACCTCAAGAGTCGACACTTTCCACCACGAATGTTATGTCTCTTCACAGGCCAGAACTCTTGGTGAAAAGTGTCGACCCCATAGGTCGACACTCGTATCTCGGTTTTATTTTTATATATGTTCTGGCAGAACTCGTTGAGACGAGTGTCGACCCTAGAGGTCGACACTTTGTCTGCTACGTTCGGATCGAGTTTCCGGGTTTGGTTTTGAACCATGGGTTAAAGGTCCGATTGGCTTGCCCTTTTACCCCATTACCCCTAGGGTTTCTATGTGACGACCCAGAGTTCAAGACACCGATATACCGATAACGTCGATACACCGACACCAGGAACTGGGGAGGCCACCCAAGAGGCTGATGAGGCCCCTGAAGGGTTAGTGGGGGTTAGCTGAGGAATCTGCATAATTAATTGCGAATTGGGGCGCAAAATACAATTAAGTATTTAGATTTAAACACAAGAGCGGAAGCAATTCAAAATAACCAGAGTGATATATATAAGACTAGTCCAGAGTCACAGACACTAGTCCTCAAGGTACAACTACACGGGGCATACCCCGGCAAAAGTACAACACAAGCCTCAAAAAGGCAGCTCGTGCACAGCTGGCAGCTAGGAACGGTCCCGAAACAGCATACTAAAGTCTGGGAGACGGCGGGCGCGGCTCACCTGAAAGGAAAATGGTGAGTCACAGCCAGACTCAGTAGGGGTCACGCGGATCCCAACCTCGCACTAAACAAGCGAACAAGCATATATAAAGCAAGTAGAGCATGCATTTAAATAAACACACAGGCAATGGCATGAATGACCAATTACAAGAAAGCTGTAAACTCTAGCTAAGCAAGTATAACAGCTAACACATGCCACTACTAATTAAATGCAAGCGATTAAAGCTAAAACTACCAAATAGAATGAGCTGCAACTAATCCAAGCAACAAGGAAGGACAACCACTGGAGCAGAAACCAGATGCGTCCACTGACGGCTTACACTGCGTCTCAAGCACTCGCAGTCGACGAAGCGACAAGCTAAGCGCGTAAACAGTACCAAACCAAGTGACCAGTCGGAGTGGCACCCGTCGGTGTCAGTCCACAGTCTCCGACCACGTGTGCACACACTGACTCTAGCCTGAGCCAGGCCCTCTAACTAGTTTTCTCCCTTGGCAGGACGCTACCATTGGCTGGGAGCCCACGGAACTAGCTTACAAACCGTGAATGGGAAATATACCCCTCCGCCATCCTCAAGCGGGTCGGTACTCAACAGACCTTAGGGCAACGACAGTGGCTCCATTGCATGGAAAGAAAAGCTACTCTATTGGTATAAAACACGCCACAATATATTTAAAATAATGCGAATATGGCATGAATATAGAAAGAAGCGCATAACAGATGGGCTGGGAATATATAGCAGCCATCAGGGAAGCGGCGGTCAAAGACCCACGCGCCACATGCAAACGACGGTCGGGGGCCGGCGCGTTACTTCAAGAATGACGCCCCAGTCCCTATCCGTCACTCCCTTCAGGGTTCCAGCTCAAGAGGCACTAAAGGGCTTGTAACGGTGGGGGCCCTGCGCGTTACTTCGAAGCAACGCGTGGGGTCACCGCCGTCACATCCACCCGAGGCTCAAACCACCTATCAGCGTTCTAAATGATAGCAGGCGAAGTGACACCCCGGTCTAGGCGCGTCGGACCGAAACGACGGTCGGCTGACTGGCCGTCGGGCGCATCGCATGACCAAAACTACGGAAAACAGTTGATGAGTAACGGATGGGCGCCCCACCGTTACTCTCCAAGTAACGCACCCCCAATGGGCCGCTATTTGGAAGTGACGCGTCCGCTATGGACTGTCAGGCAAGTGACGGTTCCTGGCAGGACCGTCACTGCACCTGGGTTACGGGCGGGTACGGTTTATAAACCGAAGCCCTCCCAGACGGCTGAAAACGCCGGGTATCGACGAAAAACCTGATAACCTGTCAAACCACGCATGCTAGACAACAATTTAACATCTAAATCTAGCACATGCAAGGCCTAAAACGCATTAAACTCAAGATTTAGGCTAAAACCCCAAAAATGGAAATATACACATCATGCATGCTACGGGGTGCTAATCAACAGGATGAGCCATAGGAAATGATCCTAGCGAGCTAAGGATTCCATCCCCCTACCTCTTGCAAGCCGAAACGGAGGAAAAGGCCGCATGCACCGAGGTAGGCTCACCGAGCCTTCAAGCTCTAATCCCCTCCCACGATCACCGAACCACGCCGAAGTGGACACCTACGCGCTCCTCTCGACGCGAGGAATCCAACGGCGCCAACCTCGTCTCAATCCGACCTCGTCTCGCCCGCGTTCCCTAGAGAGGAGAGAGGGGCGATCGCACGGAGGAGAGAGAGAGAGAGAGGGAATGGGAGATCGACGGGGAGAAAGAGGGTGAGAGAGGGATTAAAAGAAAAAAAGAAATTAAAATATATATAATATAATCATTATATATATTAAAATCTCATTAATTCTAATAACCCTCAAATAACTCCAAACAAATCCGGAAAAATACCAGACAAATTCCTAAAAATCCAAGAAAATAGCCGGAAATACCAGAACAATTACTAGAACAATACCACGAAAGATCCATTAAGGCACGGGCCTTACAGTCCCTCCCTCCTTACAGAAATTTCGCCCTCGAAATTTACAACCACAAGGATAAAGAGGAAACCGAGAAAGGACACATACCTCACTGGAACAAGAAAGGAAAAAGCTGACGCATCTCATCTTCACGCTCCCAAGTAGACTCGTTACTAGAGTGACGCTGCCAAGCAACCCTTACCAGAGGAATAACCTTATTTCTCAACCGCTGCTCACGATGGTCTTCAATTCGGATAGGAAACTCTGGTGTGGACAAATCAGCAGTCACCTCGGGCCACACTGAATCATCGAGAACATGAGAAGCATCGGGCACATATTTCCTCAACTGAGACACGTGGAACACATCATGAATAGCTTGCATGGCCGCCGGCAGTTGCAAACGATAAGCCACTGAACCAATAGCTTCAACAATCGGAAAAGGGCCAACATACCGCGGACTAAGCTTTCCACGCTTCCCAAACCTGGAAACACCTTTCATCGGAGATATTTTAACAAACACCATATCTCCAGGCTCAAATTGTAGTGGACGTCTGCATTGATCTGCATAACTTTTCTGTCGACTCTGAGCCGTCAACAATCTCTGTCTGATCAGACGAACCACATCAGAACACTGCTGTACCATGTCCGGTCCTGTCAACAGTCGGTCCCCAACATCAAACCAGTTCAGAGGAGTACGACAGGGACGACCATACAGCGCTTCATAAGGAGCCATACCAATACTGGAGTGAAAACTATTATTATAAGCAAACTCAACAAGTGGCAAATGCTGACTCCACGAACCTTGCCAATCAAGGCAACACGATCTCAGCATGTCCTCCAAAGTCTGAATAGTTCTCTCTGACTGTCCATCTGACTGTGGGTGATACGCCGAACTGAAAGCTAACTTAGTGCCCAAAGCTTTCTAGAAACTACGCCAGAAGCCAGAGGTAAAACGTGAGTCACGATCTGACACGAGTGAAACAGGAATTCCATGCAGCGGCACGATCTTCTGCACATAGAGCTCGGCCAATCTCTGCACACTCCAAGTAACTTTAATCGGCAACAATCTGGCAGTTTTCGTCAATCTGTCGACAAGCAGCCAGATCCCATCAAAACCTTGAGAAGTTCGAGGCAAACCCACCACGAAATCTGTAGTAACATGGTCCCATTTCCACATCGGAATCTCTAATGGCTGAAGCAGACCACCTGGCTTTTGATGTTCGACTTTAACTAACTGACAAGTCAAGCACTTAGAAACAAAAACAGCCACGTCCTTCTTCATGCCGGGCCACCAGAACTGTTTCTTCAAATTCTGATACATCTTAGTGACACCAGGGTGAATAGCAAAACGGGAACCATGGGCTTCACTCAGAATCTCACTCCTCAAATCATTATCAACGGGAATGTACAATCTGCCCTGGAAACTGACAACCAGCTCGTCATCAAATTCCACATCATATCTCGATATAACACGGGCCAAATCAGAATCAGCTTGCTGGGCTTCTAAAATCTGCTGATACAAAGCTGAACCCAAAACCAAGCTAGCACAAACTGCCATCTTCGGATCGGCAGGAATCTCTACACACAATGCCTCGCTCGGAAGCTGTTCCCACAATTTCCATTCATGAAGCAACAAATGGCTGACCTGTACTTTCCTGCTCAGAGCATCAGCCACAACATTCATTTTACCTGGCTGATAGGAGAGTGTAAAGTCATAATCTTTCATGTATTCCATCCATCGCCTCTGCCTGAGGTTCAGATCTTTCTGGGAGAAAATATACTGTAAGCTCTGATGATCAGTAAGAATCTGAAATTTCTCACCATACAGATAATGTCTCCAGATCTTCAAGGCAAAAATAACTGCAGCTAGCTCTAGATCATGAGTGGGATAATTCCCTTCATGCTGTTTCAATTGCCGAGATGCATATGCGATAACCTTACCATGTTGCATCAGCACTGCACCCAAACCTACTCGAGACGCATCTGTACAAACAAGAAAACCACCCGAGTCGGAAGGCAAAGTCAACACTGGAGAAGAAGTCAATAGCCTTTTCAATTCAACAAAGCTAGTCTCACACTGATCCGACCAGACAAAAGGCACATCCTTCCGTGTCAATTTAGTCATTGGTGCTGCAATCTTCACAAAATCCTGAATGAATCTGCGGTAATACCCAGCCAATCCTAAAAAACTTTGTATCTCAGTGATGGTCCTCGGTCTATGCCAACTCAAAACGGCATCAATTTTTGTAGGGTCTACTGCCACTCCATCACCAGAAATCACGTGGCCAAGAAAATGAATCTCCCGAAGCCAGAATTCACATTTACTGAGCTTCGCATAAAGCTCGTGATCTCTTAGAGTCTGCAGAACGATCCTCAAATGCTGCACATGATCATCAACAGAGGCAGAATAAATCAAGATATCATCAACAAAGATCACCACAAACTGGTCCAGAAATGGACGAAAGATACGCTGCATTAGGTCCATGAAAGCTGCTGGGGCATTAATCAAACCAAACGGCATGACTAAAAATTCAAAATGACCATATCGAGTACTGAAAGCAGTCTTCTCCACATCAGATTCCCGGATCCGTAACTGAAAATAGCCAGACCGGAGATCAATCTGCGAAAAGACAGTAGCAGACTGTAACTGGTCAAACAAATCATCAATCCTGGGGAGCGGATACTTATTCTTGATAGTCGCCTGATTCAGCTGCCTGTAATCAATACAAAGCCTCAGGTTTCCATCTTTCTTTTTCACAAACAGCACTGGGGCACTCCACGAAGAAAAACTGGGACGAATATAACCTTTCTCCAGTAACTCTAGTAGCTGTGCACGCAGTACTTTCAATTCAGCTGGAGCCATACGGTACGGCGGCTTTGCTAAGGGGCCAGTACCTGGAATCAGTTCAATCACCATTTCAATCTCTCGCTCTAGGGGCAATCCTGGCAACTCGTCAGGAAACACATCAGGGAACTCACAGACAACCGGAATATCACAAACATCCCGTCGTGGTTTTTCAACAGCCACCACTGAAGCAAGGAATCCCTGACAACCTGCGCTAAGCAACCTATAGGCTCGAATAGCAGAAATAATCATACGAGAAGAACGGGATCGAATACCTTGAAAATAAAAGGCTGATTTTCCCTGGGGCTGAAAATAGACTTTCTTCGATCTGCAGTCAACCACAGCTCCATAATGCTCCAACCAATCCATTCCCAGAATAACATCATAATCTGCCAGCTGCAACGCATACAATCTCGCCGGCAACTGGTGATTATCAATCATCACAGGAGACTCATCCAAACACAGAGGAGTAACCATGAAATCTCCAGAAGGCAATTCCACAAATAACTCACAAGACAGCTCAGAAGTCGGTTCCTCAATACAAGCCATAAAATCCTCAGAAATAAAAGAGTGAGAAGCACCAGAATCAAACAAGACATGAGCTGAATGACCATAAAGCATAATCGTACCTTCCACAAGATGGGACGCAGCAGCATCAGCTCTTGTCAAATGAGAAACTTTGCCTTTCTGCTTCTTGGAACCAGCTGAAGATTGTTGAGAAGACGCCGACGATTGAGAGAAAAATTGTTGTGGAGCTTGAGGTGCAGGAGGTCTAAACTGCGGCTGAGGTTGAGACAACTGAGGAGCTTGCACTTGAGTCGGCCTTAGCGGGCAATCCCGAACCACATGACCTGGCTGGTTACACCTAAAGCAAACAATAGGAAGAGAACACGGCTGGCCCTTGTGATGACCACCGCATCTCCGACACGTCCACGGCTGACTAGCAGCTGAGCTCTGCCGAGTCTGAGAAGAAGGTGTTGTCGGCTGCTGAACAGAATCTGTACCGGACGGCTGCTGAAAAAACTTCTTCTTCTTCTTGAACCTTTTGAACTTGGGCTTAGAAGGAGAGGAAGCACTGGAAACCTCTGACTGGACCGAAGGAACACCAGGCACGGGCTGTCGGTAAGTCTGCTGAACCTGAGCTACCGGCTGCACTGACCCTGCTTGGGGATATCCACCCGGTCTCGCCATCTCCAGCTCTAAAGCTACAGCTGTCTGACACGCAGTATCGAGATCCGTAACACGACTCGCTATCAGCGGCATCTTCAACTCTGGCCTCAACCCACGCAAGAATTGCTGGGTCTTCAAAGCTTCACTGGCCAGCACATGGGGCGCATACTGACCCAATTCCAAGAACTTATTCCTGTACTGAAGCACGGTCATATTGCCCTGGGTCAATTCCATAAACTGGTACATCTTATCCATCTGCAAGCAGGCAGGAGTATAGGCACGCTCAAAAGCAGCAACGAACTCTGCCCAAGTGATTTGCCGAAGAGGTCTAGATCGAAAAGAAATCTGTCACTCGGCTTTCCACCACGCAATGGATGTACCCTGGAGTTGAAAGGCAGCGAGCATGACTTTCTCATCTTCAGCACACTCCATCGAGACAAACACACGCTCTATCGCGTCCAACCATTGCCTCGCGACTTCTGGATCAGCTTGGCCATCGAAAGCAGGCGGATTGAACATCAGAAATTCCTTCAACGCCTTGCCTCGACTGCCAGGCACTTCAGCTTGAACGATCGGCACTGGAGGAGCAACTGGAACGACAGGAATAGCGGGAACTGCAGGAGGAGGTGCAGAACCGCTATCTTCCCTGGGCGCATCTCGAGGAACACGAGGAGGTCTTCCTCGACGAGGCGGCATAACTATGCTGCCAAAAACACAATCAACAATAAAATTCATCAATCATACGGAAAACACCCTATGCCAGCAAGAGACGACAACAGGACTAGCTCTGGACAAAGCGTCAATTCCAATTCTTTACGCAAATCCTCAACTTACGCTCTGATACCAACTGTGACGACCCAGAGTTCAGGACACCGATATACCGATAACGTCGATACACCGACACCAGGAACTGGGGAGGCCACCCAAGAGGCTGATGAGGCCCCTGAAGGGTTAGTGGGGGTTAGCTGAGGAATCTGCATAATTAATTGCGAATTGGGGCGCACAATACAATTAAGTATTTAGATTTAAACACAAGAGCGGAAGCAATTCAAAATAACCAGAGTGATATATATAAGACTAGTCCAGAGTCACAGACACTAGTCCTCAAGGTACAACTACACGGGGCATACCCCGGCAAAAGTACAACACAAGCCTCAAAAAGGCAGCTCGTGCACAGCTGGCAGCTAGGAACGGTCCCGAAACAGCATACTAAAGTCTGGGAGACGGCGGGCGCGGCTCACCTGAAAGGAAAAGGGTGAGTCACAGCCAGACTCAGTAGGGGTCACGCGGATCCCTACCTCGCACTAAACAAGCGAACAAGCATATATAAAGCAAGTAGAGCATGCATTTAAATAAACACACAGGCAATGGCATGAATGACCAATCACAAGAAAGCTGTAAACTCTAGCTAAGCAAGTATAACAGCTAACACATGCCACTACTAATTAAATGCAAGCGATTAAAGCTAAAACTACCAAATAGAATGAGCTGCAACTAATCCAAGCAACAAGGAAGGACAACCACTGGAGCAGAAACCAGATGCGTCCACTGACGGCTTACACTGGGTCTCAAGCACTCGCAGTCGACGAAGCGACAAGCTAAGCGCGTAAACAGTACCAAACCAAGTGACCAGTCGGAGTGGCACCCGTCGGTGTCAGTCCACAGTCTCCGACCACGTGTGCACACACTGACTCTAGCCTGAGCCAGGCCCTCTAACTAGTTTTCTCCCTTGGCAGGATGCTACCATTGGCTGGGAGCCCACGGAACTAGCTTACAAACCGTGAATGGGAAATATACCCCTCTGCCATCCTCAAGCGGGTCGGTACTCAACAGACCTTAGGGCAACGACAGTGGCTCCATTGCATGGAAAGAAAAGTTACTCTATTGGTATAAAACACGCCACAATATATTTAAAACAATGCGAATATGGCATGAATATAGAAAGAAGCGCATAACAGATGGGCTGGGAATATATAGCAGCCATCAGGGAAGCGGCGGTCAAAGACCCACGCGCCACATGCAAACGACGGTCGGGGGCCGGCGCGTTACTTCAAGAATGACGCCCCAGTCCCTATCCGTCACTCCCTTCAGGGTTCCAGCTCAAGAGGCACTAAAGGGCTTGTAACGGTGGGGGCCCTGCGCGTTACTTCGAAGCAACGCGTGGGGTCACCGCCGTCACATCCACCCGAGGCTCAAACCACCTATCAGCGTTCTAAATGATAGCAGGCGAAGTGACGCCCCGGTCTAGGCGCGTCGGACCGAAACGACGGTCGGCTGACTGGCCGTCGGGCGCATCGCCTGACCAAAACTACGGAAAACAGTTGATGAGTAACGGATGGGCGCCCCACCGTTACTCTCCAAGTAACGCACCCCCAATGGGCCGCTATTTGGAAGTGACGCGTCCGCTATGGACCGTCAGGCAAGTGACGGTTCCTGGCAGGACCGTCACTGCCCCTGGGTTACGGGCGGGTACGGTTTATAAACCGAAGCCCTCCCGGATGGCTGAAAACGCCGGGTATCGACGAAAAACCTAATAACCTGTCAAACCACGCATGCTAGACAACAATTTAACATCTAAATCTAGCACATGCAAGGCCTAAAACGCATTAAACTCAAGATTTAGGCTAAAACCCCAAAAATGGAAATATACACATCATGCATGCTACGGGGTGCTAATCAACAGGATGAGCCATAGGAAATGCTCCTAGCGAGCTAAGGATTCCATCCCCCTACCTCTTGCAAGCCGAAACGGAGGAAAAGGCCGCATGCACCGAGGTAGGCTCACCGAGCCTTCAAGCTCTAATCCGCTCCCACGATCACCGAACCACGCCGAAGTGGACACCTACGCGCTCCTCTCGACGCGAGGAATCCAACGGCGCCAACCTCGTCTCAATCCGACCTCGTCTCGCCCGCGTTCCCTAGAGAGGAGAGAGGGGCGATCGCACGGAGGAGAGAGAGAGAGAGAGGGAATGGGAGATCGACGGGGAGAAAGAGGGTGAGAGAGGGATTAAAAGAAATTAATATATATATAATATAATCATTATATATATTAAAATCTCATTAATTCTAATAACCCTCAAATAACTCCAAACAAATCGGAAAAATACCAGACAAATTCCTAAAAATCCAGGAAAATAGCCGGAAATACCAGAACAATTACTAGAACAATACCACGAAAGATCCATTAAGGCACGGGCCTTACAGTCCCTCCCTCCTTACAGAAATTTCACCCTCGAAATTTACAACCACAAGGATAAAGAGGAAACCGAGAAAGGACACATACCTCACTGGAACAAGAAAGGAAAAAGCTGACGCATCTCATCTTCACGCTCCCAAGTAGACTCGTTACCAGAGTGACGCTGCCAAGCAACCCTTACCAGAGGAATAACCTTATTTCTCAACCGCTGCTCACGATGGTCTTCAATTCGGATAGGAAACTCTGGTGTGGACAAATCAGCAGTCACCTCGGGCCACACTGAATCATCGAGAACATGAGAAGCATCGGGCACATATTTCCTCAACTGAGACACGTGGAACACATCATGAATAGCTTGCATGGCCGCCGGCAGTTGCAAACGATAAGCCACTGAACCAATAGCTTCAACAATCGGAAAAGGGCCAACATACCGCGGACTAAGCTTTCCACGCTTCCCAAACCTGGAAACACCTTTCATCGGAGATATTTTAACAAACACCATATCTCTAGGCTCAAATTGTAGTGGACGTCTGCGTTGATTTGCATAACTTTTCTGTCGACTCTGAGCCGTCAACAATCTCTGTCTGATCAGACGAACCACATCAGAACACTGCTGTACCATGTCTGGTCCTGTCAACAGTCGGTCCCCAACATCAAACCAGTTCAGAGGAGTACGACAGGGACGACCATACAGCGCTTCATAAGGAGCCATACCAATACTGGAGTGAAAACTATTATTATAAGCAAACTCAACAAGTGGCAAATGCTGACTCCACGAACCTTGCCAATCAAGGCAACACGATCTCAGCATGTCCTCCAAAGTCTGAATAGTTCTCTCTGACTGTCCATCTGACTGTGGGTGATACGCCGAACTGAAAGCTAACTTAGTGCCCAAAGCTTTCTAGAAACTACGCCAGAAGCCAGAGGTAAAACGCGAGTCACGATCTGACACGAGTGAAACAGGAATTCCATGCAGCGGCACGATCTTCTGCACATAGAGCTCGGCCAATCTCTGCACACTCCAAGTAACTTTAATCGGCAACAATCTGGCAATTTTCGTCAATCTGTCGACAAGTAGCCAGATCCCATCAAAACCTTGAGAAGTTCGAGGCAAACCCACCACGAATCTGTAGTAACATGGTCCCATTTCCACATCGGAATCTCTAATGGCTAAAGCAGACCACCTGGCTTTTGATGTTCGGCTTTAACTAACTGACAAGTCAAGCACTTAGAAACAAAAACAGCCACGTCCTTCTTCATGCCGGGCCACCAGAACTGTTTCTTCAAATTCTGATACATCTTAGTGACACCAGGGTGAATAGCAAAACGGGAACCATGGGCTTCACTCAGAATCTCACTCCTCAAATCATTATCAACGGGAATGTACAATCTGCCCTGGAAACTGACAACCAGCTCGTCATCAAATTCCACATCATATCTCGATATAACACGGGCCAAATCAGAATCAGCTTGCTGGGCTTCTAAAATCTGCTGATACAAAGCTGAACCCAAAACCAAGCTAGCACAAACTGCCATCTTCGGATCGGCAGGAATCTCTACACACAATGCCTCGCTCGGAAGCTGTTCCCACAATTTCCATTCATGAAGCAACAAATGGCTGACCTGTACTTTCCTGCTCAGAGCATCAGCCACAACATTCATTTTACCTGGCTGATAGGAGAGTGTAAAGTCATAATCTTTCATGTATTCCATCCATCGCCTCTGCCTGAGGTTCAGATCTTTCTGGGAGAAAATATACTGTAAGCTCTGATGATCAGTAAGAATCTGAAATTTCTCACAATACAGATAATGTCTCCAGATCTTCAAGGTAAAAATAACTGCAGCTAGCTCTAGATCATGAGTGGGATAATTCCCTTCATGCTGTTTCAATTGCCGAGATGCATATGCGATAACCTTACCATGTTGCATCAGCACTGCACCCAAACCTACTCGAGACGCATCTGTACAAACAAGAAAACCACCCGAGTCGGAAGGCAAAGTCAACACTGGAGAAGAAGTCAATAGCCTTTTCAATTCAACAAAGCTAGTCTCACACTGATCCGACCAGACAAAAGGCACATCCTTCCGTGTCAATTTAGTCATTGGTGCTGCAATCTTCACAAAATCCTGAATGAATCTGCGGTAATACCCAGCCAATCCTAAAAAACTTCGTATCTCAGTGATGGTCCTCGGTCTCTGCCAACTCAAAACGGCATCAATTTTTGTAGGGTCTACTGCCACTCCATCACCAGAAATCACGTGGCCAAGAAAATGAATCTCCCGAAGCCAGAATTCACATTTACTGAGCTTCGCATAAAGCTCGTGATCTCTTAGAGTCTGCAGAACGATCCTCAAATGCTGCACATGATCATCAACAGAGGCAGAATAAATCAAGATATCATCAACAAAGATCACCACAAACTGGTCCAGAAATGGACGAAAGATACGCTGCATTAGTTCCATGAAAGCTGCTGGGGCATTAGTCAAACCAAACGGCATGACTAAAAATTCAAAATGACCATATCGAGTACTGAAAGCAGTCTTCTCCACATCAGATTCCCGGATCCGTAATTGAAAATAGCCAGACCGGAGATCAATCCGTGAAAAGACAGTAGCAGACTGTAACTGGTCAAACAAATCATCAATCCTGGGGAGCGGATACTTATTCTTGATAGTCGCCTGATTCAGCTGCCTGTAATCAATACAAAGCCTCAGGTTTCCATCTTTCTTTTTCACAAACAGCACTGGGGCACTCCACGGAGAAAAACTGGGACGAATATAACCTTTCTCCAGTAACTCTAGTAGCTGTGCACGCAGTACTTTCAATTCAGCTGGAGCCATACGGTACGGCGCCTTTGCTAAGGGGCCAGTACCTGGAATCAGTTCAATCACCATTTCAATCTCTCGCTCTGGGGGCAATCCTGGCAACTCGTCAGGAAACACATCAGGGAACTCACAGACAACCGGAATATCACAAACATCTCGTCGTGGTTTTTCAACAGCCACCACTGAAGCAAGGAATCCCTGACAACCTGCGCTAAGCAACCTATAGGCTCGAATAGCAGAAATAATCATACGAGAAGAACGGGATCGAATACCTTGAAAATAAAAGGCTGATTTTCCCTGGGGCTGAAAATAGACTTTCTTCGATCTGCAGTCAACCACAGCTCCATAATGCTCCAACCAATCCATTCCCAGAATAACATCATAATCTGCCAGCTGCAACGCATACAATCTCGCCGGCAACTGGTGATTATCAATCATCACAGGAGACTCATCCAAACACAGAGGAGTAACCATGAAATCTCCAGAAGGCAATTCCACAAATAACTCACAAGACAGCTCAGAAGTCGGTTCCTCAATACAAGCCATAAAATCCTCAGAAATAAAAGAGTGAGAAGCACCAGAATCAAACAAGACATGAGCTGAATGACCATAAAGCATAATCGTACCTTCCACAAGATGGGACGCAGCAGCATCAGCTCTTGTCAAATGAGAAACTTTGCCTTTCTGCTTCTTGGAACCAGCTGAAGATTGTTGAGAAGACACCGACGCTTGAGAGAAAAATTGTTGTGGAGCTTGAGGTGCAGGAGGTCTAAACTGCGGCTGAGGTTGAGACAACTGAGGAGCTTGCACTTGAGTCGGCCTTAGCGGGCAATCCCGAACCACATGACCTGGCTGGTCACACCTAAAGCAAACAATAGGAAGAGAACACGGCTGGCCCTTGTGATGACCACCGCATCTCCGACACGTCCACGGCTGACTAGCAGCTGAGCTCTGCCGAGTCTGAGAAGAAGGTGCTGTCGGCTGCTGAACAGAATCTGTACAGGACGGCTGCTGAAAAAACTTCTTCTTCTTCTTGAACCTTTTGAACTTGGGCTTAGAAGGAGAGGAAGCACTGGAAACCTCTGACTGGACCGAAGGAACACCAGGCACGGGTTGTCGGTAAGTCTGCTGAACCTGAGCTACCGGCTGCACAGACCCTGCTTGGGGATATCCACCCGGTCTCGCCATCTCCAGCTCTAAAGCTACAGCTGTCTGACACGCAGTATCGAGATCCGTAACACGACTCGCTATCAGCGGCATCTTCAACTCTGGCCTCAACCCACGCAAGAATTGCTGGGTCTTCAAAGCTTCACTGGCCATCACATGGGGCGCATACTGACCCAATTCCAAGAACTTATTCCTGTACTGAAGCATGGTCATATTGCCCTGGGTCAATTCCATAAACTGGTACATCTTATCCATCTGCAAGCAGGCAGGAGTATAGGCACGCTCAAAAGCAGCAACGAACTCTGCCCAAGTGATTTGCCGAAGAGGTCTAGATCGAAAAGAAATCTGTCACTCGGCTTTCCACCACGCAATGGATGTACCCTGGAGTTGAAAGGCAGCGAGCATGACTTTCTCATCTTCAGCACACTCCATCGAGACAAACACACGCTCTATCGCGTCCAACCATTGCCTCGCGACTTCTGGATCAGCTTGGCCATCGAAAGCAGGCGGATTGAACATCAGAAATTCCTTCAACGCCTTGCCTCGACTGCCAGGCACTTCAGCTTGAACGATCGGCACTGGAGGAGCAACTGGAACGACAGGAACAGCGGGAACTGTAGGAGGAGGTGCAGAACCGCTATCTTCCCTGGGCGCATCTCGAGGAACACGAGGAGGTCTTCCTCGACGAGGCGGCATAACTATGCTGCCAAAAACACAATCAACAATAAAATCCATCAATCATACGGAAAACACCCTATGCCAGCAAGAGACGACAACAGGACTAGCTCTGGACAAAGCGTCAATTCCAATTCTTTACGCAAATCCTCAACTTACGCTCTGATACCAACTGTGACGACCCAGAGTTCAGGACACCGATATACCGATAACGTCGATACACCGACACCAGGAACTGGGGAGGCCACCCAAGAGGCTGATGAGGCCCCTGAAGGGTTAGTGGGGGTTAGCTGAGGAATCTGCATAATTAATTGCGAATTGGGGCGCACAATACAATTAACTATTTAGATTTAAACACAAGAGCGGAAGCAATTCAAAATAACCAGAGTGATATATATAAGACTAGTCCAGAGTCACAGACACTAGTCCTCAAGGTACAACTACACGGGGCATACCCCGGCAAAAGTACAACACAAGCCTCAAAAAGGCAGCTCGTGCACAGCTGGCAGCTAGGAACGGTCCCAAAACAGCATACTAAAGTCCGGGAGACGGCGGGCGCGGCTCACCTGAAAGGAAAAGGGTGAGTCACAGCCAGACTCAGTAGGGGTCACGCGGATCCCTACCTCGCACTAAACAAGCGAACAAGCATATATAAAGCAAGTAGAGCATGCATTTAAAGAAACACACAGGCAATGGCATGAATGACCAATCACAAGAAAGCTGTAAACTCTAGCTAAGCAAGTATAACAGCTAACACGTGCCACTACTAATTAAATGCAAGCGATTAAAGCTAAAACTACCAAATAGAATGAGCTGCAACTAATCCAAGCAACAAGGAAGGACAACCACTGGAGCAGAAACCAGATGCGTCCACTGACGGCTTACACTGCGTCTCAAGCACTCGCAGTCGACGAAGCGACAAGCTAAGCGCGTAAATAGTACCAAACCAAGTGACCAGTCGGAGTGGCACCACACACTGACTCTATCCTGAGCCAGGCCCTCTAACTAGTTTTCTCCCTTGGCAGGATGCTACCATTGGCTGGGAGCCCACGGAACTAGCTTACAAACCGTGAATGGGAAATATACCCCTCTGCCATCCTCAAGCGGGTCGGTACTCAACAGACCTTAGGGCAACGACAGTGGCTCCATTGCATGGAAAGAAAAGCTACTCTATTGGTATAAAACACGCCACAATATATTTAAAACAATGCGAATATGGCATGAATATAGAAAGAAGCGCATAACAGATGGGCTGGGAATATATAGCAGCCATCAGGGAAGCGGCGGTCAAAGACCCACGCGCCACATGCAAACGACGGTCGGGGGCCGGCGCGTTACTTTCTTCAAGAATGACGCCCCAGTCCCTATCCGTCACTCCCTTCAGGGTTCCAGCTCAAGAGGCACTAAAGGGCTTGTAACGGTGGGGGCCCTGCGCGTTACTTCGAAGCAACGCGTGGGGTCACCGCCGTCACATCCACCCGAGGCTCAAACCACCTATCAGCGTTCTAAATGATAGCAGGCGAAGTGACGCCCCGGTCTAGGCGCGTCGGACCGAAACGACGGTCGGCTGACTGGCCGTCGGGCGCATCGCCTGACCAAAACTACGGAAAACAGTTGATGAGTAACGGATGGGCGCCCCACCGTTACTCTCCAAGTAACGCACCCCCAATGGGCCGCTATTTGGAAGTGACGCGTCCGCTATGGACCGTCAGGCAAGTGACGGTTCCTGGCAGGATCGTCACTGCACCTGGGTTACGGGCGGGTACGGTTTATAAACCGAAGCCCTCCCGGATGGCTGAAAACGCCGGGTATCGACGAAAAACCTGATAACTTGTCAAACCACGCATGCTAGACAACAATTTAACATCTAAATCTAGCACATGCAAGGCCTAAAACGCATTAAACTCAAGATTTAGGCTAAAACCCCAAAAATAGAAATATACACATCATGCATGCTACGGGGTGCTAATCAACAGGATGAGCCATAGGAAATGCTCCTAGCGAGCTAAGGATTCCATCCCCCTACCTCTTGCAAGCCGAAACGGAGGAAAAGGCCGCATGCACCGAGGTAGGCTCACCGAGCCTTCAAGCTCTAATCCGCTCCCACGATCACCGAACCACGCCGAAGTGGACACCTACGCGCTCCTCTCGACGCGAGGAATCCAACGGCGCCAACCTCGTCTCAATCTGACCTCGTCTCGCCCGCGTTCCCTAGAGAGGAGAGAGGGGCGATCGCACGGAGGAGAGAGAGAGAGAGAGGGAATGGGAGATCGACGGGGAGAAAGAGGGTGAGAGAGGGATTAAGAAAAGAAATTAAAATATATATAATATAATCATTATATATATTAAAATCTCATTAATTCTAATAACCCTCAAATAACTCCAAACAAATCCGGAAAAATACCAGAAAAATTCCTAAAAATCCAGAAAAATAGCCGGAAATACCAGAACAATTACTAGAACAATACCACGAAAGATCCATTAAGGCATGGGCCTTACATTCTACCCTTGGTTGGGTGTGGTTTTGAGAGGGTATATGCATGGGGTTTATGGTCTTTTGTGCCTCTATTTGCTGCCCTATATGTATGATGCGAATTTGGGGATGAAAAATCTCTCCCAAGGGCTAACATCGTTCTATTCGTGTAGGAGAAGGAGAAAGGAGTTGGAGAGGGCTTTCAAGCTATATTTGATCTCTTCCCATCGAGGAATCGGTGATGAAGGAGATAGCAAGCGGAATGAAGAGAGGAATCTGAAGATGTCAATATCACGAGCAACTGTCGACATCGACTTGGAGGTTTGAGGTGTTTGCAAAAGGGAAACACTCTATATCCTTTATTCATCTCTTGGTGATATTTTGAAAGGTTCTTCTGCTAGGCATTTTAGTCTTTAAGCGGCTCTTTCTGCTAGGTATATGTTGGCTGCGATTTTCATTCGAGAGCAGAGTTTTTGGGCTTAACGCTTTCATTTGCTGAAGGAAAGAAGGAGAGGAGGACGCCAAACAAGCATTCTCAGCCGACCCGAACACTGGGAGCGAACCATTCTCCCCACTGCGCCTTCTACGAGCTTGAGCGGCTTCCACTCTACGGACAGATCGTTCAGCGCACCCCATCATTCCATTGGACGGCTTTCACTGCAAATTTGAGGGGGAATCAATCTTCACTCATTTCTACTCTTTCATTTGAGCAATAGATTAATATTTGGATGATTATTGTATATCCTTTATTTTTTTAAACTCGATATACATCGTGTGTGGGCGGAGTTGTATCACCGCGTGTGTGGTTTTATTGTGGGGAAACACTATCCGTGTGGTGTTGTATGCGGACGGAGCTGCGACTTTGTGTGGTTGTCGTGTCTGGGGTACGTTCCCCGAACGTGTGTGTGTGTGTGCTGCAGTGGCAGCCAGGCCCCGTGTGTGTTTTGCTGCAGAGGCAGCATGTGTGGTGTGGGGTTCGTCCCCGTGCTGCTACTTCGGTAGCGTGTAGTGAAGTTTCACCCGATTGGGTGAGGGGTGGACGTAGGGAGCCCGTCGTCGTCCCGAACCACCTTAAAATCCTTGTGTCGTATGTGATTGCATGTGTGATTGTCATTTCTTCTATCTCCCTTCACAGGTACACTATATAGGTTTTTAATTTACTACACTGTCACACACTGCTACCTCCGTTATCCGTGTTGAGCGTAATTCTCTTGATAGTTGCTTTAACTATTTGAGTGAGATCGGAAAGCTTGAGAGAATATCTTTAATCTCACTTGAGTATTAGTTAATCAACGCAGTTTATTTTAATTCCGTTTTGTTTAGTTAAGAAAGATTTTAAAATCCGCCATCTCGGCAAGGGGACAATTCAACCCCCCTTCTTGTCCGCCATCTCTCTGGGCCAACAATTTGTATCAGAGCCTTGTCTCTGATTTTTTAGTCGACCTTGCGGTCGTAGAGTAAAGATCATTTTTATGATGGCTAGTGTAAATGTGCTTCCTGTCTTTGATGGTTTTGATTACGCGGCATGGCTTGGAAAACTTTTTGTTTGGATTACTAATACTAATCCGAAGCTTATGAGTCTGATTACTCATGGTCCATATGTTTTGCCCAAAAATGAACTAAAATGGACCGACGAGCATAAAAGAATGAATTCTGAAAATGTTTATGTTTTGAATGTTCTTAAAGCTGCAATATGTATTGACAAATTTCTGTTTGTTTCTAATTGTAGATCTGCCAAAGAAATTTGGGACGGGCTAAAGGAAGCCCAAAAAGAAAATTGCAACGATGGTGACTGCTTGGTGGCAAACAATGACACTGAGCGTCAAAGTAAAGAAAGCACCAAGGTATCCTCTGACTCTAATTCTGATGATGAATTAAGCTTTGAAGAATTAATGGATGCCTATGATGACTTGCGTGATAGATATAAGGCATTAAAATCTGAAAACAAAAGGTTAAAAAAGAAACATGGCAACTCTTCATGTGGGAATTGTATTGAGCTCGAAAAACTTGTTGAATCTCACATGCTTGTTGATGAAGAACTCAAAGAAATGATTGAAAATCTGAAATCTGAAAACAAATCTTTAAAGACTGAAATTTTGGAACTTCAACAAATAAAAGAAGACAATGAAAAGCTGAAAATGTTGAATTCCGCTATATCTGAAAAACTGCTTCTTTTGGAAAAAGGAAAAGCTACTTTGAATGCTGACAAATCTGAAAAGTTGAAAGAACTGCGAAAGAAAATAGAAAGCTTCAGAAATTTGAATGACAAATTTAAAAATAATGAAACAATGGGTAGAATGCTTGGTGAAAATGTGAGTTTTCAAATGAAAGAACTTGGACACACTTCTATGAACAAAAATTCATTTGAAAAACTCCAAAATGAAAATAGTGCGTTGTTGACTCAAATTTCATTGCTTGAAGGTAAATTGAAAAGTCTTGAAAAAATTGAAAAAGGAAAATGTGTGATTGATGATGATTGTGACAAACTGCATATTCTTGAACAAGAAATTGAAAGTCACAAAATTGTTAATTTCCTGTTGAATGAGAAGATTGCTTCATGTGAACAAGAGGTTGCTAACTCTAACTTGTAAATCTTGAATCTACAAAATGAAATCAAGAGTTTAAATGAATCTTTGCAATTGTGTGATAAATGAATTGAAAAATAAAAACGTGTTGTTGAATCCTCTTGTGTGCATGAGAAAACTTCATCTGTCAAACACAATCATGCACCAAGTAAAAGAAGAAATGTTTCATGTTACTATTGTGGATAATATGGTCATGACATGTATGACTGTTTTCTTATGAAGTTTGATGATGATGTGGCATTGAAGTCACAATTGAAAATTATCGATAAGTCAGAAAATTATGAAAAACTAAAGAAGAAAATTTTCAATGCTCATTGCTATTATTGTGGGTTACATGGTCATGTCTTTGAAAATTGTCGCATGAAGAAAAATGACGATGAATGGTTTTACAACATGAATTTTTCATGTCATTATTGTGGTGAACTAGGACATATCATGGATAATTGTTCTTTAATGAAAAATGATGAAAAGCTATCCATGAAAAGAAAATCATCTCATTGTTATTATTGTGGCCTGAATAGACACTTAATGAATGATTGCTCCATGATGAGGGCCGATGATGAATGGTACGAGAGGAGAAACATAAAGAAAACTTTTGTTCATGAAAGAACTAACCCCTCGGGACCCAAGATGTCTTCAGTACCCAATCTCCAAAATGAGGACTCTGTTTTGTAGGGGCGTCTTGAGATCAAGGATTTGTAACAAATGAAGGGATCTCATGGTGAGAAAGAAAAATTATTTGGAATTGAAATTCATTTTGCATAGACCGACTTTCAATGATCAACAAAGGTAAAAATTTATGTTTTGATCTATCTCACATCGTGTGAACAAGTCTGGTTCTTGAATGCTCTTCTTTGGACATACATAGCTGGTTTTCATACACACCTTCTCTTGCCTTGCAAATAATGATTAGTCATTGGATGCCCCAGTCTATGCATGAAGTCTTTTACTCTTTTGCTTGCTTACTTCTTGCAAATGTCAGTTTAGGTTTGAAAGCTTTGGTCTGTGGATAGAATCTTTTACTCTTTTAATCACATCCGACAAATAATGGTTCACTTTTTGCAAATAACAACTCACTTGTGCATACATAGAACATATACTTAGCGGCATGATACTCATTGCACATATCATACACATCTTTGCATACTTGTGAATAGGAATAATTTTTCAATCATTTTTTCAAGTTACATGCATATGTTTGCATATACTCTCCATGTTGAGTGCTTGAATGCCATGATTATCCGGTATATCAAATGATGATTGTGGAAGGTTGGATTATGTCCAACTGGAAACTTTCTTTACGCGTGATGGTGGTCTTCGGACCTACGTTCTCCGTCACGTACCGATAATCAACTTGCTTGAAAACTTCAGTTCAGTGCTTGTTTGAATGTATATAATATACAACCACTTTTTGACTCCTTCTATGACTCATCCCTTGCTAAATGAATTGCATTGATTTAGACATGTTTGTTACATGGCATATATTAAGGGGGAGATTTTTTATAACCGTGCATATATTTAGGGGGAGACATTTATGTGAAAAGACTAATTCATCTTTTACATTCAATGCAACCACCCACACAAAATGCACCTTTTTGAGATAATGATTCAATCTAATAAGGATTACTATTTTCTACTCTACACTTTTGAGGACTATTGATTCTCTACATAGAAATCACATGTCTCGTGAGGAAAAAGTTGTTTACCCCTTCAAAATTTTGTATAAGTGGAACGTGGATCCGAGTAGCCGGGAATCTCCCCTGAAAGAAAGGAGGAAACTCGCGTCGAAAGGAGATACTACTCCATATGAAAATAAGTGTGATTTGCCACCGAGTAGCCGGGAAGTGCCCCTGAGACAAAGGGTACAACTCGCGTCGAAAAGTGTCTCATCCACATCATAAAAAGTGACGAAACTGAGTAACCGGGAATTGCCCCTGAAACAAAGGGCATGACTCATGTCAAAAGGTTAGTCACACCAGTTTTAGTAATTAAAAATTGGAGTCATACGTAGCTACCAATACTTGAGCATTGTGTATGAAAGTGTATGGATGAGAAGTTCTTTTCAGTGTTCTTTAGAAAATCTAATTTTCCATATTGACTTGATTTTCATTGCTCAATCTTCACTTATGCACCTTGGGTTTGATTGTTTGAATGTCGCTTATGAATCAGTCATCTTTCATAGTTAATGTAGTACTTTATTTATGTAAGCACGACCTTCTTAGTAATGTTCATGCACTTTATGTTCAACGATCAATTGCATTATTCTTACACCCGTCCCGAAGGGACTTACATGAGTCTATACTTAATTATGCATGTTTGAGTGCCTGAATGCTTGATCTGTCTGTTCCTATCATGCTTCATTTCATTTACATGCATCTATAGGTTATACATGTAGATAACAGGTTAAATAACCCATTGTTAGTTTTTTTTTTTTTGACAATTGGGAAGGGAGTATGTTTTTTAAGCATAATGAACTTTGTGCATACTTAGTTTTCAGATTTTGCATATAGTTTCCTTATACTACTTGTGCATAATTAGTTACACATAAAGTAAAAACTTACAAAAATTGAGCATTTGCACTTATTTCACAAATCTACTAATTGCACATAAAATTTCAAATTCCTATTTGGTTTTGGTCTCCACACCACCCCTTCATGGGAGGTTAATTGCTAGGTTCGTGCGCTCTTGTCTCACTCGTTTTTGAAAACTTCATAGTTACTCCTGAGTCTCCCATCCTTTTGATAATGCCAAAGGGGGAGAGAAATTTGAGTGGCCACAATATATTGTCATCATCAAAAAGGGGGAGATTGTTGGGTTCCGTGCACCCCCTCGTTGTCTTTGACAATGATTTTGATGATTCTAATATATTGTGTGTTTTATGCTTAATGGCATCTTCGTGATAAACAAGCTTATATGATGATATCTTGTTTTGCAGGTAGAATTTCAATGGTCCTTCATGGATACATTTCTGATGTTGAATCATGAGTGCTGTGCATGAGACTATTGGGTATTGGTTTAATAGTCTATTGGTAAGATCATTTGATTACATTGGACTGCTAAGGCAGCTTTCAATTCTCCTTTGGATGGGTCGACCCCATGGGTCGACCCCTGGCTATTTGAGCCACATGTATATATATCCTTGATGTCCTTGCATCTCCTTAAGATTTTTTTTTTATGAAGCCAAGTCATCAAGTAGGAAAAGGGAAAGTGCACCCCCATTCCAAAGGAAGGGAATGTTCTCACTCCACCAAATCTCCACTTTGATGCTTTATTTTATTGATTTATCAAAGAAATGCAATTACAAAAGGAGGCCAAGCCTCTGTATTACAATGAAGATGAATGATGGGAAAAAGAGCTATACAAGCCTCCTGCGGAAGTTGGGGATGCCTTTGACATCCGCAATTGCATATCCTCTAGCCATTATAGGCAATTCTCTAATTGAAAAAATTCCAAGTTACTTTTGACTATCACTGCATGATTGGCTAGCGCATCTACTAGTTGATTGCCCTCTCTATACATGTGAGTAATGGAGCAATGAAACTGGGAGAAAATATGTTGTAATGGTTCCCACCAAGGTAGAAGAGACCATGGGGGATCTTTTTTCTTTTGCAGCATCTCAACTAGAGTCTGAGAATCAGTAAAGATGGCTGAAATTGGAATATTATGATGTTGTGCTAAACAAAGTCCATCTAGCAGCACCCTTCCCTCAGCCACCATATTGGATCCAAAACCATAGAAATAAGAGAATCCCAGCTTTAACTGCCCTTGACTGTTTCTGATGTAGCCTCCTCCTCCAGAAATTCTCGGGTTCCCTTTGCTTGCTCCATCCACATGTAAGGAGAAATTAATAGCCGGAGCTTTCCAGAGAACTGTAATATATGTCAGACAAAAATTGCTAATAGAGATTCCAAAGCTTTGCAGGCTGAGCCAGAATCTTTTGCTAGTACCATTCTTAAATTTGATCTGTTTCATAATATGCTTTAGATCTGCTAGAATCTGCTCAGATATATTTTCAAAGCTATTCCTATTTTCTTCATACTTAACTTGACATCTGAATTTCCATATCTCCCAGATTATCATGATTGAGATCAACAAGGATATAAAACCCTTCGGTTTACTCAGGACTGTCTCATTTATTGTTATTTTCAGCCTATTGCTGATGGTGAAAACTTCCAGAGATGAATTGTTGAGTAAATGAGTAAATTTGTTCCATAGAAATTTGGCCACATCACTGTCTACAAATAAATGTTTTTCATCCTCTATTTCATGAGAGGTTTGACAGCAGACACAACTGGAAGCAATAGCAATGCCACATTTTTGTATCTGCTTATCTACTGGAACTGCATGTTTCAAAAGTTTCCAACAGAACAGGGAGGCCCGAGGAGGGAATTTTGGATGCCAGAGTTTACTGAAGCTTAAACTAGAATTTGAGTTCTGCCCTTTCATAAAATTGTAGGTGGATTTGATACTAAATTTACCTGAGTTGGTAAGAGACCAAATAGGTTTATCCTCTCCATTTTGTATACTATATCTCTGGATTTCTCTCCTCATAGACTGATCTTCCAATAGTTGCCAAACAGGATGTTGGACATTTGCCATTGCTTCTTGAACAGTACAGCCATCATTCAAGGAGGAGTGTTGAATATATAAAGCTTCAGTCAGAGTCTTGTTTTTATACCAGTTATCTTTCAAAAAATTTGTGGAAGCACCATCAAAAACGATCATTCTGGAATTTACTAAGAGTATTGACCGGGCTTTCTCAAAATCAGTTGCTTTAATGCCTGCAGGGAATGGAGCTTTGCATTCTGATATATGAAGACCATGATAGTATTTACTCCTTACAAACTTGGCCCAAGGAGAGTTGTTATGTGCAGATATCCACAACTGTTTTACATATTGACACAGTTGGGAATCTGATTGACTGCGTATACCTAATCCACCTTCAGAGAGAGGACAACATATTTTGTCCCAGGATATCCAGTGTTTTCTATGAGCATTCTCATATCCCTGCCAAAAAAAATTGGAGCAAATATTCCCAATTTGTTTAAGTATAGTGTATGGGTTGGAGGCTGCACTGGCGCAGTACATAGGGATAGATGAAAGGACCGAGCGAATGAGAGCCAATCTCCCTGCCTGAGACAGCATCTTGCTTTGCCAGCCAGCAAGCTTGGCATTGACTTTGTCTAGCAAATATTTGAAGTGAGGTCTTTTCACTCTTCCTTTGAAGAGAGGAATGCCAAGATATTTTATACTGCCAATCTTGTGCTGATATCCAGTTAGCTGACATATTCTTTCAATAAAGCTTCGGGGCATTTTCTTGGCTACCATGAAACAGCTTTTTTGGGCATTTATTTTCTGACCAGAGGACAGCTCATAGCTCTTCAGAAATTTTAAGAGGTGGTTAAGTGAGGATTTGCTGCCATTCATGAAAATAATAGAATCATCAGCATAAAGTATGTGTGAGATATGTTGGACTCCTCGAGGTAGATGGTAAGGTCTACACTGTCCATTTAAGAACAATTGTTTAAGACCTCTGCTCAGAACTTCTTCAGCAATAATGAATAAAGCTGGAGCTAAGGGATCCCTCTGTCGGACCCCTCTTGAGGATTTGAAATAACCACCAATGTGTCCATTGAAGGAGATTGAAAACCAGCAGTTAACCAGCATTTGGGCAATCAAAGAGATGAATCTATTAGAGAAACCAAAGCTTTTTAACACCTTAATGAGGAAATCCCATTCTATCCGGTCGTAGGCTTTCGCCATATCCAGTTTAAGAAAAATGTTGTGACCTCTGACAGGTCTGTCTATTTCCATGAACATTTCCTTGGCCAGTAAAAAGCTATCTGTTATTTGTCTTCCACTGATGAAGCCACTTTGCTCTTCTGATATAATCTGAGGCAGTATATGTCTTAGGCGATCACAGATAACTTTGGAAACAATTTTATATGTAAAATTACATAAGCTAATTGGACGAAAGTCAGAAAATGAAGAGGGATTATTGACTTTAGGAATCAGACAAAGGATTGTTGAAGTGACCCCTTTAGGTAGACCCCAACCTTGAAAAAAGCTTTGAACAGCCTTTATTACATCCTCTCCTACTATATCCCAGCAGTGAGTGAAAAAGTCCCTAGTGAACCCATCAGGTCCAGGGGAGCTATTACCAGATAAGGAGAATACTGAAGTCTTTATTTCTTCTGCCTGAGGTATGATGCATAACAAATTATTGTGACTATTATTCATCAACCGAGGAATGACTGCAAATAAATTGTCCTCTATACTGTGGTCTTCAGTGGTTAATAAGTTTTTGAAGTATTCCACTGCACCATTTAATAATGCTTCTTGTTCTTCCACCCAGATACCATTTATTTTCATATTATGGACATAATTTCTCTGCCTTTTGAGCTTGGTATACTGGTGAAAAAATTGTGTGTTCCGATCCCCACACTCTATCCAATTGACTCTGGATTTTTGATACTAGAAAGTTTCTTCTCGGGCTAAAATAAGGCGCATGTGAGCATTGGCCTTCTGGAGGTTTATACGATTGTCCACTGTTGGATTATCATCAAAGAAGTGTTGAGCTCTCTCGACCTGAATTTTAGCTTCTTCCTTGGCCTGGTGTATATTGCCAAAAATGTCTTTGTTCCAAGATTTTAATGATGCCTTCAGATCTTTAAGCTTTCTCTGTAAAGCTTGGAATGGATGACATTCAGTATTGGTGCACTTACACCATTGCTTTTTCACAAATTCCAGAAATCCCTCATGTGAATGCCACATGTGCTGATATAAGAATCTCCCATGAGCTTTTGAGTTTGAAGGGCTAATCTGTATAAGCAACGGTGCATGGTCTGAAGGACCTCTGTTTAAGTGCCTAACTGCCATATTTTGGTGGTTAGAGTGTAGCCAATGTGAATTTAATAGGACCCTGTCCAATCTAGCTCTAATGTTAGAAGTCCCTACTTGATTGTTGGTCCATGTAAATTTAGAGCCAATATAGCCAGCATCAGCTAGTCCCGTGGCAGATAGGAAACCTTGAAAATCTGACATTGCAGTCATTGAAGAAAAAGAGCCTCCAATTTTCTCCTCAGGAGATATAATGCAATTAAAATCTCCTCCTACAATCCATGGAATATTAACACCTTGACTGAATTCCATGAGGGATTCAAATAGATCCCTTCGACAACTTACAGAGCAAGAAGCATAAACCACTGTGAGATATTGAGTTTCTGTATTATTTTCCTTGAGAGCTACAGTCAGATATTGTGGATGCCTTTCTATTATATTCAAGCATACAGTTGGCTTAAAAAATAGCCAAATTTTGGAGGAATCTCCATTATTGCCAATGACTGAAAGTAATTTTATTCTCCGGGCCACCTTAATAGCACGGCTGAAATTTATTCTGGGTTCTGAGATTGCAGCAAAGCAGATTTCATGTTCTTGAATAAGATGAGCCAAACTCCTAACGGTGGCTTTATTTCCAATGCCCCTTACATTCCATATCAAAGTAGAATTAATCATGATCAAAGGTAGAAAAAGAGTGGGCAGTCAATACCTTTGCTTTTGCCCTGGTGAGACGCACATCACTGAATAGAACTCCTGGTAAAACTGAGATCTCAATAGATTTAACTTCTTGAGGGTGGGCTTTGTTTCCTTTTTCTTGACTTAACATCCTGGAGTTCTCCGATTCTGATAATATCGATATAGCATATGTACTTGCATTTGTATTAACATGTGGGAAAGATTCCAATGTCAATGTAGCTTTTTCTCCTCGAGGTAGAAAATCTGTATTGTTATCCTCTACATTGTCATTTCTACAAGCAGTAAGCAGGGGACCATCTTTTATTTGTAGCTCCGGTTACATAGGAAAATTAGAATTTTGATGATGCTTTTGTGAACAGTCTGCTAACTTGTTTTCCTCATTGATCAGTTTATCTTGTATGCTTGCTTCCTCTTGGTCCCTGATTTCTTCTAGCTGATTTAGTGGTGAAAATCTATTGGTGTCCATTGCTGTTTGATTGGTATCTGTAAAGTTGGGCATCCGAGGCTGATATTTCTGACGAGATTCTTTCTGAGGAAAAACACTTGGAACAGTATGGTTCGGAGGTTGATTATGTAACATTTTTTTTCCTTGTTTCTTCTTACATTGGCTTTCCATATGTCCAATCTTGTGACATTATGTACACAGATGCGGAACTCTATGATAGTTGATGTTTTGCCAGAATCCACCACCTTCAGATCCAATCCATATCCGGTCTTTACTTTGTATAGCTAAATCTATTTCAACACATACCAAGGCCTCCGAAGTATCCATCATAGCAGAAGTTGCATCATGTATTCGCAGTACAAAGCC
This sequence comes from Amorphophallus konjac, assembly GCA_022559845.1. Lineage (NCBI taxonomy): Eukaryota > Viridiplantae > Streptophyta > Magnoliopsida > Alismatales > Araceae > Amorphophallus > Amorphophallus konjac. The sequence continues at coordinate 356,594,663 of CM040122.1, read as the reverse complement.
TATATTACCAGCTATGGATTTGAGCATATCATCATGGTAAAAATTAACTGGGAGGGATGGGAATACAATCCATACAGGGACTATAGACGGATCAGAATGAAATTGGAAGTCATGCGTCCATCTAAAGAATCAAAACAAGAATCCTTTTATGTACAAATTTTTCTGAATCAAAACTTTAAGCAGATCCGCTTCACATCCGAGACGAATCAAAATATGTCTGGCGTTCAGCCGGCTGATGATAAAATCAGAATTCAATTGCAGCCGTTGTGAAATGCATGATTTGATCTCCGGAATGGAAGGTCGGCCATACGCGCACTTAGCTATGATTGCGTTCTGCAGATGCTCGCAAGAAGCCTGGATTTCATCTTTGGAAAAGAAGATGGCATGTTCTCCTTTGTCTGTATAAGCTGGAGCTTTCACCTAGAAAGAGGTTTGCGGCCGAACTTTTGACTCCATTAGTATTTGAGCAAAGGTTTTCCTTGGAGCCTCCATTGTCGCAGCTGATCGACCTTTATCTTGGTTTGCCGGAGATGATGGAATCTCCCTGTTGGCACCCAAAATATGATCGTCGGCGACCAAGCCACAAAGACAAAGGACCCGGCCCGCTGAAGCACGGAAGCCGATAAAGATCAACATATCAAAGATTTCTCGAGCTGCCAGAGCCTCGAGTCACTCCGTATGGACACGGGGACTTCACCTTAGGAAAGCCGAGACAAACTCACAACCAACCGGCAGTGCGACCAAGCCTGCCCAATGAACCGGCATTGACTTTGTCGTGCTGCATCCACTACACCCGTTGTCTGATCAAGGACGATGGTCTATCCGGTGGTCCCCCACCACATGAAAAGGCTCTCCTGAAGACAAAGGAGTTCCCCCTGGCTTTCCAAAACGGAAGACCGAAAGCTCTGTCGGCGGAAGATCCCGATCGCCCGACATGGGCACGGCTTCCCGCCAAGATGGGCCTGTTAGTGGCCGAATGATCGCCCAGCGCAGGCGGAACTATCTCTGGTGTTATCCAACCCCCTAGAGAGCTCTGGGTACGATCCAGGCCGGACCAACCTCATGGATCGTAGAGCCGAAGGCCGTGTCAGCGGAAAGCACGTACGATCAAATCAAAGCTATCTGGAGTCTCAAGAACGGCCGTACGTCGACCTGGGACCTTCGACAAGACATCCCGCCAAGGTTTCGAGGGGCATTGGCGAGATAATGTTTACGGTGACTCCCGGAATCATCCCCGGACTCATCGACTGGCTCGAAGGTCGTAAAGAGCACTAGCCCGACGCGCCCTTATCCCGGCGCGCCCCCCTACCTTCCGCCCTCATCCCGGCGCGCCCTTATCCCGGCCTGCCTTAAACCGGCGCGATAAGTTGATGAAGCTTCCTCCCGGCCCGCCAAAGCCCACGCCGGATGAAGAGCCTCCAACCTGTTATATATATGGGTGAGGTTCGATTGAAAAAAAAAGAGGGGAGATATATCGAGACATCAGAAGATACAGAGAGCAGGAAGGAAAAGAGAGGAGGGTTTTTCGAGAGGGCTTTCCTTTGAAGAAGAGAGGGAGCAAGGATTCTTCGGAGGATCTTCCACCGGCCGTCTTCCTTTCTCTACAATACCCTGTTTCAGGAACAGGTGGGCGCCGGTGCCGGTCTTCCCTCTGCTTTCTGTGGATTCCTTCTTCTGGGCTTTCCACCCATCGGATGTAAGCGAGAGGGGTAGGAGTGGTGATGATATGAGCCGATTCTCCTCCCCCTTCTATGCGATTTTCTCTTTTTCCCCTTCCCCTGTTGTTGTGCTCTGCACGTCCTCTACCTCCACTATTGGCGAACGGCGACCGAGCAATGGTGCCGGTGCCATGTTCTTATCATGTAAATGCTAAACCATTCCCGTTTCTGGGATGGTAATACATATATGTATGAATGCTTAGATCAATGGGTCGAATGAATGATCTTCAGCCCCCCTTTCTATCTATGCCAATGCGTGTGTCTGAGTTCTTCTCTGCGTAGTTCTTTGATTCCGGTTTCTCCAAGGTCTATATCGTGCCCTGAATCATCGTGGGCTACAGAAACACCCCTCCCCGGGGGATTTTCCTTCGATCATTCTCATGTTTGATTTATGGGTCTTCGCACCCCCCCTTTCATGGACAGAGCTGTGCTTCTGCGCATGCCTCTCTCCGCCGTGCTATCAAGGGCTTAACTCCCATTAATCTCTCTCTTCGTGCCACCCTATCGCTCGTGAAGTGAGGATTTCCTTTGGGATTGCAGGGTCCACCCCGTGAATGTCACTTTTTAACTGTTCGAGCATATGCTCCTGCGATGGGCCCGTCTCATTTATGCATTTACTACCTCTACGCATCATTATCATTCGAACTGTTCCGAGATTTTCTCATCGTTTCAATCACCCGGGGAGGGGGACATTCCCCTATCGCTTCGTGGAATTGCTGGGCGACCGGGGGCTCTATCTCTCGATGGTAGATGCTTCCTCGAGGCCATAGCAGATAATGACAGGGGTCTTAGCCTAACGAGCTTAGCCCCGACAACCGGAGGTCCGATCAAGGCCAAGGGATGTACGCTCCTCGTAGGCTAGCCCTCGGAGCTCCACTCTCCTAACGGCCGGTCCCTTCAGCGAATGTGCCATAATCTGTGGGTTGTCCACCCCTCGCAGGCTAGCCCTCGGGGTGATGCTCCCGTTATCAACGGCCTCGTCCTTCTATTCTCACCCACGGAGTATTGGTGCCCCTCGCAGGCTGGTCCTCGGGGTATCCTATCCGATGGGATTTTGCTGGCTGCCACTGTGCAGACCGGCGGTTTAGGGGCTTGTTCCATAGGTGAGCATGACCCCACTTCTCTCCTGCAACTCTTCAGGTTTAGGGGAGATGCTGTCCAATTTTGGACATATTAAGAATGAGTAATCCTTAATGAAACACCCGTTCTGGACTCAATCAACTCGGTGCTCGAGTATGAACCTCGCACTGACTTATCACATCATTCTCGAAGAGTTTTACTTCAATTTAACAAGAAATTGGCCCCAAATAATTTCAAAACTCTCAACAGAAATCTAATAAACTTAAATGGTTCAAAATTCATAAAAAATAGGTTTAAACGGCGTGGCCTTTAATCCGGCACGCCCTAATACGGCGCGGTACCCCCCCGCGCCGGATTAACCCTAGACTCATAAACTAAAAAATTTTCCTTGCGCCTTTCCGGCGCGCCATGAACCGGCGCGCCCCCATTCCCTGCGCGCCGTTTTAACCAGCTATGGGGCCGCGCCAGGTTAACCTCCTATACCTACGTTTCATCGCGCCGTGGAAGCTATCTCTCACGTGCCCGCGTCGGTTTTGAACCCCTCTTGTTGTTTTAATCAATCACTCACCCCCGGAGCGATTCTCGTCTCTCACGGTCAGTGTTAATAAACCCCAGTTGGTAATAAATTGAATAAAGGAAGGGCCGAGCGAGTCCAAGCTATACTTTTATCATATCTTCATCACCATGTCCGTTAGCATTGTGCTTTCGCTATCGCACTTGTGTTGCCTTCCCTCTTCTCGATGGGGAGTAATAAACGTGGTTGATCATCATTTGCTTCCATGATTCTATTATCATGCTTAATATAGTCATGAACGTCATGTGTGCATGCATGCATAGATCCTCGGGTATATTAAATGGTGTCGACAGAAAACTAGATTACGTCTGGTCGGAAGTCTTCGCTATGCGCGACGGTGGTCTTCGGACCTATGTCCTCCGCCGCGTATCAAGGATCTCTAATTCTATGAATTATGCATCTTCTGCACGATAAATGTATGCATCTTGCATGCCTTCGTCATGATCATCATGTAGCTCCTTTTAATTCGGCTTCGACAGCCCGCTATCTCGGCAATTAATCAAAGGTGTTCCCTCCTCGTGGGGGATGTAATTAACGCCATAGCCTTTATGGTATGGCGGACTGCTGGTCCCGACCGAACCTCACATTCGCCCGACATGGGTCAGAATGAGCGCATCATAAAATTGTCGCTCATGTGACTGGCACGCCTGCGTCGTCAATCGATCATTTGACTACCAATTAGTCAGTCGGTCGATCGACCCGCGAAAGAAAGAAAAGGTTGCAAATAAGTCTGGCACGCCCGGTGGGACCAGTGTCACCTTTCATCTCTTTGTCGGGATATTCGGGCTTCGAAGCCCTCTGAAAGGCTACTGATTATTGCTTCTTTTGTCTTTGCAGGTAGATCAATGACGATCAACGGGATAGCTGGCGTTTACTTCGATCTTTCGATTGTCGCTGGACACGCGCAAGGGTACCTGGCGGTACCCATGGAATTCGGCAGCTTCCCTGCTACTGTGGGCTTCCCCAACTTTTTGGGGTTAACCTTTGTAGATATGCTGGAGGTCGAAGCCCCAGAACCTGTCAAGGAAGCTGTAGAGAAAATGGAGCCTCTGAAGGTTCCCTGCTGCAAAGACTTGTCCGAAAGTTCGGCCCCGGCCGCTAGCTGTCTGGTGCACCACGTCAAACGTGGGACCCACCCCAATGTCATCAACAAACACCCTGGAGGATGCCAGCGTCGCCAGGCCCGCAAGAATGCCGCTGTAATCACCGAAACTCTGTCTCAGTCCGGGAAATCTATGCTAGTCGGGGGTATGCGCGTCTTCCTCGACGGACGCACTGCACGGGTGACCCCGGACCGAGTCATCCCCAACATTCCTATCCACAATGCCTATCAGGCCCTCGGCGGAAGGAGGGCAGAAATAGAAGAAGCCGGCCACTGTGGCCAAGGAAGCCCGGCACCCAGGCCGAGGAAGTTTAAACAGGTGTGGGTTCCTAAGCGAACCCAACCTGCCCACCAGCTAACACCCATCTGCCGTCATCTTGTGAGCAATGAGGCGGAAGTGAGAAGAGAAAGGGGCTTGCCTCCGAAGAAGGAAGAAGAGGTGGTTGCGGATCCTCCGTGCCACAGAAGTTTCCGGGCTGCAGCCCGTCAAGCCAACGTCCCTGCTGCAGGATGAAGATTTCAACAGCCGGCCGACAGAGCTCGGCTGGCCTATATCCCTCCTGCTGGAGGTCGACAATCGCCCCCCGTCCTACATCAAGAGCGGGGTCGGGAAGAGATGACCTGCTTGGTCAGAAATTATTTCCGAGGCTTAGGCAACCCCTTACTCGGACAGCAGTGACTGATGCAGACAGTCGCCACTGAGGAAGATTACTGCCCGTCGGTGGCAGATGAAGGAGATATGAGAGATAGAATGATAGTGTCGTCAGTTGACGACAACGGATATAATGACGGCTTCGAGATCGAAGCAGATGAAGTTTTCCCCGAGCGGGAAGAAAGGAGAAGGATCTCTGTGTTTGAAAGACTGACCTTCCCGCAGCATGCTAGAAGGAGGGTCTATCGACAAAAGAGAAGGATGCAGGTTTTCACCTGCAACATGGCTGGTATATCTAACCAATATGGGGAGCTTTCTGAAGACCCCCAAGAATTGGCTCGATTGGCCGCACGGCCGGGGCCGACTACCCGCAGAACAGAAGCAGCAAGAGAGCTTCTGATGATGGTTAAAAGGAAACAGTCCCAGGTCTATCCCCACTGGGATGACAAGGCCCCCGTCTTGACCGCTAATGTGGTGACGGCAGAAGAAGAAGACGACGTCCTCCTCGATATCCTGCCTGAGGGTACGTCCGGGGAGACAACAGAGGGTATCCCCACCACCATAGACCCATCAGTTCTGATGCTACTACAAAAATATCAACGAGAGATAGACTCTCTGAAGAAGCAGCTGATGGAAAAAACTGAACACTCATCGGCCTCTAAACCACCCGAAGTCCAGGGTGAGTCATCCCAGGGAGCGGCTCGTCGCGACGACCCTCCACCGCCCTATACACTGCCCCAGCCGTCAGAGCCAAGCATGGCGACAGCACAACAGCGGCCGCCACAGCCTCAGCCGCTGCTATCTCTGGTGCTCCCTCAGGTGCACCCGACACCCCCGCTGCTGCGTCCTCCACAGGCGACCACCCTGGTCACCCCATACTTGCAGCCGGCACACTTCTATCCAGAACCAGTTGACCCCACGGTCGTGAACCGATGATGGTGGAGAGGATGATCGAGCTGAAGCTCGCAGAGAAAAGTGAAGGTGACTATGTCGCATTTGATGCCTATCGGGTGCCCTACCTGCAACACCATGCGGCTAAACGACTTCCCCCGGGGGTCAACAAGCCGCCTAAGTTTGACAAATTCAATTGGAAAATGTCCCCTAAAGAGCATATTGCATATTACATGACCGTTATGGGTGATCTGGCCACCGACGAGTCATATTTGCTGAAGTTCTTCGGGTCCTCGCTGATAGGGCTCGCATTTGAATGGTACTCTAGCCTCTCGATCGGGTCAATCAGTGATTGGTCGGATATGCAGAGAAAGTTCAGAGAAAGATTCCATATCACAGAGAGGGAGGTCACAGTGGCCGAACTCTACTCAACAAAACAAAGGGCAGATGAGATAGCCCTTGATTACATCAAAAGGTGGAGGAACCTCGGAATGAGATGCAAGCGGCCCCCACATCAGGAGGACGCGGTACAAATATGCAAACAAAACCTCAGGAGGGAGGTCCTGGAGAAGATGATTGGAATGGAAATACGGTCGTTCGACCGGCTGAATAATGTGGTGGCCGAAGTGGAGGCTTTCCTAGCCAAGCCTGTCCCGGCGTCAGCTGCCAGCACAGCCCAGAAAGGCAAGGCTGCGGAACGGCGCCCCACACCTAAAGAAGCGAATGCGCTTGATATCAAGGCGTTCGAACAGTAGAGGGAGAGAGGCAAGAAGGCGGCTCCCCTGCAGCCTGCAAAAGCTCCAAATGACAAAGAAGGTCCTTCGCTGAGGGACAAGATGAAGAAAGCCTACTCCTTTCCAAAGGACAAGACCCGAGTCATGTTCGACTGGGTAACAGAATACAGCATGGTCACCCTGCCTGAGCCAAGAAGACCGGAGGACCTGACAAGAAAAGACAGTCCAAGATTCTGCCCCTACCACCAGATGTTGGGACATCCAATCGAAGACTGTTATGTTTTCAAAGACATCATCGAAGGAATGGTAAAGAAGAATGAAATAGAGCTGGGAGAGTACAAAGTAGACCCTCCTCAGCCACATGAAGCTCCTCCCAGGAGAGCAGCAGTCAACATGGTCTCCCTCTACCAGGCATTACCTGAGGAGATCTCTGAAGCAAGCACACGGAGCACCTACAAAATCCATTTCCTGGAGCCCATGAAAGAACAGCAGGGGTGGCAGCAGATCCCTGTAAAGCACAAGAAGAAGAGGGCACCTCGCCCGAAAGAGGGGGCACATATCCGTGGCGTTACACCCCGGCCTGCTCCGCCAGTGGTAGCACCCGTATGGGTCACTCCACCTACAGCCATCAGAATACATACACCTAACAGGAGGAGACAGACTCCGCTACCAGTAATCAAGGAAACCAATCCTGGGGTCCTTCGACTACAGCACCTGATTGAAGGGCTAGATGAATATGTGCAGCCCGAATTGAAACCTCTGCTGGTACGGGACCACGTCCCATGGCAAGAGCTGGAACAACTCTCACTCAAACAGGTGGAGGAAGCTGAAGCAGCACCCTCTGAAGAGGGCAGCCTGTTCTGGGGGCAGGCACCCGCAGAAACCAAAAAGAAGAAGAAAAGAAAGGCCGCTGGGGCCAATAAAGCACAGGTTGTCTCCTGCAATACCCTATCAGCACTCTTCAACCTACCCGAAGAAGAGGAAGAAGAAGAAATTTGCCTCACACCCCATGCTGGGGGAGGCAAAGCCGAGGCCGCAACTGCTGCACATGTCACTCGGTCGGGCCGAAGATGGGAGCGCCAGCCACCACCCAACCACAACATCATGTTCAGAGGGGAGCAACCCTACAAGACACCTCCGCCGGAGGTTAAGGGAGTTCAAATCCCCCCTCCGTCAGGCCTATACAATAAAAGTGGGGGCAAGGTAGTCCCTTCATTCCTTGAATTTATGAAAATGTCAAAGGGGAAACAGCCCTGTCAAGAGGCTAACCCTACACCCGGGGCCATTCACCCGCAGCCAGCGCAATCTACTGAGGATGCAAATGCAGATGGAGCTTGCCCTACAGCAACTAATAAAGAACACCCGACAGTCGGTGCCAGCCAAGAGGATGTCGAGTCCGAGGAAGATGAAGCAGGTCCGTCTGGACCCACAAATCAAAACCTCCCCAAGCTCAGATGGGCTGAAGAGATGAAGCTCTCCAATGTCTGGGCTGGGAGCCAAATAATGAAGTTGCTCAAAAAGCTCCCCGCTCGATTTACGATCTGGGAAATTCTCTCTTTGAGTGAAGAAACTCGACAGGCGATCATCACTGCTCTACAGACGCCTGCTCATTTTGAAGCCTGCATAGCCGAGGCTATACCAGAAGCCAGTATGACCTTCTCTCCAGAAGACATGCTACTACCTACTGCCAGCCACAACAGGCCGCTGTATATGAAAGGGCACCTGAATGGAAGGGAGCTGAACAGAATACTGGTTGATCCTGGTGCAGCAGTCAACATCCTGCCATACAGAATATACGAGAGGCACCACTTTAATGTGCATCTCGAGAAAGTCGGGGATATGCGTATCGCTGGCTTCAACCAAAAATGTAAAGTATCTATGGGACTGGTAGAATTTACGCTGACCCTGGCAGATTTCACTACAACAGTACAGTTTCATGTCATTGACTCTCGCACCTCCTACAAGGCGCTGCTCGGCCGCCCATGGCTGCATGAGAATATGGTGGTGCCCTCCACGCTCCACCAATGCATCAAATATAGCCTCCAAGGAAAGGAGGAGAGGATATTTGCTGATCTCCACCCGTTCGAGGTATTTGAATGTCACTTGGCAGACGCCAACCTATATACGGGGCCTCCCCAGAAGGTTTCTGAAGCTAAAGCCCCCATAGGGGCCTCGAAGAATAGATCGGGTGACGGTTGGTATCCACCACCGCCACGCGGATATGTCAAGCCGAAGGTGGTCTCCCACATCACAGCTTCTGGAGACGTCGGCAGGGTAACACCCCCAGCATTATATCCCAAAGCTAAGGAAGTGCAGGTCAATCGACAGCGCGACCGCATCGGAGTCCCGGCCGGCCTCACCAAGCCAGTCCTCGGCCTCAACGACCCCACTGTCGAACCTTTCAAAGCTTGGGAGGTGACACAGGAAGATGGGCTCAGCAGCTTGTTCTATACAGCTGAGGAGCATCCCACTCGGGAAGACACAGACTGCAGCCTCCCTGAAGATCTAGCCAACCCACAGGTTCCTGTCCAAGGTCTGGCGTTCACGACCGATCGGATGGCCAGAATGTTTCAGAAGCAACACCTTCCTCCCGATCAGTCTCAAAAGCGCAAAGAAACTTTCCAGAAGATGTGGTATCCTGCAAATCTGGATAAGGAAATGAGACGTGTCTCTCAGCATCCAGGGTTGGGCTTCACCCTGGAGGAATATTATTATAGTGGGCGGTACGAGGTGGATACTATCTCCGCCTTCTATCCTACTGAAGATAGCCCTCTGGGGGCAACCTTTGATGAGTATCCGGTGGAAGCCGAATATCTTGAACTGGCTCGGTCTGGGAATCAAGAAGCAAAAACCTCGGCCCTTGGCCGATGTTGGGAGCAAGTTCATCCTGAAGAAGCGGTCTTTCAAGCCAAATTTGATACGGCTAGCAGCAGCGAAGCCGAAGACATTCAAGAAGTAGGAGTCTCTCCCTCCACAGGGGTCCTACTAATGACAACTTCAACACCCTTTCTGCCAATCAGGGAAGCCTTGGTCAACTCCAATCAAGGGGAGCCAGCTACCAGGAAAGAAAAAGCCACTTCTGCGGAAGATACAAGTGTCCCAGAAGGTGAGACTTCCTCAGCTTCTGCTATAAAACCAGTATGCTGTCCGAGTCCGGCAATAAACAGCTACCAGCCCATCATGGCTACAACCTCATCTACAAACACTAAAGCTGCTCTCTCGCCCTTAGGAGCTACAACGGTAATGGATTTGCTAATAGAATAATCCACTCAGCCGCTAGCACAAGAAATCAAGAAACCTCGTGAGGCTCTGGCGATATCCGACGAGGAAGTCGAAGTACTCGACCCTCAAGATGGTATTCCAGACTTCGTTGACCTCCAACCGGCACCTCCGGAGATAGAAGACGGAGGCCAGGCCACAGTCGATGAACTAATAGAAGTCAACTTGGGAAATGAGGAGGACCCTAGGCCCACCTTACTCAGTGCCCAACTATCCCCAGAAGAGCGGGAGCTGTACATCCAGCTGCTGCTAGAGTACCAGGATTTCTTCGCCTGGACTTACAAAGAGATGCCAGGTCTAAGCCCCGCTGTCTCACAACATGAGCTAACAATCAACCCTGAGGCCGAGCTAGTGAAGCAACCACCGCGGCGCATGAGGCCAGAGCTCATCACCCAAATTTGTGCTGAAGTCGACAAGCTCATTGACGTGGGATTTGTTGAAGAAAACCAGTACACTACATGGCTAGCGAATATCATCCCCGTGAAGAAGAAGAATGGACAGATCCGGATATGTGTCTACTTCCGAGATCTAAATAAAGCCTGCCCTAAAGATGACTTCCCGGTGCCAATAACCGAGGTCATGATTGATGCTACAACCGGCCATGAAGCCCTGTCATTCATGGATGGGTCTTCCGGTTACAATCAGATTTGGATCGCGGAGCCTGACCGAGTCCATACTGCTTTCCGAACTCTTAAAGGCATTTATCATTACAAGAGAATGCCGTTTGGACTGAAAAATGCTGGCGCAACCTATCAGCGCGCAATGACCAAAATCTTTGATGAGTTGCTCTACCGCAAGTTCGAATGCTACATAGATGACCTGGTGGTCAAAACCAGAAGAAAAGAAGATCATCTGCAAGACCTCCGGATTGTCTTTCAGAGGCTGAGGCAGCATGAGCTAAAGATGAACCCCATGAAATGTGCGTTCGGAGTGTCGAGCAAAAAATTCTTGGGCTTCATTGTCCGATATCGGGGAATCGAGATAGACCCCGCAAAGATCAAGGCGATTCAGGAGTTACCTCCGCCAAGGAATATCTCTGAGCTGAGATCACTGCAAGGCCGCTTGGCTTACATTCGGCGGTTCATCTCCAATTTGTCAGGGCGATGCCAGCCCTTCCACAAGCTAATGATGAAAGATGTCCCCTTTTATTGGGATGAAGATTGTCAGGCAGCCTTTGACAAGCTAAAAGACTACCTGAAAACTCCTCCAGTGCTGGGCGCACCGGTGAAAGGACGACCATTGATACTGTATATAGCAGCTACACATAATTCTCTGGGGACAATGCTGGCCCAGAATAATGAAGAAGGGAAAGAGCAAGCCCTCTATTACCTCAGTCGGAGACTGGTCAGAACTGAGGAGAAATATACTCATATTGAGAAGATCTATCTGGCGCTGGTCTTCGTAGTTAAGAAGCTCCGACACTATATGTTGTCGCATGAAATCAGCTTGGTGTCCAAAGAGGATCCCCTGAAGTACATCATGTCTCAACCGGCACTCAAAGGCCGCCTGGGCAAATGGGCGGTAATCCTTATGGTGTTTGATATCTCCTACGTGCCGCGCAAGGCCATCAAGGGCCAAGCTATTGCAGACTTCTTCGCTGAGCACCCAGTGCCCGGGGATTACCCGTTGGAGCCGGAGCTGCCTGAAGATGAAACCCTAGAAGCCATGCAAGTACAGCCCTCTCTATGGCAGCTATACTTTGATGGCACTTCCAGAATTGACACCTCTGCCACTGGATCAGCCAGAGTCAGGGCAGGAGCAGGCATAGTCCTGAAATCCCCAGAAGGAGAAGTGGTACATACATCCTGCTCCATAAACAAACAATGCACCAACAATGAAGCGGAATATAAAGCCCTGATAATCGGGTTGCAAATTGCTCTGTCCATGGGAATTCAGATGCTGGAAGCATTCAGAGACTCCATGCTAGTTATAAAACAGTTGGAAGGAGAGTTCAATGTGCGAAAGCAAGAGCTCCTCCCCTACCACCAGTTGGCAACTCGCCTGATGTCAAGATTTTACTTCATCAGCATCAAGCACATCAATCGAGGCCGGAATGCTCAGGCAGACGCCCTCGCTAAGCTGGCCAGTTCATTGGCGGTCCCGCCAGACACAAGCCTGAATATAACAGTGATCAACCGCCGACAGGTCCCCAGCGTAACAGAGGTCCTGGCCAACGAACAAGAGATGGAAGTAGCAGTCATCGAAGGGGTTCAGCGGCCCGATTGGCGAGAGCATCTCCTACATTGGTTTCAACACCAGCAACTTCCAAAAGAAAAGGAACAGAGGATGAAGCTCCTGAGGATCAAGGATTCTTATGAGATGCGAAGCGGGACCTTGTTCCGAATTATGGCAGATGCCCGAAGGAAAGTCCTACTCCGTTGCTTGTCTTCAGCAGAAGCGGGACAGGTGATGCAGGAGGTCCATGCAGGATCAGCTGGAGCACACCAGGCTGGCCCAAAGATGAAAATTGAGATAAAGAAACTGGGTTACTATTGGCCCACTATATTTGATGATTGCTGCAGGTTTGCCAAAGCTTGTCAGAAGTGTCAAGAACACGCTAATGTGGTAAGGAGACCTCCAGTGCCATTGCATCCCACCCTACCAAGCTGGCCGTTTGCTCAGTGGGGCACGGACGTAGTAGGGCCGCTACCAGCATCTTCATCAGGGTGCAGATACATCTTAGCAGCTACAGACTACTTCTCCAGATGGGCGGAGGCAATAGCACTAAGGGATGTGACGGGAGAACTAGTTACAAGGTTCTTCCAATAGAATGTAATATTTCGGTTCAGGATCCCCAGCCGAATCATCTCTCATAATGACAGTCATTTTAGGAACCAGAAGGTTTATCGGCTGGCCGACAAATACAAAATCGACTGGAGGACATCGTCCCCCTACAACCCTCAGGCCAATGGACTCGCAGAAGCCTTTAATAAGACATTATGTACATTGCTGGCAAAGACTGTCAAGTCTAATAAAAAAGATTGGGAAGAAAGGATGTACGAAGCACTTTGGGCCTATCGTACTGTCTACAAGACCCCAACCGGCTGTTCACCTTTCTCCCTCGTCTATGGGTCGGAAGCTGTAGTGCCCATTGAACTTGAAGTTCCTTCATTGCGAGTTGCCATCCAGCACGGACTAGTCAGTGGTGAGCAGACCAATGCAGAAAGAAGATTAGAGGAGCTCGCTGAGCTCGAAGGAAAACGCCTCCGGGCACAGCAAAACATCCAACTCTACCAAGCTCGCATGGCCCGTGCTTTTGACAAGCTTGTCAAGGGTCGAGAATTCAAGAAAGGAGACCTGGTAATGGTCAAAAGAAAAGAAGTGATGGCCTCCAACCCCAAAGGGAAGCTGGTCGAAAACTGGTCGGCCGTATATCGTCCGCCGAGTATATGAAGGGGGTGCCTACGTCCTTGTAGACCACAAAGGAGTCATTCAGTTCTCTCCCCTCAACGGAAAACACATTAAGCTGTATCATGCAGCGCAGTCGACATGTCCCGAGTGATCGGTCGGAGCTACCTTTTTCTTGGTCTAGTGGCATTCTGCCCTGATCAAGCTACTCTTCTCCTTGGTTTAAGTGGCACTCCGCCATAACCAAGCTACCCTCTCCTTGGTTTAGTGGCACTCCGCCCTAACCGAGCTACCCTCTCCTTCGTTTAGTGGCACTTCGCCCTAACCAAGCTACCTTTTTCTTGGTTTAGTGGCACTCCACCCTGATCAAGCTACCTGCCCTTGGTCTAGTGGCATTCTGCCCTAACCGAGCTACTCTTCTCCTTGGTTTAGTGGCACTCCGCCCTAACCGAGCTACCCTTTCCTGGGTTTAATGGCACTCCGCCCTAACCGAACTACTTTTCCCCTTGGTTTAGTGGCACTCCACCCTAACCGAGCTACCTTTTCCTTGGTTTAGTAGCACTCCGCCCTAACCGAGCTACCTTCCCCTTGGTTTAGTGGCACTCCGCCCTAACCGAGCTACCTTTTCCTTGGTTTAGTGGCACTCCGCCCTGATCAAGCTACCTTCCCTTGGTCTAGTGGCATTCTGCCCTGATCGAGCTACTCTTCTCCTTGGTTTAGTGGCACTCCGCCCTAAACAAGCTACTCTTCTCCTTGGTTTAGTGGCACTCCGCCCTAACCGAGCTACTCTTCTCCTTGGTTTAGTGGCACTCCGCCCTAACCGAACTACTTTTCCCCTTGGTTTAGTGGCACTCCACCCTAACCGAGCTACCTTTTCCTTGGTTTAGTGGCACTCCGCCCTAACCGAGCTACCCTCCTCCTTGGTTTAGTGGCACTCCGCCCTAACCGAGCTACTCTTCTCCTTGATTTAGTGGCACTCCGCCCTAACCGAGCTACCTTTTCCTTGGTTTAGTGGCACTTCACCCTAACCAAGCTACCCTTTCCTGGGTTTAGTGGCACTCCACCCTAACCGAGCTACTCTTCTTCTTGGTTTAGTGGCACTCCGCCCTAACCGAGCTACCATCTCCTTGGTTTAGTGACACTCCGCCCTAACCAAGCTACCTTCCGTGGTTTAGTGGCACTCCGCCCTAAACAAGCTACTCTTCTCCTTGGTTTAGTGGCACTCCGCCCTAACCGAGCTACCCTTCTCCTTGGTTTAGTGGCACTCCACCCTAGCCGAGCTACCTTTCCTTGGTCCAGTGGCATTCCGCCTTGACCGAGCTACCCTTCCCTTTGGTCCAGTGGCATTCCGCCCTGATCAAGCTACCCTCTCCTTGGTTTAGTGGCATTCCGCCCTGATTGAGCTTCCAAAAGAATACGCCACACCGCCATTACGAGCCTTACGTTCAGATTGGCACGAAAGCCCTTCCTTGCGTTAGCATTATCTTCCCGCTAACGAATAAACCCGAGTCGGCTAAAGGCTTTGTGTTCTAGCTGGCATTCTCTCATTGTTGCCACTACGGGCCATCCACTGTTGACCAGGAGTCGAACATTACACTTTGACCTGCCACCCTATACAAATAAAAATGGGGTTAAAAATAGAGATACCCCGCCGGACTTGCTCCTATATTAGGACAAGTGCAAAACTGGCTATAACCCAGCTGTGGCGAAAACCCGAAGGGGCGCTGCAGGTAAAATCGGGTACCCCGCCGCGTGAAAATCCGAAAGGGCCCGCGGGCAAAAGCAAGAGGGGGCTGGCTTCGGCGAAAACCCGATAGGGCGCTTAAGTCAGTAAAGTGGTAATTTCCAGATTCCTCTCCTATTCTCCACCCAATGAAACTCCGAAAGGGACGACCATCAAAGTCCCACCGGAAATCCTTTAACAAACCCACACTCGACCCTCGCCATCATCGGCGAGATCGGTCGATCTCTACCCTTAACTTGGACCTTACGTCCCTGTTGATAATCCCATCTTTACTTCGGCATGTGACCCATGTTGATGAATAAACCCATGGTCGACCCTCATCATCATCGGCGAGATCGGTCTATCTCTACCCTTAACTTGGACTTTCTGTCCCCGTTAATAACCCTACCTTTGCCTCGGCATGTGGCCCATGCCGATGAATAAACCCACGTTCGACCCTCGTCATCATCGGCGAGACCGGTCGATCTTTACCCTTAGCTCGGATCTTATATCCTTGTTAATAGACCGTATCCTTTGCTTCAATATCTAACCAGTGTCGACAGACCGAAGCAGGGTCCAATCCTTGTCATCATCGACAAGGCCAGTCAATATTTTCGCGGTCCAGTTCTTCTGCATCCCGAATTCAAGAAAAAAAGAAAGAAAGAAAAGAAAATGGGGTTAAAAATAGAGATACCCCGCCAGACTTGCTCCTATATTAGGACAAGTGCAAAAATGGCTATAACCTAGCTGTGGTGAAAACTCGAAAGGGCGCTGCAGGCAAAATCGGGTACCCCGCCGCGTGAAAACCCGAAAGGGCGCGCGGGCAAAATCAAGAGGGGGCTGGCCTCTGCGAAAATTCGAAAGGGCGCTTAGGTCAGTAATGTGAATAAAAAAATTGAATGATGAATAGTGATGATTCATTCTCTGTCCGGAAGACCCCTTACGAGGTCGACAGGGAACTTTCATCCGATATCCCACCTATATACATCTATTGTCTACCCTTTTCGACCCTTGTCACTATCGACAAGATCGGTCGCTACCCTAGTCCGGTTCTTGTCATCCTCGTCAAGACCGTCTACCCTTTTCGACCCTTGTCACCATCGGTAAGATCGACCGCTACCCTATCCGGTTTTTGTCACCATCGGCAAGACCGTCTACCCTTTTCGACCCTTGTCACCATCGGCAAGATCGGTCGCTACCCTATCCGGTTTTTGTCACCATTGGCAAGACCGTCTACCCTTTTCGACCCTTGTCACCATCGGCAAGATCGGTCGCTACCCTATCCGATTTTTGTCACCATCGGTAAGACCGTCTACCCTTTTCGACCCTTGTCACTATCGGCAAGATCGGTCACTACCCTAGTCCGGTTCTTGTCATCATCGTCAAGACCGTCTACCCTTTTCGACCCTTGTCACCATCGGCAAGATCGGTCGCTACCCTATCCGATTTTTGTCACCATCGGCAAGACCGTCTACCCTTTTCGACCCTTGTCACCATCGGCAAGATCGGTGGCTACCCTATCCGATTTTTGTCACCATCGGCAAGACCGTCTACCCTTTTCGACCCTTGTCACCATCGGCAAGATCGGTGGCTACCCTATCCGATTTTTGTCACCATTGGCAAGACCGTCTACCCTTTTTGACCCTTGTCACCATCGGCAAGATTGGTCGCTACCCTATCCGATTTTTATCACCATCGGCAAGACCGTCTACCCTTTTTGACCCTTGTCACCATCGGCAAGGTCGGTCGCTACCCTATCCAGTTTTTGTCACCATCGGCAAGACCGTCTACCCTTTTCGACCCTTGTCACCATCGACAAGATTGGTCGCTACCCTATCCAGTTTTTGTCACCATCGGCAAGACCGTCTGCCCCCTTCGACCCTTTTCACCATCGGCAAGATCGGTCGCTACCCTATCCGATTTTTTATCACCATCGGCAAAATCGTCTACCCTTTTCGACCCTTGTCACTATAGGCAAGATCAGTCGCTACCCTAGCCCGGTTCTTGTCATCATCGTCAAGACTGTCTACCCTTTTTCGACCTTCGTCATCATCGACAGGACCGGTCGCTACCCATTCTCGGGCCTTGCCATCCTCGGCAGGACCGCTTACCCGCCAGTTTTGATATACCCTCTTGAGTCCCCCGGACTCTCGGCTGGCATAGGCCGTTGTTAGTCTCGAGAAAAGTCACGGCACAGTGGAGCGAACACCTCACCCCTTTGCTGAAGGCGTGAGCGCTCTCCTGCCCTAGTGACTCATACACTCGGATTAGAAACAACGGGCGAATGGAAGAGAAAAGAATAATGACAAGATGGAGTCTTCATTCAAAAAGCATGGTGGAGATTTTCCATTACTATGAAGTAAAAGGTACATGTTACCGGATTAGAAAGCCCAAGGGTCATATGCGCACCGAGTAAAATGAAAATGGCGCCGGACTAACATCGGTGCCAAATTAAGGGCCCTTTAGAGCTCCCGTCAACAGAAGAAGAGATTCGTCCGGATGAAATTCATCCGTCGGTCTTGCTGCACTCGTGCCTTGCTCGCAACACCCACGTCTGGGGGGCATTTGTTGGCACCCAAAATATGATCATCGGTGACCAAGCCACAAAGACAAAGGACCCAGCCCGCTGAAGCACGGAAGCCGATAAAGATCAACATATCAAAGATTTCTCGAGCTGCCAGAGCCTCGAGTCACTCCGTATGGACACGGGGACTTCACCTCAGGAAAGCCGAGACAAACTCACAACCAATCGGCAGTGCGACCAAGCCTGCCCAATGAACCGGCATTGACTTTGTCGTGCTGCATCCACTACACCCGTTGTCCGATCAAGGACGATGGTCTATCCGGTGGTCCCCCACCACATGAAAAGGCTCTCCTGAAGACAAAGGAGTTCCCCCCTGGCTTTCCAAAACGGAAGACCGAAAGCTCTGTCGGCGGAAGGTCCCGATCGCCCGGCATGGGCATGGCTTCCCGCCAAGATGGGCCTGTTAGTGGCCGAATGATCACCCAGCGCAGGCGGAACTATCTCTGGTGTTATCCAACCCCCTAGAGAGCTCTGGGTACGAGCTAGGCCGGACCAACAGCATGGATCGTAGAGCCGAAGGCCGTGTCGGCGGAAAGCCCGTACGATCAAATCAAAGCTATCTGGAGTCTCAGGAACGGCCGTACGTTGACCTGGGACCTTCGACAAGACATCCCGCCAAGGTTTCGAAGGGCATTGGCGAGATGATGTTTACGGTGACTCCCGGAATCATCCCCGGACTCATCGGCTGGCTCGAAGGTCGTAAAGAGCACTAGCCCGACACGCCCTTATCCCGGCGCGCCCCCTACCTTCCGCCCTCATCCCGGCGCGCCCTTATCCCGGCGCGCCCCCCTACCTTCCGCCCTCATCCCGGCGCGCAAGATACCCTATCTGATGGCGCCTTAAACCGGCGCGATAAGTTGATGAAGCTTCCTCCCGGCGCGCCAAAGCCCACGCCGGATGAACAGCCTGCAACCTATTATATATATGGGTGAGATTCGATTGAAAAAAAAAGAGGGGAGATATATCGAGACATCAGAAGATATAGAGAGCAGGAAGGAAAAGAGAGGAGGGTTTTTCGAGAGGACTTTCCTTTGAAGAAGAGAGGGAGCAGGGCTTCTTCGGAGGATCTTCCGCCGGCCGTCTTCCTTTCTCTACGATACCCTATTTCAGGAACAGGTGGGCGCCAGTGCCGGTCTTCCCTCTGCTTTCCGTGGATTCCTTCTTCTGTGCTTTCCACCCATCGGATGGAAGCGAGAGGGGGAGGAGTGGCGATGATATGAGCCAATTCTCCTCCCCCTTCTATGCGACTTTCTCTTTTTCCCCTTCCCCTGTTGTTGTGCTCTGCACGTCCTCTGCCTCCGCTATTGGCGAACGGCGACCGAGCAATGGTGCCGGTGCCATGTTCTTATCATGTAAATGCTAAACCATTCCCATTTCTGGGATGGTAATACATATATGTATGAATGCTTAGATCAATGGGTCGAATGAATGATCTTCAGCCCCCCTTTCTATCTATGCCAATGCGTGTGTCTGAGTTCTTCTCTGTGTAGTTCTTTGATTCCAGTTTCTCCGAGGTCTATATCGTGCCCCGAATCATCGTGGGCTACAGAAACACCCCTCCCCGGGGGCTTTTCCTTCCATCATTCTCATGTTTGATTCAAGGGTCTTCGCACCCCCCCCTTTCATGGACAGAGCTGTGCTTCTGCGCATGCCTCTCTCCGCCGTGCTATCAAGGGCTTAACTCCCATTAATCTCTCTCTTCGTGCCGCCCTATCGCTCGTGAAGTGAGGATTTCCTTTGGGATTGCAGGGTCCATCCCCTGAATGTCACTTTTTATCTGTTCGAGCATATGCTCCTGCGATGGGCCCGTCTCATTTATGCATTTACTACCTCTACGCATCATGATCATTCGAACTGTTCCGAGATTTTCTCATCGTTTCAATCACCCGGGGAGGGGGACATTCCCCTATCGCTTCGTGGAATTGCTGGGCGACCGGGGGCTCTATCTCTCGATGGTAGATGCTTCCTCGAGGCCATAGCAGATAATGACAGGGGTCTTAGCCTAACGAGCTTAGCCCCGACAACCGGAGGTCCGATCAAGGCCAAGGGATGTACGCTCCTCGTAGGCTAGCCCTCGGAGCACCACTCTCCTAACGGCCGGTCCCTTCAGCGAATGTGCCATAATATGTTGGTTGTCCACCCCTCGCAGGCTAGCCCTCGGGGTGATGCTCCCGTTATCAATGGCCTCGTCCTTCTATTCTCACCCACGGAGTATTGGTGCCCCTCGCAGGCTGGTCCTCGGGGTATCCTATCCGATGGGATTTTGCTGGCTGCCACTGTGCAGACCGGCGGTTTAGGGGTTTGTTCCATAGGTGAGCATGACCCCGCTTCTCCCCTGCAACTCTTCAGGTTCAGGGGAGATGCTGTCCAATTTTGGACAGATTAAGAATGAGTAATCCTTAATGAAACACCCGTTCTGGACTCAATCAACTCGGTGCTCGAGTATGAACCTCGCACTGACTTATCACATCATTCTCGAAGAGTTTTACTTTGATTTAACAAGCAATTGGCCCCAAATAATTTCAAAACTCTCAACAGAAATCTAATAAACTTAAATGGTTCAAAATTCATAAAAAATAGGTTTAAACGGCGCGGCCTTTAATCCGGCGCGCCCTAATACGGCGCGGTACCCCCCCGCGCCGGATTAACCCTAGACTCATAAACTAAAAAATTTTCCTTGCGCCTTTCCGGCGCGCCATGAACCGGCGCGCCCTCATTCCCTGCGTGCCGTTTTAACCAGCTATTGGGCCACGCCGGGTTAACCTCCTATACCTACGTTTCATCGCACCGTGGAAGCTATCCCTCACGTGCCCGCGCCGATTTTGAACCCCTCTTGTTGTTTTAATCATTCACTCGCCCCCGGAGCGATTCTCGTCTCTCACGGTCAGTGTTAATAAACCGCAATTGGTAATAAATTGAATAAAGGAAGGGCCGAGCGAGTCCAAGCTATACTTTTATCATATCTTCATCACCATGTCCATTAGCATTATGCTTTCGCTATCACACTTGTGTTGCCTTCCCTCTTCTCGATGGGGAGTAATAAACGTGGTTGATCATCATTTGCTTCCATGATTCTATTATCATGCTTAATATAGTCATGAACCTCATGTGTGCATGCATGCATAGATCCTCGGGTATATTAAATGGCGTCGACAGAAAACTGGATTACGTCGGGTCGGAAGTCTTCGCTATGCGCGACGGTGGTCTTCGGACCTATGTCCTGCGCCGCGTATCAAGGATCTCTAATTCTATGAATTATGCATCTTCTGCACGATAAATGTATGCATCCTGCATGCCTTCGTCATGATCATCATGTAGCTCCTTTTAATTCGGCTTTGACAGCCCGCTATCTCGGCAATTAATCAAAGGTGTTCCCTCCTCGTGGGCGATGTAATTAACGCCATAGCATTTATGGTATGGCGGACTGCTGGTCCCGACCGAACCTCACATTCGCCCGACATGGGTCAGAATGAGCGCATCATAAAATCGTCACTCATGTGACTGGCACGCCTGCGTCGTCAATCGAACATTTGACTACCAGTTAGTCAGTCAGTCGATCGACCCGCGAAAGAAAGAAAAGGTCGCAAACACTCCCCCACCGCATCGACCATGGCCGGCGGGGAGGAGACGAAAAGTAAATGGCGGAAGAAAAAAACCAGAAATGAAATGAAAAATGCATCTCCTTAAGATTCTCATGGATTTATACTCCTGGAAAGTGCAGGAACAAATTTCCCACATTACTTTTGATTCCATGGAATTTGATGTTTGAATGGACTGTAATTTGTCTTAACTGAATTTTCCTTGTTCTGGATATGAATTTAGTTGAGCTGAACTCTGACCCTTGTTTTCTTGGAGATGATGATTTTGAGAACCTTGAATGTGGTTGTTGACTATGACTGAACTTAATTGTCTTGAACTGAACTTGGAAGTCCTTGTGCTGAATTTGATTGTCTTGGTTTGGTCATGGAACCTATTGTGTGGCCATGCTTGAAGCTTCTCTTATGCATGTGAGACTATGTGCTTTGTCATATGAATGGCCACTGTTAAAGGTTGTTGAACTTAAATTCATATATACTTTCACTTAACTTTGATTCAATCATAAATGAGTTTAGTGTATGAGAAGGACACTTGCCTTGTTTGAGATTGAAAGGATGCATTGAGTGGTTTACATGATATGGGTTGATTTGAGAATTCAAATTACTAACCTTGAGATTGAGATTAATGAGAATTTGTACATGTGCAGGTTCTAGATGGAATTAATCTTCAAATCATGGTAATGGTGGTAAGGTCACACTTGTAGGTTGATTTTAAAGTGGATGAAAAGCAATGGTTAAATCTGGAGAATACAGGTTTATTGTGAGAATGTTTGTACTAATTGGATCTGAGTTTGAATGGAATGATCCGGGTAAAAATTCATGCTTAACCATGTTTATCTGAGTTGTATGAACTCTATTGTTCAATCATGATACATGTTTATGAAATGAGGTGCTTTCAATTGATATTACTGATGTTTTTCTGCTGTCAGCAAAAGTGTCGACCTCAGGGGTCGACACTTATTTTCAGAGCTTCTGCCTTGCGTTGTGTTAAGAACGCTGGCAGAAAGTGTCGACCTGTGAAGTCGACACTTTCACCAGGGTTCTGTTGTTTTACTAAAGGCAGAACTCACGGGAAAAAGTGTCAACTTCGTAGGTCGACACTTTCAGGTAAGTTTGCTCATTTCTGTGGAAATAGAATGTTCGTGAAAAAGTGTCAACCTCAAGAGTCGACACTTTCCACCACGAATGTTATGTCTCTTCACAGGCCAGAACTCTTGGTGAAAAGTGTCGACCCCATAGGTTGACACTCGTATCTCGGTTTCATTTTTATATATGTTCTGGCAGAACTCGTTGAGACGAGTGTCGACCCTAGAGGTCGACACTTTGTCTGCTACGTCCGGATAGGGTTTCCAGGTTTGGTTTCGAACCATGGGTTTAAAGGTCTGATTGGCTTGCCCTTTTACCCCATTACCCCTAGGGTTTCTACCCTTGGTTGGGTGTGGTTTTGAGAGGGTATATGCATAGGGTTTATGGTCTTTTGTGCCTCTATTTGCTACCCTATATGTATGATGCGAATTTGGGGATGAAAAATCTCTCCCAATGGCTAACATCGTTCTATTCTTGCAGGAGAAGGAGAAAGGAGCTGGAGAGGGCTTTCAAGCTATATTTGATCTCTTCCCGTCGAGATTTGGAGCTCGGTGATGAAGGAGATAGCAAGTGGAATGAAGAGAGGAATCTGAAGATGACAATATCACGAGCAACCGTCGACATCGACTTGGAGGTTTGAGGAGTTTGCAAAAGGGAAACACTCTATATCCTTTATTCATCTCTTGGTGATATTTTGAAAGGTTCTTCTGCTAGGCATTTTAGTCTTTAAGCGGCTCTTTCTGCTAGGTATATGTTGGCCGTGATTTTCATTCGAGAGCAGAGTTTTTGGGCTTAACGCTTTCATTTGCTGAAGGAAAGAAGGATAGGAGGACGCCAAACAAGCATTCTCTGCCGAACCAAAAGCTGGGAGCGAACCATTCTTCCCACAGCGCCTTCTACGAGCTTGAGCGGCTTCCACTCTACGGACAGATCGTTTAGCACACCCCATCATTCCATTGGACGGCTTTCACTGTAGATTTGAGGGGGAATCAATCTTCTCTCATTTCTACTCTTTCATTTGAGTAATAGATTAATATTTGGATGATTATTGTATATCCTTTATTTTGTTAAACTCGATATACATCGTGTGTGGGCGGAGTTGTATCTCCGCGTGTGTGGTTTTATTGTGGGGAAACACTCCCTGTGTGGTGTTGTGTGCGAACGGAGCTGCGACTCCGTGTGGTTGTCGTGTCCGGGGTACGTTCCCCGAACGTGTGTGTGTGTGCTGCAGTGGCAGCGTGTTGGGGCCAGGCCCCGTGTGTGTTTTGCTACAGAGGCAGCGTGTGTGGTGTGGGGTTCGTCCCCGTGCTGCTACTTCGGTAGCGTGTAGTGAAGCCTCACCCGATTGGGTGAGGGGTAGACGTAGGGAGCCCGTCGTGATCCCGAAGAACCTTAAAATCCTTGTGTCGTATGTGATTGCCTATGTGATTGTCATTTCTTCTATCTCCCTTCATAGGTACACTATATAGGTTTTTAATTTACTACACTGTCACACATTGCTACCTCCGTTATCCGTGTTGAGCGTAATTCTCTTGATAGTTGCTTTAACTATTCGAGTGAGATCGGAAAGCTTGAGAGAATATCTTTAATCTCACTTGAGTATTAGTTAATCAACACAGTTTATTTTAATTCCATTGTGTTTAGTTAAGAAAGATTTTAAAATCCGCCATCTCGGAAAGGGGACAATTCAACCCCCCTTCTTGTCCGCCATCTCTCTGGGACAACAACATAAGTCAAGAAATGTTTGTTATGCGAAGCGGAACTCAAGCACGCACTCAAGCACACGATGCAGCGGTATTTATTTTATTAAGACGACCTCCAGTATGGGGCGGAGTTTCTTTAAACTCACACATAGTGAAAGCTTTCAATCAGACCTGATCTGACCTTCTGTAGATCACCATTTGATATACCGAAGAGCCGAGACACACAGACATATAGTAAGATAGATGTGTATACATATATACATATATGTGTAGGCATACTTAAATACACATGCACATATGCCTGGATTAATTTTGCTATTTATTGTGATTTGCTTATTTCCATTATTGTCATTACTATTATTATCTTTTATCCCTTTTTTAAATTGTTTTATCTCCCTCTTTTTTATATACATGGGCAGCCACGGGTCAAATGGGTGAGAGGAAACAAGGGGGGAAAAGGAACAAAGAGAGGAATGGACCAGCGTGGGTGTGATTCGACGGGGAGTGATCCACGCGCCGGATCACCCTCCAGATGAGGGCAGCTAGCCTGCGTAGACGCAATAGGCTCTGGGGTCGATGCACAGGTCTATTGCTCCGACCCAGGGGCATGTTGCGTTGACCCAGAATGAGGGCTGGGTCGACACAGGCACTGGTACATATATTTTTTTATTTTGTTTCTTTCTTTCCTTTCTTTTTTTTTCTTCTTGTTAATCGAGGATATCGGTCCGGTTCCCATATACTTCTTTCTTTTATTATTTAACGTTAGTCCCTCTCCGATATCGAAATACTCTTGTTTGTGCTCGTCACGAGAGAGAAAATAAACGGAAAAGCTGTGGAGTGCCAGGTAAATTTTGGCAGCATCTCCCCTATCCCGAGGCATGTCAGGGAAAGGTAAAAAAGACTCATCCATGAAGTGTCGAGATAGTCTTCTGACCGATGGTCATGCCTAAATGGTAATCCCGTACCCCGTGAAGGGTGGAGGATTCTGAGAGCTAGTCCTCTAGGAAATCCTAGTCACTCGTGAGGTTATCGATCAATGTCTGCCTTTTTTTATTATTTTGAAACCGCCTTTAATATCGCGGCACAAGCACATGGGTCCATAAGGAGAACCGACATGACCGTTTTGGGGCAGTCTTGTATATCACCGGAACACTGTATGCCAAGGAGCGGCACCTGGACTTGATTTCTCCCCTTTACCGGGTATCTTGTTTTCAAAATTCGGTGAATCAAGCGAAAGGCCAGGAAAAACATAATGGAGGATAGAAAATGAACTTCAAATTTTTAAGGAAATTTTGGCAACATCTCCCCCTTCCTCGGAACGTATCGGGGGAGATGTATAAGAGGCCCATCCACAGCAAGCTGAGATGGGCTCCGTAAAAGACAAGCGTGTTAGAACGACAGCCTGGACCCCATAACGGGTGTCGGACGTCCTACCGACTATGTCGACCCATTTGGTGCCATGGCATATACGTAGAGGCTCAAGGGAGCGTCAGTATAACCATGTGGGTCGGTGGGTCTAGAGAAGTCAGGGCACTGTTCACTAATGAGGCAGTTCGTTGTTCACTCGGGGAGTGATCGCAAAACCAGAACATATGGAAACAGATGGGATTAAGACAATTTCATATACCAATGAACTGGTGATATGCTACTAATCTGTCTGTACCCCTCTTATTGACCAGGGGTCATGCTAGGAGAACTTGGCAAACCCCTGTCAATACTGGGATTGGTTAAACAGAGGTTGAAATCCTAAGAAATGGAACAGACATCAGATCCGGCGGCCCTAATATGGGGGAACCCCTGATCCGGCGGCAATGACATTGGGTCATACCCCCCATCTGGCGGCCATAGTGCATACCCCTTTGATCTGGTGGCAAAGTGAATGGGGAAGTACCCCTTGATCTGGAGACTATGTGTCACGCCCCGATGCGAAAAATCGAAACGTAGCAGTTTATATCAATCATGTCAATCAGAGCATACATTGCCACAAGAGACTAAACCATCAAGCTAAATAATAAAGAAACAATTAACCCATCTTTATTAATAATAATAAGAGAAAGTATTCAATTACACCCGACTCCTTGTGAACTTCTATCTCATTAATGGAAAATACAACAACTCTAGATAACAACTAATCCAAACTTGACTTGAACATAAACTCTAAATGGCTCGCTCCTTGAATCACTCGTTCCCGTCCCCATCGGAACGCACGTCCTCATCCGAGCTACCTGAAAAGGATTGGAAAGTAGGGGTGAGCAAAGCTCAGTAGGATTTTATATCTCTATCATCAGGCATAATTAAAGTGATTAACCATTTATGAATAACGTTATAACAAAAGTGATGATAAATAAATGACAAGAGATAGATAGGAAAAAGAACATGAGCTTTCAAGTAAAGAGTAAACACAAGTATAACAAGAACTTTTCATGTCATGAAATGATAAATGGAATTGGCCATATCAAGCACACATATCATGTCACACAGGAATTTCAAGTAATTGAGTAAAAGTGGAAATGTCATAGACCAATCACGCTAGTCATGCACTTCGGTGCAATGTCACACCTTGTCATTACAAACTCCCCGGGGCACAAGTACTTTTGGGTGCTCCTCCCAGGACCAGACCGGGCCCTTTATGATGCGTTGGCATTGAAGGTTTGAATCAATGATCCTAGTCTAGACATTCATCACATTAATGGCCAAGAGTTCCAAGGTTAAGCTCACGAACTTACTTCTAAGATCAAGAGAAATTCAAACAAAATTGGAATGACATCAAGTAGAAAGACTATGAGTCTTTAGGTAACAAGGATGTAAACAAGATTTCACATGATCTCACAGTTCAAGGCAAACCTTGAAAACTGCTTCATGATGATAAAACAAGAAAACCTTATTAATATCTTATCTGTAACGGTCTATAACAGGGCCGTTACATGAACGTGACGGTCGTACACAGGGCCGTTACGTTGATGTGACGGTCTAATCTTGGGCCATTACAAGACACAAACCAGTTTAATTTGAACTGGCCTAAAATACAATTCAAACAACGTTCATGGGTTCAGGTCTTTAGGGTACAATCTGCCCGGCGTCTTGGTGGGAATCCCAGGCTCACGGGGTCTTACGGAGGTCTCATAATAGTGGTCCTAGTCCGACGGAAGGAATATCCGGCAGAGAGTCCCATCTATTACAAGAATTGAGGCTAATAAACACGGAAACCAAGAAAGTGAGGTCAGTCAATCCCACCGGAGTGGCATGACAGTCAAACAATAAAGCTAAGGTCAAATATATATATCTTACATAAATCAAAATTTTTACAAGTGTTAACTAAGGGTTTTTATCAAATTCTTCATGATCATTCGACTTAGGATTTTCTAAACATCTTTCATGTAGATCAATGAAAAATTAATGTTTATGATCATAATACAATATTAACATCACGTTCTGCCTTGCTTATAGATCAAGATACCATACTAACATAGTAAGTTTCTGGTTTTAGGAACGCATAATCAATAGTTTAAAACACTATCAGGGGAACGTGACGGTCTAAAGAAGGGGCGTTACAAGCATGTAACGCTCTATAGTAGGTGCATTATGTACTAGAAAATAAATAGATTAAAATTTCAAAATTTTAAAACGCAGGGGCATGTGACGGTATGTCGTGGGGCTGTCAGGCTCATGTGACGGTCTGCCGTGCGGCCGTCAGGCTATAACGGCCTCTGAAAGATGCGTCACATGACCTGGAACCCGCCGACGATGAACTTCGACATGTTACACTAAAACTTTGATTGCTCATGATAGAATGAATAAAAATTAAGGAAAATACTACCATTCGAAAGAGCATAAAAATTCGTATAAAATAGCATGCTTTGATTTAGATCTAACACAACAAGATTCAATCTTTAACTAATGATCATGAAAGTTGCCCTTTTGATACACCTCGGAGTAAAACATGAAATTCGAAGAGCATGATGAACTAAAATTGGGCAATTAGGTATCAAACGAAAGAGCTCATGGAGATGCACAATATGGTATTATTAGATTTCTGTTTGGCTTGAGAGACACCTACCTTTGCTTGAAGGAAAGAAGGACGAAGAAGAGGGGTCGCCGGAACCCTAGGTACCGCTCCTAGAACGCCCAAATTCTCCCTCGTCTAGTCACGATCGGCCACGCCGCCGGATGCTGGTGCAAATAGGGTGTTAAGGTGTCGAAAGCCCTCTATAAATAGAACCTATGGGGACTCCTAGAGATCGAATTTGGTTGAAGAGTCCTAAGAAGAAACTCCGATGAAAACTTCAGATAAGGTTCTAATCCACCACCGCCGCCGTAGGTAGAAGCATCTAGACTTAGGGTTTTCGAAGAGAAAGCAAAGACCTATGAATAGGCTAGGGTTTGGCTCGAATTGGAGCACAATTGGGCTAGAATTGGGCCCAAATTGCAATGGTTAAACTAGGTCTTCTAACCAACGAGAAACTCCTAAAAATGCGAAATTGGGCCTACAAGAATTTTATTTTGGGCTCTTACCTGAAGACAAAGTTGTTACAAATTTGATTTTACACTAGTTTCATATTTTTCCAGAATTTTAATAATCTCTTTAGGAGTTGAGCCAATAAAAAATTAATTTATATGAAAATATTATAGTATAAAAAGACATGGTGCTACACCCCCCCCCCCCACTTAAGGAATTTGGTCCCCAAATTCATCGAATCCGCTAACAACCAACCTTAAAACAATTCGGGATATAATTTCCTGATCGCATCCTCGGATTCCCATGTTGCTTCCTCAGCTGCACGCCGACTCCACTAGACCTTGACCATCGGAATGGATCGATTCCTGAGTTGCTGTTGCTTGAAGTCCAATATCTTGATAGGTTTCTCTTCATAAGATAAGTCCTTCTTCAATTCCAAATCAACATGTTGGATAATGTGCGAAGGGTCATACACATACTTTCGAAGCATAGATACATGGAACACATCGTGAATACCAGCTAACTATGGTGGTAGGGCTAATCTATAGGCAACTTCGCCTACCCTCTCTAAGATCTCAAATGGGCCAACAAACCTTGGGCTTAACTTACCTCGATTTTTGAATCTTCTAATTCCTCTTGATGGTGACACTTTCCGAAATACATGATCTCCAATCTGAAATTCTAGCTCCCTTCTTCTATTATCTGCATAGCTCTTTTGTCGGGACTGGGCGACCTTCAAACGGTCTCTGATAACTTGGATGTTCTTTGACGATTCTGAGATAAGATCTAGTCCGAGCCATTGCTTCTCACCAATTTCTTCCCAACAAAGAGGGGATCTACAACTCCTGCCATACAAGGCCTCAAACGGTGCCATCTGAATACTGGATTGGTAACTATTATTGTATGCAAATTCAATCAAAGGTAAATGTTCATGCTAACTGCCTCCAAAATCAATTATACGGGCTCTCAACATGTCTTCAACAATCTGGTTTGCTCTCTCAGTCTGTCCGTCAGTCTGAGGGTGAAAAGCTATACTGAAGTTCAAACGAGTGTCTAATAATGCTTTCAGTCCTTTCCAAAAGTGAGATGTAAACCTGGGGTCTCTGTCAGATATGATGGACACAGGCACTCCATGCAATCTTATTATTTCCTTTACATACATGGCAGCCAAAATATCCACGGTCCACCTTGACTTAATAGGTAAAAAGTGAGCAGACTTTGTCAGTCGGTCAATGATCACCCAAATTCCATCAAGGCCTCCTCGTGTTCGGGGTAAACCCATAATAAAATCCATACCGAAACTTTCCCACTTCCACTGTGGTATTTCGAGAGGCTTTAACTTCCCAACAGGTCTGAAATGCTTTGCTTTAACTTGTTGACATACTAAACACCTGCTCATAAAATCGGCCACTTCCCTCTTCATGTTCGGCCACCAGAAAGTCCTCTTCAAATCTCTGTACATCTTTGTAGCTCTTGGGTGTATAGTATACTTAGATCTGTGCGCTTCTTCAAGAATCTTCTTCTTTATTTTCATGGAATCAGGGACACATGTTCTCCCTCGAAACAATAATCTCCCATCATCAGCTAACATAAAATCTGGTCGATTAGCCATCTGTTCTTCAATTTCAACGAGCACAGGGTCATTATCCTGCAACTGCTTAATTTCTGCTAGCAATTCTGAACGAAGCTGGACATGAGCCACCAAGATCCAATCTTCCATTTCTGTAATATCTAAACTAGCAAACTATTCTAACAACTTCCACTCTTGAATCATTAAACTGGCTAGTCTAGCTGTCGGCTTCCAACTTAAAGCATCTGCCACAACATTCCCCTTTCTGGGATGATATTCAATGGAGAAATCGAAATCCTTTAAGTACTCTAACCACCTTCTCTGTCTCATATTCAACTCATTCTGAGAAAATAAGTATTTTAAGCTCTTATGGTCTGAGTACACGGTGAAAGTTTCTCCATAAAGATAATACCTCCATATCTTAAGAGCAAACACAACCACTGCTAACTCCAGATCATGCACAGGGTAATTCTTTTCATGTTTTCTCAACTACCTGGAGGAATAAGCTATCACCTTCTCTCGTTGCATCAATACGCAACCTAAACCGATTCCTGAAGCATCGGTATAAACTTCAAAACCTCCTTCACCTAAGGGTAAGGCCAAAACTGGGGCAGTGGTCAAACACTCCTTCAAAGTCTGAAAACTCTTTCCACAATAATCCATCGATTCAAAACAATTCTCCTTACGAGTTAACCTTGTCAATGGCACTGTGGTGCGGACACCAGAGCGATCGAGAAGCACGAACCGACGAGCCGTCGGTACCGTACGCGGAGCACCACTCGAGCTACATCGGCTTCCATCTGGCTCGGAGATAGTCTGGAGACTCCTCCTTGAGTCTTAGTATTTATCATATTTACTGGGATTTTATTATGTGTAATGTGTGTTTATTTGACTTTATTCGGATTGTAATTCAGATTGCAAAAGAGGTTTATTTGTAATTTGGGACCACCTGGGTCCCGCGGGCCCCCCATCCCTTCTCCCATTGATCCACCTCAGCTCTTGGGCCCATGCGGGGTCAGTCAACCCTCCAAGGTGGGCTTCTAGAAGGGTTGGACCAAGGGGGGACAAAGGGTAACAAAATTCAAAATTTGGAACACATAAGTCAAGGGGGTGCCCCATGTATAATATAGTTTATTAGGATTGAAATCTTATTTTATTTGTTCCAAACCACATGGGAGAAATAAATTATGGACTCTCTCTTTTACCCCCCACCAATCCTAGATCTAGGGATAGAACTAGTCTTTTTGTATTTTCTATAAGAACCTTGTATTTTCATTTTGAGTAGAATTAATGCAAAGAAAATGAAGGAATTTCTTCCATGAGCAAGGGCCGCCCCCTATCTCTCTCCTCTCTCCCCCTTCTGCAGCTGGGAAGGCTGTGATCTTGAGATGTGAAGCCTCTTCTATCAGTTCGTGAGTTCGTCATTGCCGCCGCCGCCGCCATCGTGCCGCCATCGCACCACCGCCATCGTCGTCGGAGTTATGTCCATCCAGGATAGCCCCTTCTTCCACGAATTTCTGCTCCCAGCCACGAGATCTTCTTGAGCCCATACTTTCAGGATGAGTTCCAGGGGTCATCACCACATCCTAAAAAAATTGGTGGAGCTTCTAGTTTTTATTTCCTATTTTTCCATTTTCGTTCTCCACCTTCCTCCAGATCTTCCTGCAGTCTGTCCAGATTTCCAGATCCCAAATAGGTCGTTCCAAATGACTTGAAATTTTTATTGGAGGTTCTGTCCACCTAATACCACATCCACAAATTTTGTTGTGAATTTAGGTTCACGTTCATAGTTTCTAAAAATTCACTCCAAATCCCAACACACTTCTGTCTGCCTCTGTCCAGATCCGACCACCCAGCAGTATAAAATACCTTTCCCCATCTAAAATTCCACCAAATCGGTCATAAAAATTATTTCCGTCTTTCTCTTTCTCCCCTCTATAACTTT
Source organism: Amorphophallus konjac (assembly GCA_022559845.1). Lineage (NCBI taxonomy): Eukaryota > Viridiplantae > Streptophyta > Magnoliopsida > Alismatales > Araceae > Amorphophallus > Amorphophallus konjac. Next base: position 356,562,622 of record CM040122.1, on the reverse strand, counting down.
CATGAATAGCTCAGGGTCTGAATCAGAGGTCTACTTTGTGGTCAAAGCCAACTCTCAGGAAAGTTTGCTTCTACCCGGCCAGATCTGAAATAGAGATCAGTCTGGTTCTAAAATCCCCCATCAGAAGTACAATCCCAACGAATTTTCTGGAGTCACAATGGGTCAAAGGACTTCGAGAGAGCTTGCCAACGGTACCTCTTGTGAGTCGATCCGACGTAGGTGCTGATCGCAGCGATAGATCTCGCCGGATCGCGCGCGGCAAAACAGAAGCAGCAGATCCGTGGGCAGCAACTCCAAGACTTGGAGATCGGAGCCGATCGGCCTCCGACCAGTGTTCCAGCCCGACCGCCGTCCAGGGGAGCACACCACCAAGTGTCACCATCATAGCGGGACCCACCCCTCCAGGTCCGGAGAACTGAGCAGCACGTGGGCCCCACGTACCCGCAGATCGCGCCGCCCGGATAGCACCAAAACGCGGGTTTCGGCACCGTCGGAGCGACATCAAGATGCTACCCGTCAACCCAATTCCCGCTACTCCCAGACCCCACTTGTGACCTGTTACCTCCCTGCGTGGAGTGGGTCAAACTTTGTACCGCTATAAAAATTTGTTAACCGGGAGTACGGATTTGGCCAGGGTTGTCTTCCCCACGCCGGGTGCGTGGAGGTACAGTCTTAACTTCTTGGCATTACGCTTACTTAACTAGTATATGGTCATATGTCGCTGTGAGTGCGTAGGATTCTAGCCCATGAGTTCATGTCACCGCTGTGAGCGAGGGAGTGAACCGTCCCGTGGCTCGATCCGAGCACGGAAGTGAGTCGACCACCCTTGACTCTGTCGGTTTCTCAACCGCGCGGATCCGTGTTTCCCCTCGCTTAGAACGACTAGTGAGCTTGCATTTCTGTTAGCGACGTATAGCCCATAGGAACTCTTAGTGTCGGGCTGAAGTGTCGTTTCTACTCGTATGTTGCTGGTCGCGTCTCCATCTAGAGTCCGAGGTCCGCATCACTTAGAGTCAGTCCCTCTGTCCGTCCCGCATCACACTGCAATCTTGGAAAAATCCTTGATGAACCTTCGATAATAGCCTGCAACCCTAAGAAGTTTCTGATCTCAGTTACATTCACAGGTCTTTCCCAATTACGTACAGCCTCAACTTTAGAAGGGTCTACTGCGATTCTCTCTTTAGAAATAATGTGGCCCAGAAAAGATACCTCTTGCAACCAGAACTAACATTTACTAAACTTGGCGTATAGTTGATGCACTTTTAATATTTGCAATGCCATTCTCAAGTGCTGTTCATGCTCCTCCTTGCTCCTTGAATATATCAGAATATCATCGATAAATACCACGACCCACTAATCCAAGTAGGGCCGAAACACACTATTCATTAGCTGCATAAAAGCTACAGGAGCATTTGTTAGTCCAAACGGCATCACCACAAATTCAAAATGCCCATACCTACTACGGAATGCCGTCTTAAAAATATCTTCATCTTTTATTCTCAACTGATGATACCCAGATCTGAGATTGATCTTTGAGAAGTACTGGGCTCTAGATATTTGATCAAATAACTCATCGATCCTTTGTAATGGGTACTTGTTCTTCACGGTGAGCTGATTCAACTGACGATAATCGATACACAGCCTTAAAGAACCATCTTTCTTCCTTACAAAAAGAACAGGAGCATCCCACGGGGAAGTACTCGGATGAATGAACCCTCTTTCTAGCAAGTCTAACAACTGCATCTTCAGTTCTCTTAACTCAGCAGGGGACATACGGTAGGGGGCTCTCGAAACAGGCGAGGCGCCTGGAATCAGGTCAATAGAGAAAACCACCTCCCTTTCTGGGGGAAGACCTAACAATTCATCTGGAAATACCTCCGAAAAATCTTGAATAATCGGGATATTCTTCAACTCCACTTCCTTCTTGTCAGTTAAATAAATTAAAGCCAAAAATGATGGACACCCCTTTCTTAACAACTTATCTGCCCGAAGTGCCGAAATGAGTGGCACAGACTTGGATAGCCTAGAGCCAGAGAAGGAAAGCTTCGGACGTCCAGGGAAAGACACTACTCCTGATTTACAATGAACACTAGCACCATGCTTAGATAACTAATCAGCCCCAAGATTACATCATAATCTTTCATCTTCATGCATACTAGATCAGCAGATAAATTACAACCATTGGTCAAAACTTCACTAGAAGGATAATAATATTTAATCTCGGATCCCAAACCAATAGGGGTGGATATCATAAGGTGTGAATCCAACAACACCGGTTCCACAGATAAAGTCTTAGCAAATTTCAGAGATATAAAAGAATGAGTGGCTCCAGTGTCGAAAAGTATGAATGTTGGCTTGGAAAGAATAGTAAGAGTACCTTCGACAATGCCTCCTTCCTCGGTAGTCTGGATCTCGGTCTCTGCCTCCTGGAGGGCTTGGAGCTTGCCTTGCCGCTTTTAACATCATTGCGACTTATCAGATGCTGCCGGTTCATTAATAAGGGGACATTCTGGAATTCGGTGGTCCCTGCTACCACACCTTAAGCAAGCGCCTAACTTGCGCCAACATTCTTCCATCTTGTGACCCGGACGGTCACAGTACTTGCAAACTGCCTTAGACGGCACAACTGGTCAAACCTTCTTCTCACCTTCCTTGGGTTTCTTGTTTTTATAAAAACTCGGCCCACCATTGGGCCTCTTCTGACCATTACCGGGTCTGAAGTTCCCGGAACTGGTAGTCCGTTCCTTCTTCTTATCCCGACCTCTGATCCGGTCAGTCATTTCCATCGTATCCTCCAAAACTTGTGCTTTTCTTACAATCTCAGCATAGATATGGATTTCCAAGGGTGCCAATTGATTGATGTACTGAAGCTTCAAACCATTCAAAAATCTTTTAGCCTTCATTTTCTTAGTGGACACCAAGTGTGGGGCATACTTACACAATCTTGAAAACTGTGCTTCATACTCTGCAACCGACAAGTTTCTTTATTTCAAAGCAGCAAACTCGGTCGCCTTCTTCTCCTGTACTCGATCTGAGAAGTACTTGTTATTGAAAAACTCCTTGAACTCGTTCCACATGGCACGCCTATTCCCAAGTGTGGCTTCCACGGCTTCCCACCAAGCACGAGCATCACGTTCTAATTGGAAAGTCGCTAGTAGGACACGATCCTGATCTTCACATTGCATAACCCTGAAGATCCTTTCTATCTCTTTTAGCCAGTTCTCAGCCTCATCCGGGTCCGAAGATCCATTGAAACGCGGGGGATTCATGCCTTGAAAGTTCCGATGTAGGTTGCTTGCTCCTTGCTGTCCGCCGCCTTAGGCTACTTGCTGTAAGGCCTGGGTTAGGCCCTGCACTGTACGTTGCATGTCTCGCCATTGAGCGCGTTCTACTGCAATCACGGAAATTCCTACAACATAAAAGAAGTAATTAGGAATGTTCTATTGGATCTATCTTCTTATAGCTAGTTAATTAGTTAACTAATCTTAGCTCAAGTCTCTACCCAACTCACTGGGTCAGATTCTGACTTTACTAAGGTTAAAGGTTCTATAACACTACTAGCAACATAGGGTCTAAAGAAAACCTAGGCTCTGATACCATAAAAACTGTCACGTCCCGATGCGAAAAATCGAAACGTAGTAGTTTATATCAATCATGTCAATTAGAGCATATATTGCCACAAGACACTAAACCATCAAGCTAAATAATAAAGAAACAATTAACCCATCTTTATTATTAATAATAAGAGAAAGTATTCAATTACACCGACTCCTTGTGAATTTCTATCTCATTAATGGAAAATACAACAACTCTATATAACAACTAATCCAAACTTGACTTGAACATAAACTCTAAATGGCTCGCTCCTTGAATCACTCGTTCCCGTCCACATCGGAACGCACGTCCTCATCCGAGCTACCTGAAAAGGATTGGAAAGTAGGGGTAAGCAAAGCTCAGTAGGATTTTATATCTCTATCATCAGGCATAATTAAAGTGATTAACCATTTATGAATAACGTTATAACAAAAGCGATGATAAATAAATGATAAGAGATAGATAGGAAAAAGAACATGAGCTTTCAAGTAAAGACTAAACATAAGTATAACAAGAACTTTTCATGTCATGAAATGATAAATGGAATTGGCCATATCAAGCACGCATACCATCTCACATAGGAATTTCAAGTAATTGAGTAAAAGTGGAAATGTCATAGACCAATCACGCTAGTCATACACTTCGGTGCAATGCCACACCTTGTCATAACAAACTCTCCGGGGCACAAGTACTTTCGGGCGCTCCTCCCAGGACCAGACCGGGCTCTTTATGATGCGTTGGCATTGAACGTTTGAATCAATGATCCTAGTCTAGACATTCATTACATTAATGGCCAAGAGTTCCAAGGTTAAGCTTACGAACTTACTTCTAAGATCAAGAGAAATTCCAACAAAATTGGAGTGACATCAAGTAGAAAGACTATGAGTCTTTAGGTAACAAGGATGTAAACAAGGATTTCACATGATCTCACAGTTCAAGGCCAACCTTGAAAACTGCTTCATGATGATAAAACAAGAAAACTTTATTAATATCTTATCTGTAACGGTCTATAACAGGGCCGTTACATGAACGTGACGGTCGTACACAGGGCCGTTACGTTGATGTGATGGTCCAATCTTGGGCCGTTACAGGACACAGACCAGTTTAATTTGAACTGGCCCAAAACACAATTCAAACCACGTTCATGGGTTCAAGTCTTTAGGGTACAACCTGCCCGGCGTCCTGGTGGGAATCCCAGCCTCACGGGGTCTTACGGAGGTCTCATAATAGTGGTCCTAGTCCGACAGAAGGAATATCCGGCGGAGAGTCCCATCTATTACAAGAATTGAGGCTAATAAACATGGAAACCAAGACGGTGCGGTCAGTCAATCCCACTAGAGTGGCATGACTGTCAAACAATAAAGCTAAGATTAAATATATATATCTTACGTAAATCAAAATTTATGCAAGTGTTAACTAAGGGTTTTTATCAAATTCTTCATGATCATTCAACTTAGGATTTTCTAAACATCTTCCATGTAGATCAATGAAAAATTAATGTTTATGATCATAATACAATATTAACATCACGTTCTGCCTTGCTTATAGATCAAGATATCATACTAACATAGTGACTTTCTGGTTTTAGGAACGCATAATCAATAGTTTAAAACACTGTCAGGAGAACGTGACGGTCTAAAGAAGGGGCATTACAAGCATGTAATGCTCTATAGTAGGTGCGTTACGTACCAGAAAATAAATAGATTAAAATTTCAAAATTTTAAAACACAGGGGCATGTGACGGTCTGCCGTGGGGCCGTCAGGCTCATGTGACGATCTGTCGTGCGGCCGTCAGGCTGTAACGACCTCTGAAAGATGCGTCACATGACCTGGAATCCGTCGACGATGAACTTCGACATGTTACACTAAAACTTCGATTGCTCATGATAGAATGAATAAAAATTAGGAAAATTACTACCATTCGAAAGAGCATAAAAATTCGTATAAAATAGCATGCTTTGATTTAGATCTAACACAACAAGATTCAATCTTTAACTAATAATCATTAAAGTTGCCCTTTTGATACACCTCGGAGTAAAACGTGAAATTCGAACAGCATGATGAACGAAAATTGGGCAATTAGGTATCGAACGAAAGAGCTCATGGAGACGCACAATATTGTATTTTTAGATTTCTGTTTCGCCTGAGAGACACCTACCTTTGCTTGAAAGAAAGAAGGACGGAGAAGAGAGGTCGCTAGAACCCTAGGTACCGCTCCTAGAACGCCCAAATTCTCCCTCGTCTAGTCACGATCGGCCACGCCGCCTGATGCTGGTGCAAATAGGGTTTTAAGGTGTCGAAAGCCCTCTATAAATAGAACCTATGGGGACTCCTAGAGATCGAATTTGGTTGAAGAGTCCTAAGAAGAAACTCCGGTGAAAACTTCGGATAAGGTTCTAATCCGCCGCCGTCGCCGTCGGTAGAAGCATCTAGACTTTGGGTTTTCGAAGAGAAAGCAAAGACCTATCAATGGGCTTGGGTTTGGCTCGAATTGGAGCACAATTGGGCTAGAATTGGGCCCAAATTGCGATGGTTAAACTAGATCTTCTAACTCACGAGAAACTCCGAAAAACGCGAAATTGGGCCTACACGAATTTTATTTTGGGCTCTTACCTGAAGACAAAGTTGTTACAAATTTGATTTTACACTAGTTTCATATTTTTCCAGAATTTTAATAATCTCTTTAGAAGTTGAGCCAATAAATAATTAATTTATATAGAAATATTATAGTAGAAAAAGACAGGGTGCTACACTGTGCAAGTGGGGGGGAAAGCCCCTATGATCTGGAGGCCATGGTAATCGGCGGCCATGGGGAAGGCAGCGATCCGGTGGCCAAGAAAATGGTGATCGGGCGGGCGAATGGTGCGCCATATCACCTCCTTAGACCCTTCTAAACTACTATGAAGAAAAGACAGTGAGAATGGCATGAGGAGGCGAAATCAATAATGCGAACTAGTTTACCCCTTCTATTATGGACACTAGAGATCACATTTCGGAAATGTTGATGAATCCCTGGCATTGCGCAGGGTGTTGAATTAGGAAATCGAGGCATACGCTTGGAGTAATCAAGCAAATGGTATTTGTAGCCCAAAGGGAGAGCAGTTTGCTCATTGGGGTTTAGCCTAACTTCCCCCCCCTCACCATACATACGACATATGCAGACCTAATTATTTCATATTCCCCTTCACATAGGGGTTCATCGTGGGCTAAACATTGAGCAACAGAAAACATTTTGAAAAACAACGCTAGGCATCTGTTGAAAGATGATGTCTCCTCCGGCACAAACAAACTCATGGTTGCTGGGAAGATGCGAGGAAAGGAAAGGAAGAAGAAAAAGAAACTAAGAAGGAACAAAAAATTAATAAGGAACCTTGTGGCACCAATTCACTGTTATTCTCGTTGGAGGAGCAGAGTGCACAAAGAAAAAACGAATGCAATTACACATCAAGTAACAGAGGAGGAGGAGAAAGATAAAAATTAAAATCCATCATAAAACCATATCGGTGGAAACCCACCTATACAAATGAGAGAAATCACAGAGACCTAAGCTCCTCTAATGCTGGCTCCATCTTCTCGGAGTCTAGTGCTCTCCTGGGCTCGTGCTCTCTTTCTCCCCTTTTCTTTCATTATGTCTCTCTCTATCTTTTTTATATATGTTCCTTTTTTCTGTCTCTCTCCCTTGGGCGAAACAAATCATCATTTATATTAGTGAGGCTCAACACGGAGGCAGGAGGCGGGGAAGAGTGGTCCGGCGGCGCCAGGCGAGCGCCCCTGGCCGCCGGGTCATCATCTAGCCGCCTAGTCAGCATTTGGCCGCCGGATGACCTATGTGACCCATTTAGCCTCTTTAGGGCCCATTTGAATTGCTCACCGGCCCATTGAGTGACTGTCTTCATTGCTTGAGATTTTCTTGTTCATCTTCTGAGCCGAGCAGATGAAGCCCGGGGCTGTTGGGGCGCCTAGGGACCGTCATCAATGCATGTTCCATAGCAATCTTATCAGTTTCGGGATCGATCCCGAGCTTTTCTCGAATTTTGGTGTTTGTTCGTACAGCCAAATCCCGCAATCGGAAGGTCACTGCGAGAGTTTTATCGGGCGGATGATCGCCCGGAAGTTCTTTCATCCTGCAAGGACTATTCTTTTGGGTTTATTCAGCTCGATCGCTTCCATGACAAACAACGATTTTGCCAGGTAGCGGTGTAATACCCCAAGATTTTGTAAATAATATTTTGAATTTTATAGAATATATTCAGATTTTCTAAGATTTTTCTGGAAATAAATAGAAGTTAATTCAAGGGTAATGGGCTATTAAACGAATTATAGTTATTAAAGCTCAATGTTTATTTAAATAAATTTAATCTTTTAAATAGGCCCAAAAGACCCAAAACCAAGCCCATAAGTCTTGGCCCATATTCTAGAAGCTTAAAATATCCCATTTACGGAATTTAAGCAGATAATAGGAGATAATGTCAAAAGAGTTTGAAACTGTTCAAATTCGGCGCCAACGGTAGAAACGGTATATCGGGCGACCGCATGGGAAGAAGAAACGGTCTAGACCTAGACTGCTAAGTGTTGCAGATTCTGTGAATAGAAGAAGGCATGAAGAGATGGGAACTTTAGCACCCTAATCACCTAGGATCAATGATATCCCTTAGTTAGAAAAGTCTAGAATGTTAGAGTGTGACGACCCAAGATCCGGATACCTGGAAAGAACCCGATATCATTCGAATCTTGGCCTGCCGCCCACGAGCCGGGGCTCGGAAGGGCTAAAAGGATATGTGTGGTGTACACAGAAGTAGGAAATAAAGTAGGATAATTCAACAATTAACAGAAATAAACAATCTAACTACAATAGAGTCCAATCCAACAGAAAGTATAGTCTAAGACAGGAAACGTACCAAATGCCGAGTGAACACTCGGCCCGACGAGCTGGCACGGCGACCCTCAGCTCGGCTGTCCGCATGGGGTGATCCCGAAGGCGCCCTCTGCTATTGAGGTTCCACCTGCGGCTCTTGCCCACGTCGCGCCTTCCCTCCACGTCAACAACCACCCTCCTGTGGTTGGCTCCCCAGTTACTTCGGACTTGCACCTCCATGCATCTCCTGCCTGCCTGCAGGCCCCTGTTTTGGCTGCCACGTCCATCCCTATGGGCCCTGCGGCAGATACCATTGTGCTCGGTCTGCAGAGCTGCCCTCCCGCAGATGCTGGCGCCGTCCTCCCTCCTGTTCAGGATGGGCCGCCGGCCCCAGATACTGTGGATGCTCAGGGACCCAACCTCCTGTGCACTGCCGGGGCCTCCGAAATGGCTAAGGATTCTGAGCCTTGCTCTCCCCTCGCGACAGGCTCCGGGGAGTCCGCTAACAGTCAGCACGAGGCTTCCCTCAATCCGGATCATGCTTCTATTGGGCTTCTGGAAGATGATGGTGTCTGCTCTTCCTCTGAGCTCAGTGGGTCACCCTTTGCTTTTAAACTGCCAATTACCCAGGTGCTCTCTGTACCGGGGTTGGAACCGACCACCACAGTGCAGGACGTCCATGCTGCCCATATGCATTTTGTGGCCAAAACCCAAGGCATGCCAGTTGATGACCTTGGCGTTCGGACCAGGCAGGGTACTCGCAAGGGTGCCTCTGCGGGGTGTTCCATCTCCCAGGCTCCATGAAGGCACTCCTTTGGAATATCCGTGGTTTGGCCAACCGGCAATCCCTCAGCCGGCTTAAATTTCTCATCAGGCAACATGGCATCAAACTTGTTGCAGTTATCGAGCCTAAGCTCCGTTCTTCCGTCTTGGAGCAATACAGAGTTAAACTCCGGATGGCCCACTGTGTTGCGAACTCCTCCACCAAGGGTCGCATATGGATTTTCTGGCAGGAGCCTATCACCATCTCTATGGTTTCCACTTCCGACCAGCTAATTACTCTCTCTGTTGGTTCTTTGCTGGACAGTGACATCTATTTCTCGGTAGTGCATGCTTGCTGCTCTATCCCTGAGCGCCGTGTTCTTTGGGACCAACTGGTGGACTTCTCTTCCTCCTGTGACAGGCCTTGGATCATCGGCGGGGACTTCAATAGCATACTAGAACCTTCTGAAAAAAAGGGGGGGAAGCGGGCCTTCTCTCTCTCAATGGCAGACTTCCAGGCTTGTGTCTCTGCTGCCGGTCCGGAGGATGCAGGTTTTCATGGTGGAACATTTACGTGGTACAATGGCCAGCTTGCCAATGGCATTTGGGCACGGCTTGACAGGGTTCTCTTCAATGGCCATTGGGCCATCTCTGGCCCCACTATATCTGTGCAACACCTCTCCCGCGCCTGTAGTGACCACAGACCTCTTCTGCTCTCGGTCTCCTCCCCGCCCGAGAGGCGGCCATCCAGGTTCAAGTTTCATCACATGTGGACCTCTCACGCTAATTTCCTTCAAGCCTCTCAAGCTGCTTGGGCTGCATCACCGTCGGCTTCTTTCCCCTTGCTGGCTTTGGCTCTCAAGCTCAAGCATATGAAGGCATTCTACAAGGATTGGAATATGCATGTCTTCAAAAACGTCTTTGCCAATGTCAAGGAAGCTGAAGCTACCTTCACCTCAGCCCAACATGATTTTGATCATATTCCGTCTGAGGCTCACCGGGAGGCTTATATCTCGGCAAGGGATGGCCTTGACCATGTCCTTCTTCAAGAAGAAATGTTATGGCGTGAAAAATCCAGGATTAAATGGTTGAAGGAAGGTGACCGCAACACAAAATTTTTCCATGCTTACGCTATCTCCCATCGGAGGCGAGCCACCATCTCTACTCTCCACCGAGAGGATGGCTCTACTGTGAAAGACGATGCTTCTATGGCAGATTTGATGGTGTCCCATCTCTCATCGGCATTCCACTCCGCGCCACATTTTGCACACCCGGATGTCTTGGCTGCCATCCCTTCCATCTTGGGTGAAAACCACAATGCCATGCTTAGGAGGGTGCCTTCGGCTGATGAGATTAAGAAAGTGGTTTTCGCCATGTCCCCGGATAGTGCTCCCGGCCCGGATGGGTTCACCGGTCACTTTTTCCATGCTTGTTGGGAGTTCGTTGGCAAGGACGTCGTGGCGGCCGTTCAAGCCTTCTTTGGTGGGCACCTTCTTCCCCGCACTTTCACTTGCTCTCTCATTGCATTATTACCCAAGGTGGATTCACCCAAGTATTGTGCCGACTTCCGTCCTATCAGTCTATGCAACTTCAGTTACAAGGTTATCTCACGTGTTCTTAGTGACCGGCTGGCCGCTCTCCTTCCCATGTTGATCTCGGAGGAACAAGGTGCCTTTGTGAAGGGCCGGTCCATTGTCCAAAATATCTCGCTTGCTAAGGAAATGGTGCAACACTTAGGCTACAAAGGCAGAGGTAGAAATGTCATTTTCAAGCTCGACATGGCCAAGGCTTACGACCGGATAGAATGGGACTTCTTGTTTGCGGTTCTCCGTAAATTTGGGTTTGATCTTTCAGTCATATCCCTATTTGAGCCTCTTATCACCAATTGTTGGTTCTCTGTTCTCTTCAATGGGAACTCTCATGGGTTTTTCAAATCTTCAAGAGGGCTACGTCAAGGTGACCCTATTGCTCCCGCTCTCTTTATTTTGGCGGAGGAGGCGCTCAGCCGCGGGCTATCTTCCTTTTTCCATAGTAGCCGTGGAGGGTCTTTCTTCACCCTCCGGAGATGTCCCACTATCTCTCACTTATTATTTGCCGATGACACTCTCATTTTCTCCAATGGCTCGGTTCGGCACTTGCGGAGGTTATTTCATTTCCTTAAGAAATACGAGGTGGCATCCGGTCAGTTAATCAACACTTCCAAAAGCACTTTTGTCATTGCACGTGATGCTCCGATCTCTCTCGGGCGATCCATTGAAGCGGTCACGGGATTCAACAAGTCTACCCTCCCCTTCACCTACTTGGGGGTCCCTTTATACTCCGGCCGTCCGAAGCCGGCTCACTTCTCCTATATTCTATCCAAGACGGCGGGCAAGCTACAGGCGTGGAAGACCGGCTTTCTTTCTTCGGGAGGAAGGATAGTCCTTATCCGCCATGTACTCTCCGCACTGCCACTCTTCACCATGTCATCGACAGCCATCCCCAAAACTATCTTCAAAGCATTCAACAAGCTTTTGGCTAACTTCTTTTGGGGCTCCTACGAGGGCTCTCCAAAGAAGCACTGGAAATCATGGGACACCATCTCCCGCCCCATTGGATGTGGCGGCTTAGGGGTTCTAAATCTTCATGCAATGCAAACTGCCATGAGATCCAAATTGTTATGGGAAGCCATCTCTTCTTCTTCTATATGGGCTAACTTCTTCCGGGCTAAGCACCTCTCATCTGATCACTACTCTGTGGCTAGTTTCGGCCATGCATTGGCAGCGGACAAGGTGCTTTGGCAGCAGGCCGCCAACCTCATTTTCTTGCACCATCGTGTCATGGTCTCACCACATGATGCACGTGCATGCTTTTGGCTTGACAAATGGACAGGGGCATCCCCCTTGATGTCTTTTCTGCCACCCCAAGTGTGGGCTGCCATGGAAGATAAAACCTGTTCAGTCCGCCATGCACTTTCATGCCCCATGGGGGCTGCATTCCGAACAGCTTCCCAATTCTGCCCACCGGTTCTATTGCAGCAAGCTTTTGGCACTACTGGCCATCAAGACTTATGGGTTTGGACCCCCTCTTCTGATGGGCATTTCTCCTCCAAATCGGTTCGACTCATGCTATCTCCTGCTGCCTCCCTTCCGTGGGCTGCTATATGGAACCACTCCATCCCTCTCAAGTGGTCGGTGCTCTCTTGGCGGCTCCTCCTCGGTTGCTTACCAACGGACGATGTCATCTCTCGTTGTGGTGTACCGCTTTGCTCCATGTGTTCATGCTGCTCCTCCCCCAAAGCTGAAGGTTGTCTCCACCTTTTCTTCCACAGCCGGGTTGCAAAGGAGGTTTGGGGCTCCCTCTTCGACTTCCTTCGGTTCAACTATGCTAGCACCTCTTCGGTCTCCACCGCTATTTTTGGCTTCTTGGGCAGTCTTCAGCTCTCATCGGTGGCTGGGAACTTATCTCGCTGCATCTTCATGGCCGCCCTCTCGGAGATTTGGTTCAGCCGGAACCATGCGAGGTTTGAAGGGCAGCCCATGGACTCCCGCCATATCCTTGGCCGGACTATGCTAGCTGTCCGCTCTATTCTTGTGATTCACCGGTTCAAGGGACGGGACATCAACAACTCACAGCGTGATTGGCTCACCTCTTGGGGGGTTTCCCCTACGAGGGTGCACCAAGGGTTACCTCGAGTTATCCGGTGGCTGCCCCCTCACCCGGGCAAGCTGAAACTCAATGTTGACGGCGCGTTCAAGCGTGATGTTGGCTTGGCCGGAGGAGGGGCTGTTCTTCGGGATTCTCTTGGCCAAATCGTCTTTGCTTTTGCTGCACCGTACCACAACGTCACCTCCAGCCTTCAAGCTGAAGCGTTTGCTCTTCGTGATGGCCTCTCCCTCTGTCTTCAGCGGGGAGTCCTTGCGGTTGAGGTCGAGACAGATTCTCTTGTGGTTGCCAGAGTTGCCAACCGGCTGTTTGTTCGCCCGTGGAGCCTGCACCTCATCATGTTGGACGTGGATTGCATCTCCCTCCGTCTTCACGTGGCCATCACCCACATCTTTAGGGAAGGCAACCATGTGGCGGACATGTTGGCTGCCCATGGGTGCTTGTTGTCGTCTTCTTCCACTTTTTGTTCTTGGGCCGAGCTTCCCTCTTCTGTTAAGGGCCCCTATCGTCTTGATAAGATAGGGTGTCCCTCCTTCAGGCCCTAGTCTCTCTTTGTACTTTGCTTTCATATATATATAATTCCCTGCCCGGCGGCTAGGAGTGGAGCGTCCCTTCCCTTCTTGTAGGGATGAACGGTCCACCCCCTTCCGCTTGTCAGGTATTGCCCTTAAAAAAAAAAACTAAGAACCTGCACGCAACGTCCTCGAACCCCGAGGAAGAACCGCCGCACCTGAAACGCAGGGGTGAGCCTCTTGTCACTGGCTCAGTAGGGGTCCTGCGGAACCCCAACCAAAAACAATGGCGGCACAGAAAGCATCAACTACAGCTAGAACAACAGTAACAGCAGGAACAACAAACCGGTGGCCGGTAAAAACCTTGGCTCTATAGCTACTCCTACTGTACCGAAAAACACGCCCCGATATCCCAGTCGGGGGACTACCAGACTACGAACCACCCTAGTCATGCTACCAGGAAAACAACACGACGCCATTATCGTAGAGGCATGTCCTCACGGACAAAAGCCCACATCAAAACCACGCGGTTTGGAAACACAGACACGACCTAGCCGTCGTGAACTCAACGTCATCTAGGAGAAAGCCCTCGGTGACGCTCACCGGAACCCTAGACCTCGGCATCGAGAAAACACCCGGAACTCCACGCAAGACCACGTCTCGCAGACATGCAGCAGAACTCGACTCACAAGAAAACTTATGTCACGTGACGGGAGCACTACCCACCAGAAGCAAGGCCGGATGCGTCCACTAACGACTTAGTCCACAGCCTCAGGTGTCTCGCTATGATGCCCCAAGCTGAGACAGAGACACACAGTAACCAGTACCACGAACAAGGACTAGTTGAGTCGCGCTCGTCAGCGTGGGTTCAACAGCCCCCAACTAAGTGTGAACACACAGACCATCCGCTCTAGGTCGGGTCTTCTAGCTAGTTTCCCCCCCCAGCTGGACTCAGGCTGCAAAGGCGAGGGGCCCTACGGTAACCAGCCTAAAAACAGTCTCTCTCGGGTAAGCCGCTCCACCACTCCCAGGTGGGTCAGCACATGCGTGCCGTAAGAAGGCTACGACCAGTGGGAGGTCACTAAACGCGAACACGGAAAGCCACTCACGCACCCATCGCGAGTAACACGGAGTAATAGGTGGCACGACGCCACCAGACTCTAGACAGTCCACTAGACCTACTAAATCTAATGATCTTTGAGTCATAAGACTCGGGATCAAGACCGTCGTACAAGGACAGCTCCACGCCATCAATCAAGCCTATCCCTAGGTCTAAAACCACGGTGACATGATTCCCAAGGTAACTCATGAGCTGCTAGGTTAATCCCTCGTCCAAGGGACATACGGAAAACCTCCTGCCCCAGGCTGGTTAACTAGACTCACAGTCTAAAGCCATTCACGCACGGCCCACACGAAAACTCGAAACACATGCACGGAGTCACCCAGACCCTCTAGACACATGGGCATGCTAATCGAGGTAACACGGTACTTCCAGACACCCAAAAACATGGACGCGGAACCCACAGGGTGTCCGGAACGTCTAAGTGGCCCAAAGGTCAACCACTGGGTCACAACCGGGTCGACCGGAGACCAACACGCACAAAATGGACACGGCGAGCACGAAGAATCACCTAGCGGTCTACACCTGGACCGTTAGGGAGCCTAGCGGTCTACCCCTGGACCGCTAAGCCCCAGGAACTTGTAACCCCTAGCGGTCACCTCACAGACCGCTAGGCAGGGTGGCGTTCTTTTGCTTGACCGCTAGGCGATGCCTAGCGGTCTGTCGCAAGACCGCTACCCCAGCGACCCTGAACGACTCAAAAGCAGAAAATGATCTTGCTCTGACCGCTACAACGAGCTTGGCAGTCTACACCTAGACCACTGAACCCCTCAGGCGGTCTATCGCGAGACCGCTAAACCAACCGACATAGTGGGACCCTTGGCGGTCTCTAGAGGACCGCTAGGTAGCCTTGCAGTCTCTGGAAGGACTGCTAAGGCGTCCCGATCATGAAAACGGCGAACTCCACAAAAAAACCCATTCCATGCCCCGTTCACACCCATGTGAAGGGGAAAACATGGGGAAATCATCCCCGGACCTTCCCACAACCCAAAAACACAATCAAAACCTCGATCGGGCCTTGAATCGGCCGAAAATTGCCGCTTGCCCTAAAACATGGAATTTCCCCCAAATGCGAAATAACCAAATCTCGGCCTCACCTCGGCCTATAAAACACGGGGAAATGAACTACACGGGTTAGGGAACCATCCCCCTACCTCCACCGAAGATTTGACGCGCCGTGGATACCGATCCACGAAGAAAACACCGCCAAACCATCGCCGACTTGCGATCCCACGAACCGCCTCCATCGTCACGATCCTCGTGTTGTGTAGTGGATGGGCACAACACCTCGTCCCATGCCCGTCGCTCCACGCCCCACGAGTCACGCCGCCCAGCCCTCGCCGCCTCCGTCGGCCGCCCGGAGTGAGAGGGGGAGAGGGGAGAATGTGAGAGAAGAGAGAGGGAAAAGGGAGAGAAATGAGAGATGGGTGTTGGTTATAATGTGTCCCTTCTTTTGCAAGATGGGCTATGATGCCAACTATGATGAAAGTATGTGCAAATAGTGGAATGAATCAACCCATGAACATGTACAACATGAACCTAGGCAATCAACATGAATACTAGCATGGGCATGTTGTCTCAATCAGAACTAAGCTAAACAAACAAAGAAAAACACATGCCGGGGCGTGGAATAAGGAGATAAAGAAAAACACACCGTATAGGTGGAACAAGCAAATAAAGAGAAAATATGAAGAAGGAGAGAGATAATGCCCAAACTAAGGAAGATGTGATTGCCACTAAGGTAAAAACAAGTCAAAGACCTGGTAAATACCTTAGAATAGGAGGATGATGCACCCGCCCATGGGAGAGAGAAAGCAACCAGAAAAACTGCAGCTCTGTCAGATGTAACGGCTAAAGACTGGTGCGTCACAGAACTGTGACGGCCTCACGATAAGCCACTACGGGAATATAACGCGTCTATGGTAGACCGTTAGAGCTTCTGTAGAATAAAAACTGGAATCTTTGATCTCCAAGCTTTCCAACTGGCCAGGAAGCTTGGGCCTCGTGCTAGGAGCTCTGTAAACCGACAAAAGAGTGTAGATCACAAGAAAAACAACCCCAAATTAGCCCTTGAACAAAGTAGTATCAATAAATCAAAGAAACTTAAGAACATGCAAAAGGAAAGGGAAATATCGGGGAGGTTGGTTTTTTTTAACCCCTCTGGGGCGTTTTAAAAGATGGGAAGAGGATTTAAATGGATGCAGAAGATGCAAGAACATGGTAGAGGAAGAGGGACAATGCTATGATGCTTGGAAGAGGGAAAAGACACTAGAGAAGAAAACTTTGACTGAACTAAACCCTTAGAATCGATACTCCCTGGACTTTGGAAGCAGATGGACGTGGGAAGCAGCTCTCCTTGGTTGGTTCTAGCTCCAGGATGCGGCAGCACTTCGATGCGAACTCCAGATGTCTCCTCTTCAAGTTATGAAGTCAAGGGTTCTATTTATAGACCCTCAAACTCTCCGGTCGAGTAGAGGATAATCCAGCTAGAAAGTAAGACGTTTCTTAGCAAACTCTTGAAGATAATACTCCCACGAGTCCATAGAAACAAATAGAAGGTTCTGAGGATCGGATTTGAAGGACAAATCCTCAGATCAAACTCTTAATTCGGCCACGGAGTAGCAAAGAAAGAGCAGTTCTGCTAGAACTTTCTGTTTAACGTAACGGCTGCACGATAGACCGCCACATGGATGTAACGCCCCAGGAAGAGACCGTCACACAACCTTATCCATTAACAGATAAGGCCAACGGGCGAAGTTTTCGAACGCAGGACTCTAGATGAATGTAACGGTCAAAGATAGATGCGTCACAATGAATGTAATGGCCGCACGATAAGCCGTCACACCCAACTGATAGGATATGAGATAAGCTTTTGAAAGAAGCTTTTGACTTAAGGACTCTGGCATGATGTAACGGACCAAGGTAGATGCGTTAGAGGATTGCAACGCGCCATCAAAGGACCGTTAGAGACAATGGGGTGCAAATGAAATGAAAGTTTGCTAAGCTTCGTCCATCGGAAAGAGGTAAGGAACCAGATCCAACCAAGGAGACATGACTCATGAAATAAACCTCAAATTGACCAAGATATCCCCATAAGGGTGAACAATTCGGAGCATCATTTAAAATGAATAAGGAGATGACCCAACTTACTGGTCATAAAACGGGTGTCAACAGATGTCCCTCCTTAACGTCCTCTTTGCAGGGGAGCGAGCGGAGGTGAAGCGAAAGCGAAATGGAACATGGAGATGAAGCGGAGCGGAATGAAAAGCGGGCGTTAAGCTAAACGACACCCGTTCTCAACCAACGAGTGATAGGAATTTTCTGGAAAACCTCGAACCAATCACAAGGAAATAGCCTAACCAAATGACGCATGTCTGGAGGAACTAACAACTAAGGAAAGGAAAAACACGGCCAGCGGCCGGAGCGACGGAAAGGAAAAAGACAATTAACTAAACTCTAGAGAGGAATCTTCAGCTAACCAGATCGAGCGAGTAGACCGAAGGAAACCTTCCAATTCAGAGTGGAATGACTCTCCTTATTCGAGATCATTGAACATATAGTTATTCACCATTATTGAAACACCTGGACAGATGAGGCTCGTGAATGCTCAAAGATGCGCATGATGTATGCTAGGCTAAAATAAAAGAAAATCATCAAAACAAATGCAAAGAAAGATAAAATAATAAGACACTCGAGAATAGTATTGCTAGACCGGAGAAACTAGGGTCAGGATACTATCTACAACCACGGCGTGAGAGACAGAACCATCGTCCCCAAATTTTTCCAACCTAACGGCCTATCCAACGATTAAACATGTGTACTTAGATCATCATCGTTTTTGTTTAAGGGGAACATCAGATCCTAGAACACATGAATGACCAGTCGGTTCTCGAGATAATATAACATATATAACATATAGTAATGCATTAAGGGATAAAGGATCGAGATACTGTACCTGACTTACCTGTGCGGCGAAGTGGCAGAACATGACGATTCAATGGTTCTCATGATTTCATCCATAGAAAAAGGGGTTAGCCAACAATAATTAATCATGAATTTCATTAATAAGATAAGGTATTGAAAGCATTATGATTATTCAAGCACAAAATTTTGATAGATAGGGCCTTATCATTCATCAAATGATTCAAAGTATCTGACGGTCTAAGAAAGATGCGTCAGACTCATGTAGCGGTCAGAACTTGACGCGTCACACAACGTCCGTTCATATTTTTTAAATATAGATGACTTATCCACCTGATGGTCCAAGCATAACGCGTCAGAGACTGTAACGGTCTTACGATAGACCGTTACATTTCCTGGGCGTTAAAAAAAAAACAAACCGATCGGTCGTTCCTTCCCATTCAACTCAAAACACCCCAAAAAATGAAAACAACCGAGACGCAAAAAAAACCCCACCGGCGACCATGTCCGGCGACGAGCTCCCCCGGCCACTGATGGAGATAGAGAAGGGGAAGAAGAGGTTGGCGATCAAGAGAAAAGCCCTAAGGGGATTTAGGGCACGGGTAGACCAAGAGGAGGTCGCTCCGGCGGCGACCGAGCAAACGGCGGCGGCGACGGACCAAGCGATAGAGGAGGATCCTCCCATGGCTGGGGAAGAAGGAGAAGCTCCGGAGGAGGCCGTTGGCGATGAAGAAGGAGCCACGGCAGCGACGGAGAAGAAAAAAAGAGGCCGTGACCATGAGGTAGGTCCTTCAACCCAAAATCCATTTTTTTCAATTTTAATGTGTGCATGTGTGATTGAGGGGAAAAAAATGGGTCTGGGGACCCATTGAAATCAATTTTCGGCCATTTTGGCCATTTCCACGGGCTAGGGGAACGAAGGAGATGATGCCCACGCGCTGGGTGCGTAACGGTCCTTGCAGTGACTGTCACAACACATGACGCGCCACCCTTGGTGCGTTAGAGAACTCTGACATGCCAGGGTACGACCGTCTGATGAACCAGAGCCAGAACTGATTTTTTTGGATTTTTGCTTATTCAATTTTTTGTTGTTGTTTTTTTCATATTATATGCAATGAACTTAACCTAATGAGATGACTAACATATGTTCTACATGTGTGCAGGGGAAAAGAAGAACCCGGATTTCCTGGCTCCAGATCAGGGCGGTGTACCAGGCACTGCCCGAGTACCAATGGGAGAGATTAACTGCTATGGGCTTCGGGGAAGTCCTTAGCATTGAGGTGATACAGATGGATACGCCTCTGCTATACGCGCTGCACGAGAGATGGGACCCGGTCAGCCGAGCATTTATCTTCCCCTGGGGTCACATGATCCCAACACTAGAAGACATGGCCAGGATTACAGGGTTGCGAGTCCACGAGGAAGCGGTGACCGGTTGGACCTACGACGATTATAGAGTGATAGCCCAGGAGCTGCTAGGGTTGGATTTGGTGAGACCGGGACATCCATCATCCCAACTGTCACGATCGAGACTCCAGGAGAGCCTGGGCCTTCGGAGAGCAGCTATAGCAGTTGGGGAGCTCCAAGAGCAGCACCTAGACCGGGTGATTGAGCAGGTCCGCCTGAGAGTAGCAGCGGAGGCGGGGCCAGAGGGAGACAGAGTTTTGAGGCAGTTCCTGATTTTAATGTTCGGGAAGCTACTATTCCCGACCCGAGCAGATGTGATCAGCTATAGGCTGCTGCCATTACCGGAGGATTTGGGCAGAGTGGGAAAATATGCATGGGGAGCGGCAGCACTCGCCTTCCTGTTCGAGTCCTTGAGCACGACCGACCGGCAGACGATGCTGGGTGGCTTCTCACCTTTTCTTCAGGTAAACGCTGAACTCTTCTATATGTTTATGATTGTGAATGCAATTTGCTGACACTTGACTTCTAAAATGCAGATCGATCTGGAGCTTCGTCTATCTCTCGAGGATTGGGCGAGGCACTCAGATGTATCCTGGGTGGATCCCGATCGTGAGGCGATGGATGGTTACGAGGGACACGGGGTCGATCAACAGGCTGACCCGGGCCATCCAGGATGATCTTGACTCATTCCCACATACAGCGGTAAACTCTGAACTTAAACTTTCTATATGCCTCTTAAATGTTTTCTAATGCCTTCTAAATGCTGACATGGACTCAATTGCCTTTTCAGGTGCGCTGGACACCGTACCGGGAAGAGAGCTACGAGGGACAGCCATGGGTCAAGGCGTCCCTGGCATATAGCGGGCGAGATGTCTGGCTACACTGCATCAACGTGATCGAGCCGCTACACTCTCGCCTGATCCTGAGGACACAGGGAGTCCATCAGCCAGAGGTGACATTCCCCGGCAGAGATGATGAGCTCCCGAGCAAATCTTCAAAGGGCTGTTGACACCCATTTTTTACCGATAAGTTGAGTCATTTCTCTTACTCACATTTATTGATGTCTCGAGTTGACCGTTACTCGTTGGGCTATTTACTGGCACGTTTTGGGCCAATTTTGTGAGCAGCCTCCCTCCCTGGCTAGGTCCGAGTTGATTCAGGGCTTAATGGACCTTGATTTTGGTTGATTGAGCTTTTCTATAAATTTCGAGCACCCATATACATGTACGGTCAACGACCAGCCGTTCAACCCCTGTGCGGTTGACACTTGGCCGTCCAAACATTTAATGGGTGTTTTAGTTAATTTTCTGAATTATCACCGACAAGCATATATACTGCCTAGTTTTAGCCGCATAAGACCATTGTGCGGTCTATACTAAGCCGTCTATCATTCAAGAGTCCTAACGTTGGTTAACTGTTTAGTTAATTACATATTTATATTCTTATTTGTGATTTATCACCGACAGGATTGGGCGGTTTACGACGAGCCGTTCAACCATAAGAGTCCAACGGTGAACTTATCGGTTAGTTCAGTGGATAAATTAATTATCTCATGATTTATTTGAGTTTCCACCGACAGGTAGGAATGGCTCCTTTATGACCGCTCATCCAGTTATGCGGTCTATCGTTAGACCGTTCATCCTCCCGAACTAGGAAGTGGTTAAGAGTTTCTTCTATCCATTCGTGGCTTTTCTCCCAAATTTCTTCGATGATTTCTCTGTGAATCCTTAACCATTTTCAGTGCCGTTTCTTCCAGATGAAAGATAATTGAATTATCTTCATCTTTTATTTAATAATCTTGACCTAAAAATGCCTTAAAACCCTAATTTTGGGGTTAGCATTTAGGTGATCTATAAATAGACCCTAAAAGCTACCTTTGAAGGGGGGAGATTTTTGGTCGACGGCGAAGCCCTGCCGAATCGTTGAGCAATCTACCACCAGGGAGGGAGGCCTTCTACGTCCACACAGGCCTCCGGTTCAGGGAGTATTCTATTTTGAGTCATTGTTTCATTTAGTCCCATTGTTCTTGTTTGTTTGCATGCATCGTTTCTTCCACATTTTCCCCCAGGTTTTCCTACTCTCATACTTCATTCACACACACCCTCCTATGTTTTTGACGCCCCTAGGGGTTTAAAACCCCCCAGATATCCCCCATTCCTTTTGGCTATGTTTATTTCATTCTGTTCTAGCCGTTACTACACTTCATAGTTCTAATCTGGGTTTTTCTTTGTGTTCTATATGTGGTTTTGCAGGTCAGCAACACACTAGCGCGAGGCCTACTCTTTCTGGCCGGCCGGAAAGGGTAGAGGTTCAGACTCTTGCAATTTATGGCGTGGTGGTTTTGTGCGGTTTCAAACCGTCCGTTCAAGTTAACGTGCGGCCACACGTGGATCATCCTTTTCATCCTGCGGTTGCATTAGAGCCGTTCATCTGCCTGTCATTCCTCGTCCCGCACTCCTCTTCAGCGCCTTCAAGCGGTCTGTCGTGCGACCGTGCGTCAACATAGGCGGTCCCCTCGGAGCCTTATGTCCTCGCAGTGCTGATTCTAAGGCAAGTACCTCCCCCTCTTTCCAAGGTATGGCGTGTTCATGACGTTCGGCATCTTGGTGGCGATCACACAGGTTTACACACTTCTATTCCCTCCTGCTTCTAAATCATTTAGTCTCCTCGTTGATTTAGTAGGAGGGATAGGGGAGATATTTTTTTTAATCCATTAAAAGAAGGAAAACATGTCAACACCCTCTTTTTTGGCGATCACGGTGGGAAACCTAATGCCCATCGTGTTAGTGTTTGCTGACCCCTTGTTTGGTGTTTGTTAGTCTCCTTTGTGTTGAGTTGTCACAGGTTGTTTGTTGGATCTGAGTTTAAGGGTTTCTGGTGGTTGTACAGTTCTATAAGAGCTGTCTAGGACTTAGCGCGGCCGAGGATAGTCCGCATTTCGTTGCTTCCAGCCCTGTTCGTTCTGTGAGCCTGCTGCCTTCTGCGGTCAACTACCGCCCGCGCTTCTCTCCTGCGGTCATATATTGGCCGCCCATCTTCCTGGCACAGGTAAGCCTACCTATCTACGTCGTTGGTTTTACTGACAGCTTGCGGTTTATGCAGGACCGTTCCATAGTTCTTGCGGTCTATTACAGGCCGTCCATCCAGGTACGTTTCCAGCCATTTTCCAGTTCAGTGATTTTGTGATTTATTTCAATTTTTTTAGTTTATTTTAGCGTCGTCGAAGGTCTGTTCTTTTGTCGTTACTCTTGCTGTTGAACGGTTCACCCAGAACCGTCTACCTCCCTGAATGGTTTTCGGGAGACCGTCTGTCTTTGCCACAGAGCATCCGAGCCTTACTTTATCATGTTATATCATTTTCATATCGTTCGGCGCCATCAGTGATCTCCCCATTGTTGTTCATATGAGTGCATGATTGATATTTGTTTCATCCATATTTGCTTGATCATTGCTTGCTAGATCTAGGCTAGAATCTTGCATGCACTCCGGTGCACATAGGATCATACACACTCTCATTAGTAGTTGCATTCCTACTGAGGTAGGGTTTCCTCTCGTCTTCATACTCCTTGGAGCCGACTAGGGAGCCTTGCTGAGGACCTCCGTAAGCCCCTGTGCGCCGTGGATTCCCACACAGACGTCGGGCAGGTTGTATCGTACCACCCCCCAGTCTAGGGTTTGCATCAGAGAGAGATAGAGAGTCCTCTAGTGTCAGCCAGTTGCCCGTTTCCCACCTTGGTCAGGTACTCTATGGTCGAGTGAACCTAAATCTTAATTAATTCACCAAGGCACAAAAGGGAGTATTTTATACAATCTTGTGTGCATCATTTGAAACTTGGTTGCATTAACTGGTTGATTCCCTTCTCATCTCTCCCCTCCATTGTGTGCATCCCATTTGGTTTGTTTGTTTTAGCTCTTTGCTTAGGGCTGTTTTCTTACTCCTCCCCCCATCGTCATCGGTGCATGTGGAGTTGTCTCTTCCCCATAGGTTCGTCTCCTAGGGGCAACTCCCATTTCATCTCCTACTTCAATCCCTTGTTTGACTCACCTCCAGCTACGTCGTCCTACCATTTCTCCCATTCCCATGAGGATTCTCTCCCTCAGGAACTTCTCGAGGACCCGCCTAGGGTCGCCCATGTGCAAGGAGGAGAGGGGACTGCCCCTCCTCTCCCGACCATTGTCATTGAGGGCCCTCATCCCTCTCTTTCTAGTTCCTCTTCACAAAATTTGACCAGTCACGTTCTCAACATGATGGCCCAACTTGATCCGACCCAACTTCATCTCTTGAAACAAGCTCTGCAAGGGGCAGATGCCCCGGCTTCTATTCTTTCTTCTGGCACGACTACTGCCACCACCACCACATCCCCGATTGTTGGGTTAGGGGCCACCTCTACGGCCCCCATTGATCTCACCCATGTTCGCCCTCAAGCTCTTCGATTCTCTGCTATGGAAGCAGGCCAGGCTTCTACCTCGGCCCATCAGCCGCTTGATAAGGGGAAGACCCAAATCCCCTCCAGTTCTTATGTTGATCCATACACCACCTTCTCCTCTATGCCACAGGCCCTCGTGGCCCCGGCTGACTTTGTCCGTCTGCAACCCGGGGCCGCCCAGTTGGCTCACGCATATATGGGCCCTTCCATGGCCCATTGTCCATCTTATGGGCTCCCCTCTCAGTCAGTGTACCCTTCGGCTCCGTACTCCGGGTCCATCCTTCCTGCTGTATCTCTTCCTTCCCGAGAACGGGAACTTCTTGACAAATGGACTGCCATGCAGCAGCAGATTGACCGCCTCCACAAGCGGGTCGGCCCACAATCATTAGCTGATATCCCCATTCCTAACTTCAGGGACATTCATTTTCCTCCTCAGTCCGAGCTCCCCGTGTATCGAAAGTATGACAGGAATGGCAACCCGTTTATTCATGTCAGGGAGTTTCTCTACGAATCGACGCAGTTCCAGCATGACGACCACCTGATGGCGTACTTGTTCCGCCGATCCTTGGACGGGGTCACCCTAGAGTGGTTCTATACATTGCCTCTAGAGGAGGCCAAAAGTTTCAAGACCGTCAAGGAGAAGTTCATTCAGAGATTCCAGGATCGGGTCGATCCCGAATATTCTTTCACTGACCTGGTTGCAGAAAAAATGAAGTCGGATGAAGACTTTGCAGCATATGCCGATAGATGGAGGCAGATGGCCTCGCGTGTGCCCGGGCAGATCCCGGAAGAAGAAAAAGTAAAATTGTAGATTTCTAATGCTACTCCGACGTTCCGAAATATTTTGACAATGAACGACATTTCTAACATGCACCAGCTGTACAGTCGGGCCCGGTTTATCCAGACCCAATTTAAAGACTCCCCCATCCATTCCTTGTTCGAGGCCCAGAAATCCAAGACCACCCGCAAATCCCAGGGCCCAGTCACTGAGGGAGTCCAAGTCAACGAGTAGGTCCAGGTAGTTTAATTCCCTAACCAGCCCGCTTCACCCCGTTTCCAGCAACCCCCACGCAACCCCCAGTTCTCCGCTCCGCAAGCTCCCCGACCCAATTTCCCAGCTCCTCAGCACCCACAACAACCACCTCCGCCACCACAACCTCAAAAGCCACCCCAGTACCACAATGTTCCTCCTCCTACTGGTTATGGGCCTGCTCGGCCAGGACCCAAGAGGGTCAACTATCCTCCACTTCCAGAAACCCTCCCTGACATCTTTTCCGCTCTAATGTACACCGGTGACATCCAACTGCCACCGGAACATCAAATTGGAATCCGGCAGCCGATCAGTCAAGGTATTACATCTACCATCGACAGCCCAGGCACACAATAGAGAGATGCTTTCAGTTTAGAGATTTTGTGTATGATCTGCATGAGGGCCAGAGAATTGATTGGGCCCAAATGCACAAGATAATTGAGGATATTGAAGAGAGAAGAAGACAAGACAAGCCACAGCAGGCGGCACCCTAGCAGCAGCAGTTCCAGCAACCCCTCCAACAACAACAACCACCACAGCAGCAGCAACAACAGCAAGACCTCGGGATTCATCAGAATCCCATGCCAGAACATCCGCCCGCTCCTCAGTAGCAACAACAACAACACCCGCCGGTATCGGCTCAAGTTAACGCAGTCCACCGCCCAGCCCCTAACGCTGGGTGGTCCTTTGATGATGAGACCCCCGCCCATCTCTTGTCCTTCCACCATACTAGTCCCTCCGTGCCCTCTCTTCCTTCCATCCTTCGACCCACCTTCGCCTCCGCTCCACCCACTATCCCTTCCCGACCACCTTTTACGACCGCCACATTCCCTACAGTTCCGCCAGTCCTTCCGTCATCACCCGCCATACCCTCCATCATCACCCCTCCACTTAACCCTTCACCCATCACCACTCCACCAGGGCTCGTCAGGCCAACCTCCGTCATCCTCACTCCCATTTCTACCCCTTCCACCTACCCCACTGGGCCAAGCCGGGGCCCATCTAGAGCCGTGCTGGCACGACACTGCGCCCTCCGGAGCGGGCGTCCCTTCCACAGAGTTTATCCTTCCTCCGGTGCGTCTGCACCCAACCCCCAAGTTCCTTTCCCCACAGCTGAAGCAGAAGAAATAGACCTTGTGCCAAGCACGAAGTATGACCTACTACAGCACTTGGACCGGATGCCGGCCAAGATATCAGTTCTGGTGTTGATTAAAAGATCCACGCTACATCAGGACGCCCTCAGGGCTTTTCTACAGAAGGTTATGGTTAGCGAGGATGTGGCGATAGATAGCTTGCCGTCAGTGTTGGTGACAATTACCAGGGGGCCTTCCATTTCATTCTCCGAGTCAGAATTGGCACCCCCAGAGGCACGGTAGATGCCACTCTGCATTACCATTTCTTTAAACAAAGTGGCCGTTGAGTCGGCCCTAGTGGACACTGGAGCATCGATAAATGTGTGTCCGCTGAGTACACTGCATCCCTGCAATATATCTAAAGACATGCTTAGACCAACACCGACCACCATTGCAGCCTATGACAACTCCAGACGGGCGTGCCACGGGGTCATGACAGTGGAGGCTGAGCTAGGGCCTTTCGTAATGGATGTGGAGTTCTACGTATTGGACATAGACCCAATGTTCAAAGCTATTCTGGGTCATCCATGGATAGACAGTCTAAATGTTGTACCTTCAACTACCCACCAATGCCTGAAGTTTCCATTCCAAGGCCGGGTGGTTAAGGTTAAAAGTATCTCCATAGTCCAGTCAGTCGATGCAATTACAGACAAGATTCTCCCCACTCTGTGGCCGAGTAACAGGCCAGTTCTTTCAGTGATGGACTTAAACTATTCATGGGTATATGTGTCACGCAAGCCCACCACTGCGCCAGTAAATGTGAAGATTAAGTCCAAGATTAGAGATTCGAAAGGGTGGCATATGATTCTGAAATTGGGCTATCAGCCAGGCTTGGGCCTTGGCACGCAATTGTAGGGGCGGACGAAGCCCGTCCCTAAAGGTAGGAAGATGGGCCGCAGAGGCCTTGGCTACCGAGATTCAGCATTATCTATTATGGGGGACCCCGGGCCACTGACGTGGGATTACCGTCAACATTTTGTAAAAGGCCCGTTGCAACCCGGCACTTTGAAGAAGCCACTGCCATGTGTTGATGTGAAGATTGATGCCGCTCGTGATGTTTCTAACCCACCGCCGCCGCTGAAGGGGCTGGTGGGTGACATGGAAGATTTCTATAGTTGCTTTGAGAAGCTGTTCAGTGAAGAAGAAGAAGAAGGAGATGCAGCTGGTGAAGCATTCTCTGACGAAGTCAGTATCCCGGAGGCCGCGGGAAGTGGGGAGCTCCATCGCTACCTTCTCTTTGTCCCCATCCCATCTCGCATCCTTATTTCAACAATTGGGGTTTGTTCCCCGCTCCCCTCTGATTATGGTCGACCCGTACTTCACGGAAAGTCCACCTGAAATTCTATTTGTGCCATGTGCATGTGGGCGCTGCCCACCCGTTGATCTATCAACTCTGTTTACTCCTCCCTCCCCCACTGCCCAACTCCATGAAATGTGGTTTTCATCCTCTGATCCATTCTTTGATTGCATCTTCCCCGATCTGTTTCCCATGCAACTCCCTCCTCCCCCGTCTTCTTCTTCCTGTTGCGTGATCTCCTCCGACTTCCAAAAAAAATGCCAATTTTAAAACGGAGGTTTCAATGGAAGATTACGCTGTTTTTAGTCCATCCTCTTCCCAGGGGCACGAGACCCCTGCTTCTTTCCCAGTAGATTTCTTATCTCCTAGGTTAGATGTACAGTCTGCAGAATCTCCTAGGTTAGTTGAGTCAGTTGGGGTAGAGTCTAGTTCGAGTCTTGTCAGCCCATCCACGTCTGCGGCGCGCCCTGTGATGCGTCATCCTAAATCCGTTCCAGATAGGTTTCTGCGAGACTTAGCTCAGAGATGCCATGCCCTTCTCAAGTGCCCGGAGTTTGTAGAGACCGCAATTGTTTTAGAAGATGATGAGGAATTAGAAGGGGTGTGGAGCAATGACGGATTAGGAGTATATGAAATCGTTGATGAGAAGGACCCAGCCGATGATGAGGAAAGGGATGTGGATGACACTGCCGATTTTAATGCACAAGGTTTGAAGAGGTTTGATGAACCGTCCTCGGCAGTGGATGAACCCACTAAAGAAATTAATCTTGGAACAGAAGAGGATCCCAGGCCCATACTTATTTCTGCTAACCTCCCTCCTCTGGTTGAAGAGGAGCTAATCAAGGTATTGAGGGAGTACATCGATTCTTTTGCCTGGTCCTATGAGGACATGCCGGGTCTTGACCCCACGTTGGCTGAGCATCGACTGATTCTTAAACCAGGGGCAAGACCCGTTAAACAAAAGGCAAGAAGATTCCACCCACAAATGGCTTTAAGGATAAAGGAAGAAGTTGATAAATTACACAAGGCCAGATTTATTAGAGTTGTTTTATATCCACAATGGGTGGCAAACATAGTCCCGGTAATGAAGAAAGATGGAAAGATTCGGATTTGTATCGATTTCAGAGACTTAAACAAGGCATGTCTGAAAGATGATTTCCCGCTTCCTCACATCGACGTGTTGGTAGATAACACGGCTGGGTATGCGGCCCTCTCATTCATGGATGGATATTCCGGTTATAATCAAATCCGTCTTGCTCCCGAAGATCAGGAGAAGACCTCCTTCACCACGCCCTGGGGCACATACTGCTATGTCGTTATGCCATTTGGATTGAAGAATGCAGGTGCCACATATCAACGGGCAATGATGGTTATCTTCCACGACATGATGCATGTGTACTTAGAAGCTTACGTGGATGATATCCTGGTAAAGTCGAGGTCCAAGGAAGAGCACCCCGCCATTTTAGCCAAGGTGTTGCAAAGGGATAGGGAGTACAAATTAAAAATGAATCCAAAGAAATGTGTGTTCGGAGTCGCATCAGGGAAATTGCTGGGGTTTATAGTTAGCAAACGGGGGATCCTGATTGATCCGAATAAAGCTAAGGTCGTTATGAAAATGCCGCCGCCTAAGAACATCACCGTGCTCAGAGGTTTGATTGGGCCATTGCAATTCATTAAGAGATTTATATCTCAACATTCGCAAAGGTGCCGCCCATTCTATGAATTGTTAAAGGTGGGAGCTAAATTTGAATGGAACGAACAATGTCAGAAGGCCTATGAGGATCTTAAAGTTTATCTTTCTAATCCCCCGATTCTACAACCACCCGTCCCTGGGAAACCCCTGATCCTGTACATTTCTGTCATTGAGGACTCCCTAGGAGCTGTTCTGGCTTAGGTTGATGATGAAGGAAGGGAAAGGGCAGCATACTACCTTTCGAGGTTGTTTAATCCCGCTGAATCCAAATATACTACCATGGAGAAGACCTGCGCAGCACTAGTATGGGTAGCTCAGAAACTCAAACACTATTTTCTTGCCCATGAGGTTAAGCTGATCTCTAGAATAGACCCCATTCGTTACCTGTTAGAAAAACTTGTCCTTTCTAGCCGATTAGCTCGCTGGCAGAGCTTCCTTTCCCAATTTGATATCACCTTCGTTGTTCAGAAAGTGATCAAGGGGTACGTGATTGCTGAACATCTCGCTCATTCTCCTATCCCCCGCACTGATTCGATTCAGGACGAGTTTCCTGATGAACACTTGGTTGTAATCACTCATCTTCCCTTTTGGTCTCTTCACTTCGACGGTGCTCTCAACTCTCAGGGCCGTGGAATTGGCGCCGTTCTCCTCACTCCGGAAGGAGTGACCATCCCTATCTCCTATCAACTCTCTTTTCCTACCTCATGGGCGCGCGATACCTAAACATCATAGGAGACTCTCAATTGGTGCTGCGTCAAGTTCTGTCAACTTACCGCACCTGTGACCCCAAACTCAAGCCCTATCAAGATTTGGTCACTCTCTTGGCTAGGCAATTTTGGAAGCTTATCTATATTCATACTCATCGTTCTTAGAATATCCTGGCCGATGC
The DNA here is from genome assembly GCA_022559845.1 of Amorphophallus konjac. Taxonomy (NCBI): domain Eukaryota; kingdom Viridiplantae; phylum Streptophyta; class Magnoliopsida; order Alismatales; family Araceae; genus Amorphophallus; species Amorphophallus konjac. The sequence continues at coordinate 356,532,337 of CM040122.1, read as the reverse complement.
ACTTGCGTAGCTCGCGTCCTCTCTTTCATTCCCCCTCAGTCGCGCCACTGAGACCATTGTGGTCCAGCGGATGGATGCTCCTTCCCTTCAGGATCCTTGGTTCGATACCCTTAGGAAGACTGTAGAGAAGAAAGCTGAGAAGGAATATTTGAAGGAGGTTTCATTAACTGAGCTTGAGGAGATCATAGAAGAAGAAGAATTGCCGTGATATTACGAGATTGAGCAGTATTGCAGGGATGGTTCCTTTCCCGAGATGGCGAACGCCGAGCAGCGCAAGGGCATTAGAAGAGCTGCCTCTAGATACACGGTGATTGCAGGAGAGTTGTATAGGCGGGCTCTCAATGGAGTTCTAATGAGATGCTTGGATGACGATGAGGCTTGGAAAGTAGTAGAAGCCGCTCACTCCAGTGAGTGTGGAGGGCACGTAAATGGGCAGGCGTTAGCGAAGAAGATTCTTAGGCAGGGCTATTACTGGCCAACCCTGAAGAAGATTGTTCCACCTATGTCTGTAGGTGTCTTCAATGCCAACTTCATGCCGATAAAATCCACGCTCCGGCTTCTTCTCTCCATCCTCTTTCTGCTCCTTGGCCATTCTCAATGTGGGCCTTTGACATCGTTGGACCGCTCGGTGACCCTAATGCTCAGGTCAAACAAAAATCCTTCATTCTGACGGCTACAGAATACTTCACCAAGTGGGCAGAAGCTGAAGCTTATGCAGAAATCAAAGCCACCACAGTATGCCACTTCATCCTAAAGAATATCATTTCACGGTTTGGAGTGCCAAGTGATATCGTCATCGACAACAGACCTCAATTCGTTTCACAAGAACTTCGGGACCTCTGTAAGAAATTTAGCATTTCATTACATCATTCATCACCATACTACCCCCAAGATAATGGCCAGGCTGAGGCCACAAACAAAACCCTTCTTAAAATCATTAAGAAAACATGCGAGTCACACAAATTTGCTGATTGGGCCGGTAAATTGGTAGAAGCACTATGGGCTTATCGCACCTCCGTCCGTACTCCCACGGGGCAAACTCCTTTCGCCCTTACCTATGGGATGGAGGCGGTACTCCCGTACGAGATCTTGATCCCTTCCCTAAGAGTGCAGCTAGACAAAGAACTGAATCTTGACGAGCGTCGAGAGGCGTTGCTAGTCCAACTGGAACTCTTAGATGAGAAGAGGCTTAATGTGGCCAATCATGTTTCGGTTTACCAACAACGTGTCTCGCGATATTTTCAAAAGAAGGTTATTGAAAGAAAGTTCCAAGTGAGTAATATGGTTTTGAAACGTAAATTTATCATATCAGCAGGTCCCAGGTCCAAGCTGTAACCGAACTGGGAAGGGCCATTTGTAGTTAAGGAAGTCTATCCTGGTAACGCGTATCGTTTAGTGAACGCGGAGGGTGAAGAGTTGCCGAATCCGTGGAATGGGCTATATTTAAAATGTTTTTATCCATAGAGTCAAACCAGTAACGGCCCGGCGGCGGGGTGTGCCTTCATTTGATCGCAAAGGGGGATCCCCGGTGCAACATTTCACACACTACACGACCCCTGTGGTTCAGTTCTCTTCTTTTGCGCAACACCCTCTCTCCCTTGGTCATGCTTTGGGGAAGTGAAAATCCTTGTTTTTCTTCTCTCTCGGCTGAAAATAGGGACAAGTGGTGAATAAGGGGGGCGAGAACTGATTTAGACGCTCCCGATAAAAGAGGTCTCAAATAGGGGCAGTCCGTTATGACCTTATTCCGTAGGTTAAAAGAGCAAGAAAAAAGAAAAGAAAAGAAATAGAGAAAAGGGGCAAAATCAAATATCAAAGCTAAAAGCTCACCCAAAGCTCGAAGCTCGAAAGTTTGAAAGTCCCTAAAATAATGAAACTAGACATGGCAAGAGTGGTAGTACAGTTTTCCCACGAGACGTTATGAGCCCGGTCGCATGCGTGCCTAGAGCGGATGTAGGTTCAATGATAGACACAAAGCCCCAGCGTAACAAATCAAATTCTTTGAAAATGGGTGTTGTGAGAAGAATTCAAGCCCTAAAAACCCCTATACCTATCGCCAGCTTTTCTGTTAAATCTTATTTTATTTTCCAAGGAATTGATCCCACCCCGGGTATGGCCTCGGTAGAGGCACCGTTAAGCGAAATTGGCCCCGGCCACGTGCGGTCCCTTTTAGCACACGTTGGACTCGGGAGACCCCTAGTGAGATGGGAGGTTCCCCGTCGTTAGGTTTAAGCTGATTTCAAAACTAAAAAAAAATCAAATATTTCAAAATCCAAAAAAATCAAATATTTCAAAATCCAAAAAATCAAATATTTCAAAGCTCAAAAAAAGTCAAATATTTCAAAATCCAAAAAAATCAAATATTTCAAAACCAAATAAATCAAATATTTTAAAATCCAAAAAAATCAAATATTTCAAAACTCAAAAAAATCGAACATTCCAAAATCAAAAAAAAATTAAATATTTTCAAAATGACAAAAAGGGTTTTCATGATTTACATTCATTTCCATTTTTGTTACTTACCTATTTAATAAGGCTTACCCTCTTGACCAAAAATCAAGAACTGGTCATTTCCTAAACCGGCAAGGGGTTAAGGCTAAAATAGATTTAATCTATTTTTTTGTTTATGTGTGTGCAAAGGCAGGTTGAAGCTGAAAGGTCGGTCAGTCCGTGACCATGCGCGTTTCAAAGGCATATCCCAACTCACTCAATCACACAAGGAAAAGCCCAAACTCAAACCAATCAAATCATCAGCTTTATTCATTCATCTATCAAGCATCTCTAAGCATAAATCTCTACATTGACATCATGGAAAGAAAAGGAAAAATCACTCGGTCCTCCGCTAGGCATCCCCGCGGGGACGTATCTCTCTCAGCTCTCTAACATAGGCCTGGCGTGTCGCCGGAATCTCTGTAACCTGTACTGGTAGGGTAAGCACCCTGCTCACCTCCCACATGATCAGGGCACCCCTGACCGCCTGCTCGTCCTCCTCTATACCGATCCTCCTCGCCTGTAGAGCGAGAAGGTGGGGTAGTGCTGGTAGAACGGTCCGGTGTAGTCCAACCTGTAGGTAGCACCTGTGCGGACTATACATCGCCAATGCGGTGTCGCTGACGTGCCTCAAATCTAAGCCCAGCCTCCTAGGAACTCTGACAGTGGTGTCGCGGAGGAAGTCCGGGCGCATCACGAACCAATCTAGGGGCAGCCTGTTGATGTGCAATCGCCACTCGTCCCTGCTCTTCTTCTCTCCTGTCCTGCACTCTACCTGTGGAGAGAACCCGAATGCGCCGCCTATGAAGAAGAGGGGGTGGCTCCCAAAGATCCTACTACCTGAAGTGACATCCTCCTTGTGAGTGAATGTCATCCTGACACCCATCCAGCACTCTAAGAGTGTCATGGAACCAAAGAGAGGACCTCCTAGAGCTGCTGAGGTAAGGCCCTCGTACAAATAGGCAAGGACGGCCTGGGAGATAGAAAGACCCTGCCACATGCTGCTGATGGTACTAAAAAGAGGAGTGTCTAGAACGTGGTCAATAGAGGGGAACAAGATAGCCCCGCATAGGCAAATGGGCGCGGCCTTAGCTATGACCTCATCCCACCCACACCTATTCCTACAATGTTCTACTACCCACTGGCTAAGAGGAAGAAGGTGGATCTGACGTGGGCCCATGAAAGTGTGAATATCTCTGCTGTCTGGTATGAACCCTCCCAAGATGAGCCTAGCGTCTACAGGGGCAATGGTGTGACACACTGAGTCCTCCTCTCCTACCTGGTACCTAGGGAAAGAGAAGTAGGTCTCTACCTCCTCTAATAGGATAGTGGCCTCGAATGACGAGAAAATGAATGTATGGGTCTGAGGGTGCCAGATCTCTACTAAGGCTGAGATGTTGTGCCAGTCAAGAGAAAGCTTTGGGTAGTTCTGACCTAGTACCAAGAGGGGGTGTAGGTGCCAAGATCTCAGGATGGATGTCACTCCTAGGGGCAACGCACGGACCATGGGAGCCATCCAATTCAAAGTGGAATAGTGCCTGGAGCTAGGGAGAAGCTGAGATGAAGGAAGAAAGAGAGGAAATACGTATAAGTAAATGAATAAATTGGTTTGAATGAAATCATGTCAACATACCTCTCTCAGAGGGCTCGAGCTCAGGTGACGAGGGATTGTAGTCAGCCGTTGGAGCACTTCACGCTATTTCCTGGCCGACTTTGGCCCTTCGTAAGTTGCCCCCTCCATGGAACTCCCCTCAAAAGACCTTTTCATGATGATTTGATGAAGAATAGCAAGGGTTTGAGGGCTAGAAAGAGGATCGTATGGTGTAAGTTGTGAATTTAGGATCCCCCTCTTCTTATAGAGCTTGTATAGGAGCCTAAAACCATTAGGATTCAGCTAGGATGCATCTAGATGAGGATAGGCTAGTGTTTGGGTGGGTTTAGAACATTATCCCTTGGGTTTGGGACTCTTCAAGAGAGTCCTGATCGGACTCCCAGCACACGGGGTTGGACGGTCTCTCGATAGACCGCCCTTCAATTCAAGCGGTCTATAGAGGACCGTTCAACTTCCCCTAAACAGTACGGGTCGGAGCCATGAAACTGCCTAAATGGAGCCACTTTTCCACATGAACGGTAAGTATTGGGCCGTCTAAGGCATATCTGAGCGGCCCCATACAAGTCGTTCGTCTCCTGGACGGCCAGTTGTTAATTGCTTATCCACCTGTCATGCTACTTTTTTTTCTCGTCTCTCTCTCACTCTGAGTCGGCGTCTCTCTCTCTCACTCTGAGTCGGCGTCTCTCTCTCTCACTCTGAGTCGACGTCTCTCCCTCACTCTGAGTCGGCGTCTCTCCCTCACTCTGAGTCAGCGTCTCTCTCTCACTATGTCGTGTCTCTCTCCTCACTCGTTCACTCGTGTCGTCTCTCTCGAACGTGTCCATCTCACTCGTGTCATAGTCGTAGTCGGTAAGTCAGTGGCAGTCATTTGCATTCATTCATACATTCATACATCCCCAAAAGCAAAACAAAAAGGCATATCACCATCATATCATATCATGTACAAAAAGGTAGGGTCTCTAAGTACAAGTCAAGTCTGGCCCTCTCCCTGACCCCCCTCGCTGTCTCCACCCCCCCCATGCCTCTTTAGTGGAGGCATCGCGGAAGTCGCCTCATCCCGCAGTCGTCGACGCTGCTCCTCTCCCTCATTCCTCCGGCGGCCGGAGGAACTGGTGAAGTAACTCCTCACGGACCCATGAGAACAGTGGCTGCCACTCAGGGTCGCTCGGCTGTGCTCCCGACTCACCTCCCTCATGCCCGCCACCATCCCCTCTAGCCTCACTGCCTATATCCGAGCCTGCTCAGCCTCTGCCCGGTAGCGCTCCTCCTCCATCCGAAGTCGCTCCTCCTCGGCACGGTACTGCTCCGCCTCCGTCGCCCGAGAGCGTAGCAGCTCCGTCTCCACCGTCCCCGCACGGGAACACTCCATCTCAGCAAAGAGACGTGAGGCCTCTGTCACGTCTCCTCGTAGAGTGGAGGCCTCGGCCCGGAGACACTCCGCGTCCTCCCGCAGTCGGGCAACCTCGCCTAGTGCCGCAGTCAGATCGGTCGTCTGCATACATAGTTCATGGTCAGTTAATTGCATCATAAGCATTAAAAGGAAAGTGTAGTAGTCACGTACCCTCTCAGCGAGTGCGGTCTCGGCTGCCTCCGCCCGGGCCACCATCCGCGCGAACTCAGCGTGCCGCTCAGCCCGGTCCGTTGGAGTCTTGGAGGAAGAAGAAGGAGCGTCGGTCCTCTGCCGCTGGGCTCCCTCGGCATGCTGCATTCAAAACTCCAGGTCAGTCACATGCATAATCATAAGCATTTGCATAATTTAAAGAGTTTTAGGGTTTAGGAAACTCACCAGTAAGGCCAGGGTCTGCCGGGCCTCGTCTCGCTCCCTGATCATAGAGTGCAGGAGCCCCAGCAGCTCTGCGAGCCATCCCTCAGGGTCAATATGCATTTAGAAGTCCAAATGCCAGTGTGTCGTCATAAACATAATAGAAAGGGTGTGAGTTTAGAAGTCGTATCGGTCAGCGGGCACCCTGGAACACCTGGTCCCGGTAGTGTTGTGCATACACAGTGTAGTACGCCGGGTCGCTCTCTGCCCGGATGGTGACCACTCATCCGAGAGCCGTCCAGTCTACCACCTACACAGCGTTCCTCGTCATCCAATCAAACGCTACCGCCAGGCCTCGAGTAGTCCTCGTCACTTGCTCCCCCGCCTTCTCTGGCGCTGGGAACTCCACCACTGGCTGAGGGACCTGATGGTCCGCATCACCAGTCTGTAGTACAGTGGCTCCACCACATTCTTGCAGCGAAGCCACACGTCTCATCCGGCGAAAGCGAGGGCACCAACCACCCATGGCTGGTCCTCGTGGCCCTCCTCGGTGTAGGGTGTTTACCGCACCTACAAAATAGGAAATTGCATCAGCATCATAGTCATAATCATTGCATTTAATTAAAGAGTCTGAGTTTAGAAGCATACCGAGGCGTACGGTAGAGCGTCAATGTCATCCTGCAAGTCCCGGACCTGTCGTCTCAGGGATGTAGTCTCCCGAGGTGCCACCCACCTCCGGGCCATCAGAAGGAGCCCGAGACGGGTCTCCTCACCTCTGCCTAGTGCACATAGTCGCACGTAAGTCCAAACCTGCATCACAGCATTACATCAGCATTTAGGAACCATGTAGAAGTTGCATAATTAAGTCTAGGGTAGGAGCTGTACCTGGAGTAAAGGGGAGAAGCCCCCGAGCATGGTCCGACGGGCTGTCGAACCCAGCGTGTCGAACAGGAAGGAAAGGACAGCCGCTCCCCACTCATAGTCGCCCACGTGGTCGAGGTCCTGAAGGAGGGGGAGGAAGCAACAGCTCACCACGTCCCCCCGTGTCGAGAAGAGGAGCCGCCCGAACAGTAGCATCAAGAACCGTCATAGTACTCGATCGGCCTCGGCTCCCGGCTCTACCGCTACTCTGGGTCTCGCCAAGTCCACCAGCCGCTGAAGGTGCTGCTCTGGCTGCTCCCCAGTAGCTATCCCCGCCCGTCGCAATCCCAGGCTGTCCTGAAGACTGGCCCGGGGTAGGAGGGTCGACTGCCTCTCGGGACGCCGCAGCTCTAGGCCAAGCAGCTCCCGAGCCATCTCCCGGTAGTCGGGAAAAGTGGTCCCGCTAACCGGTAACCCGTGCACCCGTAGGCCAGTGAGCCTGGCCACGTCCTCCAGCATAGGGACCATATGCCCCCACGGAAAGAGGAATGTGCGACTCGCTAGATCCCAGCAGTCGTGCAGGGCATAGAGTAGAGCTGTGTCGAATCGACACACCTCAATACTCAGGAATGGGGTGAATTCCATGTCAGCCAACCGCTCCCGCTGGAAGTCCGGGAGTGCCTGGTACACTGCCCGGACCTGCAGCCACGAGATGCGGGTCCTGCGCTTTCCCTGCATTCATCATTAATTTTGTGCATTTAATAATAAGTTTAAGCATTTTATTTCACCAATACAATGAAAATAACCAAAAGGTGCATTTCTGTGAGAAGGGCGGTTCCCCATGAACCCCTCATCCTGTTGGGCGGCCTGACGTGGGCCGTTCAAGTTCTCAACCATGTTGCGCTTGAACGGACTAACATAGCCTGTTTAACAATTTCTACGGTGAGAGACTCACCATTTTTCTTTTTTCTCCCCCTTAGTTTTCTGAGTTTGGGCGCCCACACTTGGGCCGCATGTTGTTTGGATGGTCCTATGTGGGCCGTATTTGTTCTGAATGCCTAATCATTCGAACGGCCCATAGTGGCCCGTCCTTATGTTGAGCGGTGGACCTTCCACCGTTCATACCCCTATTCAGCTCTTCTGTTATCAGGTTTTGAACGGCCACCCCCGGGCCGCATACGTTATGGGCGGTCCAATGTGGGCCGCGTATCAAGGTTGTGTGGTTCCCTGTGAGCCGTTCGTCCGCCGTCTTCCCCGATGACGGCGAACATCCCTCCCACCGGCGGTGGCTGCCCCATGGCCCCCAAACCGGCTCCTAAGATGTCTAAAGCCCCTATTCTACCCCGTGAATCAACATGCATAAATTAAAATTCAAATGGCTAGGGTTTTTGAGGGCCTACCTCGGGGTCCCGTGGGGCTTTCCCTTTCGCTGCCGTGGGTTCCTCCATCCGTTCGACGGCATGCTCCTCGGCCACCTCTCCCTCTCCGGCGTCAGCAGCTGTCGCGGCGGTGTCCTCCTCTACCACGGGCGTGGCGGTGCCCCCCTCCACTGCGGGTGCGGCGGTGTCCTCCTCCGCGGCGGCCGCCAGCGGGCGCGGCGGTGGCGTCTCCTCCTCCGTGGCCATGGCGGGACGTTGCGCCTGGTGCTTCGTCCGCATCATTGAGCATGAAAATGGAGATTTGGGGGGGGGGGGCTCGACGTCGGTTCCCTTCGTCCTCTCCCTCCTCCATCGGTTACGGTGGGGAGGAGGGAGACAAAAGGGTTTTGCGTTTAAAAACCCCAGACGATATGCGATCTCCCGATAGACCGTCCAAAGGTTGGGCGGCTGGTTAGTGGCCGTTAATCTCCAACGGTATAATGCCTAAGCCCGGTACAAATTCCATATTTATAGATGGCTATTACCTAGCCGTTCTTCACTTTGGGCAGTGTGTATTTGACCGTTCATGTTTGAGAAAATGGTCTTGCCCTTATTTCTGCACTTGGTGTTCAATTGATGAACTTGGCTATTTGATGACATCATTGCAAATCTTGCTAATAACATTTCTTGCAGCATCACCTTTCACTTGTCGCTTTGCCTGCACAGGTAAGTCAGGTATGACTTTCTATCCCTATATCCCTTATTGCATTACTATAGGGTACTATGCTATATTATCTCGTGAACCAGTGGGTTATCTACGTGTTCCAGGATTTGATGTTCCCCTTTAACAAAAATGATGATGATCCAGGTTCACGTGTTTTATCTTCGGATAGGCCGTTAGGTTGGAGAAGTCTGGGGAGGATGGTTCTATCATGCACGATGTGATTACGGATAGTGTCTTGACTCTGATTCACCCAACTTAGTAATACTATTCTCGAGTATTTTATATTTTAACCTTTCCCTGCATTTGTTTTGATGATTTCTTTTATTTTAGCCCAGCATGCATCATACGCATCTTTTAAGCATTCACCGCCCATGGCTTGCCTGCTAATGTTCTGCCAGTGATGGATAGCTATGCGTTTGGTGCTTGAGTAAGAGGACCTTCTCTGGTTGATTCGCTTGGCTTGGTTGATTAAGAGATCCATGTTTGGAGTTTTAGTCTGTTTCCTCACTTTTGCTTATTCCGGTCTCCTCATTGATCCGAGGGATTGTATCCCCCATGAGGTTGATCGTGTGTTTCTTTTTATTTTTAGTTTCTCCAGACTGGTGTCACTTTTGGCCTAACTATTCCTTGTGGTTGATTCAGAGTTTTTCGGAGATTCTTATCGCTTGTTGGTGAAAACGGGTGGTGTTTTACCTTAACGCCCGCTTTTCAATCCACTCTGCTTCATTTTCACTTCACCTCCATGCCCCATGTCACTTTCGTTTCACCTTCGCTCGTTCCCTTACAAAGCAGACGTTAAGGAGGGGCATCTGTTGACACCCATTTTTTACAGATAAGTTGAGTCATTTCTCTTACTCACATTTATTGATGCCTCGAGTTGACCGTTACTCGTTCGGCTATTTGCTGGCACGTTTTGGGCCAATTTTGTGAGCAACCTTCCTCCCTGGCTAGGTCCGAGTTGATTCAGGGCTTAATGGGCCTTGATTTTAGTTGATTGAGCTTTTCTATAAATTTCGAGCACCCATATACATGTATGGTCAACGACCAGCCGTTCAACCCCTGTGCGGTTGACACTTGGCCGTCCAAACATTTAATGGGTGTTTTAGTTAATTTTCTGAATTATCACCGACAAGCATATATACGGCCTAGTTTTAGCCGCATAAGACCATTGTGCGGTCTATACTAAGCCTTCTATCTTTCAAGAGTCCTAATGTCAGTTAACTGTTCAGTTAATTACCTATTTATCTTCTTATTTGTGATTTATCACCGACAGGATTGGGCGGTTTGCGAAGAGCCGTTTAACCATGAGAGTCCAACGGTGAACTTATCTGTCAGTTCAGTGGATAAATTAATTATCTCATGATTTATTTGAGTTTCCACCGACAGGTAGGAACGGCCCCTTTATGACCGCTCATCCAATTGTGCGGTCTATCGTTAGACCGTTCATCCTCTCGAACCAGGAAGTGGTTAAGACTTTCTTCTGTCCATTCGTGACTTTTCTCCCAACTTTCTCTGATGATTTCTCTGCGAATCCTTAACCATTTTCAGTGTCGTTTCTTCCAGATGAAAGATAATTGAATTATATGCATATTTTATTTAAGAATCTTGACCTAAAAATGCCTTAAAACCCTAATTTCGGGGTTAGCATTTGGGTGCTCTATAAATAGACCCTAAAAGCAACCTTTGAAGGGGGGGAGATTTTTGGTCGACGGCGAAGCCCTGTCGAATCGTTGAGCGATCTACCACTAGGGAGGGAGGCCTTCTACATCCACACAGGCCTCCGGTTCAAGGAGTATTCTGTTTTGAGTCATTGTTTCATTTAGTCCCATTATTCTTGTTTGTTTGCATGCATCGTTTATTCCACGTTTTCCCCCAGGTTTTCTTACACTCATACTTCATTCACACACACCCTCCTATGTTTTTGATGCCCCTAGGGGTTTAAAACCCCCGAGGTATCCCCCATTCCTTTTGGTTATGTTTATTTCTTTCCGTTCTAGCAGGTACTACACTTCATAGTTCTAATCTGGGTTTTTCTTTGTGTTCTATACGTGGTTTTGCAGGTCAGCAACACACTAGCGCGAGGCCCACTCTTTCTGGCCGGCCAGAAGGGGTAGAGGTTCAGACTCTTGCAATTTATGGCATGGTGGTTTTGTGCGGTTTTAAACCGTCCATTCAAGGTGACTGTTGACACCCGTTTTATACCCAATAAGTCGGGTCATCTCCTTGTTTCATTCTATATGATGCTCCGAGTTGTTCACTCTTCATTGAATCTCTTGATCAGTTGAGGCCTGTTTCTTGGGTCTTAATTCTTGGATTAAGAATTGGCTTCTGGTAGCGTTTCGTTGGCAACAGCTTAGCAACCCTTTATTGCTATTCTTGAAACTCAATGGTAATAACGGTCCGAACCAGGCGCGTTGTTTCATTATAACGCATGGGGCCTGGACCGTTACTCTTTGAAGAGTCCTAAGGCTTAAGGCCTCGTTTTCAGTGCTTATCCTTTGGCTTACACATTGGTAATAACGGCCTGTCGAGCAGTCATTGTTTCATTCTGACGCCCTATGTCTTGGCCGTCGCTTCTTTGCAGAGTCCAATTGATTAAGTCTTCTTCCCGTCGATCTTATCCTTTGGGATAGGGTTGAGAGTAACGGATGGTTCTTGATGCGTTACTTCCAAGTGGCGGTCTGTCGTGCAGCCGTTACTTCCTTCAGAGAGTCCTGGCAGTTCAGGCCTTTTCTCTACTACTCCGTGGTCGAGATAAGGGTTTGGATTGACGATATCTCTTTCAAATCTTATCCTCAGGACCTTACGTTCGATTCTATGGACTCTTGGTAATATTATCTTCGAGGATTTACTAAAGAGTTATCCCTTTATCTTGTTGAATTATCCTCTGCTCGACCTGAGAGTTTGAGGGTCTATAAATAGAGCCCTTGACTTCATGGCCCAGGGGAGAAAGATTTGGAATTCACGACGAAGTGCTGCCGAACTCAGGAGCCATCTTCATCCAAGAGGAACTGCTTCCCACGTCCATCCATCTCATAATCAAGGGAGTACTTTGGTTTTGGTCTTTCAAGTTCATCATTGCATGCTTGAGTTCTTCCCTGGTTTTTCCTCAATCAAAGCATTATCCCTCCTCTTTCTCCACGTTTTTCACTGTCCTCTAAGCATATAAACATCTTCCTAAACTTTTAAAGCACCCAGAGGGTTAAAAAACCAAAAACTCCACGGTAATCCACTCTCCTTTTGATGATGTTAAGTCCTTTGAGAATTGATGCTATGCTTGTGAAAATGACTAATTGAGGTTATTGTGTTTGGTCTTTATACATCTTTGGCAGGTTTACAGGTTCATTGACATGAGGCCCAGGTCTTCTAGCCGGCTGGAAGAGTTGGAGTTAAAAGAATTCAAGCTTTGTTACTGCAGGTTATCTGACGGCCTTGTGCAGGCGCGTCACTCTCTTCCGGCGGTCTATCGTGTGGCCGTCACTTCCAAGCGACGCACGGGGTTCTGGCCGTTACTTCTAAGTTGATCTGCAGGCTTTCTCTGGTTTTCTCTCCCGTGGGCGGGTGTTTCATCCACCTATTTCCAAGGTATATTCAGGTTTTTTGACTTGTTTTTACTTTGGTGGCGATCACATCTTTCCTTGGTATTGGGCATTAGCTGTCTTCTTCATCATATCTTTCTATTTTCCTTGCTTGTTCCACCTTCACGATGTGTTTTTATTTATTCCTTGCTCCACGCCCCGGCGTGTGTTTTCCTTTTCCTTAGCGTAGTTTGATTGAGATAGCATGCCCATGCTAGAGCTAGCTATGATTGCCTAGGTTTATGATCACATGTTCATAGGTTTGAGTAGATCTTTGATTGTTTGTTTGTTATCTTACCATATCACTCTTCAAACCTCAAAAGAAAGATAGAAGATAGACAAATAAATATCAACAGATAATTTTTTGGTGATCACGATGGGACAACTTGTGCCAATCGTGCTTTTGATTCTTGTTTAAACCTGCCATCATCTGCTTGTTGAGTTGCCTTTTGTTTCCCTTTTGTTTACTGCTCATTCTGGTTTTCTGAGTTCTCTGACGGCCCGGTGTCCCCGCGTCACAGTCCTCTGACGCAGGGGCATTAGACCGCCGCTTTGGTTCTACTGTGTGAGCTTCCACGGGCTTTCCGGTTACTTCTGTCTGGTTTTGGTTCCCTGGCTCATCCGACGGCCTCATCCCCCTGCGTTATATATTATCTGGCGGTCTGGCCTTTGACCGTTATTGTGCTCTGACGCAGGGTCCTTCGACCGTTATTCTCCTAGCCGGTACACATCCGAGGTGCATTTATTTCCGCAATTTTTGCTGTGATTTATTGCTTGGGTGATACTTGACCTCCTTCTTGCTTTGCTCATATCTCCATATCATTGTGTGCACCATTGATTGTTAGATTCTAGGCTAGACTTTGCATGCACTCCGGTGCACATAGGGTCATTCATCTTTTCATACATTAGATTGCATTTTCCTACCTTGTTGTGAGGACATCTCGTCTCCATATTCCTTGGGGCCGACTAGGAAATCATAGCAGGGACCTTCGTAAGTCCTCGCGAGCCGTGGATTCCCACACGGACGCCGGGCTGGTTGTACCTTTCCCACCCCGTGTCTAGGGTTGCATAGGTGAAGGAGTGGTTACACTTAGAGTCAAACCAAGTCCCATATCCATCTCCTACTAGGAACCCAATGTTGAGAGCACATATCAATCAATTCACTAAAGTTCCAAAGGAGAAATCATAAGAACCTTGTTGCATCATCTTAAACAACTTGGTTGATCTTTGAGTGTCTTCATCTTTTATCACTTACATCTTGTTAGAATCACCTAAGTTTGGTTTCTTATTGAGTGTTTTTTGTGTTGGTTGTTTTCGCATTGTCAAGGTGGTCCGTTGCATGTGGAGTTATTTTCGTCCGTCTGAATCATCTTCTCGAGTCAGTTCCTTCTTCACGTTCTATTCTAATCCCCTCTTCGAGTCCACCATGGCATCCTTCAATCCTCCTCGCTCCCAAGAGGACTCTCTTCCTCAAGGGCTCCTTGAAAACCCCCTAGGGTTATTACATTTTCCTCTGGAGAGGGGACTGCCCCTCTCCCATCCTCCACTTCTATGGAAGGTAGTCAAGTTACCCCTTCTCTCTCTACTCCTTCCGCGGGCTCCGTCCTTCATATGATGGCCCAATTGGATCCGACCCAACTCCAAGTTTTATATCAAGCTATGCAAGGGTCCAATACTTCTCCCTCTGCCACTATCCAAGGTCAATCTAATCCTTCCATTATTGGGCCGTCCGTTCAGCCCACTCCGATTGATCTCACTCTGGTCCAACCCCGGACTATCACTTTCGCTGGCATGGAGATGGGCCAGTCTTCTAATTCAGCCCATCAATCTTTCGATAAAGGGAAGTCACCCATCCCTTCCTTTGTCCAGTTGGATCATCACAACTCTGGTTCGGTAGTTCCGTAGCTCCTTATGAACCCTTCCGATTTCTTACGCCCTCAGCAAGGAGTGGCCCAAAATCATTCTAATCCGGGTCTATCTCAGGTCCAATATCCTTCTTACGGGCCGCCTATTTCCACTGCCTATCCTTCCACTCCTTCTTACGGGCTCCCGCCTGTTGCTACAGCCATTCCATCTGCCCCTCAAATACAATCAGCATCCTTCACTACCCCTGCTCCTTCCCGAGAGCAAGACTTGCTTGACAAGTGGGCCACCATGCAGCAACAACTCGACTTTCTCCAGAAAAGGGTTGGCCCACAATCCTTGGCCGATATTCCTATTCCGAGCTTCCAGAACATCCGGTTCCCTCCGCAATCAGAGCTCCCCAACTATCGCAAGTACGATGGGAACAGCAATCCCTTCATCCATGTGAGGGATTTTCTTTATGAATCGGCGCAGTTCCAATATGATGATCGCCTCATGGTGTACTTATTCCGCCAATCTTTGGACAGTGTTGCTCTAGAATGGTTCTATTCTCTACCACTGGAAGAGGCCGAGAGTTTCAAGGTAGTAAAAGACAAATTCATCCAGCGGTTCCAAGATAGGGTCAGCCCTAAATATTCATTTACAGATCTAGTGGCCGAGAAGATGAAGTCGGATGAAGAGTTCGCCACCTATGCAGACAGGTGGAGACAAATGGCCGCCAGAGTACCGGGCCACATTCCGGAGGAAGAGAAGGTCAAACTGCTGATTTCCAATGCCACCCCGACCTTCCGCAACATCCTGGCAATGAATGACATAGCCAACATGCATCAACTCTATAGCCGAGCGCGCTTCATCCAGACTCAATTCAAGGACTCCCCTATCCATTCCCTCTTCGAAAACCAAAAGCCCAAGTACCACAAGAAACCACAAGGGTCGGTTACTGAGGGAGTCCAAACAAATGAGCAAGTACAAGCCGTTGCTTTTCCATATCAGGCCGCATCTTTCCGCTACAACCAAAACCCCCGCAATTCACAAAACGCCGCTCCGCAAAACTTCCAAGCCACTCCACGAAACCCTCCCCCCGCCTTCACCATTCCACAAAACACCTTCGCCACACCACAACAACCATCACCACCATAACGTCTCTCCACCCAACGGCTACAACAACAACAATCCAAATAGCAAGCGCCCGGCTCCCAGGAGAGCCCAGTATCCTCCATTGCCAGAGACGCTTACAGATATCTTCTCGGCTCTCATGTCAGTAAATGCAATCCAACTTCCTCTGGAACGGCCTGTTTGGAACCCGGCAGTCGATCAGACTAAGTATTGTATGTTCCACCGGCAGCCGGGCCATACCATAGAAGGATGTTTTCAGTTCCGAGATCTGGTATATGACCTTCATGAAGGGCAGAGAATCGACTGGGCCGAAATGCATAGGGCCATTGTTGAGATTAAAGAAAAGAGAACGCAGCCGCAGGGGCAGCAAGTGCAGCAGCCACCACAACAGCAGCAACCACAGCAAGTACAAGACCTGGGCATCCATCAGAACCCGATGCCGAATCATCCACCCGCTCCTCAGCAGCAGCCGCCAGCACCAGCGCAAGTAAACATGGTCCAGCCACCGGCCCCCAACACCGGATGGTCTTTCGATGATGATGGCGCCACACCGCAGGTCATGGCCCTCCCCATAACCACCGCAATCCTCCCTTCATCATCCCTGCACAGCCGACGCCCTCTCAACTCGTCCTCCCATTCACACCCGCTCCAGCGAATCCTCTACCACTCTCCATTCCATCGTACCCTCCATCACCCACTCCCATCACCGTCATCACACCACCATCCAATCCCTCACCCATTCTTACCCATCCGCTAGCCTTCCCTCCACCCGCATCAACATTCATCACCACCCTGCCTTCCACCCATCCTTCACCCACCATCCGCGCACCGCCCATTAACCTCACCAACCCTACGCTCCACCAAACCGCCTCCCCCGCACCACCTGTTCCATTCATCCATCCCGCAGGGCCCATCATACTATCTTCAGATGCCGCGGCAAACTGTGCTTTGAGGAGCGGGAAGATGTTCCATCGGAATTACGTTACTACTTCTAATCCCCAGTCCTCTCAGCCGGTGGCCGAGCAAGAAGAAACTGGACCTTTGCCGGGTACTCAATATGACTTGCTGCATAATCTGGATCGAGTGCCCGCCAAAATATCTGTGCTGGAGCTGATCAAAAGGTCTACCCTTCATCAGGATGCACTGAGGGATTTCCTACAGAAGGTAATGGTTAGCGAAGACATGGCAGTTGATAGCCTACCAACGGCACTGGCAACTATCTCCAAAGGGCCGGCAATCACGTTCTCTGAAACCGAGCTTGCACCTCCGGGGGCTCGGCAAATGCCGCTCTGCATAACAATTACCCTGAACAAAGTCGACATTGAAGCAGCGCTGGTTGACACAGGGGCCTCAATTAATGTTTGCCCACTCAGCACCCTCCGAGCGTGCAGCATATCTGAAGAGTTACTACGGCCTACCCCCACCACTATAGCGGCATATGACAACTCAAGGCGAGCATGTCACGGGGTAGTCACCATTCAGGCAGAGCTCGGGCCTCTTACTATGGCCGTGGAATTCTATGTTCTTGATATCGACCCTATGTTCAAGGCTATCTTGGGTCGTCCCTGGATTAACACACTCGGCGCCGTGCCCTCCACCGCACATCAGTGCATTAAATTCCCCTTCCAAGGGAGGGTCGTCAAAGTTAAAAGCTTATCCACAGTACAGTCAGTAAAGGCTATTTCAGAGCAGGTTCTTCCCACACTTTGGCCAAGCAGCCGGCCCGTTCTGTCAGTATTGGATTTGAACTTTCCTTAGGCTTACACATCCCCTAAGCCCGTCGCTACTCCAGTTAATGTCAAAGTGAAGCCGCAGATTCAAGATTCAAAGGGGTGGAACATTATATTGAAACTAGGCTATCAACCAGGGAGAGGCCTCGGTGCGCAACTGCAAGGGATGACTAAGCCTATACCTAAGGGAAGAAAAATGGGTAGGAGAGGTCTCGGCTACAAAGAGACAGCATTATCTATGATAGGTGATTCTGGGCCTCTTACCTGGGATTATCATCAGCATTTTGTCAAAGGGCCTCTCCAGCCTGGCACATTAGCTCCAAAGCCTGTTCAGCAAGAAAGGAATACAGTTTGTCCAATTGCCAGTCCGCCTCCCTTGCCAAGAGGGTCAGATGATGACATGCTCGACTACAGTCAGGCCTTGCAGGGGCTCTTTTATGAGGAAGAATGTCAGAAGAAGCAACAAGAAGTTCGGCTTATGCAGTGGAGGCCGAAGAAGCAGCTTATTGTTGATCTACAGAAGGAGGAGAGCTCTCCAGTTGTCTATTCTTCGTCTCTCTCACGCTTCCAATCTATCTTTCAACAAAGGGAGTTCATACCCCGCCTTCCTCCTGTCATGATAAATTCATCTTTCATTGATCCACCGGAGATTCTATTCATTCCTTGTGCTTGCGGGAAATGTCCACGCATTGATCTATCCACTCTGTTTACTCCTCCTCCTCCCAATGCTCAACTCTACGAGATGTGGTTCTCTTCTTCTGATCCCTTCTTTGATTGCATCTTCCCCGAGATGTTCCCTATGCAGCTCCCACCTCTTCCATCTTGCTGTGTAATCTCCGCTGATCTCCAAAAAAAAACGTCAAATTTGAAACAGAGATTTCAGTGGAAGATTACGCTATCCTGTCTCCATCCTCCTCCTCCCAAGGGCACGAATCCCCTACTCCTCCCCTTCCACTAGGCCTTTTCTCCCCTAGGTTAGGGTTAGGGTCCGTCGAGTCTAGAGGAGTAGAGTCCGTTAGGTCTAGAGAAGTAGGGTCTTGCTCTGGGTAGTCCAACCCTTCCCATTCTGAACCGCGCTCGCTTGCGCATCCTTCCCGATATGTTCCTGATAGGTTCTTGCAAGATCTAGCTCAGCGGTGTCATGCTCTTTTGAAGTGTCCGGAATTCGTCGCTACAGCAATCGTGATTGAGGATGAAGAAAAAATAGAAGGGGAATGGAGCGACGACGGATTAGGCGTCTATGAGGTCTTGGATGAGAAGGATCCAATAGATGAAGATAGCGATGTAGATAACACTGCCGACTTATATGCAAAAGGACTAAAGAGATTCGACCAGCCGTCGATGACAGTGGATGAACCTACAAAGGAAATCAACTTGGGAATGGAAGAAGACTCAAGGCCCATCATTGTTTCTGCTGATCTCCCTTCACAGGTAGAAGAAGATCTAATTAAGGTATTAAGGGAGTATAGTGATTCTTTCGCCTGGTCTTATGAGGACATGCCAGGTCTTGACCCCTCCTTAGTGGAACATCGACTCGTGCTTAAACCAGGGGCAACACCTGTGAAACAACGGTCAAGAAGATTTCACCCCCACATGGCCTTGAGGATGAAAGAAGAGGTCGACAAACTATATAAGGCCAGGTTCGTCAGAGTGGTTTTATATCCTCAGTGGGTGGCGAACATACTCCATGTTCTCAAGAAGGATGGAAAAGTGCGCATATGCATTGATTTTAGGGATCTAAACAAAGCATGTCCCAAAGATGATTTCCCGCTACCTCATATAGACGTCCTAGTGGATAACACTGCTGGGTATGAAGCTCTGTCATTTATGGATGGGTACTCGGGCTATAATAAGATCCGTCTCGCTCCGGAAGACCAAGAGAAAACTTCCTTCACCACGCCCTGGGGCACGTATTGTTATGTAGTTATGCCATTTGGTTTGAAAAAAGCAGGTGCCACCTAGCAAAGGGCGATGATGGCCATTTTCCACGACATGATGCACATATATATGGAAGCTTACGTGGATGACATCTTGGTGAAGTCAAGAACAAAAGAAGAACACCCCTCTATCCTGGCTAAGGTGCTGCAGAGGGCCAGAGAGTACAAGCTTAAGATGAATCCGAAGAAGTGTGTATTCGGAGTCTCCTCAGGGAAGTTGTTAGGGTTCATAGTGAGCAAACGGGGGATCCAGATTGATCCTAATAAAGCACAGGCCGTCATGGACATGCCTCCGCCAAAGAACATTACGGAACTTCGAGGATTGATTGGTAGACTACAATTCATTAGAAGATTTATATCTCAGCATTCTCAGAGGTGTCGTCCGTTTTATGAGTTGCTTAAGGCGGGTGTCAAGTTCGAATGGAATCAAGATTGTCAGAAGGCCTATGAGGACCTCAAAGAGTATCTGTCCAATCCCCCGGTTTTGCAACCTCCTGTCCCTGGGAAACCCCTAATCCTATACATCTCGGTTATTGAGGACTCCCTAGGGGCGGTCTTAGCGCAAGTAGATGATGAAGGAAAAGAGCGGGCTGCGTACTACCTCTCTCGACTGTTTAATCCAGCTGAATCCAAGTACACCGCTATGGAGAAGACTTGTGCCGCCTTAGTGTGGGTAGCTCAGAAGCTTAAACATTACTTTCTCACCCACCCAGTTAGGTTGATCTCTAGAATGGACCCGATCCGTTATCTCTTAGAAAAACCCGTCCTTTCTAGTAGGTTAGCTCGCTGACAGAGCTTCCTCTCTCAGTTCGACATCACCTTTGTTGTTCAGAAGGTAATCAAAGGATATGCCATTGCTGAGCATCTTGCACATCTCCCTATTCCTCACACCTATTCTATTCAGGATGATTTCCCTGATGAGCATCTCTCTGTCCTTTCTCATCATCCCTTATGGTCTCTGCACTTCGATGGTGCACTCAACTCCCAAGGCCAAGGGATCGGTGCTGTCTTGCTTACTCCAGAGGGAGTAACCATCCCCTTCGCTTATCAACTTCGATTTCCTGTTACCAACAACATCGCTGAGTATGAGGCTCTCCTGGCCGGCTTGAAGCACGCCTATCTCCTAGGCGCGCGCTATTTAAACTTCATAGGAGACTCTCAGCTCGTTCTACGGCAAGTTCTATCCACTTACCGTACTCGTGACCCCAAGCTCAAACCTTATCAAGATTTGGTCACGCTCATTGCTAAGCGATTCCGTAAGCTGATCTATATCCACACTCCCCGTTCTCTGAACATTATAGCTGATGCTTCGGCATCTCTTGCTTCCTCCTTATCTTTCCCTCTCAGTCGTAGTACTGAGACCATCGTCGTCTAGAGATTGGACGCACCTTCTCTTCAAGATCCTTGGTTCATCAACCTCAGGAAATCTGTAGAGGCAAGAGCTGAGAAGGAAGATCTCAAGGAAGCCTCATTAACAGAGCTAGAGGAGATTCTGGACGAAAAAGAATTGCCTTGGTATCATGAAATCGAATTGTTTTGCAAAGAAGGGTCATTCCCAGAAGGGGCAAAGGCCGAGCAGCGTAAAGCAATAAGAAGAGCCGCCGCAAGGTACACTATCATTGCAGGAGAACTGTATAGGCACGCTACTAATGGAATGCTCATGAGATGCTTGGATGATGTAGAAGCTTGGAAAGTGGCTGAAGCGGCCCATTCTAGTGAGTGTGGAGGTCATGTCAATGGCCAGGCTCTAGCGAAGAAGATCCTTAGGCAGGGCTACTATTGGCCCACTCTAGAGGAAGATTGCTCCCTCTATGTCCGGAGGTGTCTTAAATGCCAACTCCATGCTGATAAAATTCACTCTCCAGCTTCGTCTCTTCATCCTATGACTGCTCCCTGGCCTTTCTCTATGTGGGCTTTTGACGTCGTCGGCCCGCTCGGTGATCCTAATTCTCAGAACAAGCAAAAATCCTTCATCCTCACCGCTACTGAGTACTTCACCAAATGGGCCGAAGCCGAGGCGTACGTAGAAATCAAAGCTACAACGGTGTGCCGCTTTATCATGAAGAATATCATCTCGCAGTTCGGAGTGCCAAGCAGCATCATTACCGACAACGGACCCCAGTTCGTCTCCCAAGAGCTTAAGGACCTATGTAAGAAGTTCAATATTGCACTACATCATTCATCTCCATATTACCCTCAAGGCAACGGTCAAGCCGAGGCCACTAATAAAACCCTTCTTAAAATCATCAAGAAAACATGTGAAGCACATAAATTTTCTGATTGGCCTGAAAGATTGGTGGAAGCTCTGTGGGCTTACCGCACCTCCGTCCGTACCCCTACGGGGCAAACTCCCTATTCCCTGACCTATGGGATGGAGGCGGTGCTCCCATATGAGATGTTGATCCCTTCCCTTAGAGTGCAGCTCAATAAGGAACTTAATCTCGATGAACGTCGGGAGGCGTTGCTGGTCCAGTTGGAACTCTTGGATGAGAAGAGGATGAATGCGGCTGATCACGTTTCTGTTTATCAAAAGAGGGTTTCGCGTTATTTTCAAAAGAAGGTGATTGAACGTAAGTTTATGACGGGTGATATTGTTTTGAAACGCAAATTCATTCGGTCTGTAGGTTCTAGGTCTAAATTACAACCTAACTGGGAAGGGCCGTTTGTAATAAAAGAAGCTTATCCAAGGAATGCTTATCGTTTAATAAATGCGGAAGGTGAGGAGCTCCCTCACCCGTGGAATGGGTTGTATCTTAAGCATTTCTTTCCTTAGAGTCTAAACCACGTGCTTTCCCGGCAGCAAGATCTTCCTTCCTATCTTCAAAAGAAGAGGTCCCGAGCAAGGCAATCACACACCACACGACATCCCTGGTCGGGCTCCTTGTTTAAAAGACACCGTTTCTCCTTGGCCATGCTTTAGGGGAAAGTCGAAGTCCCTGTCCGCTTCATTCTTCGGCTGAATCCAGGGGCAAGGAGTGCATAAGGAGGCGACGACCAATCCAAACACCCTAACGAGAGGAGGTCTCAAACAGGGGCAAGTCCGTTATGACCTGACGCCACAAGCAAGAATGGAAAAGAAAAGAAAAGGAGTGCTCTTTACGACAAAGTCAGAAGCGTTATCTCAAAGGTCTACAGATTCTGAATTTCTGAAAAACTCCAAGGAGAAAAGAAAGCTAGGCATGACAAGAGTGGCAGTACAGTTCCCAGCGGGACGTTATGAGCCCGGTCGCATGCATGCCTAGAGTGGACAAAGGTTCGATGACGGACGCAAAAGCCCCGGCGCAACAGACCAGATCTCTAATGGGGTTGTGCGGTGAGAAAACCAAGTCCTAAAAACTCTCATATCTGGCCTAAGCTTCCCCCATGATCTTTTTTTCTTTTAGGACTAAGATTAGTACCCTGAGTATGGCATTGGTAGAAACACCGTCATGATGATTAGGTCTTTGCCAGGGGTTGTCACACTATTACACGCCAATCTCGGGACTCAATCTAAAACAAGGAAGGGTTCACGTTGCTGGAGAGGCACTGGTTTTTCAAAATCCAAAAAACATCAAATATTTTCAAAATCCAAAACAACAACAACAAATATGCTCAAAATCCAAAAAAAAAACAACAAATATTCTCAAAATCTAAAAAAAAATAAATATTCTCAAAATCCAAAAAAACATCAAATATTTTTAAAATCCAAAAACAACAAATATTCTCAAAATCCAAAAAAAATAAATATTTCAAAATCCAAAAAAAATCAAATATTTTCAAAATCCAAAAACATCAAATATTTTCAAAATCCAAAAACATCAAATATTCTCAACATCCAAAAAACATCAAATATTTTCAAAAAAATCCAAAACAAAACAAATATATTTTTTTAAAAATCCAAGAACATTAAATATTTTCCAAAACTCCCAAAAATACCATCATGTGCATAGCATGCATTTGCATTTTCATTATGTTTCCGCCTATTTAATAAAGGCTCCACCCCTTGACCGAATATCAAGAAACGGTCATTATCTAACTTGCTTCAAGGCAAGGGGTTGAGTCCAAGAACAGATCTAACTTGATTCATGTTTAAAGTGTGTGCAGAATGCAGGGGCAAGATTCAAAGCAAAAAGGTTCACGACTATGCAGGTTCAAGGTATGTAACGCGCCAACATCAGACCGTTACAGTCGCATAACAGCCCCCTCTTCGACCGTTATTTTCCTTCAGGCATGGGCCTTCTTTCTTTCACTAGCCATCACTATAACGGTCTGGAGAATACCGTTACTTGCTTATAACGGCCCAACGCCTATCCGTCATATCCTTCAGAGACAGGGTTCTATTGTTACTCTCATTCTGACGGCCTGTCTTAAGACCGTTATTTCCTTGTGGCGGCCCATTGCATATCCGTTGCTATCTCCAGAGGCTCTGCCTGTCAACATCATTCCAGTCATTTAAACAACGAAACTCAAGCCCATTCAACTGTGGCAATTTCATCTCATTCAAGCAAGCTTAATGAAAGATAATTCTTGATAAAACAAGCTCTGATGATCAAATACACATAAACATCTCTCATGAACAAAAAGAAAATCAAGATACATTCAATTTCTTATCCACAAGAGGGCGGATTCCTCTCAACTCTTTCACATAATCTCGGCGTGCTTCGTCGTTCTCTTCAACTTCTGCTTGCCACGGGCGCACCTTGCTGATCTCCCACATGATCAGCGCATTCCAGACTGCTTGTTCATCTTCCTCGGTCCCCATCTTCCTAGGTAGAAGGGGAGGGTAGTGTGATAGTGCAGAAACGCCAGTTTGAGGTAGTCTGATCTGAAGATGGCATCGGTGCGGGTTGTAGATCGCCATGGTAGTATTCCCCACTAGCTGGAGGTCCAGGCCTTGACGCCGCGGTATTTTGAGAAGAGTGCTTCGAAGGATTCTTGGTCGCATGATGAACTTATCCATTGGCAAAGTGTTGAAAAAGAGGCGCCATTCATCCCGAGTTTTCTTATCCGCCGTCCTGCACTCCACCTGAGAAGAATATCCAAATGCCCCTCCAATGAAGAAGAGAGGGTGGCTCCCGAAGATCCGGCTTGCAGAAGTTATGTCTTCCTTGGGAAGGAATTTGACTCTCACTCCTGTCCAGCACTCACGGAGTATCATGGAACCAAACAAAGGACCTCCTATGCAAGCCGAGCTTAGTCCTTCATAGAGGTATGAGAGGACCGCTTGAGAAATAGACATTCCCCGCCACAGCCCGCTAATAATACCAAGATTTTGGATGTCTAAGAGGTGGTCGGTCGTGGTAAAAAGGAAGACCCCGCGCAAGCAAACCGCCACCGCCTTAGCTATTGCTTCATGTCTCTCCCACTTGTTTTTACAATGAGACACTATCCATTGTGCCAAGGGTATCAAGTGAATGTGGTGTGGGCTGATCATGGTTCTCACGTCCTTTGGATTATGAATGAAGTCACTCAAGATCAAGGACGGGTCAATGGGCTCTATTGTATAGCAAACCCGGTCTTCATCCCCCACCTTAGTCTTAGGAAGGGTTAGGTAGGCTTCTACCTCCTCTAATAGGACGGTTGCTTCAAAGGAAGGGAAGATGAAAGTATGAGTTTGTGGATGCCATAGTTCCACAAGTGCTGAAAGGCTTGGCCAATCTAAGGACAATTTCTGGAAATTTTTGCCTAAAACCAAGAGTGGTTGAAGGTGCCATGCTTTAAGGATTGATGTGACCTCTATGGGGAGTGCCTTTACCATGGGAGCCACCCACTTCAGGTTGGAATAGCACCTTGGGCCAGGAAGGGGCTTGAGAAAGGGAGAAGAAAGAAGTCATGAAAAGGATTGAAGTGCAGCGAAATTCTGAACTTTGGATGAGTCATGGGAACTTACCACCCTTTGAACATTGAAGCTTAGGTGCTTGGGAATTGATGTCAGCCGCTAGAGCTCTCCATGCTCTTTCCTTACAGCTTTGGGGCCGGTATAGACCTTCCCTTCCATGATCATCGCCTCAAAGCTCCTCTTCATCATAGTTACTGCCCTTTGGGAGAGTTCTTCAGCCCTAGAACAGAGGTTTTCAGCAAAGCTACGATTTTGATTGAGTTTTCGAGTCTTAAAAGCTTGATTTTGGCTTTTGGAAGGATAGGATTCGGACTAGAAAGCTTTATCTTCAATCAGGATAAGTTCCAGTAAGGGATTAGAAGGCTAAACCTCGGGTTTAAGTTCTCACGGCTCAATCCGTCTCGGAATACAACCCATAATCTAACGGTCTATCGTACGGCCGTTATTTCACTCCAACGCGCCAACCTTAGGCCGTCGCATTTTCCTGTGGGTTTAATTCCCCGATCATGTTCTGTGAAGATTAACGGTCTAAGGGTTGACCGTCGTTTCTTGTAACGCGCGAATCCTAAGCCGTTATACTCTCATCCACTCAGTCCTTTTCTCTTCTAGGCTAAGCACTTCCTGACGGCCCTGGTTATGGCCGTTGCTTCACTCTGACGCGTCTCCCTCAGGCCGTCGCATTTTCTGCTAGTTGTCCTGCGAACCATCGTTCTGCCATGATCAACGGTCTAGTCTTTGGCCGTTATTTGTCTTTGACGCACCTGCCGTTGGCCGTCGTTTCTCCTGAAGTCCTACTACCAGGATGGGCCCCTGTTATGATTAACGGCCTTTCACCGGCGCGTCATTTGATTAAGACGGTCTGAGCCTAGACCGTTACTTTCTCTGCTGCTGATTTCAGGCTATTCCTTCTGCCCTGGCCTAGACCTGGCGGTCTTTCACATTATACACCTCATTCCCTCCACAGTTTTTCCCCACACACATGTGTTCCTGCATATGTCTCATACACACATTCATTCACATCTCATCCACATTCCTGCACACGTCCCTTCATTTCACACTTGCACAAAATAAAAAAGATCTCATTCCATCTACCATAAGTTATATACAAAGAAAAAGACAAAAAAACATAAAAAAAATATATCATTCGGTCGGCTTATCCACCGGACCACCCTCATCCTCTCCATCCTCGGGTCTCCTCGCAGGTGGCGGCGCGATGGAAGCACTCTCCTCCTGTTGTCCCTGCTCCGCCCTCTCATTCCTCCGTTGGCCGGAGGAGCTGACAAGAAAATCCCCTACCGAGCCGCTCGGAGCAGCACTCCTCCGTGCCCCACTCTGGGAGGCACTCCGCTCTGGTCCCCGGCCCATCATCCGGACCGTCAGCTCCAGCGTCGCAGCTCGATCTTCAGTGTGAAGATCTGACGCCGCGTCTCCCGTGCCTCGGTCCGGTAGCGATCTAGGTCCGCCGTCCCGATACGGAGCTGCTCTACCTCAGCCTGTGCTCGCGCTAACTCTGTCCGTAGTTGCTCCATCTCTGCATCACCTGAGCGTCGCGGGGTCTCCGCTCTCAGCCGAGCCAGCTCTGCCCGTACAAGCTCTGTCTCCGCTCGGGCTCGATCGGTCTCAGCCCGGCTTCTCTCTGCCTCTGCCCTCGCCTGACTGGCCTCGACCACTGCTGCTGCTAGCTCCCTCACCTGTAGATTGCATCATATCATTAATCATAAGGCATTTTTTTGGCATAATCATAATCATGAGCTTTTTTCTTAGCATCTTACCCGCTCCGCGAGGGTGGCCTCCGCCTCCTCGGCCCGGGCAACTGCTCGAGCAAAATCGGCCTCCTGCTCAGCCCTGCCTCCCGCAGGCTGTGAGGAAGACGATGGGGCATCCGGACCAGCTCGTTGGGCTCCCTCGGCCCGCTGCATTTAGAAATCATGGTTAAAAGTCATGGTTAATCAGCATGTGCATCATAAACATCAAGTGTCATAATCATAAAGCATTTTAGGTCTCACCAGAAGCTCTAGAGCGGTCCGGTACCCGTCCCGCTGCTGGATGGTGGAATGGAGTAATCCCTCCAGCTCAGCGATCCATCCCTCAGGGTCTAGCTGCATGTCGAAAGCATGAGTCAATACATCCATCACATGGCATTTTTGCATATAGAAAGAGCTTTGGGTTTAGAATTGCATACCGGTCGTCGGGTACCTCGGTACACCCGGTCGCCGTAGAGTCGAGCAAAGGCCTTCAGATATGCCTCGTCGCTCTCGTCTCGTTCCTTCTCCGCTCGGCCCCGCCTATTCCAGTCGTGGACGTACTTCACCTTCCGGGCACACCAATCCATGTTGTCGCTGATGCCCCTTGCTAACTTGCCGGGGTGGTCATCGCTGTGGCGTGGAAAGGTCACCTCGGGCTGGTGAAGTCCCCGGGTCCGAAGGATCAGCCTGTAGTGCAGAGGCTCGATGATATGGATGCAATGCAACCATATGTCTCGCCCCCGGTACGATAAAGCCGCCTCCACCCATGGCTGTCCCGTATAACCCTCGTCGCTGTATGGGGTCCATCTCACCTGAAAGCATTTTTAGTCCATTCATCAGCATTAGCATATAAAAGCATTAAAGGCAAAAGCATTTAGAAAGCATCTAGAAGCATATAGAAGCATATAGAAATCATTTTGAGTTCTGGACTCACCGACGTATGTGGGAAGAAGTCTAAGTCATCCTGGATCGTCCGGGTCAGTCTAATGATCGACCCTGTGTCCCTCACCACCGACCATCGCCTCGCGATCGGTATGTGGCCGGGATGGAGTAATGCGCCTCTCCCGATGCCCGAGAGGTACATATAGCTCCAGATCTGCATTTAGAAATCAAGTCAGTCGCATGGCATTACATAAATCATGCCATAAATATTCATGGCATAATAGAAAGCATACCTCTGCACTACAGGCTGATCCTTCGGACCCGGGGACTTCACCAGCCTGTAATGCAACCATATGTCTCGCCCCAGGTACGATAAAGCCGCCTCCACCCATGGCTGTCCCGTATAACCCTCGTCGCTGTATGGGGTCCATCTCACCTGAAAGCATTTTTAGTCCATTCATCAGCATTAGCATATAAAAGCATTAAAGGCAAAAGCATTTAGAAAGCATCTAGAAGCATATAGAAGCATATAGAAATCATTTTGAGTTCTGGACTCACCGACGTATGTGGGAAGAAGTCTAAGTCATCCTGGATCGTCCGGGTCAGTCTAATGATCGACCCTGTGTCCCTCACCACCGACCATCGCCTCGCGATCGGTATGTGGCCGGGATGGAGTAATGCGCCTCTCCCGATGCCCGAGAGGTACATATAGCTCCAGATCTGCATTTAGAAATCAAGTCAGTCGCATGGCATTACATAAATCATGCCATAAATATTCATGGCATAATAGAAAGCATATGAAGTGCATTTACCTGTAGGAAAGGCGAGAAGCCGCCCAGCATTGTCTGCCTGTCCGTGGTGCTGAGGGACTCGAACAAGAATGCGAGCAATGCCGCTCCCCAGGCGTATCTCCTGACTCTGCCCAAATCCTCTATCATCGGTAGCAGTCTGCAGCTGATGACATCTGCCCGAGTCGCGAAGAGTAGCTTCTCGAATAGCAGCATCAGGAATCGTCTGAGCACTCTATCTCCCTCTGGTCCAGCCTCTGCCGCCACGCGAGGGCGCACCTGGTCTATCACTCTGCCCAGATGCTCCTCAGGTAGCTCTCCCACGGCGATCGCCGCTCCTCTCAGTCCCAAGCTCTCCTACAGCACTGATCTCGAAAGCTGAGAGGAGGACTATCCCGGTCTGATCAAATCTTGCCCGAGCAGCTGCTGCGCCATCTCTCGGTAGTCGCCGTATGTCCACCCTGTCACCGCGGCTCCGTGGACTCTCAATCCGGTAATCCTCGCTATGTCTTCTAGCGTGGGGATCATGTGGCCCCACGGGAAGATGAAAGCTCTGCTGATCGGGTCCCATCTCTCGTGCAAGGCGTACAGTAGCGGCGTGTCCATCCGGATCACCTCAATGCTGAGCACCTCGGCGAATCCCATGCCGGCTAATCTCTCTCTCTGGTAGTCGGGCAATGCCTGGTACACTGCCCGGATCTGTAGCCAGGAGATCCGCGATCGTCTCTTCCCCTGGATTGCATGTTAGATCATTAATTAGTCCAACTTGCATCATATAATCATTGTATAAACATTCATACTTGAAAACAAAACAAAAATTTGAAAATTGAAAACCCTAAAAAATAGCTTAAGTCCCTGGCAAGAGTGACGGCCCTGGGGTAGGGCGTCGTTTGACTCTGACGGACTCGGCATGGTGCGTCAGATGAGTGACGGTCGCTGGCAGGACCGTCACATTGTTTGCATTTGGGAATTTTTTCCCTTGCATCCCCGTGGTCTCCCACTATGGCCAAATGGCCTACAATTGTTCCTAGTGGGTTCGTAGACCCATTTTTACCCCTATTCCCCACATGCATTCATAAATAAAAACACAAAAAAATCAAAATTTGGAATTAAGGCAAGGGGGCCTACCTCACGGTCCATGCCTCTCTTCTTCTTCTTCTCTGGTTCCTTGGGCTTCTCTGCGCCCAATGAGGCTTCTCCTTGGTCCTCCTCGGTCGTGGGGACTTCTTCTTCTTCTATTTGGCTTCTCCTCACCGGTTCTTCTTCCATGGCCGGCGAGATCACTTCCCGTTTGAGCCGGCGGTGGAACCGCCGTATGGCCATCTTCTTCCCTCTCCCCCTCTTCTGTGGTGGCGGCTGGGGTGCCTCGTCGCCGGCCATTGCGGTGGTGGGGGTTGGAGTCGCCGGATCTCTCTCGGTGTTGGTTTTTTTTGGGGGCGTTGGGTTTGGAGTGAATGGGCAGTGACCGTTCGGTTGTTTTTTTTGAAAACTCAGGAAATGTGACGGTCTATCGACGGACCGTTACATCCTTCTGACGCGCCTTGAGGTGACCGTTACATGTGTTGGATTGTTTTATTAAAGAATGTGAACCGCCTAACTTATGACGGACCAGGGGTCATCCGTTGCTTGGTATGACGCCCTTTCATTAGACCGTTATATGCTTGCAAGTTCCTTGATGAACTAAAAAGTCTAATTGATGTCAAAATGATCCCATGTTATGTATTAATGTTCCTTATTGATGTTCCTTGCACGTACAATGGTTATGCCTTGATTCATGATCATATTTATTGTTGGCTAACCTATCTTTCATGAAGGAATTATGAGTGAAGTCATGCTTTATCGTCCGTCAGGCAGGTAAGTCAGGTATTGTATCTCGTTCCCTCACTCCCTTAATGCATTACTATATGTTACTTATGATATATTACCTCGAGAACCGGCTGGTCATTCATGTGTCCTGGGATTTGATGTTCCCCTTAAACAAAAATGATGATGATCTAAGTTCACATGTTTAATCGTTGGATAGGCCGTTAGATTGGAAAATTTGGGGATGACGGTTCTATGTTGCACGCCGTGGTTGCAGATGGTGTCCTGACTCTGATTTTCTCCGATCTAGCAATATTATTCTCGAGTATTTTAGTATTTTATCTTTATTCGCATTTGGTTTGAAGATTTTGTTTTC
Source organism: Amorphophallus konjac (assembly GCA_022559845.1). NCBI lineage: Eukaryota > Viridiplantae > Streptophyta > Magnoliopsida > Alismatales > Araceae > Amorphophallus > Amorphophallus konjac. The sequence continues at coordinate 356,501,894 of CM040122.1, read as the reverse complement.
CTTTAGCCCAGCATGCATCATACGCATTCTTTGAGCATTCGTGAAGCTTCATTTGTTCAAGGTCTCGGTGATGGTCAATAGCTGTGTTCTTGATTCTGGATGAGGAGAATCATTCCACTTTGAATTAGAAGGTTTCCTTCGATCTGCTCGCTTGATCTGGTTTGCTGAAGATTCCTGTCTGGCAACATCTTAGCAACCCTTTATTGCTATTCTTGAAACTTAATGGTAATAATGGTCCGAACCAGGCGCGTTGTTTCATTATAACGCATGGGGCCTGGACCGTTACTCTTTGAAGAGTCCTAACGCTTAAGGCCTCGTTTTCAGTGCTTATCCTTTGGTTTACACATTGGTAATAACGGTCTGTCGAGCAGCCGTTGTTTCATTCTGACGCCCTATGTCTTGGCCGTCGCTTCTTTGCAGAGTCCAATTGATTAAGTCTTCTTCCCGTCAATCTTATCCTTTGGGATAGGGTTGAGAGTAACGGATGGTTCTTGATGCGTTACTTCCAAGTGGCGGTCTGTCGTGCAGCCGTTACTTCTTTCAGAGAGTCCTGACAGTTCAGGCCTTTTCTCTACTACTCCGTGGTCGAGATAAGGGTTTGGATTGACGATATCTCTTTCAAATCTGATCCTTAGGACCTTCCGTTCGATTCTATGGACTCTTGGTAATATTATCTTCGAGGATTTACTAAAGAGTTATCCCTTTATCTTGTTTAATTATCCTCTGCTCGACCTGAGAGTTTGAGGGTCTATAAATAGAGCCCTTGACTTCATGGCCCGGGGGAGAAAGATTTGGAATTTACGACGAAGTGCTGCCGAACTCAGGAGCCATCTTCATCCAAGAGGAACTGCTTCCCACGTCCATCCATCTCATAATCAAGGGAGTACTTTGGTTTTGATCTTTCAAGTTCATCATTGCATGCTTGAGTTCTTCCCTAGTTTTTCCTCAATCAAAGCATTATCCCTCCTCTTTCTCCATGTTTTTCACTGTCCTCTAAGCATATAAACATCTTCCCAAACTTTTAAAGCACCCAGAGGGGTTAAAAAACCAAAAACTCCACGGTAATCTACTCTCCTTTTGATGATGTTAGGTCCTTTGAGAATTGATGCTATGCTTGTGAAAAGGACTAACTGAGGTTATTGTGTTTGGTCTTTCTACATCTTTGGCAGGTTTACAGGTTCATTGACACGAGGCCCAGGTCTTCTAGCCAGCTGGAAGAGTTGGAGTTAAAAGAATTCAAGCTTTGTTACTGCAGGTTATCTGACGGCCTTGTGCAGGCGCGTCACTCTCTTCCGGCGGTCTATCGTGTGGCCGTCACTTCCAAGCGACGCACGGGGTTCTGGCCGTTACTTCTAAGTTGATCTGCAGGCTTTCTCTGGTTTTCTCTCCCGTGGGCGGGTGTTTCATCCACCTATTTTCAAGGTATATTCAGGTTTTTTGACTTGTTTTTACTTTGGCGACGATCACATCTTTCCTTGGTATTGGGCATTAGCTGTCTTCTTCATCATATCTTTCTATTTTCCTTGCTTGTTCCACCTTCACGGTGTGTTTTTATTTATTCCTTGCTCCACGTCCCGACGTGTGTTTTCCTTTTCCTTAGCGTAGTTTGATTGAGATAGCATGCCCATGCTAGAGCTAGCTATGATTGCCTAGGTTCATGATCACATGTTCATAGGTTTGAGTAGATCTTTGATTGTTTGTTTGTTATCTTACCATATCACTCTTCAAACCTCAAAAGAAAGATAGAAGATAGACAAATAAATATCAACAGTGACGTGCGGCCACACGTGGACCATCCTGTTGACACCCGTTTTATACCCAATAAGTCGGGTCATCTCCTTATTTCATTCTATATGATGCTCCGAGTTGTTCACTCTTCATTGAGTCTCTTGATCAGTTGAGGCTTGTTTCTTGGGTCTTAATTCCTGGGTTAAGAATTGGCTTCTGGTGGCGTTTCGTTGGCAACAGCTTAGCAACCCTTTATTGCTATTTTTGAAACTCAATGGTAATAACGGTCCGAACCAGGCGCGTTGTTTCATTATAACGCATGGGACCTGGACCGTTACTCTTTGAAGAGACCTAAGGCTTAAGGCCTCGTTGAAAAGCTTATCCTTTTGGCTTACACGTTGATAATAACGGTCTGTCGGGCAGCCGTTGTTTCATTCTGACGCCCTATGCCTTGGCCGTTGCTTCCTTGAAGAGTCCAACTTGTTGGGTCTTCTTCCCGTTGATCTTATCTTTTAGGGATAAGGTTGATAGTAACGGACGATCCTTGATGCGTTACTTCCAAGTGGCGGTCTGTCGTGCAGCCGTTACGTCCTTCAGAGAGTCCTGGCAGTTCAGGCCTTTTCTCTGCTACTCCGTGGTTGAGATAAGGGTTTTGGATTGGCGATATCTCTTTCAAATCTGATCCTCAGGACCTCCCGTTCGATTCTATGGACTCTTGGTGATATTATCTTCGAGGATTTGCTAAGAGTTATCCCTTTATCTTGCTGAATTATCCTCTGCTCGACCTGAGAGTTTGAGGGTCTATAAATAGAGCCCTTGACTTCATGGCCCGGGAGAGGAAGATTTGGAATTCACGACAAAGTGCTGCCAAACTCAGGAGCCATCTTCATCCAAGAGGAATTGCTTCCCACGTCCATCCATCTCATAATCAAGGGAGTACTTTGGTTTTGGTCTTTCAAGTTCATCATTGCATGCTTGAGTTCTTCCCTGGTTTTTCCTCAATCAAAGCATTATCCCTCCTCTTTCTCCACGTTTTTCACTGTCCTCTAAGCATATAAACATCTTCCCAAACATTTAAAACGCCCAGAGGGGTTAAAAAACCAAAAACTCCCCGGTAATCCCCTCTCCTTTTGATGATGTTAAGTCCTTTGAGAATTGATGCTATGCTTGTGAAAAGGACTAATTGAGGTTGTTGTGTTTGGTCTTTTTACATCTTTGGCAGGTTTACAGGTTCATTGACACGAGGCCCAGGTCTTCTAGCCGGCTGGAAGAGTTGGAGTTAAAAGAATTCAAGCTTTGCTACTGCAGGTTATCTGACGGCCTTGTGCAGGCGCGTCACTCTCCTCCGGCAGTCTATGGTGTGGCTGTCATTTCCAAGCCACGCACGGGGTTCTGGCCATTACTTCTAAGTTAATATGCAGGCTTTCTCTGGTTTTCTCTCCCGTGGGTGGGTGTTTCATCCACCTATTTCCAAGGTATATTCAGGTTTTTTTTGACTTATTTTTACTTTGGTGGAGATCACATCTTTCTTTGGTATTGGGCATTAGTTGTCTTCTTCATCATATCTTTCTATTTTCCTTACTTGTTCCACCTTCACGGTGTGTTTCTATTTATTCCTTGCTCCACGCTCCGGCGTGTGTTTTCCTTTTCCTTAGCGTAGTTGATTGAGATAGCATGCCCATGCTAGAACTAGCTATGATTGCCTAGGTTCATGATCACATGTTCATAGGTTTGAGTAGATCTTTGATTGTTTGTTTGTTATCTTACCATACCACTCCCCAAACCTCAAAAGAAAGATAGAAGATAGACAAATAAATATCAACAAATAATTTTTTGGCGATCACGGTGGGACAACTTGTGCCAATCGTGCTTTTGATTCTTGTTTAAACCTGCCATCATCTGCTTGTTGAGTTGCCTTCGGTTTCCCCTTTGATTACTGCCCATTCTGGTTTTCTGAGTTCTCTGACGGCCAGGTGTCCCCGCGTCATAGTCCTCTGACGCAGGGGCATTAGACCGCCGCTTTGGGTTCTGCTGTGTGAACTTCCACGGGCTTTCCGGTTACTTCTGTCTGGTTTTGGTTCCCTGGCTCATTCGACGGTCTCATCCCCCTGCGTTACATATTATCTGGCGGTCTGGCCTTTGACCGTTATTGTGCTCTGACGTAAAGTCCTTCGACCGTTATTCTCCTGGCGAGTTGTCCATTGCATGTGGAGTTGTTTTCGTCCGTCTGAATCATCTTCTCGAGTCAGTTCCTTCTTCACGTTCTATTCTAATCCCCTCTTCGAGTCCACCATGGCATCCTTCAATCCTCCTCGCTCCCAAGAGGACTCTCTTCCTCAATGGCTCCTTGAAAACCCCCCTAGGGTTATTACATTTTCCTCTGGAGAGGGGACTGCCCCTCTCCCATCCTCCACCTCTATGGAAGGTAGTCAAGTTACCCCTTCTCTCTCTACTCCTTCCGCGGGCTCCGTCCTCCATATGATGGCCCAATTGGATCCGAGCCAACTCCAAGTTTTATATCATATTATGCAAGGGTCCAATACTTCTCCCTCGGCCACTATCCAAGGTCAATCTAATCCTTCCATTATTGGGCCGTCCGTTCAGCCCACTCCGATTGATCTCACTCCGGTCCAACCCCGGACCATCACTTTCGTTGGCATGGAGATGGGCTAGTCTTCTAATTCAGCCCATCAATCTTTCGATAAAGGGAAGTCACCCATCCCTTCCTTTGTCCAGGTGGATCATCACAACTCTGGTTCGATAGCTTCACAGCTCCTTATGAACCCTTCCGATTTCTTACGCCCTCAGCAAGGAGTGGCCCAAAATCATTCTAATCCGGGTCTATCTCAGGCCCAATATCCTTCTTACGGGCCGCCTATTTCCACTATCTATCCTTCCACTCCTTCTTACGGGCTCCCGCCTGTTGCTACAGCTATTCCATCTGCCCCTCAAATACAATCAGCATCCTTCACTACCCCTGCTCCCTCCCGAGAGCAGGACTTGCTTGACAAGTGGGCCGCCATGCAGCAACAACTCGACTTTCTCCAGAAAAGGGTTAGCCCACAATCCTTGGCCGATATTCCCATTCCGAGCTTCCAGAACATCCTGTTCCCTCCTCAATCAGAGCTCCCCAACTATCGCAAGTACGATGGGAACATCAATCCCTTCATCCATGTGAGGGATTTTCTTTATGAATCGGCGCAGTTCCAATATGATGATCGCCTCATGGCGTACTTATTCCGCCGATCTTTGGACAGTGTTGCTCTAGAATGGTTCTATTCTCTACCACTGGAAGAGGCCGAGAGTTTCAAGGTAGTAAAAGATAAATTCATCCAGCGGTTCCAAGACAGGGTCGGCCCTGAATATTCATTTACAGATCTAGTGGCCGAGAAGATGAAGTCGGATGAAGAGTTCGCCACCTATGCAGACAGGTGGAGACAAATGGCCGCTAGAGTACCGGGCCACATTCCGAAGGAAGAGAAGGTCAAACTGCTGATTTCCAATGCCACCCTGACCTTCCGCAACATCCTGGCAATGAATGACATAGCCAACATGCATCAACTCTATAGCCGGGCGCGCTTCATCCAGACTCAATTCAAGGACTCCCCTATCCATTCCCTCTTCGAAAACCAAAAGCCCAAGTACCACAAGAAACCACAAGGTCCAGTAACTGAGGGAGTCCAAACAAACGAGCAGGTACAAGCCATTGCTTTTCCATATCAGGCCGCACCTTTCCGCTACAACCAAAACCCCCGCAATTCACAAAACGCCGCTCCGCAAAACTTCCAAGCCACTCCATGAAACCCTCCCCCCGCCTTCACCATTCCATAAAACACCTTCGCCACACCACAACAACCATCACCACCATAACGTCTCTCCACCCAACGGCTACAACAACAACAATCCAAATAGCAAGCGCCCGGCTCCCAGGAGAGCCCAGTATCCTCCACTGCCAGAGACGCTTACAGATATCTTCTCGGCTCTCATGTCAGTAAATGCAATCCAACTTCCTCCGGAACGGCTTGTTTGGAACCCGGCAGTCGATCAGACTAAGTATTGTATGTTCCACCGGCAGCCGGGCCATACCATAGAAGGATGTTTTCAGTTCCGAGATCTGGTATATGACCTTCATGAAGGGCTGAGAATCGACTGGGCCGAAATGCATAGGGCCATTGTTGAGATTAAAGAAAAGAGAAGGCAGCCGCAGGGGCAGCAAGTGCAGCAGCATCAAGCACCGCAGCCGCAGCAGCCACCACAACAGCAGCAACCACAGCAAGTACAATACCTGGGCATCCATCAGAACTTGATGCCGAATCATCCACCAGCTCCTCAGCAGTAGCCGCCAGCACCAGCGCAAGTAAACATGGTCCAGCCACCGGCCCCCAATGCCGGATGGTCTTTCGATGATGATGGCGCCACACCGCAGGTCATGGCCCTCCCCCATAACCACTGCAATCCTCCCTTCATCATCCCTGCACAGCCGATGCCCTCTCAACTCGTCCTCCCATTCACACCCGCTCCAGCGAATCCTCTACCACTCTCCATTCCATCGTACCCTCTATCACCCACTCCCATCACCGTCATCACACCACCATCCAATCCCTCACCCATTCTTACCCATCCGCTAGCCTTCCCTCCACCCGCATCAACATTCATCACCACCCTGCCTTCCACCCATCCTTCACCCACCATCCGCGCACCGCCCATTAACCTCACCAACCCTACGCTCCACCAAACCGCCTCCCCCGCACCACCTGTTCCATTCATCCATCCCGCAGGGCCCATCATACTATCTTCAGATGCCGCGGCAAACTGTGCTTTGAGGAGCGGGAAGATGTTCCATCGGAATTACGTTACTACTTCTAATCCCCAGTCCTCTCAGCCGGTGGCCGAGCAAGAAGAAACTGGACCTTTGCCGGGTACTCAATATGACTTGCTGCATAATCTGGATCGAGTGCCCGCCAAAATATCTGTGCTGGAGCTGATCAAAAGGTCTACCCTTCATCAGGATGCACTGAGGGATTTCCTACAGAAGGTAATGGTCAGCGAAGACATGGCAGTTGATAGCCTACCAACGGCACTGGCAACTATCTCCAAAGGGCCGGCAATCACGTTCTCTGAGACCGAGCTTGCACCTCCGGGGGCTCGGTAAATGCCGCTCTGCATAACAATTACCCTGAACAAAGTCGACATTGAAGCAGCGCTGGTTGACACAGGGGCCTCAATTAATGTTTGCCCACTCAGCACCCTCCGAGCGTGCAACATATCTGAAGAGTTACTACGGCCTACCCCCACCACTATAGCGGCATATGACAACTCAAGGCGAGCATGTCACGGGGTAGTCACCATTCAGGCAGAGCTCGGGCCCCTTACTATGGCCGTGGAATTCTATGTTCTTGATATCGACCCTATGTTCAAGGCTATCTTGGGTCGTCCCTGGATTAACACACTCGGCGCCGTGCCCTCCACCGCACATCAGTGCATTAAATTCCCCTTCTAAGGGAGGGTCGTCAAAGTTAAGAGCTTATCCACAGTACAGTCAGTAAAGGCTATTTCAGAGCAGGTTCTTCCTACACTTTGGCCAAGCAGCCGACCCGTTCTGCCAGTATTGGATTTGAACTTTCCTTGGGCTTACACATCCCCTAAGCCCGTCGCTACTCTAGTTAATGTCAAAGTGAAGTTGTAGATTCGAGATTCAAAGGGGTGGAACATTATATTGAAACTGGACTATCAACCGGGGAGAGGCCTCGGTGCGCAACTGCAAGGGATGACTAAGCCTATACCTAAGGGAAGAAAAATGGGTAGGAGAGGTCTCGGCTACAAGGAGACAGCATTATCTATGATAAGTGATTCTGGGCCGCTCACCTGGGATTATCGTCAGCATTTCTTCAAAGGGCCTCTCCAGCCTGGCACATTAGCTCCAAAGACGGTTCAACAAGAAAGAAATACAGTTTGTCCAATTGCCAGTCCGCCTCCCTTGCCAAGAGGGTCAGATGATGACATGCTCAACTATAGTCAGGCCTTGCAGGGGCTCTTTTATGAGGAAGAATGTCAGAAGAAGCAACAAGAAGTTCGGCTTATGCAGTGGAGGCCGAAGAAGCAGCTTATTGTTGATCTGCAGAAGGAGGAGAGCTCTCCAGTTGTCTGTTCTTGGTCTCTCTCACGCTTCCAATCTATCTTTCAACGAAAGGAGTTCGTACCCCGCCTTCCTCCTGTCATGATAAATTCATCTTTCATTGATCCACCGGAGATTCTATTCATTCCTTGTGCTTGCGGGAAATGTCCACGCATTGATCTATCCACTCTGTTTACTCCTCCTCCTCCCAACGCTCAGCTCCACGAGATGTGGTTCTCTTCTTCTGATCCCTTCTTTGATTGCATCTTCCCCGAGCTGTTCCCTATGCAGCTCCCACCTCCTCCATCTTGTTGTGTAATCTCCGCTGATCTCCAAAAAAAACGTCAAATTTGAAACGGAGATTTCAGTGGAAGATTACGCTATCCTGTCTCCATCCTCCTCCTCCCAAGGGCACGAGTCCCCTACTCCTCCCCTTCCAATAGGTCTTCTGTCCCCTAGGTTAGGATTAGGGTCCGTCGAGTCTAGAGGAGTAGAGTCAGTTAGGTCTAGAGAAGTAGGGTCTTGTTCTGGGTCGTCCAACCCTTCCCATTCTGAACTGCGCTCGCTTGCGCATCCTTCCCGATCTGTTCCTGATAGGTTCTTGCAAGATCTAGCTCAGCGGTGTCATGCTCTTTTGAAGTATCCGGAATTCGTCGCTACAGCAATCGTGATTGAGGATGAAGAGGAAATAGAAGGGGAATGGAGCGACGACGGATTAGGCGTCTATGAGGTCTTGGATGAGAAGGATCCAATAGATGAAGACAGTGATGTAGATAACACTGCCGACTTATATGCACAAGGACTAAAGAGATTCGACCAGCCGTCGACGGCAGTGGATGAACCTACAAAGGAAATCAACTTGGGAACGGAAGAAGACCCAAGGCCCATCATTATTTCTACTGATCTCCCTTCACAGGTAGAAGAAGATCTAATTAAAGTATTAAGGGAGTATAGTGATTCTTTCGCCTGGTCTTATGAGGACATGCCAGGTCTTGACCCCTCCTTAGTGGAACATCGACTCGTGGTTAAACCTGGGGCAACACCTGTGAAACAACGGTCAAGAAGATTTCACCCCCACATGGCCTTAAGGATCAAAGAAGAGGTCGACAAACTATATAAGGCCAGGTTCGTCAGAGTGGTTTTATATCCTCAGTGGGTGGCGAACATAGTCCCTGTTCTCAAAAAGGATGGAAAAGTGCGCATATGCATTGATTTCAGGGATCTAAACAAAGCATGTCCCAAAGATGATTTCCCGCTACCTCAAATAGACGTCCTAGTGGATAACACTGCCGGGTATGAAGCTCTGTCATTTATGGATGAGTACTCGGGCTATAATCAGATCCGTCTCGCTCCGGAAGACCAAGAGAAAACTTCCTTCACCACGCCCTGGGGCACGTATTGTTATGTAGTTATGCCATTTGGTTTGAAAAATGCAGGTGCCACCTATCAAAGGGCGATGATGACCATTTTCCACGACATGATGCACATATACATGGAAGCTTACGTGGATGACATCTTGGTGAAGTCAAGAACAAAAGAAGAACACCCCTCTATCCTGGCTAAGGTGCTGCAGAGAGCCAGGGAGTATAAGCTTAAGATGAATCCAAAGAAGTGTGTATTCGGAGTCTCCTCAGGGAAGTTATTAGGGTTTATAGTGAGCAAACGGGGGATCCAGATTGATCCTAATAAAGCACAGGCCGTCATGGACATGCCTCCGCCAAAGAATATTACCGAACTTCGAGGATTGATTGGTAGACTGCAATTCATTAGAAGATTTATATCTCAGCATTCTCAGAGGTGTCGTCCGTTTTATGAGTTGCTTAAGGCGGGTGTCAAGTTCGAATGGAATCAAGATTGTCAGAAGGCCTATGAGGACCTCAAAGAGTATCTGTCCAATCCCCCGGTTTTGCAACCTCCTGTCCCTGGGAAACCCCTAATCCTATACATCTCGGTTATTGAGGACTCCCTAGGGGCGGTCTTAGCACAAGTGAATGATGAAGGAAAAGAGCGGGCCACGTACTACCTCTCTCGACTGTTTAATCCAACTGAATCCAAGTACACCGATATGGAGAAGACTTGTGCCGCCTTAGTGTGGGTAGCTCAGAAGCTTAAACATTACTTTCTTGCCCACCCAGTTAGGTTGATCTCTAGAATGGACCCGATCCGTTATCTCTTAGAAAAACCCGTCCTTTCTAGTAGGTTAGCACGCTGGCAGAGCTTCCTCTCTCAGTTCGACATCACCTTTGTTGTTCAGAAGGCAGTCAAAGGATATGCCATTGCTGAACATCTTGCACATCTCCCTATTCCTCACACCGATTCTATTCAGGATGATTTCCCTGATGAGCATCTCTCTATCCTTTCTCATCATCCCTTTTGGTCTCTGCACTTCGATGGTGCACTCAACTCCCAAGGCCAAGGGATCGGTGTTGTCTTGCTTACTCCAGAGGGAGTAACCATTCCCTTTGCTTATCAACTTCGATTTCCTGCTACCAACAACATCACTGAGTATGAGGCTCTCCTAGCCGGCTTGAAGCACGCCTATCTCCTAGGCGTGCGCTATTTGAACATTATAGGAGACTCTCAGCTCGTTCTACGGCAAGTTCTGTCCACTTACCGTACTCGTGACCCAAAGCTCAAGCCTTATCAAGATTTGGTCACGCTCATTGCTAAGCGTTTCCGTAAGCTGATCTATATCCATACTCCCCGTTCTCTGAACATTCTAGCTGATGCTTTGGCATCCCTTGCTTCCTCCTTATCTTTCCCTCTCAGTCGTAGTACTGAGACCATCATCGTCCAGAGATTGGACACACCTTCTCTTCAAGATCCTTGGTTCATCAACCTCAGGAAATCTGTAGAGGCAAGAGCTGAGAAGGAAGATCTCAAGGAAGTTTCATTAACAGAGCTAGAGGAGATTCTGGACGAAGAAGAATTGCCTTGGTATCATGACATCGAGTTGTTTTGCAAAGAAGGGTCATTCCCAGAAGGGGCAAAAGTCGAGCAGCGTAAAGTAATAAGAAGAGCCGCCGCAAGGTACACTATCATTGCGGAAGAACTGTATAGGCGCGCTACTAATGGAATGCTCATGAGATGCTTGGATGATGTAGAAGCTTGGAAAGTGGCTGAAGCGGCCCATTCTAGTGAGTGTGGAGGTCATGTCAATGGCCAGGCTCTAGCGAAGAAGATCCTTAGGTAGGGCTACTATTGGCCCACTCTAGAGGAAGATTGCTCCCTCTATGTCCGGAGGTGTCTTAAATGCCAACTCCATGCTGATAAAATTCACTCTCCAGCTTCGTCTCTCCATCCGATGACTGCTACTTGGCCATTCTCTATGTGGGCTTTTGACTTCGTCGGCCCGCTCGGGGATCCGAATTCTCAGATCAAGCAAAAATCCTTCATCCTCACCGCTACTGAGTACTTCACCAAATGGGCCGAAGCCGAGGCGTACGCGGAGATCAAAGCTACAACGGTGTGCCGCTTTATCATGAAGAATAGCGTCTCACGGTTCGGAGTGCCAAGCAGCATCATCACCGACAGCGTACCCTAGTTCGTCTCCCAAGAGCTTAAGGACCTATGTAAGAAGTTCAATATTGCATTGCATCATTCATCTCCATATTATCCTCAAGGCAACGGTCAAGCCGATGCCACTAATAAAACCCTTCTTAAAATCATCAAGAAAACATGCGAAGCACATAAATTTTCTGATTGGCCTCAAAGATTGGTGGAAGCTCTGTGGGCTTACTGCACCTCCGTCCGTACCCCTACGGGGCAAACTCCCTATTCCCTGACCTATGGGATGGAGGCGGTGCTCCCATATGAAATCTTAATCCCTTCCCTTAGAGTGCAGCTCGATAAGGAACTTAATCTCGATGAACGTCGGGAGGCGTTGCTGGTCCAGTTGGAACTCTTGGATGAGAAGAGGATGAATGCGGCCGATCACGTTTCTGTTTATCAAAAGAGGGTGTCGCGTAATTTTCAAAAGAAGGTGATTGAACGTAAGTTTATGACGGGTGATATTATTTTGAAACGTAAATTCATTCGGTCTGCAGGTCCTAGGTCTAAATTACAACCTAACCGGGAAGGGCCGTTTGTAATAAAAGAAGCTTATCCAGGGAATGCTTATCGTTTAATAAATGCGGAAGGTGAGGAGCTCTCTCACCCGTGGAATGGGTTGTATCTTAAGCGTTTCTTTCCCTAGAGTCTAAACCACGTGCTTTCCCGACAGCAAGATCTTCCTTCCTATCTTCAAAAGAAGAGGTCCCGAGCAAGGCAATCACACACCACACGACATCTCTGGTCGGGCTCCTTGTCTAAAAGACACCATTTCTCCTTGGCCATGCTTTAGGGGAAAGTCGAAGTCCCTGTCCGCTTCATTCTTCGGCTGAATCCAGGGGCAAGGAGTGAATAAGGAGGCGACGACTAATCCAAACACCCTAACGAGAGGAGGTCTCAAACAGGGGCAAGTCCGTTATGACCTGACGCCACAAGCAAGAAAGGAAAAGAAAAGAAAAAGGAGTGCTCTTTATGACAAAATCAAAAGCGTTATCTCAAAGGTTTACAGATTCCGAATTTCGAAAAACTCCAAGGAGGAAAGAAAGCTAGGCATGACAAGAGTGGCAGTACAGTTCCCCGCGGGACGTTATGAGCCCGGTCGCATGCATGCCTAGGGTGGACAAAGGTTCGATGACGGACGCAAAAAAGGCCCCGGCGCAACAGACCAAATCTCTGATAGGGTTGTGCGGTGAGAAAATCAAGTCCTAAAAACTCTCATACCTGACCTAAGCTTACCCCCATGATCTTTTTTCCTTTTAGGACTAAGATGAGTACCCTGGGTATGGCATTGGTAGAAACACCATCATGATGATTAGGTCTCGGCCAGAGGTTGTCACACTATTACACGCCAATCTCGGGACTCAATCTAAAACAAGGAAGGGTTCGCGTTGCTAAAGAGGCACTGGTTTTTTAAAATCCAAAAACATCAAATACTTTCAAAATCCAAAAACATCAAATATTTCAAAATCCAAAAACATCAAATATTTCAAAAATCCAAAAACATCAAATATTTCAAAATCCAAAAACATCAAATATTTCAAGATCCAAAAACATCAAATATTTCAAAATCCAAAAACATCAAATATTTCAAAATCCAAAAAAACAACAAATATTTTCAAAAATCCAAAACAAAACAGATATCTCTAAAAAAATCCAAGAACATTAAATATTTCCCAAAACTCCCAAAAATACCATCATGTGCATAGCATGCACTGCATTTTCATTATGCTTTCGCCTATTTAATAAAGGCTCCACCCCTTGACCGAACATCAAGGAACGGTCATTATCTAACTTGCTTCAAAGGCAAGGGGTTGAGTCCAAGAACAGATCTAACTTGATTCATGTTTAAAGTGTGTGTGCAGAATGCAGGGGCAAGATTTAAAGCAAAAAGTTCACAGCTATGCAGGTTCAAGGTATGTAACGCGCCAACATCAGACCGTTACAGTCACATAACGGCCCCCTCTGCGACCGTTATTTTCATGCAGGCATGGGCCTTCTTTCTTTCATTAATCGTCACTATAACGGTCTGGAGAATACCGTTACTTGCTTATAACGGCCCAAGGCCTATCCGTCATATCTTTCAGAGACAGGGTTCTATTGTTACTCTCATTCTGACGGCCTGTCGTAGGACCGTTATTTCCGTGTGGCGGCCCATTGCATATCCGTTGCTATCTCCAGAGGCTCTGCCTGTCGACATCATTCCAGCCATTCAAACCATGAAGCTCAAGCTCATTCAACTAAGACAATTTCATCTCATTCAAGCAAGCTTAATGAAATATAATTCATGACAAACCAAGCTCTGATGATCAAGTACACACAACATCTCTCATGAACAAAAAGAAAATCAAGATACATTCAATTTCTTATCCGCAAGAGGGTGGATTCTTCTCAACTCTTTCACATAATCTCGGCGTGCTTCGTCGTTCTCTTCAACTTCTGCTTGCCACGGGCGCACCTTGCTGATCTCCCACATGATCAGCGCGTTCCGGACTGCTCGTTCATCTTCCTCGATCCCCATCTTCCTAGGTAGGAGGGGAGGGTAGTGTGATAGTGCAGAAATGCCAGTTCGAGGTAGTCCGATCTGAAGATGGCATCGGTGCGGGTTGTAGATCGCCATGGTAGTATTCCCCACTAGCTGGTGGTCCAGGCCTTGACGTCGTGGTATTTTGAGAAGAGTGCTTCGAAGGATTCTTGGTCGCATGATGAACTTGTCAATTGGCAAAGTGTTGAAAAAGAGGCGCCATTCATCCCGAATTTTCTTATCCGCCGTCCTGCACTCCACCTGAGAAGAATATCCAAATGCCCCTCCAATAAAGAAGAGAGGGTGGCTCCCGAAGATCCGGCTTGCAGAAGTTATGTCTTCCTTGGGAAGGAATTTGACTCTCACTCCTGTCCAGCACTCAAGGAGTATCATGGAACCAAACAAAGGACCTCCTATGCAAGCCGAGCTTAGTCCTTCATAGAGGTATGAGAGGATCGCTTGAGAAATAGACATTCCCCGCCACAGCCCTCTAATAATACCAAGATTTTGGATGTCTAAGAGGTGGTCGGTCGTGGTAAAAAGGAAGACCCCGCACAAGCAAACCGCCACCGCCTTAGCTATTGCTTCATGTCTCTCCCACTTGTTTTTACAATGAGACACTATCCATTGTGCTAAGGGTATCAAGTGAATGTGGTGAGGGCTGATCATGGTTCTCACGTCCTTTGGATTATGAATGAAGTCGCTCAAGATCAAGGACGGGTCAATGGGCTCTATTGTATAGCAAGCCCGGTCTTCATCCCCCACCTTAATCTTAGGAAGGGTTAGGTAGGCTTCTACCTCTTCTAATAGGACGGTTGCTTCGAAGCAAGGGAAGATAAAGGTATGAGTTTGTGGATGCCATAACTCCACAAGTGCTGAAATACTTGGCCAATCTAAGGATAGTTTCTGGAAATTTTTGCCTAAAACCAAGAGTGGTTGGAGGTGCCAAGCTTTAAGGATTGATGTAACTTCTATAGGGAGGGCCTTCACCATGGGAGCCACCCACTTCAGATTAGAGTAGCATCTTGGGCCAGGAAGAGGCTTGAAGAAAGAAGGAGAAGAAGAAGTCATAAAACGGATTGAAGTGCAGAATTTTCTGAACTTGGATGTGTTGTTGAAGGACTTACCACCCTTTGAACATTGGAGCTTAAGTGCTTGGGAATTGATGTCAATCGCTGGAGTTCTCCGTGTTCTTTTCTGGCAGCTTTAGGCCCGGTGTAGACCTTCCCTTCCATGATCATCGCCTCCAAGCTCCTCTTCATCTTGATTTCTACCCTTAGGGGAGGTTCTTCAACCCTAAAGCAGAGGTTTTCAGCAAAGCTACGATTTTGATTGAGTTTCCGAGTCTTAAAAGCTTGA
The DNA here is from genome assembly GCA_022559845.1 of Amorphophallus konjac. Classification (NCBI taxonomy): domain Eukaryota; kingdom Viridiplantae; phylum Streptophyta; class Magnoliopsida; order Alismatales; family Araceae; genus Amorphophallus; species Amorphophallus konjac. The sequence goes on along the minus strand of CM040122.1, from coordinate 356,486,622 downwards.
TTTTGGCTTTTGGAAGGATAGGATTCGGACTAGGAGGCTTTATCTTCAATCAGGATAAGTTCCAGTAAGGGATTAGATGGCTAAACCTCGGGTTTAAGTTCTCACGGCTCAATCCGTCTCGGAATACAACCCAGAATCTAACGGTCTATCGTAAGGCCGTTATTTTACTCCAACGCGCCAACCTTAGGCCGTTGCATTTTCCTGTGGGTTTAGTTCCCCGATCATGTTTTGTGAAGATTAACGGTCTAAGGCCTGACCGTCGTTTCTTATAACGCGCGAATCTTGAGCCGTTATATTCTCATCCACTCAGTCCTTTCTCTTCTAGGCTAAGCACTTCTTGACGGCCCTGGTTATGGCCGTTGCTTCACTCTGACGCGTCTCCCTCAGGCCGTCGCATTTTCTGCTAGTTTGTCCTGACAACCATCGCTCTGCCATGATCAACGGTCTAGTCTTTGGCCGTTATTTGTCTTTGACGCACCTGCCGTTGGCCGTCGTTTCTCCTGAAGTCCTACTACCAGGATGGGCCCCTATTATGAGTAACGGCCTTTCACCGGCGCGTCGTTTGATGATGACGGTCTGAGCCTAGACCGTTACTTTCTCTGCAGCTGAATTCTGGTTGTTCCTTCTGCCCTTGCCTAGACCTGGCGGTCTCTCGCATTGTACACCTCATTCTCTCTGCTTTTTTTACACACATACATTCCCACAAGTAACTCCTGCACACATTCCTGCCCATAACTCATTCATCCATTCATTCATTTCATCCATCCCTGCACCAATCAAACACACATCCTTTCATTCACTAAACAAACAGAAAACCCAAAAAAGATCTTATTCCATCTACCACAAGTTCTGTACAAAAGATAATAAAAAACATAAAAAATACATCATTCGGTCGGCTTATCCGCCGGACCACCCTCATCCTCTCCATCCTCGGGTCTCCTCGCGGGTCGCGGCGCTATAGAAGCACTCTCCTCCTGCTGTCCCCGCTCCACCCTCTCATTCCTCCGTTGGGCGGAGGAGCTGACAAGAAAATCCCCTACCGAGCCGCTCGGGGCAGCACTCCTCCGTGCCCCACTCTGGGAGGCACTCCGCTCTGGTCCTCGGCCCATCATCCGGACCGTCCGCTCCAGCGTCCGCAGCTCGATCTTCAGTGTGAAGATCTGACGCCGCGTCTCCCGTGCCTCGGTCCGGTAGCGATCCAGGTCCTCCGTCCCGATGCGGAGCTGCTCCACCTCAGCTCGTGCTCGCGCTAACTCTGTCCGTAGTTGCTCCATCTCTGCATCATCCGAGCGTCGCGGGGTCTCCGCTCTCAGCCGAGCCAGCTCTGCCCGTACAAGCTCTGTCTCCGCTCGGGCTCGATCGGTCTCAGCCCGGCTTCTCTCTGCCTCTGCCCTCGCCTGACTGGCCTCGATCACTGCTGCTGCTAGCTCCCTCGCCTGTAGGTTGCATTTCATATCATAGCATTAATCATAAGGCATTTTTTAGGCATAATCATAAGCATGAGCATTTTAGCATCTTACCCGCTCCGCGAGGGTGGCCTCCGCCTCCTCGGCCCGGGCAACTGCTCGAGCAAAATCGGCCTCCTGCTCAGCCCTGCCTCCCGCAGGCTGTGAGGAAGACGATGGGGCATCCGGTCCGACTCGTTGGGCTCCCTCGGCCCGCTGCATTTTAGAAATCATGGTTAGAAGTCATGGTTAATCAGCATTTGCATCATGATATTCCATTTTAAGCATAATCATAAAGCATTTTAGGTCTCACCAGGAGCTCCAGAGCGGTCCGGTACCCGTCCCGCTGCTGGATGGTGGAATGGAGCAATCCCTCCAGCTCGGCTATACGTCCCTCAGGATCTAGCTGCATTTTAGAAAACATAAGTCAATACATCCATCACATGGCATTTTTGCATATAGAGTGGGCTTTTAGATTTAGAATTGCATACCAGTTGTCGGGTACCTCGGTACACCCGGTCGCCGTAGAGTCGAGCGAAGGCCTTCAGATATGCCTCGTCGCTCTCGTCCCGCTCCTTCACCGCTCGGCCCCGCCTATTCCAGTCGTGGACGTACTTCACCTTCCGGGCACACCAATCCACATTGCCGCTGATGCCCCTTGCTGACTTGCCGGGGTGGTCATCGCTGTGGCGTGGAAAGGTCACCTCGGGCTGGTGTAGTCCCCGAGTCCGCAGGATCAGCCTATAGTGCAGAGGCTCGATGATATGGATGCAATGCAACCATATGTCTCGCCCCCGGTACGATAAAGCTGCCTCCACCCATGGCTGTCCCGTATAACCCTCGTCGCGGTATGGGGTCCATCTCACCTGAAAGCATTTTTACTCCATTCATCAGCATTAGCATATAAAAGCATTAAAGGCAAAAGCATTTAGAAAGCATTTAGAAGCATATAGAAGCATATAGAAATCATTTTTCAGCTCTGGACTTATCGATGTATGCGGGAAGGAGTCCAAATCATCCTGGATCGTCCGGGTCAGTCTAATGATCGACCCTGTGTCCCTCGCCACCGACCATCGCCTCGCGATCGGTATGCGGCCGGGATGGAGTAATGCGCCTCTCCCGATGCCCGGGAGGTACATATAGCTCCAGATCTGCATTTAGAAATCAAGTCAGTCGCATGGCATTGCATAAATCATTGCATAAATCATGGCATAAATATTCATGGCATAATAGAAAACATATGAAGTGCATTTACCTGTAGGAAAGCCGAGAAGCCGCCCAGCATTGTCTGCTGGTCCGTGGTGCTAAGGGACTCGAACAAGAATGCGAGCACTGCCGCTCCCCAGGCGTATCTCCTAACTCTGCCCAAATCCTCTATCATCGGTAGCAGTCTGCAGCTGATGACATCTGCCTGAGTCGCGAAGAGGAGCTTCCCGAATAGCAGCATCAGGAAGCGTCTGAGCACTCTATCTCCCTCTGGTCCAGCCTCCGCCGCCACGCGAGGGCGCACCTGGTCTATCACTCTACCCAGATGCTCCTCAGGTAGCTCTCCCACGGCGATCGCCGCTCCTCTCAGTCCCAAGCTCTCCTGCAGCACTGATCTCGAAAGCTGAGAGGAGGACTGGCCCGGTCTAATCAAATCTAGCCCGAGCAGCTGCTGCACCATCTCTTGGTAGTCGCCATATGTCCACCCTGTCACCGCAGCTCCGTGGACTCTCAATCTGGTAATCCTCGCTATGTCTTCTAGCGTGGGGATCATGTGACCCCATGGGAAGATGAAAGCTCTGTTGATCAGGTCCCATCTCTCGTGCAAGGCGTACAGTAACGGCGTGTCCATCCGGATTACCTCGATGCTAAGCACCTCGGCGAATCCCATGCTGGCTAATCTCTCTCTCTGGTAGTCGGGCAATGCCTGGTACACTGCCCGGATCTGTAGCCAGGAGATCCACGATCGTCTCTTCCCCTGCATTGCACATTAGATCATTAATCAGTCCAACTTGCATTACATAAACATTCATAATTGAAAACAAAACAAAAATTTGAAAATTGAAAACCCTAAAAAACAGCTTAAGTCCCTGGTGTGAGTGACGGCCCTGGGGTAGGGCGTCGTTTGGCTCTGACGGACTCAGCATGGTGCGTCAGAAGAGTGACAGTCGCTGGCAGGACCGTCACATTGTCTGCATTTGGGAATTTTTTCCCTTGCATCCCCGTGGTCTCCCACTATGGCCAAATGGCCTACAATTGTTCCTAGGGGGTTTGTGGACCCATTTCTACCCTCAAAACCCTCATGCATTCTCATAAAAATTCAAAAAAATTAAAATTTGAAGTTAGGGCGGGAGGACCTACCTCATGGTCCATGCCCCTTCTCCTCTTCTTGGCTGATTCTTTGGGCTCTTCTTCACCCAATGGGGATTCCCCTTGGTCCCCCACGGCCGTGGGAGCTTCTTCTTCTTCTCTTGGCTCTCTTCTCCTTGGTTCTTCTTCCGTGACCGGTGGGATCGCCTCCCGTTTGAGCTGGCGGTGGAACCGCCGTATTGCCTTCCTCTTTCTTCTCTCCCTCTTCTGTGGAGGCGGCTGGGAACCCTCGTCGCCGGCCATGGTGGTGGTGGGAGTTGGTGATCGCCGGAGGGTTTCTCGGTTGGAGTTTTTGGGGTGTTGAATGTGGAATGAATGGCCGTGGCCGTTCGGTTTTATTTTTTTGAACGCTCAGGAAATGTGACGGTCTATCGACCGACCGTCACATCCTTCTGACGCGTCTGTTTTTGACCGTTACATGTGCTGGCCCTGTTTGATTGAAGAATGTGAACCGCCTGGTTTATGACGGACTAGGGATGGTCCGTTACTTTATGTAACGCCCTTTCTTCAGACCGTTATAAACTTGCAAGTTTCTTGATGAATTAAATGGTCTATTGGATGTCAAAATGGCTCCATTTTCTTCCATGTTGTTCCTTATTGATGTTCCTTGCACGTACAATGGTTATGCCTTGGTTCTTGATCATATTTATTGTTGGCTAACCTATCTTTCATGAAGGAATTATGAGTGAAGTCATGCTTTATTGTCCGTCAGGCAGGTAAGTCAGGTATTGTATCTCGTTCCCTCACTCCCTTAATGCATTACTATATGTTACTTATGATATATTACCTCAAGAACCGGCTGGTCATTCATGTGTCCTGGGATTTGATGTTCCCCTAAAACAAAAATGATGATGATCTAAGTTCACATGTTTAATCGTTGGATAAGCCGTTAGATTGGAAAATTTGGGGACGATGGTTCTATCTTGCACGCCGTGGTTGTAGATGGTGTCCTGACTCTGATTTTCTCTGATCTAGCAATATTATTCTCGAGTATTTTAGTATTTTATCATTCTTCGCATTTGTTTTGAAGATTTTGTTTTCCTTTAGCCCAGCATGCATCATACGCATTCTTTGAGCATTCGTGAAGCTTCATCTGTTCAAGGTGTCTCAATGATGGTGAACAGCTGTGTTCTTGATTCTGAATAAGGAGAATTATTCCACTCTGAATTAGAAGGCTTCCTTCGATCTGCTCGCTTGATCTGGTTCGCTGAAGATTCATGTCTGGAGTTTAGTCTCTTTCCTTTCCGTTACCTCCGGCGGCTAGCCGTGTTTCCTTTCCTTAGTTAATTAGTTCCTCCAGACTCGCATCCCTTTAGCTGGCTATTTCCTTGTGATCAATTCGAAGTTTTTTCCAGAAAATTCCTATTGCTTGTCGGTAAAGAACGGGTGTCGTTTACCTTAACGCCCTCTTTTTGATACACTCCGCTTCATTTTCCGCTTCATCTTTCATGTTCCACTTCACTTTCGCTTCACCTCCGCTCGCTCCCCTGCAAAGAGGACGTTAAGGAGGGGCATCTGTTGACACCCGTTTTATACCCAATAAGTCGGGTCATCTCCTTATTTCATTCTATATGATGCTCCGAGTTGTTCACTCTTCATTGAGTCTCTTGATCAGTTGAGGCTTGTTTCTTGGGTCTTAATTCCTGGGTTAAGAATTGGCTTCTGGTGGCGTTTCATTGGCAACAGCTTAGCAACCCTTTATTGCTATTTTTGAAACTCAATGGTAATAACGGTCCGAACCAGGCGCGTTGTTTCATTATAACGCATGGGACCTGGACCGTTACTCTTTGAAGAGACCTAAGGCTTAAGGCCTCGTTGAAAAGCTTATCCTTTTGGCTTACACGTTGATAATAACGGTCTGTCGGGCAGCCGTTGTTTCATTCTGACGCCCTATGCCTTGGCCATTGCTTCCTTGAAGAGTCCAACTTGTTGGGTCTTCTTCCCGTTGATCTTATCTTTTAGGGATAAGGTTGATAGTAATGGATGAAACTTGATGCGTTACTTCCAAGTGGCGGTCTGTCGTGCAGCCGTTACTTCCTTCAGAGAGTCCTGACAGTTCAGGCCTTTTCTCTGCTACTCCGTGGTCGAGATAAGGGTTTTGGATTGGCGATATCTCTTTCAAATCTGATCCTCAGGACCTTCCGTTCGATTCTATGGACTCTTGGTGATATTATCTTCGAGGATTTGCTAAGAGTTATCCCTTTATCTTGCTGAATTATCCTCTGCTCGACCTGAGAGTTTGAGGGTCTATAAATAGAGCCCTTGACTTCATGGCCCGGGAGAGGAAGATTTGGAATTCACGACGAAGTGCTGCCGAACTCAGGAGCCATCTTCATCCAAGAGGAATTACTTCCCACGTCCATCCATCTCATAATCAAGGGAGTACTTTGGTTTTGGTCTTTCAAGTTCATCATTGCATGCTTGAGTTCTTCCCTGGTTTTTCCTCAATCAAAGCATTATCCCTCCTCTTTCTCCACGTTTTTCACTGTCCTCTAAGCATATAATCATCTTCCCAAACTTTTAAAACGTCCAGAGGGGTTAAAAAACCAAAAACTCCCCGGTAATCCCCTCTCCTTTTGATGATGTTAAGTCCTTGAGAATTGATGCTATGCTTGTGAAAAGGACTAATTGAGGTTGTTGTGTTTGGTCTTTTTACATCTTTGGCAGGTTTACAGGTTCATTGACACGAGGCCCAGGTCTTCTAGCTGGCTGGAAGAGTTGGAGTTAAAAGAATTCAAGCTTTGCTACTGCAGGTTATCTGACGGCCTTGTGCAGGCGCGTCACTCTCCTCCGGCGGTCTATCGTGTGGCCGTCATTTCCAAGCGACGCACGGGGTTCTGGCCGTTACTTCTAAGTTAATCTACAGGCTTTCTCTGGTTTTCTCTCCCGTGGGCGGTTGTTTCATCCACCTATTTCCAAGGTATATTCAGGTTTTTTTGACTTGTTTTTACTTTGGTGGCGATCACATCTTTCCTTGGTATTGGGCATTAGCTATCTTCTTCATCATATCTTTCTATTTTCCTTGCTTGTTCCACCTTCACGGTGTGTTTCTATTTATTCCTTGCTCCACACTCCGGCATGTGTTTTCCTTTTCCTTAGCGTAGTTTGATTGAGATAGCATGCCCATGCTAGAACTAGCTATGATTGCCTAGGTTCATGATCACATGTTCATAGGTTTGAGTAGATCTTTGATTGTTTGTTTGTTATCTTACCATACCACTCCCCAAACCTCAAAAGAAAGATAGAAGATAGACAAATAAATATCAACACATCCTTTTCGCCTTGCGGTTGCATTAGAGCCCTTCATCCGCCCGGCATTCCTCGTCCCGCACTCCTCTTCAGCGCCTTCAAGCGGTCTGTCGTGCAGCCGTGCGTCAACATAGGCGGTCCCCTCGGAGCCGTACGTCCTCGCAGCGTTGATTCTAAGGCGAGTACCTCCCCCTCTTTCCAACGTACATTGTGTTCATCACGTTCGACATCTTGGTGGCGATCACACAGGTTTACACACTTCTATTCCCTCCTGCTTCTAAATCATTTAGTCTCCTCGTTGATTTAGTAGGAGGGATAGGGGAGATATTTTTTTTAATCCATTGAAAGAAGGAAAACATGTCAATAGGCATTAGCGGAGACGTCGATTGGTGCGCCCGGAAGGCAAAATATGTGCACGATTGGAACAAGAGAGGTCGGGCCATAAAGGATCGAGCAGACAGCGATAAGGCCTATCTCAAGGCCTACTCGCAGCGGTACGGCGACCAGGTGTTTCGAGGCACCCGACGACCGGTATGAACTTCTAAACTCAAAACCCTTGTCTATTTCAATTAATTTCTATATGCACTGACTTTGTTTTCTAAATGCAGCTAGGCCCACAAGGAAGGATAGCCGAGCTCGAGGGACTTCTCCATGCCACCATCCAGCAGCGGGATGAGTACCGGGCTGCCTTGGAGCTTTTGGTGAGTTTCCTTAAACCTTAGACTTAAATGCTTATGCTTATGATGTGAATGTGACCGACCTTGACTTCTAAATGCAGCGGGCTGAGGGAGCCCAAAGAGCAGGACCGGATGCTCCGTCCTTGTCGTCACAGCCTACCGGCGGCAGAGCTGAGCGGGATGTAGAGTTTGCTCGGGCAGTAGCTCGGGCCGAGGAGGCGGAGGCCACCCTCGCGGAGCGGGTAAGAATCAACCCAATTCCCTTAGACTTAAAATGCTTTTGATTATGCAAATGCCTAATGGACTGACTATGCAAAATGCAAAATGCAGGCGAGAGAGCTGACCGCAGCGGTGGTCGAGGCTGAGCGGGCTCGAGAGGAGGTAGAGCGAGGACGGTCGGAGGCAGAGAGACTCCGGACAGAGTTGGCTCAGGCACGGGCCGAAGTGGAGAGACTCCGTACCGGGACAGCGGACTTGGAGCATTACCAGACCGAGGCCCGTGAGACATGGCGTCAGATCTTCTAGTTGAAGATCGAGCTACGGACGATGGAGCGGATGGTGCGGATGATGGGCCTCAGACCGGAACGGAGTACCTCACAGAGTGGAGCACGGAGGAGCGTCACCCCGAGCGGATCAGTGGCAGACTTCCTCGTCAGTTCCTCCGGCCAGCAGAGGAACGAGGAGGCAGAGTAGAGGCAGCAGTGAGAGGAGGGGAGCGTCTCCATAGCCCCACCAGCGAGGAGACCTGAGGGTGCTGGCGATAGTGATGGCCCGGGTGACAAACCAGTCGAATGATCTATTTTTCTTTCTTCTTTTGACACCCACACTTGTACATGACTTATGTGAATGAAATGGAACGATAAAAATGAATGAAAATGGATGCATGGATGAAAATGGATGTGAATGTGTGGATGAATGTAAATGAAGGTGTAAATGAATGTAAACAGGGGACAAGGTGTAAGACTGGCAGGTTAGACCAAAGGACGATGGAAAGAACAAAAACCTGTAGCAGAGGGTGTGACGGTCCAATTATGGAGCGTCAGGTCCATGTAACGCATCAAGCTTAGGCCGTCAGAGATGACAGAGCGAAAGTGGACTGAAAAACCTGTTGCAGAAAATATGACGGTCCAATGATGGAGCGTCAGGATCAGGTAATGGTCCAAGGTTAGACCATCAGACATGACAACGAAATTGAGCTAAAAAATGTGTAGTAGGAAATTTGACGGTCCAGTGATGGAGCGTCAAGGGTCTGTGGCGGTCCTATGATGTACCGTCAGAGAAAGAACTGTAATCCGAGACGGATTCTGCCGTGAGAGCCCGAACTCGAGGCAAGGAGACCTTAATCCACACTAGAACCCTCCTAGGCTTAGGATAAGGCTTTCTAACCCCAGTCTTATCATTCTTGCACCAAAATCAAGCCTTTATAAGTTAGGCACAAGCCCAAAAATCGTAGCTTTCATTAATCCTCTGCTTCAAGGGCTGAAAACTTCATCAAAAGGCAAGGAACACCATGAAGAGAAGCTCCGGGGAGATGGGTATGGAGGAAAGGGTTTACACCGGTCCCAAAGCAGCTAAGAGAGAACATGGGGAGCTGCAAAGATTGACATCCATCCCCAAGCATCTGAGCTCAAGTGCCCAAAGAGTGGTAAGTTCCAATTGAATTCAAAAGTTCATCAATTTCTGCACTTTCCATGCTTCTTATAATTCTTCTATTTTCTTCTTCTCTCTTCCTTTTCTCTCTAGCCTTTGCCTGGCCCAAGGTGTTGTTCCAACTTAAAGTGGGTGGCTCCCATGGTCAAAGAACTCCCATTAGAAGTCATGTCGATCCTTAGGGCATGGCACCTCCAACCTTTATTAGTTTTGGCCAAAAACTTTCAGAAATTATCCTTAGATTGGGCAAGCATTTCAGCCCTCATAGAGCTATGGCATCCACAAACACACACCTTCTATTTCCCTTCCTTTGAAGCTACAGTCCTATTGGAGGAGGTAGATACCTACCTAGCCCTTGCTAAGACTAAGGTAGGGGATGAAGATCTTGTGTGCCATACGGTTGAACTCATCAACCCATCCTTGATTCTAAGTGATTTCATACACAACTCGAAGGACGTGAGGACCATGATCAGCCCATGCCATATTCACTTGATACCCATGGCTCAATGGATAGTCTCTCATTGTAAAAACAAGTGGGAAAGATATGAAGCCATTGCCAAAGCTGTGTCGGTTTGCTTATGCGGGGTCTTCCTTTTCACCACCACCGGCCACCTCCTAGATATCCAAAACCTTAGTATCATCAGCGGGTTGTGGTGGGGTTTATCGATTTCTCAAGTGGTCCTTTCATACCTTTATGAAGGACTTAGCTCAGCTTGCTTGGGAGGACCTCTATTCGGCTCAATGATACTCCTTGAGTGTTGGATGGGCGTGAGAATCAAGTTCCAACCCAAGGAGGACATACCTTCAGCTAGCTGGATCTTCGAGAGCCACCCTTTATTCTTTATCGGAGGTGCATTTGGATTCTCTTCATAGGTTGGATGCCGGACGGCGGACAAGAAAACGTGGGACGATTGGCGCCTCTTCCTCAACACCTTGCCAATAGAGAAGTTCATGATGCATCCAAGAGTCCTTCGGAGCACCTTGCTCAAGGTACCACGGCGACCAGGTCTTGATCTTCATCTAGTGCGGAACACCACCATGGCGATCTACAACCCACACCGATGCTATCTTTAGATCGGGCAACCCCGTACCGTAGTTCCTGCACTATCGCATTTCCCTCCCCTTCAGGCTAGGAAGATGGGGACCGAGGAGGATGAGAGAGTAGTCCAGAGTGCCCTGACCATGTGGGAGATCAGCAAAGTGTGCCGTGGCAAGTAGAGGTGGAAGAAGACGACGAGGGACGCCGTGGCTATGTGAAGGAATTACGCAAGATCTGGCCTCTTGCGGATAAAAAACTGAATGTAGCTTCAATTTTCCTGAATGTAATGACAACTGAAGTTTACCAACCAATCTTATGTATCATTGAATCCAATTGAATGACATGGAAGTGCCTTAAGTTGATGGAATATAAATTTGATGCTTGATTGGACCCAAATGTCCTTCGAAAATAGAGCTTCTGGTGGATGTAACGGTCCTACATAGGGCCGCCACAACTCTCTGACGGTCTCACGACGAGTCGTCAGAATGGATGAATTCAGAAAATTGAGTTTTTTGTCCTCGGGAAGCTATAACGGTCTAATCATGGGCCACCAGAGTGAAGTGATGGTCTAATGTAGACGTGTCAGGGAGGGTTTACTGAGAACAGATGAGTTTCAACCTTCAGGAGAAGGTGACGGCCGAACCATGGACCGTCACAGTTCTGTGACGGTCTATGACTGGAGCGTTACATGCCTTGTAGGTTTGTAAGCTTGGATCTTGAACCCGCGTTCTGCACACATTTAAACAAGAGACAAGTTAAATCTGTTCTTAGACTCGACCCCTTGCCTGAAATAAGTTAGAAAATGACCATTCTTGATATTTGGTCAAGGGGTGGAGCCTTATTAAATTGGCGAAAAACATAATGGAAACAATGCAATGCATGCGATGTATATGATGGTATTTTTAAGATTTTTGCAAATACTTAGATTTTTGTGAGATTTTGGAAAAATCTGATGTTTTTGGATTTTGGAATTTGATTTTTTTTGGATTTTGAAATATATGATTTTTTGGATTTTGAAATATATGAATTTTTTTTTGATTTTAAAATATACGATTTTTTTGATTTTGATTTTGAAAACGCCAATGCCTCCCTAGAAACGCGGGTCCTCCCCATTCCATTGAGAGTTCCCAAGGTTGGCATGCAATAGAGGTGACAACCCCTGGCCAAGGCCTAACTTACGTGACGGTGGTTCTACCAAGGCCATACCCAGGGTATTTGTCTTAGTCCTGAAAAGGAAAATAGAATGCGGGGGTAAGCTTAGGCCATATATAGAAGTGTTCAGGGCTTGAGTTCCTCTCTAGACAACCCATTCAGAGACCCGGTTTGTTGCACCGGGGCTTTGTGTTCGTCATCGAACCTTTGTCCACTCTAGGCACGCATACGACCGGGCTCATAACGTCCCGCGGAGAAACTGTACTGCCACTCTTGCCATGCCTAGCCTTTTACTTTTCTTGGAGCTTTAGAGATTATGATTGATGGACTTTCGAGATAAACTTTTGCTTTTGTCAAGAAGATTGCTTCTTTTCTTTTGCACTTTTTCCTTTTTTCTCTTTTCTTTGTGGCGTCAGGTCATAACGGGTTGCCCCTATTTGAGACCTCCTCTCGTCCGGGTGTCTAGATTGGTTGTCGCCTCCTTATTCACCTCTTGCCCCTGGATTCAGCCGAAGAAAGAAACGGACAGGGACTTTGACTTTCCCCCAAGCATGGCCAAGGAGAAACGGTGTCTACAAAGTTGGAAACCCGACCAGGGACGTCGTGTAGTGTGTGATTGCCGTTCTCGGGGTCCTCCTTCAGGGTGAAAGGGAAGAACTCCTTGCTATCGGGGTTGAACTGGCTTAGATTCTAAGGAAAGAAACGTTTAAGATATAACCCATTCCAAGCGTGAGCGAGCTACTCACCTTCTGCATTCACTAAGCGATAAGCATTCCCTGGATAAGCTTCTTTGACAACAAATGGCCCTTCCCAGTTATGTTGTAATTTAGACCTAGGACCTGGAGACCGTATGAATTTGCATTTCAAAATCATATCACCTTTTTGAAATTTGCGCTTAATGAACTTATTTTGAAAATAACGTAAAACTCTCTTTTGATAAATGGATACGTGATCGGCCGCATTCATCCTCTTCTCGTCTAAGAGTTCCAGCTGGATGAGCAACGCCTCTCGACGTTCATCGAGATTAAGTTCCTTATCGAGCTGTACCCTTAGGGAAGGGATCAGGATTTCATATAGGAGCACCGTCTCCATTCCATAGGTGAGAGCGGTTTGCCCCGTGGGAGTGCGGACGGAGGTGCGGTAGGCCCATAGAGCTTCCACTAATCTTTTTGGCCAATCAGAAAATTTGTGAGATTCGCATGTTTTCTTTATGCTTTTGAGAAGGGTTTTGTTAGTGGCTTCGGCCTGACCGTTGCCTTGCGGGTAATATGGAGATGAATGATACAATGCTATATTTAACTTCTTACATAGGTCCTTGAGCTCTTGAGAAACGAACTGGGGTCCGTTGTCGGTGACGATGCTACATGGCACTTCGAACCGCAAGATGATGTTCTTCATGATGAAGCGGCACACCGTGGTAGCTTTAATCTCTGCGTACGCTTCGGCTTCAGCCCACTTGGTGAAGTACTCAATGGCGGTAAGGATGAAGGATTTTTACTTGATCTGAGAGTTGGGATCACCGAGCGGGCCGACAACGTCGAACGCCCACATGGAGAATGGCCAAGGAGCAGATAGAGGATGAAGAGATGAAGCTGGAGCGTGAATCTTTTCAGCATGGAGTTGGCACTTAAGACACCTCCGGACATAGAGGGAGCAATCTTCCTCTAGAGTGGGCCAATAGTAGCCCTGCCTAAGGATTTTCTTTGCTAGAGCCTGGCCATTAACATGACCTCCACACTCACTAGAATGGGCTGCTTCGGCCACCTTCCAAGTCTCATCGTCGTCTAAGCATCTCATGAGCATCCCATTAGTAGCGCCCCCGTATAGTTCACCTGCGATGATAGTATACCTTGAGGCGGCTCTTCTTATTGACTTGCGCTACTCAGCGCTTGCCTCTTCTGGGAATGCTCCATCCTTGCAAAATAACTCAATTTCATGGTACCAGGGCAATTCTTCCTCCTGCAAGATCTCTTCTAATTCCATCAAAGATACTTCCTTCAACTCTTCCTTCTCAGCCCTCACCTCTACAGTCTTCCTAAGGTTGGCATACCAAGGATCCTGAAGAGAGGGTGCGTCCAATCTCTGAACGATGATAGTCTCAGTACTCCGACTGAGAGGGAAAGATAGAGAGGAAGCGAGGGATGCTAAAGCATCGACAAGAATGTTCTGAGATCGAGGAGTGTGGATGTAGATCAACTTGCGGAATTACCTCGCTAGGAGCGTGACCAAATCTTGATATGGCTTGAGCTTAGGGTCACGGGTGCGGTAAGTGGACAGCACCTGCCGTAGGACGAGCTGAGAGTCCCCTATGATATTTAAGTAACATGCACCTAAAAGATAGGCGTGCTTCAATCCAGCTAGGAGAGCTTCATCCTCGGCGATGTTATTGGTAGTAGGAAATCAAAGTTGATAAGCAAAGGGAATCGTCACTCCTTCCGGAGTGAGCAGAACAATGCCTATCCCTCGGCCCTGAGAATTGAGTGCACCATCAAAGTGTAGAGACCAAAAGGGATGATGAGTAAGGACAGAGAGATGTTCATCAGGGAAATCATCCTGAATAGAATCAGTGTGAGGGATGGGGAGATGAACAAGATGTTCAGCAATGGCATATCCTTTAACTACCTTCTAAACGATGAAGGTGATATCGAACTGAGAGAGGAAACTCTACCAGCGAGCCAACCTACTAGAAAGGATGGGCTTTTCTAAGAGATAACGGATCGGGTCCATTCTAGAGATCAACCTAACTCGGTGGGCTAGGAAATAGTGTTTAAGCTTCTGAGCTACCCACACTAAGGCGGAACAAGTCTTCTCCATAGCGATATATTTAGCCTCAGCCAGGTTAAACAACCTGGAGAGGTAATAAGCTACCCGCTCTTTCCCTTCATCGTCTACTTGTGCTAAAACTGCACCTAAGGAGTCCTCAATGACCGAAATATACAGGATTAGGGGTTTCCCAGGGACATGAGGTTGCAGAACCGGGGGATTGGATAAATATTCCTTTAAGTCCTCATAGGCCTTTTGACACTCTTGATTCCATTCAAATTTGACCCCCGCCTTTATCAATTCATAAAATGGGCGGCTCCTCTGAGAATGTTGGGATATGAATCTTCTGATGAATTGCAATCTACCAATCAGTCCTCGAATTTTCGTAATATTCTTCGGCGGAGGCATATCCATTACGGCCTTTGCTTTATTAGGATCAATCTGGATACCCCGTTTGCTAACGATAAAGCCTAGTAGCTTCCCTGAAGAGACTCCGAAAACAGACTTCTTTGGATTCATTTTGAGCTTGTACTCCCTAGCTCTCTACAGCACCTTAGCCAGAATAGAGGGGTGTTCTTCTTTGGTTCTCGACTTCACCAAGATGTCATCCACGTAGGCTTCCATATAGATATGCATCATGTCGTGGAAGATGGCCATCACCGCCGTTTGGTAGGTGGCACCTATGTTTTTCAGACCGAACAGCATAACCACGTAGCAATACGTGCCCCAGGGCGTGGTAAAGGAGGTTTTCTCTTGATCTTCCGGAGCGAGACGAATCTGGTTATAACCTGAATAACCATCCATGAATGATAAAGCTTCATACCCGGCGGTATTATCCACCAAGACATCTATGTGAGGTAGCGGGAAGTCATCCTTGGGACATGCCTTATTAAGATCTCTGAAATCAGTGCAAATGCGCACCTTCCCATCCTTCTTGATGACAGGGACTATGTTCGCCACCCACTGGGGATATAAGATGACTCTAATGAACCTGGCCTTATATAACTTATCGACCTCTTCTTTAATCCTTAAGGCCATGTGGGGGTGGAATCTTCTCGATCTTTGCTTTACAGGTGTTGCCTCTGGTTTAAGTACGAGTCGGTGTTCCACTAAAGAGGGGTCAAGACCCGACATGTCCTCATAAGACCAGGCAAAAGAATCACTATACTCCCTCAGAACCTTAATTAGATCTTCTTCTACTTGCGGAGGGAGGTTAGCGGCAATAATAATGGGTCTTGGGTCTTCTTCAGTACCCAAATTTATTTCCTTTGTAGGTTCATCCACTAACGATGATGGCTCGTCGAATCTCTTTAATCCTTGTGCATACAGATCGGCAGTGTCATCTACATTGCTGTCCTCATCATCGATTGGGTCCTTTTTATCCAGGACTTCGTACACACCTAGTCCGTCATTGCTCCACACCCCGTCTACTTCCTCATCGTCTTCTATCACAATTACCGTAGCGACAAATTCTGGGTACTTCAAGAGAGCATGACATCGCTGAGCTAAATCTTGCAAGAACCTATCAGGGATGGATTTGGAATGAGGCGCAAGCGAGCGCGGCTTAGGCTCGGAAGGATTGGACGACCAAGAACATGACCCTACATCTCTAGACCTAACTGACTCTACTTCCCTAGACTCGATGGACCCTACGCCTAACCTAGGAGAAAGGAAATTTAGTGGAAAGGAAAGAACAAGGGACTCGTGCCCCTGGGAGGATGATGGAGACATGATAGCATAATCTTCCACTGAAATCTCCATTTCAAATTTGACGTTTTTTTTGGTGATTAGTGGAGATCATATAGCAGGATGGAGGAGATGGTGGAGGAGGAAGTGCGAGCGGAAGAATAGAGGAATAGAGAAGATTGAGGAGAGAATCGGATGAGGAAAAGATAGAGGAGGGAGAATTAAGAGGTGGGGAATACCCACAAGGAGAGTGACTTATTGAGAATTCCGTCGGCAGGTCATACCGGAACGGAGATATTGGACAAAGTGGATCAATCACAATTGAAGGAGGACGGGGAATAAAGTCCAACGTATGGAACAATGCGTGCAGGCGGGAAGGAGATAAAGAAACAAAAATTGGAGAGCTCACTCTTCCCCGTGGACGGTATGTTGGCTTCGGTTTCCACTGAACAAGCCGTACCTCCTGATTCTTATTCTGACCACAACCATCTGGCTCACTGAACATTCTGGCAAACGACTGACCGAAATCTGACATATCATCAACATGCCCTTTTGGCAGCAGAGGCGGACTGGCAACTGTACAAGCTGTATTCTCCTCCTCTGACTATGCTGGCTGCAGTTGAAGTGTTCCTGGTTGGAGAGGACCTTTAACAAAGTGTTGGCGGTAGTCCCATGTAAGCGGTCCTGAGTCTTCCATCATTGAAAGTGCAAACTCTCGGTAGTCGAGACCCCGTCTACTCATTTTTATACCCTTGGTAATGGGCTTAGTTTGCCCTTGTAATTGCGCACCGAGGCCTCTCCCCGGTTGGTATCCCAATTTCAATATAATGTCCCCGCCCTTGGAATCTCGGATCTGGGGTTTCGCTTTGATATCAACATGTGTAGTGGCGGGCCTGCGAGGTGCATAAGCCCAAGGAAAGTCCAGATCCAATATTGAGATAACAGGCCTACTGCTAGGCCATAACGTAGGCAAGATCTTCTCTGAGATAGCTTTAACAGACTGGGCCATGGATAAGCTTTTTACTTTAACCACCCTCCCTTGAAAAGGAAACTTAAGACATTGATGCGCGGTAGATGGCACGGCACTGAGAGTATCGATCCACGGACGACCCAAGATAGCCTTAAACATAGGGTCAATGTCCAGCACATAAAATTCAATGGGCATAGTGAGAGGCCCAAGCTCAGCTTGAATAGTAACAATCCCGTGACATGCTTTTCGTGAGTTATCATATGCAGCTATAGTTGTAGGGGTTGGCCGTAAAAGTTCCTCTGATAAGTTACATGCCCTGAGAGTGGTGAGTGGACATACATTGATAGATGCCCCTGTGTCAACTAACACCGCGTCAATGCTGACTTTGTTCAAAATTATTGTGATGCAAAGCGGCATTTGCCGAGCTTCCGGGGGTGCAACCTCGGTCTCAGAGAAGGTGATTGTCGGCCCTTTGGAAATAGTTGCCAGTGCTGTGGGTAAACTATCGGCTGCCACATCTTCACTAACCATCACCTTCTGAAGAAAGTTCCTGAGAGCATCTTGGTGAAGGGTAGATCTTTTAATGAGTTCTAGTACAGATATCTTGGCGGGCACCCTATCCAAATGATGTAGCAAATCATAATGGGTACCCGGCAGTGGCTCAGCCTCTTCCTCCTCAGCAGCCGGTTAGGAGACTGGGGATTTGAGGTAGGAGCAAAATTGCGATGAAACATACGCCCGCTCCGAAGGGCGAAATTATAGGCGGCCGTGGCCTCGGATGGGCTCAAAATAAGTGACTTAAGAGGCCCGGTGGGGTGAATGAACGGTGCAGAGGAGGGTGTGGAGGTAATAATGGGACTGGGAACGGAGGTAATGGATTGTGATGACAGAATAATGGGCGAAGGGTTAGTTGTGGGTATGGTGGTAGCGGGGGTGAGCGAAAGTGGGGTGGTAAGCGGAGGTGTAATGAGCGGAGGGTTAGATGGAGGCGTGGTGATAGCGGGGGTGAGTAACGGGCGAGAGACGGGTGGTGGGGTAGGAACGGGTGAAAGGATGAGTGGTCTAGCAGGCGGAGGATAGTTTTGGTGTGTGGGTGTAAGGATGGTGGAAGGAGTGCGGTAGTTGTGGTGAAGGGCCATGACTTGTGGTACGGAGCCGTCGTCATCAAAGGACCACCCGGCGTCAGGTGCCGGGGGTTGAACTACATTGACCTGGGCTGGTGCCGGCGACTGAGGCTGTGGAGAGGGAGGATGGTTCGGCATTGGGTTCTGGTGGATCCCCAAGTCTTGAACCATCTGCGGTTGTTGTTGTGGCTGCAGTGTCGATTGTTGCTGCACTTGCTGCCTCGACGGCTGCCTTCTTTTTTCTTTAATTTCTGTAATGGCCCTATGCATTTTGGCCCAATCAATCATTTGCCCTTCATGGAGGTCATAGACCAAGTCTCTGAATTGAAAACACCCTTCAATAGTATGTCCCGGCTGCCTGTGGAACATACAATACTTTGTCTGATCAACGGCCGGGTACCAATTGGGCCATTCCGGAGGGAGTTGTATAGCATTAATGAACATAAGCGTTGAGAAGATGTCCGTGAGGGTTTCTGGCAGAGGTGGGTACTGTGCTCTCTTCGGAGCCGGGCGCTTATTGTTGTTGTTGTAGCCGTTTGGTGGAGGGACATTATGGTATTGAGGAGGCAAAGGGGTTTTGTGGGGTGGAGTAGGCTAGCGGAGGGTTTTGTGGAGCGTATTGAGTGTTGCAGGAGTTCTGGGGGAAGCGAATTTGGTTATTTGGGTTAGCGGAGGGAAAGTTAACGGCTTGCACTTGCTCATTTGTTTGGACTCCCTCGGTAACAGGCCATTGAGGTTTCTTGTGGTATTTGGGCTTTTGGTTTTCAAAAAGTGAATGGATAGGAGAGTCCTTGAATTGGGTTTGGATAAATCGCGCCCGGCTATATAATTGATGCATGTTTGCTATATCGTTCATGGCAAGGATGTTGCGGAAGGTTGGAGTGGCATTGGAAATGAGTAGCTTGACCTTCTCTTCCTCCGGAATGTGGCCTGGTACCCTGGCGGCCATCTGTCTCCACCTGTCAGCATAGGTTGCAAACTTCTCATCGGGCTTCATTTTCTCGGCCACTAAGTCTGTGAATGAATATTCCGGGCCGACCCTATCTTGAAACCGTTGAATGAACTTATCTTTCACTATCTTGAAGCTTTCGGCATCCTCTAGTGGCAGACAGTAGAACCATTCAAGCGTGACCCCATCTAACGATCGGCGGAACAGATACGCCATGAGGCGATCATCATACTGAAACTGGGCCGATTCATATAGAAAGTCCCTTACATGGATAAAGGGATTACTGTTCCCATCATACTTGCGGTAATTGGGGAGCTCAGATTGTGGAGGGAACCGGATGTTCTAGAAACTTGGGATCGGAACGTCTGCCAAGGATTGTGGGCCAACCCGCTTCTGGAGGAAGTCAAGTTGTTATTGCATGGCGGCCCATTTATCGAGTAATTCCTGCTCTCTAGACAGAGTTGGGATAGTGAAAGATGGAATTTGAGGAGTAGAGGGGTAAGCAGAAGGAGGGGGCGGCCCATATGAAAGGATATTGGGCCGAAGGATGACCCATATTGGTGTGAACTTGGGCTGCCCCTTGGTGAGGGCGCATGAAATCATTTGGGCCGATAAGGACCTGCGGCACTGATGGGCCGGACATGTGATGATCCGACATAGAAGAAGGAGGGACAATGGTCTTTCCCTTATCCAAAAATTGCTGGGCCGAACCAGAAGACTGGCCCATCTCTATATTAGAGAATCTTAGGGTCCTAGGTTGGACCAGAGTGAGGTCAATGGGAATGGGCTGGACGACGGACCCATCGGCCCTAGGCCGAGCAATGGAAGGATTGGTCTGACTTTGCATAATCGGGGAAGGTGGGGTGTTGGACCCCTGCATGGCCTGATAAACCGCCTGAAGTTGGGTCGGGTCTAATTGGGCCATCATTTGAAGAACAGAATTAGCGGACAGAGGAAGAAGAGCTTGAGTGGATTGGGCGCCCTCCATAGAAATGGAGGACGAAGGAGGGATGGGCCCCTCTCTAGGTTGGAATGAGATAACCCTAGAGGGATCCTCTAGAAACCCTTGAGGAAGAGACTCCTCTTGGGAATGGGGAAGATCGAAAGAAGCCATGGTGGATTCAAAGAGTGGATTGAAGTAGGATGTGGAAAGGGAATCGCCCCTAGGTGATGAAGCTTCTAGAGGATGGAAGCAACTCCACATGCAACGAAAGACCTTAGAACAATGCAAACAACACACAACAAACACACAATAAGTGACTAAACTTAGATGATTTTAACAAAGATGTAAGTGAAAAAGAGATAACAACACTCAAGGTCAACCAAGTTACTTAGATGATGCAACAAGATTTTTATGGTTTTCCCCTTTAGAACCTTAGCGACTTGATTAAAATGTGCTCTCCAAAATAGGTTCCTAATAGGGGAAGGATATGTGGCTTGGTTGACTCTAAATGTAATCACTCCTTTACTTTTGGAATCCTAGACACGGGGTGGGAAGTGGTACAACCGGCCCAGTGTCCGTGTGGGAATCCATGGCTCGCGGGGACTTATGGAGGTCGCTGATGTGATTTCCTAGTCGGCTCCAAGGAATATGGAGACGAGAGGTCCACACACCAAGGTAGGCAGATGCAATCTAAAGCATGAATATGTGAATGGCCCTATGTGCACCGGAGTGCATGCAAATTCTAGCCTAAAATCTAGCAATCAAATATGCACACAATGATATGAATATGTGAACCAACCAAGGAGGAGACCAAATAGCACCCAAGCATGAAAATCACAGCAAAAACAACGGAAATAAACTACACCTCGGGATGCGTACCTATCTAGAGTATGTGACGGTCTAGAACACCCACGCCAGAATAATGTGACGGTCCAAGACTGGACCGTTAGATATAACGTAATGCGAGAAGAGGCGACCGTCAGCGTAGCCAGAGAACCAGAAATAGCAGAGAAATAAAGGGAAAATTCGGGGAAAACCAGAGCAACTTAGGGCAAACAAAGGACAGCAGGTTTTTAATAGAGATTCTAAAGCACGATTGACACTTTATGTCCCACCGTGATCGCCAAAAAATTATGTTGGTTATAATGTGTCCCTTCTTTTGCAAGATGGGCTATGATGTCAACTATGATGAAAGTATGAGCAAATAGTGGAATAAATCAACCCATGAACATGTACAACATGAACCTAGGCAATCAACATGAATACTAGCATGGGCATGTTGTCTCAATCAGAATTAAGCTAAGCAAACAAAGAAAAACACACGCCGGGGCGTGGAATAAGGAGATAAAGAAAAACACACCGTATAGGTGGAACAAGCAAATAAAGAGAAAATATGAAGAAGGAGAGAGCTAATGCCCAAACTAAGGAAGATGTGATCGCCACTAAGGTAAAAACAAGTCAAAGACCTGGTAAATATCTTAGAATAGGATGATGATGCACCCGCCCACGGGAGAGAGAAAGCAACCAGGAAAACTATAGCTCTATCAGATGTAACGGCTGAAGACTGATGCGTCACAGAACTGTGACGGCCTCACGATAAGCCGCTACGGGAATATAACGCATCTATGGTAGACCGTTAGAGCGTCTACAGAATAAAAACTGGGAATCTTTGATCTCCAAGCTTTCCAACCGGCCAGGAAGCTTGGGCCTCGTGCTAGGAGCTCTGTAAACCGGCAAAAGAGTGTAGATCACAAGAAAAACAACCCCAAATTAGCCCTTGAACAAAGTAGTATCAATAAATCAAAGAAACTTAAGAACATGCAAAAGGAAAGGGAAATATCGGGGAGGTTGGTTGTTTTTAACCCCTCTGGGGTGTTTTAAAAGATGGGAAGAGGATTTAAATGGATGCAGAAGATGCAAGAACATGGTAGAGGAAGAGGGACAATGCTATGATGCTTGGAAGAGGGAAAATATGATAGAGAAGAAAACTTTGACTGAACTAAACCCTTGGAATCGATACTCCCTGGACTTTGGAAGCAAATGGACATGGGAAACAGCTCTTCTTGGTTGGTTCTATCTTCAGGATGCGACAGCACTTCGACGCGAACTCCAGATGTCTCCTCTTCAAGCTATGAAGTCAAGGGTTCTACTTATAGACCCTCGAACTCTCCGGTCGAGTAGAGGATAATCCAGCTAGAAAGTAAGACGTTTCTTAGCAAACTCTTGAAGATAATACTCCGAAGAGTCCATAGAAACAAACAGAAGGTTCTGAGGATCAGATTTGAAGGAGAAATCCTCAGATCAAACTCTTAATTCAGCCACGGAGTAGCAGAGAAAGAGCAGTTCTGCTAGAACTCTATGTTTAACGTAACGACTGCACGATAGACCGCCACATGGATGTAACGCCCCAGGAAGAGACCGTCACACAACCTTATCCATTAACAGATAAGGTCAACGGGCAAAGTTTTCGAACGCAGGACTCTAGATGAATGTAACGGTCAAAGATAGATGTGTCACAATGAATGTAACGGCCGCACGATAAGCCGTCACACCCAACGGATAGGATATGAGATAAGCTTTTGAAAGAAGCCTTTGACTTAAGGACTCTGGCATGATGTAACAGACCAAGGTAGATGCGTTAGAGGATTGTAACGCGCCATCAAAGGACCGTTAGAGACAATGGGGTGAAAATGAAATGAAAGTTTGCTAAGCTTCGTCCAGCGGAAAGAGGTATGGAACCAGACCCAACCAAGCAGACATGACCCATGAAATAGACCTCAAATTGACCAAGATATCCCCATAAGGGTGAACAACTCGGAGCATCATTTAAAATGAATAAGGAGATGACCCAACTTACTGGTCATAAAATAGGTGTCAACAATGGGGAGAGAGAGAAAAAGGAGGTTATATATATAGAAAAACCCAAAAACATTTGAAATTCAAAAAATTATGAAAAATTACCTCCACGATCCTCAGGAAGAGCACAACGCGCTGGCCACGTCCCGGAGTCGGAGAACGCCACGGTTTACCCTGCATAGTGTTCTGAAGGCTGATCAGGGAAAAATACGCGCAAAGCCCAAAACACACTCCGGGACCCACGAAAATGATCCAAAAAATATCCAAAAAAATCTGGGGCGTTACAGCCCTCCCCTCTTAAAGAAATTTCATCCTCAAAATTCAGGTCTAGCACTAAGGCACAGGGGCAGAACAATGAACCAACTGACAACGCTTTCAGGGCCCTAGCCAAACCTCGATACTCGCAAAAACCACGATCCAACTCGCAAAAGGCCATCCGCTGCCTCTCGCACAGACCAACACCACATCCGATCTTGAGTCTCACGCCAACTTTACCCTCTTAGGGGAGCACGGCGAAACCACATGACAAGGTCTCTCCTCAGTCCTCACATCACTCGACTCAGACTTACAGGGAGATCCTCCCACGCAAGTCGTAGACCAAGGATCACCATCCAACGCCAACGTCCCACCAAGGACTTCCACGCACAGGCATCATCCACCGCCCTATCTCATCAAATCCTATCTCATCAAAATCGCTCCAAATGGACGCCTGCCAATCCTGATTCCCGCTCTTACCACATAGCCACGGGACACAAACTCGTACAATCCACGACACACTTCTCTAAAATTGACAAGTGCCACCTGCTACCACAGCAAGCAGGTTGATGACGCCACGACCATTACCCACGGGTCCCCAGATAATACACATCTTACCACGGTCGACCACTCGGTCAACCTGACCAGCCACTCACGGCCACCAACCGGGACCCATAATCTCCCAGAGATCACTTCTCCAAAAACACGACCTCATCCGCGGACACAGCCTCCAACACAAGAACATGGTACTCATGCAACGCACTTGCCAACATATTTCTCCAACTCTCCATCCAGCCAGTGCCACAACCACAATGCCTCAAGCAACGGCACGACAACAACATGTTTCACATCGAGGAACCAATCCTCTAATGCTCAATACATCCTCTGAATCTACCCGTAGCAACCAACGCTACGATCCGCACACCCTGATCCTCGCACACAGCCACCATAATGACAACTCAGGATCCTCCATCCCGACAATCCTCTACAACTCAACAGGCTCCAATTCTCAACACATCGGAAACCACAACACCAACCACGAATTCTCATGAACACCACCCAACCGACACTCATCATTCCGGAGAAGCGCCGACACCCTCACACAACAAGGGAACGGGCAACGCTTCTCACTGGCAACCACCTTGCCAACACACGGGACGCATCTCGCACAGACTTCATGGCACATGAAGGCCAACCAATCCGAACACACGATGCAAGATGACGAACCTTAGTCAAATGCAATCCTCTCCAACCAAAGGAGGAACCAATCACACCACGAACCAAACCAAGGGCGAACACAACACATTCACACACGAGCGCAGGAGCAAGAACTTACTGGGACAACTCCGCCCAATCCTGCCTCGAAATCCATAAAAATAATCAGGATTGACACATAATTTCAGATGCCATAGAGCATGACAAGAACATCGGGCTCGATGATCCGCAGCTCAACAGAAGATCCTCCGCTCGCACGAGCACAATTCTTAAACAGAGCACCCACTCCAACACCTCAAACCACAATCTCAACACCTCAGGGGCTGGATGAACCTTGATCTGGAGTGGCCAACACCAATAACAGCTGCCTCAGGGCACACTCACGGCCACTTAATCACGAGCAATCCTCGCCAGCCACCTGACCTCGATGTAGATTCCTCGAACGCCACACCGCAGCAACACACCTGTCGGCAACCTCTGCCCAACGCAGCACGACCGGGGCCACCACCCAAGGGAGAAAGCTCTCAACCTCGATCCTTAGACCCCACGCCGGCACTCCGACGAAAATAGCAACCACCTTCACAGCACCAATGCCGCGCCCTCAAGCTCTCACGCGAGAAACGAAGCGAAAATTAACATAAAACCCTATGCCAGCTGCAGACTGTATTGGACCTTACGGACTCTGATCAGTGTAATATCTCAAATTCTCATGTACACACCACAACCATAGCTCTGATACCAACTGTGACGACCCAAGATCGGGATACCAGAAAAGGAACCCGATACCATTCGAATCCTGGCCCGCCACCCACGAGTCGGGGCTTGGAAGGGCTAAAAGGAAAGGTGTGGTGTACACAGAAGTAGGAAATAAAGCAGAATAATTCAACAATTAACAGAAATAAACAATCTAGCTACAACATAGTCCAGTCCAACAGAAAGTACAGTCTAAGGCAGGAAACGTACCAAATGCCGAGTGAACACTCGGCCCGATGATCTAGCAACTAAGAACCTGTACGCAATGCCCTCGAACCCCGAGGAAGAACCGTCGCACCTGAAATGCATGGGTGAGTCTCCTGTCACTGGCTCAGTAGGGGTCCCGCGGAACCCCAACCGAAAAAAATGGCGGCACGGAAAGTAGCAACTACAGCTAGAACAACAGTAACAGCAGGAACAGTAAACCGGTGGCCTGTAAAAATCTCGGCTCTATAGCTACTCCTACTGTACCGAAAAACATGCCCCGATCTCCCAGTCGGGGGACTACCAGACTATGAACTACCCTAGTCACGCTACTAGGAAAACAATATGACGTCACTATCGTGGAGGCCTGTCCTCACAGACGAAGGCCCGCATCGAAACTACACGGCCTGGAAACATAGTCACGACCTCGTCGTCGTGAACTCAACGCCGTCTAGGGGAAAGCCCTCGGTGACGCTCATTGGAACCCTAGACCTCGGCATCGGGAAAACACCCTGAACTCCACGCAAGACCATGTCTCATAGACGTGGAGCGGAACTCGACTCACGAGAAAACTCACGTCACGTGATGGGAGCACTACCCACCAGAAGTAAGGCCGGATGCGTCCACTGACGACTTAGTCCACAGCCTCAGGTGTCTCGCTGTGACGCCCCAGGCGGAGACAGAGACACACAGAAACCAGTACCATGAACATGGACTAGTTGGGGTCGCGCTCGTCAGCGTTCATCCAACAGCCCCCAACTCCGCTCTAGGTCAGGTCCTCTAGTTGGTTCCCCCCCAGCTGGACTCAGGCAGCAAAGGCAAGGGCCCTACGGTAACTACCCTAAAAATCGTCTCTCTCGAGTAAGCCGCTCCACCACTCCCAGGTGGGCCAGCACACGCGTGCCGTAAGAATGCTACGACCAGTGGGAGGTCACTAAACGTGAACACGGAAAGCCACTCAGGCACCCATCGTGAGTAACACGGAGTAATAGGTGGCACGACGCCAACATACTTTGAACAGCCTACTAGACCTACTAAATCCAACGGTCTTTGAGTCACAAGACTCGGGGTCAAGACCGTCGTACAAGGATAGCTCCACGCCATCAATCAAGCCTATCCCTAGGTCTAAAACCATGGTGACACGATTCCCAAGGTAGCCCACGAGCTGCCAGGTTAATCCCTCATCCAAGGGACACGCGGAAAACCTCCAGCCCCAGGCTGGTTAACTGGACTCACAGTCTAAAGCCATTCACGCACGGCCCACATAGAAACTTGAAACACACGCACGGGGTCTCCCTGACCCTTTAGACACATGGGCACACTAATCGAGGTAACATGGTACCTCCAGACACCCAAAAACATGGACACGGAACCCACAGGGTGTCTAGATCGTCTAAGTGGCCCAAAGGTCAACCACTGGGTCACAACCGGGTCGACCGGAGACCAACACACACAAAACGGACACGGCGAGCATGAAGAATCGCCTAGCGGTCTACCCCTGGACCGTTAGAGAGCCTAGCAGTCCACCCGTGGACCACTAAGGCCACCCTAGCAGTCTACCCCTGGACCGCTAAGCCCCATGAACTCGCAACCCCTAGCGGTCACCTCTCAGACCGCTAGGCGAGGTGGCGATCTTTTGCTTGACCGCTAGGCGATGCCTAGCGGTCTGTCACAAGACCGCTACCCCATCGACCCCGAACGACTCCAAAGTAGAAAACGGTCTTGCCCTGACCGCTACAACGAGCCTGGCAGTCTACACCTAGACCGCTAAACCCCTCAGGTGGTCTATCGCGAGATCGCTAAACCAACAGACACAGGGGGACCCTTGGCGGTCTCCAGAGGACCGCTAGGTAGCCTAGCGGTCTCTGGAAGGACCGCTAAGGCAACCCGATCACGAAAATGGCGAACTCCACAAAAAACCCCATTCCACACCCCGTTCACACCCATGTGAAGGGGAAAACATGGGGAAATCATCCCCAGACCTTCCCACAACCCAAAAACACAATCAAAACCTCGATCAGGCCTCGAATCGGCCGAAAACAGCCACTCGCCCAAAAACATGGAATTTCCCCCAAACGCGAAATAACCCACTCTCAGACTCACCTTGGCCTATAAAACGTGGGGAAATGAACTACACGGGTAAGGGAACCATCCCCCTACCTCCACCGAAGATTCGACGCGCCGTGGACGCCGATCCACGAAGAAAACGTCGCTAAACCCTTGCCGGCTCGCGATCCCACGAACCACCTCCAACGTCGCGATCCTCGTCGCTCCACGCCCCACGAGCAACGCCGCCCCGCCCTCTCCACCTCCGTCGGTCACCCAGAGTGAGAGGGGGAGAGGGGAGAACGTGAGAGAAGAGAGAGGGAAAAGGGAGAGAAATGAGAGATGGGGAGAGAGAAAATGAGGTTATATATAGAGAAAAACCAAAAAAATTCAAAATTCAAAAAATTACGAAAAATTACCTCCACGATCCTCGGGAAGAGCACAATATGTTGCCCATGTCCCAGAGTCGGAGAACGCCACGGTTCACCCTGCACAGTGTTCCGAAGGCTGATCAGGGAAAAACACGTGTAAAGCACAAAACACACTCTGGGACCCACTAAAATGATCCAAAAAATATCCAAAAAAAAACTTGGTCGTTACAGCCCTCCCCCCTTAAAGAAATTTCATCGTCGAAATTCAGGACTAGCACCAAGGCACAAGGGAAGAATACCGAACCAACTGACAACACTTTCAGGGCCCCATCCAAACCTCGATACTTGTAAAAACCACGATCCAACTCGCAATAGGTCATCCGTTGACTCTCGCACAGACCAACACCACATCCGATCTCGAGTCTCACGCCAACTCTACCCTCTCAAGGGAGCACGGCAAAACCACATGACAAGGTCTCTCCTCGGTCCTCACGTCACTCGACTCAGACTTACAGGGAGATCCTCCCACGCAAGTCGCAGACCAAGGATCACCATCCAACGCCAACGTCCCACCAAGGACCTCCACACACAGGCATCATCCACCGCCATGTCTCATCAAATCCTATCTCATCAAAATCGCTCCAAATGGACGCCTGCCAATCCCGATTCTTGCTCTTACCACAGAGCCGCGGGACACAAACTCGTACAATCCACGACACACTTCTCCAAAATCGACAAGTGCCGCCTGCTACCACAGCAAGCAGGTCGATGACGCCACGACCAATACACATGGGTCCCCAGACCTTACACATCTTACCACGGTCGACCACTCGGTCAACCTGACCAGCCACTCACGGTCACCAACCGGGACCCATAATCTCTAAGAGATCACTTCTCTAAAAACACAACCTCATCCGCGGACACAGCTTCCAACACAAGAACATGGTACTCATGCGGCGCACTTGCCAACATATTTCCCCAACTCTCCATCCAGCCAGTGCCACAACCACAATGCCTCAAGCAACGGCACGATAACAACATGTTTCACATCGAGGAACTAATCCTCCAATGCTCAACACATCCTCTGAATCCACTCGTAGCAACCACCGCTACGATCCGCGCACCCTGATCCTCACACACAGCCACCACAATGACAACTCAAGATCCTCAATCCCGACAATCCTCTGCAACTCAGCAAGCTCCAATTCTCAACACATCGGAAACCACAACACCAACCACGAATTCTCACGAACACCGCCCAACCGGCACTCATCCTTCCGGAGCAGCGCCGACACCCTCACACAATAAGGGAACGTGCAACGCTTCTCACTGGCAACCACCTTGACAACACACGGGACGCGTCTCGCACTGACTTCATGGCACATGAAGGCCAACCAATCCGAACACACGATGCAAGACGACAAACCTTAGCCAAACGCAATCCTCTCTGACCAAAGGATGAAGCAATCACACCTCGAACCAAACCAAGGGCAAACACAACACATTCGCACACGAAGCAAGAACTTACTCGGACAACTCCGCCCAATCCTGCCTCGAAATCCATAAAAATAATCGGGACTTACACGTCATTTCTGACGTCACAGAGCATGAAAAGAACATTGGGCTCGACGATCCGCAGCTCAACATAAGATCCTCCGCTCACCCGAGCATAATTCTCGATCAGAGCACCCACTCCGACACCTCAAACCACAATCTCAACGCCTCAGGGGCTGGATGAACCTTGATCTAGAGTGGCCAATACCAATAACATCTCCCTCAGGGCACACTCACGGACACTTAATCATGAGCAATCCTCGCCTGCCACCTGACCTCGCTGTAAATTCATCGAATGCCACACCGCAGCAACACACCCACCGGCAACCTCTGCCCAACACAGTACGACCGGGGCCACCACCCAAGGGAGAAAGCTCTCAACCTCGATCCTTAGACCCCACGCCGACACTCCGATGAAAATAACAACCACCTTCACAGCGCCAACGCCACGCCCTCAAGCTCTCACGCGAGAAACGAAGCGAAAAATTAACACAGAACCCTATGCCAGCTACCGACTGTACTGGACCTTACAAACTCTGATCACTGTAATATCTCGAATTCCCATGTACACACCACAACCATAGCTCTGATACCAACTGTGACGACCCAAGATCCGGATATCGGAAAAGGAACCCGATACCATTCGAATCCTGGCCCGCCGCCCACGAGCCGAGGCTCGGAAGGGCTAAAAGGAAAGGTGTGGTGTACACAGAAGTAGGAAATAAAGTAGAATAATTCAACAATTAACAGAAATAAATAATCTAGCTACAATATAGTCCAGTCCAACAGAAAGTACAGTCTAAGGCAAGAAACGTACCAAATGCCGAGTGAACACTCGGCCCGATGAGCTAGCAACTAAGAACTTGTACGCAACGCCCTCGAACCCCGAGGAAGAACCGTCGCACCTGAAACGCAGGGGTGAGTCTCCTGTCACTGGCTCAGTAGGGGTCCCGCGGAACCCCAACCGAAAGCAACGGCGGCACGGAAAGTAGCAACTACAGCTAGAACAACAGTAACAGCAGGAACAGCAAACCGGTGGCCGGTAAAAATCTCGGCTCTATAGCTACTCCTACTGTACCGAAAAACATGCCCCGATCTCCCAGTCGGGGGACTTCCAGACTATGAACCGCCCCAGTCACGCTACTAGGAAAACAACACGACGCCACTATCGTGGAGGCCTGTCCTCACTGACAAAGGCCCACATCGAAACCACGCGGTCTGGAAACACAGTCACGACCTCGCCGTCATGAACTCAACGTCGTCTAGGGGAAAGCTCTCGGTGACGCTCACCGGAACCCTAGACCTCGGCATCGGGAAAACACCCGAAACTCCACGCAAGACCATGTCTCACAGACATGTAGCAGAACTCGACTCATGAGAAAACTCACGTCACGTGACGGGAGCACTGCCCACTAGAAGCAAGGCCGGATGCGTCCACTTACGACTTAGTCCATAGCCTCAGGTGTCTTGCTGTGACGCCCCAAGCGGAGACAGAGACACACAGTAACCAGTACCATGAACAAGAACTAGTTGGGGCCATACTCGTTAGCGCGGGTCCAACAGCCCCCAACTAAGTGTGCACACACAGACCATCCTCTCTAGGTCGGCTCCTCTAGCTGATTTCCCCCCCCAGCCGAACTCAGGCTGCAAGGGCGAGGGGCCCTACGGTAACCAGCCTAAAAATCATCTCTCTCGGGTAAGCCGCTCCACCACTCCCAGGTGGGCCACCACACGCATGCCGTAAGAAGCCTAGGATAAGTGGGAGGTCACTAAACGCGAACACGGAAAGCCACTCACGCACCCATCGTGAATAACACGGAGTAATAGGTGACACGACACCACCAGACTCTGGACAGCCCACTAGACCTACTAAATCTAATGGTCTTTGAGTCACAAGACTCGGGGTCAAGACCGTCGTACAAGGACAGCTCCACGCCATCAATCAAGCCTATCCCTAGGTCTAAAACCACGATGACATGATTCCCAAGGTAGCTCACGAGCTGCCAGGTTAATTCCTCGTCCAAGGGACACACGAAAAACCTCCAGCCCCATGCTGGTTAACTGGACTCACAGTCCAAAGCTATTCACGCACGGCCCACACGGAAACTCGAAACACATGCACGGGGTCACCCGGACCCTCTAGACACATGGGCACACTAATCGAGGTAACACGGTACCTCCAGACACCCAAAAACATGGACACGGAACCCACAGGGTGTCCAAAACATCTAAGTGGCCCAAAGGTCAACCATTGGGTCACAACCAGGTTGACCGGAGACCAACACACACAAAATGGACATGGCAAGCACGAAGAATCTCCTAGCGGCCTACCCCTGAACCATTAGGGAGCCTAGCGGTCTACCCGTGGACCGCTAAGGCCAGCCTAGCGGTCTACCCCTGGATCGCTAAGCCCCAAGAACTCGTAACCCCTAGCAGTCACCTCTCAGACTGCTAGGCACGGTGGCGGTCTTTTGCTTGACCGCTAGGCGATGCCTAGCGGTCTGTAGCAAGACCGCTACCCCACCAACCCCGAACGACTCCAAAGTAGAAAACGGTCTTGCCCTGACCGCTACAATGAGCCTAGCGGTCTACACCTAGACCGCTAAACCCCTCAGGCGGTCTAACGCGAGACCGCTAAACCAACCGACACAGTCTGGAAGGACTGCTAAGGCGTCCCGATCACGAAAATGGCAAACTCTGCAAATAACCCCATTCCACGCCCCGTTCACACCCATGTGAAGGGGAAAATATGGGGAAATCATCCCCGACCTTCCCACAACCCAAAAACACAATCAAAACCTCGATCGGGCCTCGAATCAGCCGAAAACCGCCGCTCGCCCTAAAACATGGAATTTCCCCCAAACGTGAAATAACCCACTCTTGGCCTCACGTCGTCCTATAAAACGCAAGGAAATGAACTACACGGGTTAGGGAACCATCCCCATACCTCCACCGAAGATTCGACGTGCCGTGGACGTCGATCCACAAAGAAAATGCCGCTAAACCCTCGCCGGCTCACGATCCCATGAACCGTCTCCACCGTCACGATCCTCATCCCATGCCCGTTCCTCCACACCCCACGAGCCACGCCGCCCCACCCTCGCCGCCTCCGTAGGCCACTCGGAGTGAGAGGGGGAGAGGGGAGAACGTGAGAGAAGAGGGAGGGAAAAGGGAGAGAAATGAGAGATGGGGAGAGAGAGAAAAAGGAGGTTATATATATAGAAAAACCTAAAATTTTTAGAAATTTAAAAAATTTCTAAAAATTCCCTCCGTGATCCTTGGGAAGAGCACAATGCGCTGGCCACGTCCCAGAGTCGGAGAAGGCCACGGTTCACCCTGCACAGTGTTCCGAAGGCTAATCAGGGAAAAACATGCGTAAAGCACAAAACACACTCCGGGACCCACGAAAATGATCTGAAAATATCTTAAAAAAATCTGGGACGTTACATAAAAGATCGAATTGAAAACCTAATTTGGACTCTATGTTCGTTCTAATCCCTAAAACCCTAGCTAACTCTATAAATAGGCCCCAGAACTAACCTGCACGACCCTTACTTTTGGCTAGCGTGGAACTAAGGTAAAGAGGACGAATTAGAGGTATGATCTTTAGAAGTTTTTGTTCATAATACTAAGGTCTAACTACTCTCAAAATTTCTTTCTAGGAGATCAAGCTTGCAGGAAGTTAGAGGCGTCTAAAGTCGCTGGTTCGGTACAAGAATCTCAAGAAATTGTGAGGCCGGGTCAGATTGATCAGCAAGATAGAAGCCCTAAATGAGGTAATTAGATAGAGGTTCTTTAGTGTTATTTGTTCATGTTAGTACCCTCTTCTTACCCTCCAAATTTGGTGGTCATAGGTAAATGGAAGCAAGAGTTAGAAGGCTACAAAGTTGTTGATTCAGTTCAGGAACTAGGGTCAACTTTCAGCACTTAATTCATTGTTTAAGGACAAGACCAGAGGTAGGTTATCTCATGAACAGCTTAAACATAATTTTAGGAGTAAAAGCCCTCAAGTTGTAATCATTTTCATGCATTGTACTCAGAGTATTTCATGTTTTATTTCGATTATGCATCTAGGGTTTACTTAGCATGCATAGTTCATACCTTTAATAATGAAAGCAATTAAATCATGATTAACCAAGTGTCTCCATGTCTTAATATGATGTTATCAGGTCTTATTTACCTATTGACACCTTCTACTATGCATCCATCTATCTTAGATTAGCCATATTGTCGGTTTTATTGTAAAACAGGAAGAAACGGTCTTCCTTAGGACCGCTTGGAATCACTAGCGGCCCTGCGATAGACCGCTAGCGCCCCTAAAACGGTCCTCACATGACCGTTTGTCGATTTTGAGTTCTGGAATTATGTTAACCCGAAACATAATGCAGGACAGCCCTAATTTACTTATGATAAGCCTAGTTATTTAAGTTTTGACCTAGTTTTAAGCATTGTTTTCCTATACTTGGTTATATTGATGATTTATTCTAGTTGATTTCATGTTCTTTATGCACTTGAAATTTATTTTAAACTTATGTTAATTTCATGTCAAAATCATATACTCTTGTACTAAATGCACATTGCAAGTGGTAGATGAACTGGATTCACTAGTAGTTTATCGCTGTTTTACGTAATCCACTCTTATCTGAGTCATTTTCTTAAGTATATGGCACATATGCCGGTATGTTGTCATTAGTTACACTTTGCACTTATAGGCACCTTTTTCTTGGACTTATGAACCTCTCTGCCAGATATTCCTTCCATCGGAGTAGGGGAATATGTTTCAAGGCCTCCGTATGACTC
The DNA here is from genome assembly GCA_022559845.1 of Amorphophallus konjac. Lineage (NCBI taxonomy): Eukaryota > Viridiplantae > Streptophyta > Magnoliopsida > Alismatales > Araceae > Amorphophallus > Amorphophallus konjac. Next base: position 356,452,566 of record CM040122.1, on the reverse strand, counting down.
CGCGAGCCTGGGATTCCCACTAGGACATCGAGCTGGTTGTACCATTAAAACCCAATTTGTCTAGAAAGCACTTACATGTGTTTATGTACTCTAGACCTTAGCGGCCCTCTAGACGACCGCCTGATTCGGTTAGCGGCCATTCACTAGACCGCTAAAGCACAGATGGTTTTCCCTGCATCAACACTTCTTTTTCATGCGCCGACTCTCTTTTTATGAAACGGTCTAGACTATGACCGCTTTATGAATGAAATGGTCTAGTAAACGACCGCTTAGTTTCTGAGTTAGTCTAACCTGAGGTTTAACCTTTGGGGCTAGTTTTATTGAATTCCTAGATGATCTTAGGATTATCTAGAGTCCCAAACTATGTTAAAAAGGTTAACATTAAGTTATGGAATTTAATGAATGTATCGTTATGCTGCCGGAATGCCGCCGGAGTATAATGTCCTTTTAAATCATTCTTTGGAATCATATCAAATTTTGGTACGTTCTATTCCTTGGTTACTTGATCATGAAACTTGTTATTTGAAAATTTAATTATTGGCTGACATTATTGTTATATCTCGTGAAAGCAGCTGGATTTATAACTTGAAGATGCAAGATCGGGCACGGATTGTGTCCAAGGGCTCTATGCTAGTCCTCACGGCCGATGGTCGGAAACATGCTATAAACCATGGGGTACGATGATACTGGCGTTGCATTGCGCTGGGAGTACTTTCTCTTATAAATGAGTGAAATTCACGAGGCTCATTGTAAAATTTACATGCTTGTTATTGCATAGCCTTTACAAGGTTGTGTAAAGTAATTTCTCGTTACATGCTCGTACATTCTTGTTCGTGAAAGGCCAAATTGACATCTACATGATTATTCTTGTTTGTTCAAAGTCTATACTCGCTCATATCTACTTGCTCAATTATTGCATGATTCTTGGTTATTTCGGTTTATATCGCTTGTTTATTGCATTCTTATTTTGAACTTAATTCTAGAGCTAAGATGTTAACTACTTAAATATTACCTTCATGTTGATACGAAGATACCTACTGGGCAAGTGTGCTCATACCTATTTTCTTGTCTATTTCAGGAAGTACTAGTGCATCAGATTCGGATTATGCTAGCAGCGGGTCCGAGAGTGAATGATGGTTTTCAAGATGAGAGAAGTCTTAGATGATCAAAGTGTCTAGTCTAGTTATAATGTAATTTTCATTTTCTTGAGTCATAGTAATGGAAGTTGTCAAGAAGTGATTTTATGTAAATTTGATTATGGTTGTGAAATAAAGTTGGCAATTTGATAAAAATTATTTGTGCAATTACTTTTATGTGATTGTCTTGCACTCTGATTTCTTGCGTGCGAGAGGCTTACCATGCCGACTGTTCACGTTTCGATATTCCTTCTGCTGTATTAAAAGCTCGGGGCATGACAAGCGGCTTCACCGTAAAGGCATGGCCGGATTGTAATATCCTTGATTCTTCGGATCGGAATCGGAGAGCTTTCGGATCGCTTTTGTAGGTCCTGAAATGTGTTTTGCGATCCACTCGGGTTTTTTCCTTGTATAACTTGCGGAACCTTGTGGAGAGTGAACCGTTGCGTTTGGCGACTCAGGGATGCTACAGGTGCGTTATGCTCGTTTTGAGGATCGTGAAGACTATTTTTTTGTATTTTTATGAATTTACGAATTTTCATGTAGAAAATTGGATTTTAAGAAAATTGCTAATTTGCTATTTCTTTTTTTACTTTTTATTTCCCTCACCTCTCTCCTCTCTCTTCTCTCGTTGTTTCACCCTCTCTCCCTATGTTCTCTCTCCTTTCACCCACTCTGCTCCGACTGCAGATGGAGGAGGCTCGGGGATGTCATGAAGATGCCGTGGAGGTGTCATGGAGCATGATGGCGTGAAGAATGGAGCGTGGTGTTGGCGTGATAAAATTTAGTGGATTCAAAGCCGATGTGCAGTTCGTGTGATGGTTTTTGGCATGGTTTGGCCTTTTCAGCGCATGAGATCTTCGGTGTGTTGGACCCTGGTTTTGACAATGACAATCTATGAGTCATTATGGTATCAAAATGCATAAACAATGTATTCCGTATTTTCTTATTGCATTTTGCTTAGAGCAAGCACGTTCATCCTGGAGTAAATTCTGGGCACATTTCTGTGCATCTGCATATGTCTATTAGGCCTCATTAAGGTCGTGCATATGCTATATTCTTAGCAAAGAATGCCTGTGTACTGGAGTCCTGCTGTAGAGTGAGTCTATGCATTCGTGGGTCTAAGTGTCACGATGTTGATGCATTCATAAGTCTGAGGGTCGCATAGTTCTTGAATTTACTATCGTTGCTTTCATTAGGTCTGTGCAACCTTCGGTCATGCAAGAATAGAAGTGGATACATTCTGGGCTAAGGCACATTAGGCTGGTGCATGTTCTTGTCTAAGATGTCCTAAAAGTCAGTGCATTCCTAGCCTTCGTACGTGTTGAGTCGGTGCAACTTAGCGTTGCACTCTGACTAGGTCGGTGCACGATTTTGTCTAGACACAAGGACACGGTCGGTGCAAGTCTTTGAATCGGTGCATATTCTTTCTTGCGCATACTTTCTCGGCATAAGTGTTGCCTTGGTGCATGCATGTTTTGTCTTGCACCACTTCTCTAAGTCGGTGCAAGATCGCACTGAGGAGATTATTGTCGATGCATATCTGGCGTGTGCATGACTGTGCTCAGTGCAATTTGCATTGTATGCATTCACGCAGTCAGTGCAATTCTATCTTGCACTAATCAACTCTGTGCAAATTCCGTTGCTAAATGCACATAGAGTTTGTGCATCCCTCTCATACTCGCACACACGGAGTCCATGCAAGGCTACTCACGACCCGAGCAGGTATGTGCAATGCTTGCACACTGCATACTCACAGCTAGTGCATCCGTTAGTCTTATGCTACAAGTAAGTCTGTGCATATGCTAGTGTGACGGTACTGAACTCGTGCATGAATGTGTATACATGAAAATTAAGTTTGTGCACATCTAACTTATTCACATATTGACTCAGTGCAGTTCTGCTTGGCTCTTTACTATATGTATAACTGTCTCGAGCTGATATTTCTTTCTGACTGTATGACAGGTATCTTTTTGAGAAGAATAAGAATGGCACGTGATTTAAGAGTGAAGGAGGTGCTAGGATCGGTGACACATGGAAAGCATCGAGCTAGGATGCTTCCACATGGGCCAAGGCGTTTGGGCGGGAATCGTGGAAAGCACATGCCCTACATCTGATGCCCATATAAAAGGGAAGCCTTTCCTTCTGGAGAAAGGGGATCGAAGTAGAATGATTTACATCCAGCACGATCCAGAGAGGAGAAGAGAGTAACAGCAGAGCATAGCAGAAGTGAAAGTGAGAGAGCTCGTGAGATCAAGAAAAGGAGAGAGAGAGAGAGAGAGAGAGAGAGAAAGAGTGAGATTGAGAGAAGAATCGTTGATGTTTTGTTCATTGGTACTTGGATCAAATCAAGGCCAGTTTGCTTTTGCGTGAGCGACATTCATTGGGTTTTATTGTCAGCTTTCAGTCGTTGTTTTCTTCGTTCTTATTTCTCATTTTCATCCTTTATTCAAGCTATGAGTCAGCAGAGCAAGCTGTGATGCTCAGCGGGCAAGGTGGTCACCTTGGACACAAGCTGTGATACTCAGCGGGATAGCAAGCTGTCATGCTTAGCGGATGGCAAGCTGTGAGGCCTAGCGGATGTAAGCCAAGCTGTAATGCACAGCAGACGCGAGCTATGAGGCGCAGCGGTTCAAGCTGTTTGGCAACAGTAAGCCACACTCTGGTTTGAGTGTGGGGTGGACGTAGGTCTGCGGTCCGAACCACCAAAAAATCTTTGGTGTTGTGAGCTTGCTTGTGTTTCTGTGTGAATGTGTCCCAGATCATCTTAACTGCTTCCGCTTGAATGATTTGCACAAATTGATTTGGGCATATGCTCTTGTAGATTAAGTGTTTAACCGGCATTCAAGCCTTTGTATCTCACACGTTCTTCAAATTGGCCAAAAAGCTTTAAAGATCCATTCACCCCCCTCTAGATCAACGCTTGTTTCTATATCTGCACCTAACACATGGTATCAGAGAATACCATCAGTTCTAACACGGTGGAGGTAGGGGGATAGATGCCCTACTCTTTTCCTGCATCCTATCTCGTGATTTGGAGCCGAACGGTGTGAGTTTGAGTGGGTTTTCCTACTTTAAAGGTGAAAGTATGTTCGGGGATTGTGAGCCGTGTTCGCCGTTCTAGACGACGATTTGTAGTTTAAATGGTTTCATTTGAACCTCTGTCTTATTAGGATTCATTTCCCGCCAGTTTTACTGTATTTGGTTGAGAATCGGAGCCGGTATGAGCCCGGCTGTCCATGTGAGTCATTTTGGGTCGATTCGTGGGAATCACCCGTTTCTTATTGTTTCGTGTATGGTTTGATCCCTTCCGGCTTGTGGAAGGTGGATATCGATGTTAGAGTTGTTTCCCCGTCATTTAGACGCGATTGGTGCGTGGAAAGACCAGGTTTTGGGAAGTCCCGTGATTTTCCCATTGGAACGGTTTGGCGGTCCTTCCAGAGACCGTTAATTGGGTTTAGAGCCCTCTGGAGACCGTTAGGTGGAGTGCCATTGTTGGTTTGGTCTAGCGGTCTCGTGACCGACTGCAAGGCTTGTTTAGCGGCCCTTGGGCGACCGCTATTTGACATTTTAAGTCGGTTTATTGGTTTTAAGTCGGTTCGGGCTAGCGGTCTTGTCCCGACCGCATGGGGTCTTTGGCGGCCCTAGGGTGACCGACATTCCCGATTAATGGTCCAAGGTAAACCGTTATATGGTTTTCACTGTTCTAAGTTGGTTCCTAATGACGGCCTTGCGATTGACCGCCTTATGAAGTGGCGGTCAAGCAAAGGACCGCCAAAAGGATGACTTATTATGTTTTCGAGGCGGTTCGGGTATGGCGGTCTGGCCATGACCGCTAAAGCCTAGAAACAGCCATGAGCAAACCATTTTATGTCTATTTTACCCTACAAATAGCGGCACTGATAAGATCGCCAATGAGGATTAGCGGCTAGGGTTAAGACTGCCATTTGTTTGAGAGTTTCTTTTATGTTGGTTTAGTTTCCGGGTAATGTGGCTTTGACCCGTTTGGTTAGCCCATTGTTCTGTGGATGTCTTGGACGTCCTATAAGGGCTGTGACCGTGTTATAGGGTGTCTGGGAATGCCATTATACCGAGCAGTGTTTTATATTATTTCGAGGGTCATTATGGTTTCTGGTCAACCCGGTTGGGACCAAGTGGTTGACACGTGACCTCGTGAGTGTCTCGTCTATCCTATGAGGATCGAGACATGGTTTTTGGTGCTTAGAGGTAGTATCTTACCTTGGTTTACGTGCCATGTGGTTTGAGAGTTTTGGTAATCTCTCGTGTTCTGTGTTTGGAGTTATACGAAACTATGAGTCCATTGTGTGGCTCGGAGGCCGAGGACTCATTGTGGATGTGTTTTACCGTGGAGTTTGGCTTAGGGACTAGGCTGATTAACAGCATGTTGCTATGATGTGCGATGATCTAGACCTGAGTCTTGTGACTCAAGGATCATTGTTAGCAGGTCTAGTTGACTGTCTTGAGTCTGGTAGCAGTTGTATAATGCATTATGCTCCATGGTACGTGCGACAGGTGTGTGTTTACCATGTCTGTACTTCGGTGTTCGCTGTTTTGAGTCTCTGTGTCTAGTGAACCTCCACTAGTCGTAGCCAGACGACACTTCTGTATGTCGGCCCACCTGGGAGTGGTGGCAGGGCAGTTCCCGGTTGAAAGTTTTTAGGCTACTTTCTGTGGGCCCCCTTGCTTTGCGGTAGCATCCTACTTGGGGGAAAACTAGCTACATGCCTGGCTCAAGGCATTGAGCTTGTATGTGCACACGTGGTCAGGGACGGTTGGACGAGCGCTGACGGGCGTGACCCTGACTAGTCACTCGTTACTATTGTGCCTTGTACTTGGTTCGTGTCTTAGTTACTGTGTTCGAGGTGAGTGGGAGACACTTGAGGCGCAGTGTAAGACATCAGTGGACGCATATGGCTGTTCTTCTAGTGAGGAGGTGCTTGTATCACTTGACACGATCACTTGTGTTTTCATGACTTGTCCGAGTAGCCTGTGCTTGGCTTCACTCGAAGTTACGGGTTTTTTTAGCGTGCACGACGGTGAGTTCATGTATGTCTCATGCCTTCGACCATGTAGGTCTTTGGTAGGCTCTTACCTATTTCGGTAGGCTTTTCACGATAGGGTTTCGTGATTTGTCAATGGATCGGTAACGCCCGACTTTGTGAGATCGGGGTTCGCCTTTCTATTGCTATTTGGAGTAGTTTAGAGAGCCAAGGTTCCTTCGGCTATCGTGTTTCAGTGGTACTGCTTTCCTCTTTAATTTTCCTACTGTTACTACTTTACTTTAGTTTAGCACTACTGTTACTGCGTGTTTTGTGGTAGGGTTCTGCGGGATCCCTACTGAGCCAGTGATAGGAGGCTCACCCCTGACTTTTCAAGTGTAGCTGTTCTTTTTCGTGCCTGGAGGTGCAGTGCGTGGTTCTTAGTGCCAGCATTTGCCAGTGTCGGGCTACTCACTACTTGAGAGTACGTTCTCTTTTTTGTTGGACTGTACTTGTCTTTCTTTAGACTGGACTCTGTTAGTTTTAATTGTTATAGAAAATATAATTTTATTTCTGCTATTTTAGCATTCCTGATCTTTGAAATTTAATTGCTTACTTCTTTATCTGGAAGTTCAATGTACTCTCACATACCGTTCTATCCCATCGGAGCTTTTCCACTCCTGGGAGGCCTCGCAGGTTCCAAGTGGTATCGGGTTTACCCGGTATCCAGAGTTTGGGTCATCATAGTTGGTATCAGAGTATAGTTCAGAGTTGTTCGGAGATTTTCTAAGCTATCAGAGCTTGTGTTTGTTATTTACATGGGAATTCGAGATATCACAGTGCTTATAGTCCTTAAGGTCCAATACAATCGGCAGTTGGCGTAGGTTTTACGATTGTGTATCACTTTGCTTTTTGCGTGTGGTCTTGTATCTGCTGTGTTGGCACTATGCGAGATGGTTTTGCTCCTGTCAGATTCTAATGGAGCGTCTTTCTTTTGTCGTGGTGTTTATCTCAGTTCTGCTGTGCTTGGCAGAGTTTGCCGATAGGCGTGAATTTGTGGTGTGATATTTGAGATTTTTCCATGGTTTGTTCAGGTCGCTGTTGGAAACTGTCGTTGGTGTGATGGTCGTGCACATTCTTATGTTGTTTTGGTCATCCTAGCTTGAGGTTTGTCAGCCCCTGAGGTGTTAAGGCTGTGTTGAGGTGGTCGATTGAATGCCTTGTTTGAGAGAATGCTCGGGCGAACCTAGGATTTTCCTTCCTGGTGAGCTACTGTTAGTCGAGCTTGATTCATCTCATTCTATCTGGTGGCATCTTTTCAAGGTAAGCTTTGGAAGTGTTGTCTCTATGAAGCCTTTGTCTTGTGTCTGCTTATGTGTGGACTGTGTTAGTTTTGAACCTGAATTGCTTTGTTCGACGGTTGGCTGGCTTTGGACCCAGTTTATGAATTGGGGGTCGTTGTGCACCGTGTCTGACGTGCCGTGTTTGGCGGTTGTTATGCTGTGAAGGTTTAGTAATCGTTTCGGGACCAGAGGATAACCTGAGATTAGCGTTCCTTGTGCTTTGTGCTGAAGCTAGTACTCTTCATGGTTTGCACTTTGGCGACTTGTGATCGACTGTTAGCAGGATCGGTACTCGAGGTGTGGTATGTTACAGTTTCATGAATTACGATGGCGTCGTGTGTGTGCTGAGATGCGGATGCCGAGTTATTTGTGATGCCTGTGTGCGTTGTGTTGAGTGCGCAGTGGAAGCATGTGGGCTTATAACCCACTTGTCGAGGAACGTTTGGTTGGAAGATTCTGACTAGCCGAGAGGTTTGTTTCCTCGGTGTGACTTCGTCTTGGCTATGTGTGCCTTGATGTTGTTGGTTGTCGTGCCGTTGCTTGAGGCTTTGAGGTTGTTGGCACTGGCAGGTTTGAGAATTAGGGAATTTGTCGGTGTATATGCTGGTTGAGTACCCTTTCTTCTTCTATATTTTTCTTGGGAGTTGTGCTCTCAGGACGTGATCGTAGTCCTCGAGATACGTTCTCTAAGATTGTTGTTGTTGTGGTTCCTTGTTGGCAAGCCGCTCGTAGCATGGCTAGTACATTTTAGTCGTGTGTTCAGCTGTAATTGTGCGTTGATGTGACCCAGCTTGCAGTTATGTCCCGTGGTTCTGTGTTGAGAACGGAGCTGGGATTCTACAGGTGTTGTTGTGTGTTGTTGGTGGCTGTGTTCAGCTCGGGAGTTCCCTGTGAGTCTGATTTGGCATTGTGTGGATCGAGGTCTGGTCGGTTGGCTTTGCTGTACTCTTCTATCATGGTAGAGTTGGCATGCGACTCGAATCAGATGTAATGTATGAGTAAAGACTGACTTCATTGTGCTTGTGGTCCAGTGCTGTCATTGGCGTTCTGCGTGCCAGTTTTGTTGTTATTCATGGCGCAGAAGCCGATGAGTGGACCAGTCACCTGAGAGGACTGTGTTTCCTTATTTAAGCTGATGCTTGTTGTGTCTGTCGAGTGAGTTATCGGTAGCTATTTCGTGCCATGGGTCATGTCTCCTTTTCCTGTGAGACGTAAGCGATGATGCGCTGTTTCGGAGGTGCCGGACTTGTGTTCACTTGTGTAGCATGCTCGTTCTTTGGATCGGTGTGCCTTGAGATCCGGAGCGTATGCCTGTGATTATGGTCTGGTAGTGTTCCTCTGAATTGTGTTTTTTGAGAATTGTGTTATCGGTGATTTATGTTCAAGGTTTGGCTGATGCTTGGAGAGCGTGGCTAGTGTTTGGGTTTGTTCTTCCCTTGTTCCCTTGTTGACTCCTTGAATTTCAAGGATGAAATTCCTAAAAGGGGGGAGGACTGTAATATCCTAGATTCTTTGGATCGGAATCGGAGAGCTTTCGGATCACTTTTGTGGGACCTGAAATGTGTTTTTCGATTCACTCGGGTTTTTCCCTTGTATAACTTGCGGAACCCTGTGGAGAGTGAATCGTTGAGTTTTCGGACTCAAGGACGCTACAGGTGCGTTGTGCTCGTTCCAAGGATCGCGAAGACTATTTTTTCGTATTTTTTTAAATTTATGGATTTTTGTGCAGAAAATCAGATTTTAGGAAAATTGCTATTTTCCTTTTTTCCTTTTTATTTCCCTCACCTCTCTCCTCTCTCTTCTCTCGCCGTTTCACCCTCTCTCCCTCCGTTCTCTCTCCTTTCACCCCCTCTGCTCCGGCTGCAGATGGAGGAGGCCCGGGGATGTCATGGAGATGCCGTGGAGGTGTCGTGAAGCGTGATGACGTAAAGAATGGAGCGTGGTGTTGGCACGATCCCGTTCGGTGGATTCAAAGTCGATGTGCGGTTCGTGTGATGGTTTTCAACATGGTTTGGCCTTTTCGACGCGTGAGATCTACGGTGGAGGTAGGGTGATAGATGCCCTACTATTTTCCTGCATCCTCTCACGATTTGGAGCTGAACGGTGTGAGTTTGAGTGGGTTTTCTTGCTTTAAAGGCGAAAGCATGTTCGGGGGGTGTGAGCCGTGTTCGCCGTTCCAGGCGACGGTTTGTAGTTTAAATGGTTTCATTTGAACCCCTGGCATGTTGGGATTCATTTCCCGCCAGTTTTATTGTATTTGGTTGAGAATCGGAGCCGGTATGAGCCCGGCTATCCATGTGAGTCGTTTTGGGTCGATTCGTGGGAATCGCCCGTTTCTTGTTGTTTCGTGTATGGTTTGATCCCCTCCGGCTTGTGGAAGGTGGATATCGATGTTAGGGTTGTTTCCCCGTCATTTAGACGCGATTGGGGCGTGGAAAGATCGGGTTTGGGGTAGTCCCGCGGTTTTCTCGCAGGAATAGTTTGGCGGTCCTACCAGAGACCGTTAATTGGGTTTAGCGGTCCTCTAGAGAGCGTTAGGTGGAGTGCCATTATCGGTTTGGTTTAGCGGTCTCACGACCGACTGCAAGGCCTGTTTAGCGGCCCTTAGGCTACCGCTATTTAATGTTTTAAGTCTGTTTTTAGGTTTTAAGTCGGTTCGGGCTAGCAGTCTAGTCTCGACCGCATGGGGTCTTTGGCGGCCCTGGAGTGACCGCCATTCCCGATTAACGGTCCAAGGTAGACCGTTATATGGTTTTCACTGTTTTAAGTCGGTTCCTAATGACGACCTTGCGACTGACCGCCTTATGAAGTGACGGTCAGGCAAAGGACCGCCAAAAGGATGACTTGTTGTGTTTACCGCTAAAGCCTCGAAACGGCCGTGAGCAGACCATTTTATGTCTGTTTTACCCTGCGAATAGCGGCCCTGATAAGACCGCCAATGAAGATTAGCGGCCAGGGGTAAGATAGCCATTTGTTTGGGAGTTTCTTTTGTGTTTGTTTAGTTTCCGGTTAATGTGGCTTTGACCCCTTTGGTTAGCCCATTGTTCCATGGACGTCTTTGATGTCCTATGAGGGTTGTGACCGTGTTATAGGGTGTCTGGGAATGCCATTATACTAAGCAGTGTTTTGTATTATTTCGAGGGTCATTATGGTTTCTGGTCAACCCAGTTGTGACCCAGTAGTTGACACGTGATCTCGTGAGTGTCTCGTCTATCCTGTGAGGATCGATACATGGTTTTGGGCACTTAGAGATAGTGTCTTACCTCGATTTATGTGCCATGTGATTTGAGAGTTTTGGTAATCCCTCGTGTTCCGTGTTTGGCGTTATACAAAATGGTGAGTCCATTGTGAGGCTCGGAGGCTGAGGACTCATTGTGGATGTGTTTTACCATGGATTTTGGCTTAGGGACTAGGCTAATTAACAGCGTGTTACTGTGATGTGCGACGAACTTGACCTTAGTCTTGTGACTCAAGGATCGTTGTCAGTAGGTCTACTTGACTGTCCTGAGTCTGGTAGCAGTTGTATACTGCATTGTGATCCATGGTACGTGCGGCAGGTGTGTGTTTACCCTGCCTGTACATCGGTGTTCTCTATTTTGAGTCTCTGTGTCTATTGAACCTCCATTAGTCGTAGCCTGATGACACTTCTGTGTGTCGGCCCACCTGGGAGTGGTGGCAGGGCAGTTCTCGGTTGACGGTTTTTAGGCTAGTTTCTGTCGGCCCCCTTGCTTTACGGTAGCGTCCTACTGGGGGAAAAACTATCTAGAGACCTGGCTCAAGGCATTGAGCTTGTGTGTGCACATGTGGTCAGGGGCAGTTGGATGAGTGCCAACGGGAGTGACCCTGACTAGTCACTCGTTACTGTTGTTCCTTGTACTTGGTTCGTGTCTCAGTTACTGAGTTCGAGGCGAGTGGGAGACACTTGAGGCGCAGTGTAAGATGTCAATGGACGCATCTTGCTGTTCTTGTAGTGAGGAGGTGCTTCTGTCACTTGACACGATGACTTGTGTTTTCGTGACTTGTTCAAGTGGCCTGTCCTTGGCTTCACTCGAGGTTACGGGTTTTTTTAGCCTACACAACGGTGAGTTCGTGTATGTCTCGTGCCTTCGACCATGTAGGTCTTTGGTAGGCTCTTACCTGTTTCGGTAGGCTTTTCACGATAGGGTTTCGTGATTTGTCAATGGATCGGTAGCGCCCGACTTTGTGAGATCGGGGTTCGCCTTTCTGTTACTGTTTGGAGTAGTTTATAGGGCCGAGGTTCCTTCGGCTGCCGTGTTTTCGTGGTATAGCTTTCCTCTTTACTTTTCCTGCTGTTACTGCTTTGCTTTAGTTTAGCACTACTGTTACTGCGAGTTTTATGGTAGGGTTCTATGGGATCCCTACTGAGCCAGTGATAAGAGGCTCACCCCTGGCTTTTCAGGTGTAGCTATTCTTCCTCGTGCCTGGCAGTGCAGTGCGTGGTTCTTAGTGCCAGCGTTTGCCAGTGTCGGGCTACCCCCGACTTGAGAGTACATTCTCTTTTCTGTTGGACTGTTGTGGACGCACTTTTGGGATCTCTTCTTTTATTTGTTCATTTATTCATCTGTTCATTCGTTTATTTGTTTGTTCATTCGTTTATTCGGTTTATTAGTGCGAGGGCGTGTCAGTCACCGAGGTGACGATTTATTCGGGCTTCAAGGAAGCCCTGAGTGCGCTCGATCTGACTAGTCAGACGATTGTGTGTATCCTGTCGAGAGAGAGAACCCACCGTGTCATAAAGGTCACGATGTTAATTACATCCCCTCGAAGAGGGAAAAATCCTTGATTGATTGCTAGGAAAAGGGGCCCTACGGCCTGAAATTCATAATAACGAAGAGAGAGCAAAATCTCGGATTGCGTTTAAACAAACCCGGCATTGGGGCGTAAACGTTCATAGGTACATATATGTCAGTCACTTGCGGACCATTTCTTGTTCGGACAGAAGTCCATATTTGTAGCGAAAGGGGCGGCGATGAAACCGTACAAATGTCTATCACGTATGCGGCAAGTTGAATGAGGATGCGGGATCGGATCCCGGTAGAGGCGGGTCAAGTTAACGAACTGTTGGCCCAAGATGACTTCGGATCATGGCCATGTCGGGAGGGGCTCCCGAGGTCCACGTCAAATTAATTGGGGCATCGTTACTTTTCTCTTCACACTCAGTCCGGAGGAGCGAGGGTCCCGAGGTATGCATAGTTATAGCATTTTTTTTATCGTTGTTCCAATTGTTAAACTTCATTTTGTGTTCACACGCGGGTGGTTCATTTTTTTTATTTATTTCATTCATTAGTTTCATGTCTTTTCTTTTATTGGGTTAATTATTCTTTTTTATTTGGAAGGCACGTCGGTTTAGAGGAAGCATAGGGCGTGCCGGTTTAGGGTGGCACAGGGGCGCGCTGGTTTTGGTGGGCAAGCAAGAGGGCGCGCCGGTTTCGGGTGAAGTGAGTAGAAATGGGTTTTGTGAGAGAGGTTAAATCGGCGTGACGCGTGGGGCGCCGGATTAGAGAAGTCTTATGAAAATGGTTTTTTGAGAGGGGGTTTGAACCGGCGCGGTACCTGGGTGCCGGATTAGGCTGAGCTTAGAAAATTGGGTTTTGAGAGGGGATCAAAATCGGTGCGCCCTAATGGACGCCGGATTCGGCCGCGCCAGATTAAGGAGTAGTTCGTTCTGTTCTACTCTTCTTTTCATTCAGGTTAAAGTCCTTGTTCATTCAGCCAGATAAGTTAATGAGAGGGATTAGATGTTTTACTCTCTTGTTCATTGATTCGGTGAGAAGGTTTAAGTACCTTATTCATCTGTCGAGGTCAAGGTTTGAGCATTTTGTCCTAAGGTTCATCGTACAGGGCTTTGGAGTTCAGGGGTTCAGCTTATGGTTTGTTCAGAATGATTCAAGCATGTTCGTTCATTCACCCTCGTATGTGCCTGTTCCTTGTTCTTATTGATCATATTCCTGGCAAAAATTGGGCAGCATCTCCCCCGGACTGAGGCTTGCCAGAGGAAATGGGGGATTGTCAAACGGAATATTCCGGGACGATCCCCAAAACTCGTATTAGCCCGACGGAAGTCCGGTGACCCACAGGTGAGTGCAGAAGCCCGAGGACCAGCGTTCAAGGGGTTCTAGCAACACACGGGTCGTAGCTTCGTGAGAGCTTCACAGGGGCGGATGTTCGCCATGAAGGCTATAAGTGTTCACCCTTCAGACGGGTTCTCTCAGAGGGCATGCCACAGAGAGGCAAGCCTCCGAGGCCCCTGGATGATTAGAAGAGCGGGAGGAAAGGAAGGAAGCCAAAGTAGTAGAACGCTACGTATACTTGCGAAAGCCACTCTTTTTATTCATCCACGAGGGATGGGGGGAAATGAAATACAGAAGGGGGATCACCCCATAACAAAAGAAAGTAGGAATGAAAGAGAAAAGATACAATGGCGGGAGGAGGGCAAAGCCTAAACCCCTTTCCCAAGCTTACCTCTCTTCTCTTACACTCACTCCCTTTTCTTCACCTCGTAGGCGTGGGTTGACGAAGCTCCCTCTCAATGGACTGAACCCCCCGAGAGAGACAACCAAAACCCAACCCCTTTCAGTTTTGCCTGGGCTTGCCTTTTATAGAATGGCCAGTGGGGAGAGTTCCCGCCACCTCTGCCTCATCCACAACGCAGTCTGGAGTTGACCTGTTACACTGGCATCCGGTGATTCGCGGAGTACACTGGCATTCGTCCTAGGACGGGATGTTTGCGGGTTTTCTAAGAGATCTTCTACTACTGCCACCGTTGATGCCTGCCTTCACCGTTGATGTTGCTGCGCTGTCGAACGGAGGTGGAGACAGGGCTTCATAGCATTGAATGCTCTCTGTGGGCCAGACTGATGCGAAAATAGAGTATCGGCTGGCGGATGGGACTGCATTGGGTTAAACCGGCGAGGGGGGTAGGCGCGCCGATTTGAACCCACTTATGTTAGCATGCCGTTTGAGTGTCTATAGTAGGGGCGCACCGGTTTAAGGCCTCCATTGGGCACGCCGGTTTAAGTGCAAGATGGGCAAGGCCATGCCGGTTTAAGTGTCAAGATATTTCATCTCGGCTTCACGGTGATTCAGATGAACACTTGCCCTCCCGTAATGCCTTAGTTGTAATGTACCACCTCCGACGTGTTCATCTTAAAGCCTCCGAGTCTCGGCCTTGGACTTTGAGTGAGTTCCGGCGCGTGCCGAACCTGTGTCAGATTACTCGGGTTTTTTCTTGATTCGGCCTTCGGCACTGCCAGTTGGGGAGCCATGGACGTATCTTCTGCTTGAGGGGCTTCTTTATTAAGTAGTAGACCCTCAGGTATGTTCTCGTCCTGATCGGGCGAGGTATTGGGTTCGTTCGGCCTTTCCGTCCTTGACTCGCTTTCGGGTGCCGGGACGCGCATGCCGTATGATCACCATTTTTTTTGATGTCCACAAATGCCCCCCACTCGCGGGACCGGCGAGTGTATCTTCCTGTCTGGCAGGTGGTCGACATTGGAGTAGAACATCATCAGTTTCACGTGAACGGCCTTGGCCGCACAGTATATCGATTGGTTCCGACAGAGAGCCGGACTCTAATCCAGATCACATCATCAGCATTGGGCCTATGCTAACGCAAGGAATTAGGTTCATCTGGCCTGAGACGTAAGTTCTAAGCCATTTAGGTCATATTGAACATCGCGGTGGGGCGGATGGATAGTGTTAGGTTATAGAGGATTGTTTATCCATTGGCTTAGACGAAAGGTCTAGGCCGAAGGTTTATTCGTCAATACTGACAGGGTGCCGGAAGCTGGCGTGGTTAATTCATTGACACGGGGTGAGCGCCAAAGCAGAGGGGGTCCTTTTATTTGTTGACTTGGATGGGAGGTCCAGACTGAAGCAAAGATGGTTCTTTTTGTTCATTGACTTGGACGGAAGGTCCGAGCCAAGCGAAGAGGGTTCTTTTTGTTCATCGACTTGGACGGAAGGTCCGGGCCAAGCAAGGAGGGTTCTTTTTATTCATCGACTTGGACGGAAGATCCGAGCCAAGCAAGGAGGGTTCATTTTTTTTTGTTCATCAACTTGTACGGAAGGTCCGAGCCAAGCAAGGCGGGTTCTTTTTGTTCATTGACTTGGACAGAAGGTCCAAGCCAGGCAAGGAGGGTTCTTTTTATTCTTTGACATGGATGGAATGTCCGAGCCACGTGTTTATTCGTCGGTGCGACAAAAGATATTTTGATATCCGGTGGGACTTGACGAGTTGACATCCCTCGGAGGCTTTGATAGTGATGAATTTTTTCATTTTTTATCTTTTTTTATTTCTTTTCTTTTTTTCCTTCTCTTTTTTTCCTTCTTTTATTTTTTTCTCTTTTTTCTTTTCCTTCCTTGTTTTCTTTCTTTTTTTGTTGGCTTGATTGCCAATGGCTGAATATTGAACATCTATCGGCCTGAACACCGACGGTTGAACATCTTGATCATCCTCAACATCTGTTGGCACGGACGCCAATGGGTTGACATCTCGATCATCATTGACCATCATCGAACATCATCGAATCAACTCCGAACGTCATTGAACATCTTTATCATCATCGAATATCTTCGAACATCATCGAATCAACTTCGAATCATCGAACATCTGTTGGCGCGGGCGCCAATGGTCTAACATCTTCATCTTCACATCTTCATGTTCATTTTCATCTGTCGCTGTGGACGACAATGGTTTAACATCTTCTTCATCATCAGAGCATCTGTCGGGGCGAGTGCCAATGGTTTAACATCTTCATTGTCGTCAGAACATCTGTCGGTGTGAGCGCCAATGGTTTAACATCTTTAACATCTTCATCATCGTCAAAACATCTGTCGATGCGAGCGCCAATGGTTTAACATCTTTAACATCTTCATCATCGTCAGAACATCTGTCGACGCGAGCGCCAATGGTTTAACATCTTTAACATCTTCATCATTGTCAGAACATCTATCGGCGCGAGCGCCAATGGTTTAACATCTTTAACATCTTCATCATCGTCAGAACATCTGTCAACGTGAGCGCCAATGATTTAACATATTTAACATCTCCATCATCGTCAGAACATCTGTCACCGTGAGCGCCATTGGTTTAACATCTTTAACATCTTCATCGTCATTAGAACATTTGTCGGCGCAAGCACCAATGGTTTAGCATTTTTAATATCTTCATCATCATTAGAACATCTGTCGGTGCGTGTGACAATGGTTTAGCATCTTTAGTGCCACTGAACATCTTCGACCATCCCGGAACATCTATTCGACTAAGTGCCGATAGTCGACCATCTTTAACATCATTTGAGTCTCTTTGCACATCTGTCGGGCTGAGCGCTGATAGTTGAATATTTGAATAGCTTGGGATATCTATCGGTATGGCCACCGATGGTTGGACATCTTGAGTATCCTTGAACATCTTTAGACATCTGCCAGGCTGAACGCCGGCAGTTGAACATCTTGAACATCTTTGAATGTTTTCAAACATCTGTCGGGCTGAACGCTATCGGTTGAGCATCTTGAACATCTTTGAATGTTTTCGAACATCTACCGGGCTGAACGCCGGCGGTTGAACATCTTTGATATTTTTGAACATCTTGAATAGCTTTGAATATTATTGGCCATCTTGAACATCATTTTTTTTTAACCTCATTGAGCATCTTTTAAACATTGTTAGGTATCTATCAGCTTGGGCGCCGATGCATTCATCATCCTCATCTTGGGGTATTGCTAATCATGTATTGGCTTAAATACATATGCATTCATCATTTTCTCCTTTGAGTGTTATTGTTCATTCATCGGCCTAAATACCGACATATTGATATTTTTTTGAATATTATCGAGCATCTTCCGACCTGAGCATCGGTGACTGGGTGTGCTTCTATCATTTTTCATTCATTCACCATTCATCATTCATTGCTATCTGGGACCCCACCATTTGGATAGCCGCCCCGACATCCGCAGCAAGCGTGCAATGTAGGGATCTGTAATAGAACAGCCCTCGAAAAGCCTATATGACCAGTTCATTCACCACTGCTATGAGCGATCATTGCCCCTAGTAAGGGGGACATATCCGGCAGTAGTCATGTACACCATTATTGACATTTCGTACGTCTACCCCCAGAATGGGGTGCCATCTATATCTTTTGTCACGCCCCGACACGGAATATCGAGGGCGCGACGAGCCGTAAACAATCGTGTCGATCAGAGCATGTACAATTTTATTTCTAAAGATAGAAATGAATGAGAAAATGGTACCTTTATTCTATCAAAATGAAGTTTACAACACTAATTGATAAGCCATAAAAGTATATTACAACTTTCAATCCCAAAGTACATCATTCTTGTAAAAACACTAATGATCTACATAAACCTAGGTAAAAAGGAAAATCACTCTCTCACTCTTGTCCATTCCCTTGTTTATTTTTATTTCCTGCAACAATTAACCAAAACGTAGGGTGAGCTAAAAGCTCAGTAGGATTTTATATCTCTAAAAACCAAGCAATCTTTAAGTATTAACAATTTAAGTAATTTTTGAAGTTGTATCCAGAAGTGTATAAACATGAATGGAATTTCCAAGTAATGACTTGGAACAAGTAAAGAATTTCATGTAATTGGCCATTTTCACGTAAGTCAAGTAATTCATGTAAACAAGTAATCAAATACCAATAACAAAATGTGGAATGCCATATCAAGTAAATCTATCATGCACTTCGGTGTAATGCCACACCGTGGTCAATCAACTCTCATGGGCACAAGTACTTTCGGGCGCTCCCCCCAGTACCAGACTGGGCCCCATTAATGCCAAGCATTAAGTCATATGGATTCGAAGATCCCAAGTACGTTTAGACATCCACTTTAATATATATGGCCAATGATTTTCAAGAAAATGTTGTTTGTAATAAGCACATATTTGACCAAATTTCAAAAGTTGCAAGAAAAGTAGATAACAATTTAAGACATCGTGTTTAACGACATTAAGTCGTGGAGTTCAAAAATGAACGGTAAGTAAGAAAAAAAATTAAGATAGTAATTTTATTAGAATTATTTTTTTTAAATATCTTAGCTTAATATCATAATCGTAAAATATCAAGTTTTAGTTATGAAAATATATGCTTTATGAATTACAATCATGAGTTTAATCATACATTAATTAACCATATGATAATAAAATAGAATTTTATGTCAAAAATAACTCTAACTCGCTGAAAATAATCTTAACATGCTGAAAATGATTTTCATATGTTACTTTAGTGATAAGATGATAAAAATAAAATTTTCATGCTGGATTTAATTTTTAACATGTTAGAAATTAATATTTAACATGCTAAAAATAATACTTAACATGCTAAAATAATTCTCATACATTAACTTACTGATAGAATGATAAGATAAGTTTACCGTGCTGATTACAGAAATTTTCTGATAACAACATAAATTTTATCATGCTGAAAATCATTTTTATACATTTATTTACTAATTATTTGAAAGAAAAATAGAATTATCATGCTGAAAAATAGTTTTAATTTATTGAAAATAATTCTAATATGCTAAAAATAATTCAATCATGCTGGAAATAATTTTATCATGCTAGAAGTAATTTTAACATGCTAGAAATATTTTTCATGTATCAATTTACTAATTACTTAATAGGAAATTAGGTTTAACATGCATAAAAATAGTTTAAATAGATTTTAGCATTCTGAAAATAATTTTCATATCTGAGTATGTATAAAATAATTTTATCATGCTGGAAGTAATTTTTAACATGCTGAAAATAATTTTCATGCATTAATTTACGAATTACTTCATAAAAAATAAGTTTAACATAAAAAATAATTTTTCCTGATAATATGATAGAAAAGATTTTTATCATGCTGAAAATAATTTCAATATATCAATTTTATGATAACCAGATTTTTAGAAGCTAGAAATAATTTCCATGCATTAATTGACCAATTATTTGATAGAAAAATAGATTTTTCATGCTGAAAATAGTATTTAATTAGATTTGTCATGCTAAAAATAGTTTTCAGACTTTAGTATGAATAAAATCAATTTTAACATTCTAGAAGTAACTTTTAGCATACTGTAAATATTTTTCATGCATCAATTACTAATAATATGCTAAAAAAGGTTTTTCATGCTAAAAAAATATTATTATTCCACAAAAATAAATTTTAACATGTTGTAAATATTTTAACATGTTAATATGGATTTTCAACATTTTTGGTTACTATCTATGAACGCGTCCAGGAGTCTGGACGTTTTCTGTAGACACGTCGATGGTTCTGGACATGTTATAAAAATTATTTTTACATTTTATATCAATTTCTTTGAGGCGTCTAGGCATGTGGACGCCTTTATAAATTTATTTTAATAAAATTTAATTATTTTTTTTATTATTTTGTTATGGAGGCGTCCAATCATTTGGACGCCTTTATAAATTTAATCTAATAAAATTTTAAATTTTTTATATTGCGGCGTCTAAGCCGTTGGATGTCTTTATAAATTTATTTTAATAAAATTTTAATTCTTTATAGAGGCGTCCAATTACAAGGACGCCTTCTTTAAATTATTTTAATATTTTTTTTTGAATTTAGGGCAGAGGGAAAAGTATATCTGAGCGCGTCTTATTTGAATGACGTGCTCTGTTGACGCGTCCAGATGGCTGGACGCCTTCTTTTTATTATTTTTATGTTTTTATTTTTGAATTCTGGTTGGTGTAAAAGCATCTGAGAACGCGTCTTATCGAGGAGACACGTTCATTAATGCGAACTGAGTTTTAACAGTCACAGTTTTCTTAGGAAAAATGTGAATACCTTTCAATAAAACATTAATAACTTGCTCATTTCTCAATAAAATTTAGGGAAACAGGAATCAATGGAAAGAGCATTGAAAAATACACAAGATAGCATACTTTAATTGAAGTTTAGCCTGAGAGACACCTACCTTTGAGCGGATTTAAGGAAGAAGTAAGAAAATCCCCAATTTGATATGAAAACCCTTAATTCTCCAAATCTTTCCTTCAAATCTCCCTTAATCTTCAGAGTAGCATAGTCTAGGCCACCAATGATGATTTGAGGGTCGAATGAGGCTCTATTTATAGCCAAAACTTGGCCAATTTTGTCAAAATTTCTTACCTAATTCCACCAAACCCATTAACTCCGAATTAGAAGAAAATTCATATTTCTCCTCTTAATCTAGCTTCAAATTGGTGTGAAATCAATGTAAAAACGGCTGGTCTAAAGTTATAAGTTAGGTATGGATTGATTTTTGAGTCAATCTTCTAGAAATTGACTTATTTTAATCCCTTAAATATCATATTAAACACATGTTACAAATTTAAGGTTATTTATCCTTTATTAAATCTTTTAATCCATTAATCCAACCCATTATGGATTATCCAATGAGCCAATTATGATCCTAGTCCATTATATGGACTTTTATTGGGCTTACTATGATTTATCTAAGGCCTAAAGTAATTAATTTTCTATTTACTTCAAGTAAATTCAATAAACTAGCTTATTTCATGTAGTAAAAATGTAATTTGCTTATTTCATGAAAATTTTAATTACATAATGAAATTAAAAATTTTATTTCTCATTTTAAATTATTGGATTTCTACATCCTCCCCCACTTAAAAGAATTTGGTCCTCCAAATTCACATTATATAACTAAAAGTCAAAGATTCGAGTAGAAATGTTGAATTTCTAACCGGAGATTAAATCCGGATATTTATTCTTGATGGATTCTTCTAATTCCTAGGTTGTTTCCTCGAATCCACGCTTACTCCATTAGACCTTCACCATCGGTATGGCACGATTCCTCAGTTGGTGCAATTTCCGATCCAATATTTTGATCGGTCTTTCTTCATATGATATGTCCTTCTGGAGTTTCAATTCTTCAAATTGAATTACATGTGAAGGATCGTAGACGTATTTCCTTAGCATGGATACATGGAATACGTCATGTACATCGGTCAGTTGAGGAGGTAAAGCTAGCTTGTATGCTATCTCGCCGATTCTCTCCAAAATCTCGAAAGGGCCGATAAATCTCGGACTTAGCTTTCCTTTGATGCTGAATCTTCTAATTCCTCGTATGGGTGAGATATTTAAGAAGACATGCTCCCCCACTTGGAATTCAAGGTCTCTCCTCCGATTGTCGGCATAACTCTTTTACCGTGATTGAGCGACTTTCAATCTTTCTTGAATTAACTGGATTTTGCTAGTTGTATCTTGGACAATATCGGGACCAAGCAACCCCTTCTCTCCAACCTCGCTCCAGCATAGAGGTGATCTGCAGCTTCGGCCATAAAGAGCTTTGAATGGTGCCATTTGAATACTCGACTGATAGCTATTATTATAAGCGAACTCAGTCAATGGTAAATGTTCATGCCAACTACTGTCGAAGTCAATCATGCAGGCTCTCAACATATCTTCAATAATCTGATTCGTCCTCTTGGTTTGTCCATCCGTCTGAGGGTGAAAAGCCGTACTAAACCTTAGTCTATTACCCATAGACGATTGTAAACCCTTCCAGAAATGAGAAGTGAATCTCGGATCTCGATCCGAAATAATAGAGCTTGGAATACCGTGCAGCCTTACGATCTCCTTGATATATAAGGCGACTAGAACATCCACGGTCCATTTAATCTTGATAGGTAATAAGTGAGCATACTTGGTTAACCGGTCCATAATTACCCATATAGCATCGAAACCACTTCGGGTCTTCGGTAATCCAACTATGAAGTCCATACCGATACTATCCCATTTCCATTCCGGTATTTCGAGAGGCTTGAGTTTACCAGCCGATTTGAGGTGCTCGGCTTTAACTTGTTGACATACCAAGCATCGACTTACGAACTCGGCTACCTCTCTCTTCATATTCGGCCACCAGAATGTTCTCTTGAGGTCTTGATACATTTTTGTAGCACCGGGGTGAATAGTGTACCTTGACCGATGTGCTTCCTCCAAGATTTTTTCCTTGATAGTAGAACAATCGGGTATACAAGTTCTTCCTTTGAATAATAACCTCCCATCATGATCCAGAAGGAAATCCGATCGTTGATCTAGTTTCTCTTTAATTTCAACGATCATCGGATCATCATCTTGCCGTTCTTTAACTTCCGAGAGTAACTCGGGTTGGAGTCAAATATTAGCAATAAAGACTCCGTCTTCCTTCACCTCCATATTGAGGTTTAAATTGGCCATTTGTTCAAGTAGATGCCATTCTTTAACCATCATGCTCGATAATAAAGCCATTGGTTTTCGGCTAAGTGCATCAGCTACGGCATTGCCATTTCCTGGGTGATATTGTATAGAGAAGTCGAAATCCTTTAAATATTCCAACCACCATCTTTGTCTCATATTGAGCTCCTTTTGAGAGAATAAATATTTGAGACTCTTGTGATCAGAATACACCGTAAAGGCTTTGCCATAGAGATAATGTCGCCAGATCCTCAAAGCAAAGACCGCAGCTGCCAGTTCTAGGTCATGTACGGGATAACTTTTCTCGTGCTTCTTCAATTGCCGTGAGGAATAAGCTATGACCTTGCCATGTTACATTAATACGCAGCCTAGGCCAATTCCAGATGCATCAGCATATACTTCAAATCCTCCTCCTTTCGTAGGTAATGTGAGAATAGGAGCAGTAGTCAGACAATCTTTTAAAGTTTGAAAGTTTTTCTCGCATTCCTCGGACCATATAAAAGGATTCTCCTTCCTTGTCAATCTTGTTAAAGATACTGCGATCTTTGAGAAATCCTTGATAAATCTTTGGTAATAGCCAGCCAATCCCAAAAAACTTCGTATTTCTGTTACACTTGTAGGTATTTCCCAATTCTTAACAGCCTCGACCTTTGATGGATCAACAGCTATACCGTTCCGGGAAATTATGTGACCGAGAAAAGAAACCTCCTCCAACCAGAAATCAGATTTGCTTAATTTGGCATAAAGCTTATGATCTCTAAATAATTGAAGGGCCTTTTTGAGATGTTCTTCATGTTCTTCCTTGGACTTGGAGTAGATCAAAATGTCATCGATGAATACAACAACAAATTGATCGAGGTACGGCCTGAATACGTTGTTCATCAATTGCATAAATGCGGCAGGCGCATTTGTTAAGCCGAAAGGCATAATGGTGAACTCGTAATGACCATACCGACTCCGGAATGTTGTCATGTGAACATCACTTTCCTTGATCTTCAATTGATGATAACCAGATCGAAGGTCGATCTTTGAGAAATATCGAGCTCCGAAAATCTGGTCGAATAATTCATCAATCCTCGGCAAAGGATATTTGTTCTTGATGGTGAGTTGATTCAATTGCCGATAATCAACACATAACCTCATCGAACCATCCTTCTTCTTGACAAATAAGACCGGGGCTTCCCAAGGTGAAGTACTTGGTCGGATAAACCCCTTCTCCAATAATTCCAATAATTGATCCTTTAATTCTTTCATTTCCACGGCAGACATCCGATATGGAGCTTTAAAAATTGGTGCCGCTCTCGGAATTAAATCAATAGAGAAAACCACTTCTCTCTCAGGAGGAAAACCAGGCAACACGTCCGGAAATACGTCAGAATAATCCCGAATGATAGGAATGTCATTTAGAACGGGTTCCGTATGCTCGATCATAGTGATAGAAACTAAGAAACCGACACAACCCTTCCTTAATAATTTCTCGACTTTGAGGGCCGAAATGAGAGGTATGTGCTTGGAATGCCTGATACCTGAAAATAGAAGGTCGGGGTAACCCATGAAAGTTACCGTCCCCAAATTACAATTTACACTAGCTCCATGTGTAGATAGCCAATCGGCACCCAAAATAACATCATATCCTTCCATCTCCATGCATACCAAATTAGCGGGTAAGTTATAACCGCTAATTAGAATTTCACTATCAGGATAGAAATATTTGATTTCCGTTCCCGTTCCAATAGGTGTAGTAATGGTAAGTGTAGAATCTAATGGAACAGGCTTCATAGGTAAAAGACCAGCAAATCTTCTAGATATAAATGAATGTGTAGCTCCAGTGTCAAATAAGACAGAGGCAGGCTTGGAGTATATGAAAAGAGTACCTTCCACAACTCCTCCTTCCTCGGTAGGTTCCGCATTTATTAGAGCTTGGAGTCTCCCTTGCTTCTTTGCAATAATTGGAAGCTTTGCCGGTGATGGAGCTTGCTCATTAAGAAGAGGGCAATTCGGGATCCTATGCTCCCGACTCCCGCATCGAAGACATGCGCCGAGTTTTCTCCAGCATTCCTCGGCTTTGTGTCCGGGCTTCTCGCAATATTTGCATAGTTCCTTGGATGGCGTAGAGAAAGGAATAATTTATTTGTCAAAAGTCCTCGGCTTCTTGTCCCCTTGGAAATTACGTCCACCCTTGCTGAAATTACGCCTGTCCTTGTTGAAGTTATGCCCGTCATTGGGCCTTTTCTTCCCGAAGGAAGGTTTGAAACTTCCGGACCCAGTAACTTGCTCTCTCTTGGCTTCCCTTCCTCGGATGCGATCCGATAACTCCGTTGCATCTTCTAGGAGTTGAGCTCTTCGTACCATATCATAATATAATTGAATATCCATCGGGGCGAGTTGAGTAATATATTGCGGCTTAAGGCCATTTAAGAATCTCCTTGCCTTCATTTTCTCGGTATCCACGAGATGTGGAGCGCACCTAGATAACCTTGAAAATTGTGCTTCATATTCGGCGACCGATAATCCCCTTTGCTTTAAGGCGACAAACTCGGCGGCCTTCCTTTCTTGCACCCGGTCGGAGAAATACTTGCTATTGAAGTGTTCCACGAACTCTTCCCATAGAATTTGGTCATGTGGTAAAGTAGCCTCGACCGATTCCCACCAGGCACGCGCATCTCTTTCCAGTTGGAAAGTAGCAAGTAAGACCTTCTCCTCGTCGGCACATTGCATGACTCGAAAAATCCTCTCGATCTCCTTAATCCAATGTTTGGCCTCATCCGGGTCCGTAGATCCCGTGAACCGGGGAGGGTTCATGCTCCGAAAATTCCTATGTAGATCACCCGCTCCTCGGTTTGCTCCTCCCTGAGCAACCTGTTGGAGAGCTTGCGTTAAGCCTTGAACGGTGCGTTGCATCTCGCGCCATTGAGCTCTCTCGGCGGCCATTTGTAAGAATTAACCTGCAACCATAATTACAAGGTTTAATTATTTTATTCATTTGTTTATGTCTTGATAAATTTTTTTCTTTAAAACTAAACATGTGTTTCTACCCGTGCTTACCGGGAATGTTTAAGTCCTTATCCAAGTTTCTAGATATTGATCTAAAACCTAACCTAAGTTTAAGAATAAACCTAAAATTATGAAACCTAGGATTTTAGGTAACCTAGGCTCTAATGCCACAAAGACTGTCACGCCCCGACGCGGAATATCGAGGGTGCGACGAGTCGTAAACAATCGTGTCGATCAGAGTATGTACAATTTTATTTCTAAAGATAGAAATGAATGGGAAAATGGTACCTTTATTCCATCAAAATAAAGTCTACAACACTAATCGATAAGCCATAAAGGCAATTACAACTTTCAATCCCAAAGTACATCATTCTTGTAAAAACACTAATGATCTACATAAACCTAGGTAAAAAGGAAAATCACTCTCTCACTCTTGTCCATTCCCTTGTTCATTTTCATTTCCTGCAACAATTAACCAAAACGTAGGGTGAGCTAAAAGCTCAGTAGGATTTTATATCTCTAAAAACCAGGCAATCTTTAAGTATTAACAATTTAAGTAATTTTTGAAGTTGTATCGAGAAGTGTATAAACATGAATGGAATTTCTAAGTAATGACTTGGAACAAGTAAAGAATTTCATGTAATTGGCCATTTTCACGCAAGTCAAGTAATTCATGTAAACAAGTAATCAAATACCAATAACGAAATGTGGAATGCCGTATCAAATAAATCTATCATGCACTTCGGTGTAATGCCACACCGTGGTCAATCAACTCCCATGGGCACAAGTACTTTCGGACGCTCCCCCCAAGACCAGACCGGGCCCCATTAATGCCAGGCATTGAGTCATATGGATCCGAAGATCCCAAGTACGTTTAGACATCCACTTTAATGTATATGGCCAATGATTTTCAAGAAAATGATGTTTGTAATAAGCACATATTTGACCAAATTTCAAAAGTTGCAAGAAAAGTAGATAACAATTTAAGACATCGTGTTTAACGACATTAAGTCGTGGAGTTCAAAAATGAACGGTAAGTAGGAAAAAAAATTAAGATAGTAATTTTATTAGAATTATTTTTTTAAAATATCTTAGCTTAATGTCATAATCGTAAAATATCAAGTTTTAGTTATGAAAATATATGCTTTATGAATTACAATCATGAGTTTAATCATACATTAATTAACCATATGATAAGAAAATAGAATTTTATGTCAAAAATAACTCTAACTTGCTGAAAATAATCTTAACATGCTGAAAATGATTTTCATATGTTACTTTACTGATAAGATGATAAAAAGAAAATTTTCATGCTGGATTTAATTTTTAACATACTAGAAATTAATATTTAACATGCTAAAATTAATACTTAACATGCTAAAATAATTCTCATACATTAACTTACTGATAGCATGATAAGATAAGTTTACCGTGCTGATTACAGAAATTTTCTGATAACAACTTAAATTTTATCATGCTGAAAATCATTTTTATACATTTATTTACTAATTATTTGAAAGAAAAATAGAGTTATCATGCTGAAAAATAGTTTTAATTTATTTAAAATAATTATAATATGCTAAAAATAATTCAATCATGCTGGAAATAATTTTATCATACTAGAAGTAATTTTAACATGCTGGAAATATTTTTCATGTATCAATTTACTAATTACTTAATAGGAAATTAGGTTTAACATGCATAAAAATAGTTTAAATAGATTTTAGCATTTTGAAAATAATTTTCATATCTCAATGTGTATAAAATAATTGTATCATGTTGGAAGTAATTTTTAACATGCTGAAAATAATTTTCATGCAATAATTTACTAATTACTTCATAAAAAAATAAGTTTAACATAAAAAAATATTTTTTTATGATAATATGATAGAAAAGATTTTTATCATGCTGAAAATAATTTCAATATATCAATTTTCTGATAACCAGATTTTTAGAAGCTAGAAATAATTTCCATGCATTAATTGACCAATAATTTGATAGAAAAATAGATTTTTCATGCTGAAAAATAGTATTTAATTAGATTTGTCATGCTAAAAATAGTTTTCAGACTTTAGTATGAATAATATAAATTTTACCATTATGGAAGTAATTTTTAGCATGCTGTAAATATTTTTCATGCATCAATTACTAATAATATGCTGAAAATATGTTGTTCATGCTAAAAAAATATTATTATTCCACAAAAATAAATTTTAACATGCTTTAAATATTTTAACATGTTAATATGGATTTCCAACATTTTTGGTTACTGTCTATGAACGCGTCCAGGAGTCTGGACATTTTCTGTAGACACATCAATAGTTCTGGACATGTTATAAAATTATTTTTACATATTATATATCAATTTCTTTGAGGCGTCTAGGCATGTGGACGCCTTTATAAATTTATTTTAATAAAATTTAATTTTTTTATTTTTTATTTTTATTATTTTGTTATGGAGGCGTCCAATCATTTGGACGCCTTTATAAATTTAATCTAATAAAATTTTAAATTTTTTATATTGCGGCGTGTAAGCCGTTGGACGTCTTTATAAATTTATTTTAATAAAAATTTAATTCTTTATAGAGGCGTCCAATTACAAGGACGGCTTTTTAAAATTATTTTAATATTTTTTTTTGAATTTAGGGCGGAGGGAAAAGTATATCTGAGCGTGTCTTATTTGGATGACGTGCTCTGTTGATGCGTCCAGATGGCTGGACGCCTTCTTTTTATTATTTTTATATTTTTATTTTTGAATTCCGGTTGGTGTAAAAGCATCTGAGAACGCGTCTTATCGAGGAGACGCGTTCATTAACGCGGACTGAGTTTTAACAGCCATGATTTTCTTAGGAAAAATGTGAATACCCTTCAATAAAACGCTAATAACTTGCTCATTTCTCAATAAAATTTAGGGAAACATGTATCAATGGAAAGAGCATTGAAAAATACACAAGATAGCATGCTTTAATTGAAGTTTAGCCTGAGAGACACCTACCTTTGAGCGGATTTAAGGAAGAAGTAAGAAAATCCCCAATTTGATATGAAAACCCTTAATTCTCCAAATCTTTCCTTCAAATCTCCCTTAATCTTCAGAGTAGCATAGCCTAGGCCACCAATGATGATTTGAGAGTCGAATGGGGCTCTATTTATAGCCAAAACTTGGTCAATTTTGTCAAAATTTCTTACTTAATTCCACCAAACCCATTAACTCCGAATTAGAAGAAAATTCATATTTCTCCTCTTAATCTAGCCTCAAATTGGTGTGAAACCAATGTAAAAATGGCTGGTCTAAAGTTATAAGTTAGGTATGGGTTGATTTTTGAGTCAATCTTCTAGAAATTATGTTATTTTAATCCCTTAAATGTCATATTAAACACATGTTACGAATTTAAAGTTATTTATCCTTTATTAAATCCTTTAATCCATTAATCCAACTCATTATGAATTATCCAATGGGCCAATTGTGATCCTAATCCATTATATGGACTTTTATTAGGCTTACTATGATTTATCTAAGGCCTAAAGCAATTAATTTTCTATTTACTTCAAGTAAATTCAATAAACTAGCTTATTTCATATAGTAAAAATGTAATTTGATTATTTCATGAAAATTTTAATTACATAATGAAATTGAAAATTTTATTTCTCATTTTTAATTATTGGGTTTCTACATCTTTCATCATGTGATACACCTGCCCCCGGAATAGGATATCATCTGTATCTTTCATGATTTCATCATCATCATCACCATCCATTCATTCATTCATTTTTTGATATGCATCCCCCCTCAAAAATGGGGTATCATCTACATCTTTCATCATTTCTTCTTCCCCTTTTTGGTTTTTTTATTATTTTTTTGACATGCATCACCCCTCATAATAGGGCACCATCTATATCTTTCATCATCATTTTTTCTTTTTTTATTCACAATGATCCACGTGGTCATTTTATCATCATCATTCGTCATCATTTTCATCATTATTTCCATCGCCTCTTCATCCTTTTTTTTTCTTTTTTTATTACCGTCTAGGCCTTCATCATTTGGATAGCCCCTGTAATCGTCATCCGATATTCAATGTAGAAATCTACGATAGAACGGCCCCCGAAAGGCCTATATCATCATTTCATTCATCACTATTACAAGTGATCATCGCCCCAAAGAGGGTGGGGGGCACATCTGGCAATAGCCGTAGATAGGCTTCCTCATATTTCATACATCTGCCCCCAGAACGGGGTGCTATTTACATCTTGCAGCCTCTTTTCCGGCTTCCTACCGTAGCTCGAGGTGCTTGGAATGTCCTTCAGGGCATATCGTTCTTTGGCTGGTGCGGCGCAGCCGTATTTGCCACCGTCCTTAAGTCAGGCATCTGATGGGGACACGGTGGGTCCACCTTGTACTCGTCCATTTGTTATTCGCCTCTCCTGATCAGGCCTTTGATGATATCTTTAAATGTGTAGCAATCTTCGAGAGAATGCCCCATCATTCGATGATATTGGCAGAATCGGGGGTCATCCCTCCTTTTGACATCGCTCGATCTTTTTGATTCTGGGAGTGCAATCTTGCCATGTTCTCAAGCCCACTCAAAGAGGATCCGAGTCTTGTCTCTTTGGAAAGAATATGGCTTCTTCATTTTATCCCTTAGTGAAGGTGTTTGTTCAACAGGCTTAGTGGGGGAGACCCTGATAGCCTCTTACGTCTTCTTGTTTTGTAGCTTGAAAGCCTTAAAATCTGAGGTGCATGCTTCCTCTTGCGCCAGATGCTTGCCGGCAGGTTAGTCTTTCCGACTCAGGGTAGTAATAGCCGGAAAATACTTCACCAAGAAGGCCTCATCATCAGCTGCCAGATCATTTAGCTGTTCAAGGGTTCTGACTTCAATGCCCATCACCCTTTGTTGGATTTCATCTTTCAAATTTCTTTTGCACCTTCGAACGGCATGCCCGTAACTCGGAGGGCACCTGCATCTTTCATGGGGATTTCTCTCTTTTCATGTATAGTCCAGAACGGACTCATCGTATCTTTGTTTAATCATCTACAATTCGGCCTTAGTGACTTCCCCCTCGACCTGCTTCATCTTGGCCGTTCGCTCGACCCTTGGCTTATTCATCATCGTCGAAGCTATCAAACTCGGGTGCGAGCCAGCTGATTGTAGAAGCGGGTTTATCCCCGACATAGTATGAGGTATCATGCCTGTCCCCTGATGCCCTCGTGAGGATAAAGGATGTATCAAAGGCATGCATTGTAGCTATTGAGGGGGGCTACCCCTTGCATGATCATCTGCTAGCCGAGGTGTGGCTGGCTGCGGTGAGGTTCCGAGTGGCTCAGCGCCACCCTGTAAAGCCTCGGATGAAGGCTCGACTTGCCTGAGTATGGCTAAGTATAAGCCCATCTTGCTTAATTTTTCTTTATCTCTTCGACTTCCAGTCTTTGATATAGCTCCGCTACCATGGCAGGATCAAGCTGGGAAAAATCAGGAGCACTGCCCCCATCTCGATTTTAGGTGGATTCAGCGGCATCTCATCATCATTGCCGCGAACGTCTTGTCCCCCGGAGGTCAACATTTCTACCCCCATACCCTCACATGGAGGAGGGGTATTGTGACGTGCCTCCTCGTCAGACGGTGGAAGGCATGCTTCTTCATTTTCTTCTTCATCAGCTTGGCTCAAGCCAGGTAAGGTTGATAATGTATCGCAGGAGAGAATAATGCTCCTTCCTCTATCTTTGAGGTCTTCTTTTTCTTCTTCTTTGCGGTCAGCGTATGCCCCCGCGACAGGCCATCTAGTGCGCATGGCACTTCTGATTTTCCTTTAGCTTCTTGTATCGGGCCCAGGGTTTTTAAATGTCCCCGTAGGATATGCTCATTGGTGTAGGCTGTGGAAGCCTCAGACGCCTCTTCAGGTAATAGGTGGCATAAAGATACCATGTTGACTCCCCTCTTCAGATCGGACAGCTCGTGTAGACGTAGAGGATCCACATTATGTTCATCCATCTGGAGCTCCCCTTTCCTGATTAGACTTTCAATAATGTTTTAAAATACATAAAAGTCTTCAATGGGGTGCCCAAGTGCTTAATGGTATGGGTAGAATCAGGGATCATCTTTTCTTCGGGCATCACCGGGTCTCTTTGGCTCCGGAAGAGTTATCTTATTGTGTTGAGCAGCCCATTCAAACAGGACCCGGGTTTTCTCCTTAGGAAAGGAATAGGGCTTGTTCATCCTGGCTCGCAAGGAGGGGCCCTCCTGCCACTCAGCCAGCTTGACGGGTGGAGGGTAGGCGACCCCTTCATCTTTTTACCGCTCGAACGCCTTGAAGTGGACTGTATGAACTTCCCTAGGCTTGGGCCTTTTATCAGTTGCTCTGGCCTTCGGGCTTGCAACAGCAGGGGTAGAGGAACCAATGGAGAGGAAGGCTTCGATCTCTGCCATGACATTGTTTAATCGTCAAAAGTGCTTATTTCAATTCCGATCATCTTTGCTTGTCACGGTCTGCTCGAAGACTCCACGGGGCCCTTCTAGATTCTGTTTTCAGCATATGTGGTCTGCACATGAGGTGTTCAGCCGGGACTCGAGCTCCGCTTGGGCTGCTGCCCCTATTTCCTCTTTTCCTTTGCTCACATTAGCTCTCAAGCTGAAGCACATGAAGGCCTTCTATAGAGAATGGAACAAGGCGACATTCCATAATATATCAGGCAGTGTGTTGGCAGCAGAGGCGTCCTTTTCTGATGCCCAGGAGGCCCTTGACCAGCAACCCTCCGACTCCAACCTTTCGGCCTTCACTTTGGCCAATGATGCTCTTGATCGTGTGCTCATTCAGGAAGAGATGTTTTGGAGGCAAAAATCGAGGATTAAATGGCTGAAAGAAGGTGATCGGAACACCAAATTCTTCCATGCTTTTGCAAAATCTCAACAGCGCCGTGGGTCCATCTCTGAAATTCTTCTTGCAGGCGGTTCTGTTGTGACGGGGCAGCAGGCCATTGCTGATGTATTTATATCCCACTTTGCATCGGCCTTCTCCTCCACTCATCATTGCATTCATCCAGAGGTCCTGGCTTCTATCCCGATGCTGCTGCATGAGGACCACAACAACATGCTCTGTGCCGTGCCATATTGGGCTGAAATCAAGCAAGTGGTGTTTAGCATGTCAGCGGATAGCGCCCCGGGGCCGGATGGGTGCACGGGCCACTTCTTTCACACCTACTGGAATCTTATTGAAAGTGATATTTGTGCGGCTGTGCAAGCTTTCTTTTGTGGTCACCAACTACCGAGAGGCTTCACCTCCTCTCTTATTGCTTTGGTTCCGAAGGTTGATACTCCTAAATCCTGTGTGGATTATCGCCCCATTAGCTTATGCAACTTCTTCTACAAAATAATTGCTTGGGTTATTAGTGACCGGCTGGCTACTCTTCTTCCTCTCTTAATCTCCGAAGAACAGGGTGCCTTTGTGAAAGGCCGCTTCATTATTGAGAATGTCTCGCTGGCCCGTGAGATGGTGTAGCACTTGGGTAAGAAATGTAGGTGTAATAATGTTGTCTTCAAGTTGGACATGGCCATGGCTTATGACCGATTGTAGTGGGACTTTCTTTATGCTGTCCTACGTCGATTTGGGCTCTCGTTCTCTTTCATTTCACTGCTAGAGCCGCTTCTTTCAAATTGCTGGTCCTCAATCCTTCTCAATGGCAGCATCCATGGTTATTTTAAGTCGACAAGGGGACTACGTCAAGGGGACCCCCTAGCCCCGGATTTATTTATTCTTGCGGAGGAGGCTCTTAGCCGGGGCATGTCCTCCCTTTTCTATTGCAGCACAGGGGGCTGGTTTTATACTCTTCAGAGGTGTCCCCCCATCTCGCACTTGATCTTCGCTGATGACACTCTCATCTTCTCTAATGGGTGAATCCGCCATATCAGAAATCTCATGAGGTTCCTCCAGAAATATGAGATTGCTTCGGGACAGCTTGTTAATACTTTTAAAAGCTCCTTCGTTGTCTCCGATCTTGTGCCGATTGCTACGTGCCGACGCATTGAGGAGGTTACTGGATTTATGAAATGAAGGTTTCCCATTAAATACTTGGGGATTTCTCTCTACTATGGAAGGCAGAAGTCAGCATACTTTGCTAATATTTTATCCAAGACCGCCGTCAAGCTCCAAGCGTGGAAGTCGGGCTTTTTTTCTTCTGGTGGCAGAGTTATTCTAATTCGGCATGTACTTTCAGCTCTCCCTATTTATACCATGTCTGCTCTCAGCATTCCAACATCTATTATGCGTTCTTTCCACAGGTTATTGGCCAATTTCTTTTGGGGCTCTTATGAGGGATCGCCAAAGAAACATTGGACGTCTTGGGATGTCATCTCACAGCCGATTGATTGTGGCGGGCTGGGTGTACTCAATCTTCAGCTATTGCAAGTTGCTTTGAGGACAAAAATGTTATGGACTGTCATCACTTCCAACTCATTGTGGGCCCGGTTCTTCAAGGCCAAACACCTCCATTCTTCGCACTATTTAGAGGCAAAATTCCCACTCATGATCGCTGCGGAGAGTCGCCTATGGTAGCGGTCTGCACAATTGGTTTATGCGCACCATAGGGTGCTGATTTCAAGAAATTCTACTAATGTAAGTTTTTGGTTGGATGTATAGGCTGGTGCAGTACCACTTTGGGACCTTTTGCCCAGCCGTATATGGTCTTCTTTAAGTGATAAACGCTGCACTATACAGCATATTTTTGAAGACCCGCAGCACACTCACCTAGAGATTGTTCGTATGCATTGCCCCCCGGGGTGCCTTGATTGTGTTCTATCTACTCTTGGCAGCGAGGACCAATGGATTTGGTGTCCGACTAATGACGGTAAATTCTCAACCAAGTCTGTTCACGGTTTGCTGCAAGGAGTGGCTACACCTCGCTGGTCGTCACTTTGGTGCATGCATATCCCCCTCAAGTGGTCGGTCCTTGCTTGGCGACTAGTACGTGGCTGCCTGCCCACCAATGACACCACCATGGCTTGCGGTATCCCCTTGTGCTCCATATGTAGCTGTTGCACGCACCCTCAGGTTGAGATAGGGTTACACCTTTTTTTTCCATGGGCTGGTTGCTAATGA
Source organism: Amorphophallus konjac (assembly GCA_022559845.1). NCBI lineage: Eukaryota > Viridiplantae > Streptophyta > Magnoliopsida > Alismatales > Araceae > Amorphophallus > Amorphophallus konjac. The sequence goes on along the minus strand of CM040122.1, from coordinate 356,417,782 downwards.
TGTGTGGTCTGCACTGCACGACTTTCTTCGGTTCGACCACTTATCCGTCTTGACGGCGGCCCAAGGTGTTAATGATTTCTTAGCTGATACACATATATCCTCCATGGCTGGGATGATCTCCAGATGCATGTTTATGGCTGCCATTTGGGAGATTTGGTGCTGTAGGAACATGTCACGTTACGTGGGCCAACACATGACTGCTCGGCAGGTATTGGGAAGGGCAATGCTTGATGTCCGCCCTATTGTCCAAGCTCTTCCTTTTAAGGGAAGAGAGCTGTCCAAGTAGCAGCATGCCATGCTTCTTTCATTGGGAATCTCTCCACCTTCAGCTCTTCCATCTCCTCCAAGGTTGGTTCGCTGGTTTGCACCGCCGTCGGGCCAGCAGAAATTGAATGTTGATGCAGCATATAAAAGTAGCATCGGTGCTGTAGGTGGTGGCAGCATTATTAAGGATGTAAGTGGTGGTTTTGTTTTTGCCTTTGCTACTGCGTTTCATGGAGTTCACTCCGCCTTAGAAGCCGAGGCTTTGGCGCTCCGTCAAGGGTTATCTTACTGCTGTGACATGGGTTATCATTCGATTGTTATGGAATCAGATTCGCTAGTGTTGGTGCAGATCGTACGGGGCCGGTTCTCTCGGCCATGGCGGCTCTCATATATACTACATGATGTATCCACCTTTTGTCAGTCTTTGCAGCCTTCTTTCACTCATATCTAGAGGGAGGCTAATCAGGTTGCGGACTGCCTTGCTGGTCTTGGGTGTTCTTTGCCAGCATCCCCAATTATTTTTGTAACTCTCGCTGATCTTCCCACTCTTGTAAAAGGCCCCTATCGTCTGGACAAGATAGGGTGTCCTTCTATTAGGCCCTAGTGTCCTGGTGGTCTTTCCTATCATCTTCTTGTACCTTTCCTATCTTGTTGTTCATTAATAAAATTTTGCCTGTTAGGTGTGTGGTGGTGGAGCAGATTCCCCATTCCCTCCCTGAGGGGGTGGGCGCTCTCCTGCTTCCCCTACTGGGTATTGCTTTAGTTAAAAAAAAAAATTCCGATCATCTTTTCGAGGATCTCCTGCCTCAGTTTTTGTTTGCATACTTGCACTACATCTTCTTGATGTGGCGGACACCTGCATCTCATGTTGAGGTTCTACCATCTTTTAATATACTCCAAGGCTGTTTCCTCATTCTTCTGCTTGGAGGCATACAGCTCGGCCATGGTGACCTCACTTTCAGCAACGTTGAACCGTTCCCGGAACTTCCGTTGCATATCTGGCCAATCACTAATAGATCCGGCCAGTATATTTGAATACCATTCGAAGGCGAGGCCCGTGAGAGAGGCCCCAAAGAACTTCAATAGGTAGGATTCTTCCGTGGCTAGGTCACCCATCACGCTGATATAGTGTGCTATATGTTCTCTGGGCGAGCCTTGCCCATTGAACTTATCAAACTTCGGCGGCTTACTGACGCCAGCAGGTAGTTTCTTGGAAGCATGGTGAACCGGATACGGCACCTTGCAAACATCGAACGAGGCATGATCATCATTGCCTCTATTGGCCAGCTTCTCTTCGATCATATGTTCTATCATTAATTTGTTCATCATTACCGAGTCAACTAGCCTTGGACATAGCCGAGCTTGCTCCATCCGCGGGACCATTAGAACTATTGCTTGACGTGCATCCACAATCCTCTGATGATGAGGAGTGGGCTGCGGTAGTAGGGTCATGCCCCCAGTGTAATTAGGTGCCAGTTGAGAGGCCATCATTGGAGGGGAAGCTTCGAATTCATCAGCACCTTGTTGCGAGGTTTTAGGGAGAGCTTCAGTCTGTCTCGAGGCTATGGGATTTGTGCTCAGCTCGCTGAGCTACCTTCTTTGCATCCCAGCTTCTTGTTGATATCTTTGCAGCAGCATCATCATAGTAGCCGGATCGGGCATAGAGGAGCCGGAGGCATGACCCTGCCCTTCCGATGGCATATCTAAAGCGGGCGCTAGTCTTTCTCCGTCATCTTCGGCGGTGATCACATTTGTAGTCATCGTGATCAGATCTGCGCCAGTTTCTTCAATGCGAGCTTATGTTATCTCGGCTGCAGCCTCCATAGATGAATTTATGTAGCGGCCGGTCACTCCGTCCGTGTTACAGGTGAATATCTGGAGATGCCTGCTTCCTCAAATAATCATAGATCTTAGGGATCGCAGCGCCCCGAGCGAGGTGTCTTGAATGCCGTGGGATTGCCCCGGGGCGGCTTGAGTAGTATCATTTTGCCCTTTGACAGAGCGTATCATATATTGCGGCACTTTGGCTGGTGCTAGAGACTTGTAGGTGCAGTGGCCTTGTAAGGTTACCCCGCCGTGCTTCTTATCATGCGAGTAGATATATACCCATCGAACGCAACCCGAGGGTGTTCGTTCAAGACGCGGCGGGACTGACATCTCGATCTTCTCTTCTTATTTTTCTCTTCTTCTCACGGGTCTGTCAATCATGGCAGAGCTTAGTGTAGTTGAATTCGGGGCCCGTGCTCGCCTGGGCACCCATATCTACTTGCATTTGGCTGGCTTTGGGGCTAACAGGCCCTTCATCTTGGACTCGGAGTGGTCCATCTTGTACTGGGCCAGCACTTGGAAGGTATTGCGCATCGACACCATTGAAATCACTTTCTTGGGTGTAATCCTGGCATGTCGGCCATTTAGAAATACTCGGACGTCTCCGATGAGCACGGACTTGCCCGAAGTAGATAGCCGGATTTGCAATGTGACGGGGTTCTTCTTGGCCATCCTCCTGGCGTCCGGTGTGCACTTCCTATTGGCGGACGCACGGGAATCGATGTGATAGACGTGGCAGCCCACCGCAGCAGCATCAGTCGGGGTCGCCTCTTTGACGGTGATCGGTTCCATCTCTTGGACGTGTAGGTGCTTCACAAATGCGACCCCCAAGAAGTTGGGGAAGCTGACGACAGGCGGGAAACTGTCGAACTGGATCGGTACAGCCAAATAGCCATGGGTGGCATGGCTAGCGACAACAAGGGGTCCGAACGACATGGCCATCGTAGTTGTCGGAATGCAATTTGTAGGGTTAAACCAAACAGTTAGAATTTAAATAAGAGGCCGTTGGGCCCCTAATCCTGGCAAGGAGATGAAGGAAAGTCCCGTCCCACCGGGTGTGCTAGACTTGTGGACGCACTTTTGGGATCTCTTCTTTTGTTTGTTTGTTTATTCGTCTGTTCATTCATTTATTTGTTTGTTCATTCGTTTATTCGGTTTATTAGTGCGAGGGCATGCCAGTCATCAAGGTGACGATTTATTCGGGCTTCAAGGAAGCCCTAGGTGCGCTCGATCTTACTAGTCAGACGATTGTGTGTATCGTGTCGGGACAGAGAACCCGTTGTGCCATAAAGCTCACGACGTTAATTACATCCCCTCGGAGAGGGGAAAACCCTTGATTGATTGCCAGGAAAAGGGGCCCTACGGCCTGAAATTCATAATAACGAAGCGAGAGCGAAATCTTGGATTACGTTTAAACAAACCCCGCATTGGGGCGTAAACGTTCATAGGTACATATATGCCGGTCACTTGCGGACCATTTCTTGTTCGGATAGAAGTCCGTATTTGTAACGAAAGGGGCGGCGATGAAACTGTACAAATGTCTGTCGCGCATGCGGCAAGTTTAATGAGGATGCGGGATCGGATCCCGGTAGAGGCGGGTTGAGTTAACAAACTATTGGCCCAAGATGACTTCGGATCATGGCCATGTCGGGAGGGGCTCCCGAGGTCCACGTCCAATTAATTGGGGCATCGTTGCTTTTCACTTCACAATCAGTCCGGAGGAGTGAGGGTCCCGAGGTATGCATAGTTATAGCATTTTTTTATCGTTGTTCCAATTGTTAAACTTCATTGTTTGTTTACACGCGGGTGGTTCATTTTTTTTATTTATTTTCTTCATTAGTTTCAAGTCTTTTCTTTTATTTGGTTAATTGTTTTTTTTATTTGGAAGGCACGCCGGTTTAGAGGAAGCATAGGGCGCACCGGTTTAGGGTGGCACAGGGGCGCGCCAGTTTAGGTGGAAGGCAGGGAGGCGCACCGATTTTGCTGGGCAAGCAAGCGGGCGTGCCGATTTCGGGTGAAGTGAGTAGAAATGGGTTTTGTGAGGGAGGTTAAACCGGCGTGATGCCTGGGGCGTCGGATTACGGAAGTCTGATGAAAATGGTTTTTTGAGAGGGGGTTTGAACCGGCGCAGTACCTGGGCGCCAGATTAGGCTGAGCTTAGAAAATTGGATTTTGAGAGGGGATCAAAACCGGCGCGCCACCATGGGTGCCGGATTAGGCCACGCCGGATTAAGGAATAGTTTGTTCTGTTCTGCTCTTCTTTTCATTCAGGTTAAAGTCCTTGTTCATTGAGCTAGATAAGTTAATGAGAGGGCTTAGATGTTTTGCTCTCTTGTTCATTGATTCAGTGAGAAGGTTTAAGTACCTTATTCATCTATCGAGGTCAAGGTTTGAGAATTTTGTCCGAAGGTTCATCGTGTAGGGCTCTGGAGTTCAAGGGTTCAGCTTATGGTTTGTTCAGAAGGATTCAAGCATGTTCATTCATTCACCCACGTATATGCCTGTCCCTTGTTCTTATTGATCATATTCCTGGCAAAAATTGGGTAGCATCTCCCCCGGATTGAGGCTTGCCAGAGGAAATGGGGGATCGTCAAACTGAATATTTCGGGACGATCCCCAAAACTCGGAGTAGCCCGACGACGGTCCGGTGACCCATAGGTGAGTGCAGAAGCCCGAGGACCAGCCTTCAAGGGGTTCTTGCAACACACGGGTCGTAGCTTCATGAGAGCTTCACAGGGACGGATGTTCGCCATGAAGGCTATAAGTGTTCACCCTTCAGACGGGTTCTCTCAGAGGGCATGCCACAGAGAGGCAAGCCTCTGAGGCCCCTGGATGATTAGATGAGCGGGAGGAAAGGAAGGAAGCCAAAGTAGTAGAACACTATGTATACTTTTTATAGAAGGAATGGGAGAAATGCAATACAGAAGGGGGATCACCCCATAACAAAAGAAAGCAGGAACGAAAGAGAAAAGATACAATGGCGGGAGGAGGGCAAAGCCTAAACCCCTTTCCCAAGCTCACCTCTCTTCTCTCACACTCACTCCCTTTTCTTCACCTTGCAAGCGTGGGTTGACGAAGCTCCCTCTCAATGGACTGAACCCCCCGAGTGAGACAACCAAAACCCAACCCCTTTTAGTTTTGCTTGGGCTTGCCTTTTATAGAATGGCCAGTGGGGAGAGTTCCCGCCACCTCTGCCTCATCCGCAATGCAGTCTGGGTTGACATGTTACGTCGGCATCCGGTGATTCGCGGAGTACACTGGCGTTCGTCCTAGGGCAGGATGTTTGAGGGTATTCCGGGAGATCTTCTACTGCCGCCACTGTCGATCCCTGCCTTCGCCGTTGATGCTATTGCGCTGTCAAACGAAGGTGGAGACAAGGCTTCATAGCATTGAATGCTCTCTGTGCACCAGACTGATGCGAAAATAGAGTATCGGCTGGCGGATGGGACTGCATTAGGTCAAACCGGCGTGGGGGTAGGCGGGCCAGTTTGAACCCACATATGTTAGCGCGCCATTTAAGTGTCCATAGTAGGGGCACGCTGGTTTGATGGCCAAAGGAGGGTCGCACCGGTTTAAGGCCTCCATTGGGCGCGCTGGTTTAAGTGCAAGATGGGCAAGGCCGCGCCGGTTTAAGTGTTAAGAGATTCCATCTCAACTTGGCGGCGATTCAGACAAACACTTGCCCTCCCGTAATGCCTTAGTTGTAATGTACCACCTCTGGGGTGTTCATCTTAAAGCCTCCGAGTCTCGGCCTTGGACTTTGATGGAGTTCCGACGCGTGCCGAACCCGTGTCAGATTACTCGGGTTTTTTCCTGATTCAGCCTTCGGCACTACCAGTTGGGGAGCCGTGGCCGTATCTTCTGCTTGAGGGGCTTCCTTATTAAGTAGTAGACCCTTAGGTATGTTCTCATCCCGATCGGGCGAGGTATTGGGCTCATTTGGCCTTTTCGTCCTTGACTCGCTTTCGGGTGCCAGGACGCGCATGCCGTATGATCACCATTTTTTTTTGATGTCCACAAATGCCCCCCACTCGCAGGTGGCGCAAGCGAGGGACGAGTGCGCGGGACCGGCAAGTGTATCTTCCTATCCGACAGGTGGTCGACATCAGAGTAGAACATCATCGGTTAGTTTTAATTGTTATAGAAAATGTAATTTTATTTCTTCTATTTTAGCAATCCTGATCATTGAAATTTAATTGCTTATTGCTTTATCTGGATGTTTAATGTACTCTCACATACCATTCTATCCCTTCGTAGTTTTTCCGCTCTTGGGAGGCCTCGCAGGTTCCAAGTGGCATCGGGTTTACCCGATATCCAAAGTCTGGGTCGTCACACGTATGGTTTTCATATTGTAGTGGGCTCCTTTCGCTGACTGATGAGGCTGGGACCCTTTAATGATTACTTTGGGGATCGTACCTAAGCTCGAGCGATCCCTATGACATTCGACTTAGCTACCGTTGTGTCTTCTAAGTGTTGGTATCTCGATGGAGCATCCCCTCATTGCAGATTGTGACGGTTGAGCTTAACTAGCTGGCGTCACGCATCTGTACAATATTTCAGGTGTCAACAGCCGACCTGTTGGTAAGGGGCTCCACTACGTGTTGCAATAAATAACAGGCTTGGTGGCGAACAGTTATGGGTGGGGGGTAGTGCTGACACGCTAAAATTAACGCTTAAAAGAACTCTTGCCCCCCGGGCACACTAAAACCAACGTTAAGATTACCGCTTAAAATAATTCATGTCGCTCCAGGCGTGCTTAATTCAAGGTTAAAAAGAGAATTCGTACTCCTACGTCCCTTTTCCCGATGCTAACTCATTTTCCCCTTTCTTATTTTTCAGGAATGGGCAAGAGAGAGAAGAAAAAAGAAGAAGAAGAATGGGGGTGGCCTCTCTCAAAAATGAACCGGTCAAGCTCCCTGTTGCAATGAATCGGCGGGGCCCCTTCTGCTCCTTGAGCTGGTGCAAGGCCTCATGGCCCATGAATCGGTGCGGCCCCTCCTACTCCTTGAACTGACACAAGGCCCCAAGGCTAGGTTGAATCAACGCCAATCCCTCTCTCCCACACTTCATAGGCGTAGGCCCTTGTGGCCACTTAAGTTGGCGCAGGCCTTCCCTTCCATGGCCTTCATGAATTGGCGCCCTCCCTCACAACTTGAACAGGCGCCAAGGCCCTGGTGGCCACTTAAACCGGCGCAGGGCTTCCCCTCCATGGCCTTCATGAATTGGCGCCCTCCCTCACCACTTGAACCGACGCCAAGGCCCTTGTGGCCCCTTGAACTGGTGCAAGGCTTCTACGTGAGGCCAGCCCATGCATGAATCAACGCCAAGGCCTCTTCATGGTGATGAATCGGCCAAGCCCAGCTACTGCACAAGATGCCCTTGAACTAGAGTGCCTTCTCCCTTGGCATCCTGATACGGCGTAGCTCCCTCTCTTCACTTGAACTGGCGGGATCAAATGCTCATGAGCCGGCGGCAAAAAATGACACCGATTGAGAAGTGTCACTTCTGCACACTGCTCATCCGACACGTAGCCTTGTTTTGAGCACTGCTCACCCTACGGTGCTCTGTTTCACGCTAGATCATAGAGGAAGAAGAAGATGAGGGAAGCAAGTCCTTCCGACAAAGAATTCAATGCCCGTTCGATGGGCCACCGAAGGATGATTGCGTGGGGAGTTCATCCGATGGGCTTTGCCCGGGCTTGGCCAACGGACCAGCTTGAGGATGCAAGCCCCGTCTCCCCTACACGAAGCTATCAAGCCCCGTCGCATGAGCATTCAATGCTCATGTACCTATCTCACGCTCAGGCCGACAACGCGATGGTAGCAGGGCGTCGACGTCGATCTCGGCCAACCTCGTGAAGACACGCTGGGTACCTCCTACCCCCCTACGCACGTAGGCTCGGGATGGCTTCGAGCGGAAAAAGGGGAGAAGAGAAGAAGGAAAAGAAGGAGGAGTGGTGTTCGAAACCCCCCACCTCCACTCCTATAAATGGGGCACACCTCTGTTGGCCCCTCGGTTGGCGAGGTCTGCTGCTGGCTGTGAGGTCGAAAGGCTGAAGATGGTTACAGGGTCAGGAGAGTTCAACCCCCGGTGGCCAAGAAGATAAGAAAAAAAAGAAAGGGAGTCTCGAGAGCCCGTCTGCCCGCCTGTGTCTGCAGAGCGAAGAGAAGAAGAGAGGGAAAGGAGTGAGAGTAGGGGCTAGTTCTCTATTCTCCTCCCCCACCTTTGTATTTTCTTCATTTCCCCTTTCTATTTTTTTTACCATGATGTATGATTCCCTGTTTACTCTGTCATTTTATAGAGAATGAAAAGGATCTCATCTATTTAAAATGTTATGGGCCTTTCTTTGTCTCCTTCTCCTAGCTTAGGCCGTCCTCCCTGTTTCCATGAACGTGTGCCACTATGGCTGATGAATGTATGATATGCCTTTTTGTGGAGACGATCGTTGCCCTCTCACTCACATCCATGAGTTGTGGGGGCTTCGTCATCGCTCCCAAATTCGGTTAGAGTTCATATTCCTCTTTGGTTCGCTAAGGTACTGTTGTTCGCGTCTTCTTATGATGATCACCATGGGCTCCCCGAAACTCACTTCTCCATAGTGTGGTCTCCGAGAAACCCCGTTTGGAAGGTGAACAGAAAGGCCGTAGGACGGCCAACATAATAATCCCTATTTCCCAAGCTTCGAATATGGCCACCCATGGGTTGCCAGAGCCCCTCGTAGGCTAGGCCTCGGGGTTCCGTATCCAACTCGGGTTTTAGGGTAGCTGCTCTCAGCTCACCCATGATTTCGAGGCTGCGTCAGATCCTTCCATGGGCGAGTCTCTATTTCACACCCCACAAACCCCGGGTCCAGGGGAGATGCTGCCAAAATTTTGGCAGGGACGCGATTAATAAAAGAAATTAACAACAAGATAATACTAATCGTGTAGGTAAGACCGAACAAAAGGAGAATAAACATATCACATGTCTCCCACACACATCATAGATGCATAAATGAAACCATGTAATTCACTTACCTAAGCGAGCAATGCAAACATAAAAAAAATTGTCAAAAAAAGAAGTGGAGCCCCTCACTCTGTGCGGTGGAGAGTTGACCCCAAGGGTCAACTCTCCCAGAAACTAATCATGTCTGCTGCTTACCCCCAAACTCCCGTGTCGACGTAGGGGGTAGCTGTGTCAACGCAATCAGGATGACCCAACAACAAAATAGAAAATACAAGATAGGAGGTGATCCGGCGGCAGCGCCATAGGCTTCTCACGCCAGATCACGCTCCTTTGTTAATAAAAAAAAGAAAACCGAAAGAACAAAACAAAATAAGATGAGAGGTGATCCGGCGGCAATTTGCACGCCGGATCACCCTCACATCCCTCTCATACACCCCCCCCTCAACCGCACCGATCCACCCTCTCTCCATCTCTCTCACACACACGCGCCGATCCACCCTCTCTCCATCTCTCACTCACACACCTCGCCGATTCGCCTCCCATCCTCACTCTCTCCGTCTCACATCCCTCTCATCTTCCCCTCTTAAGCAAAAAAAGGAAAAGAAACCAATCAAAGCAAAAAAATAGGAAACAGAGAAATGGGAAAAACAGCAAAACAACAATAACCCAAAGTGATAAGAAGGGGGAAATAAACAACAAAAATTGTAATAAATGAATAAAGAACTAGTGATTAAAGGATAGACAGAGGGGAAGATACATAATTAAAAAGCAAAGAAATAGTAATAACAAATGGATAAGAAAAAAAAGTGCACCATGTTGAATTCTAGGTTTTGATGATGTCAATATGATATGTCTTTTTGTTCCTTTACGCTTATCAGGTCGATGCAGCTAAAGTCTTCATGTTATCAGGTCGATGCAGTTAGAGTCTTTACGCTTATCAGGTTGATGCAACAACATTAGTTTTATTAGTAAGGTCGATGCAACAGCATTGGTTTTATTAGTAAGATCGATGCTGCATCATTGATTTATCGTTAGCAAGGTCGAAGCTTTGGTGATGAGGCCGATGCTAAAAGTCAACCATACAAGATCAGGTCGATGCAGATGGTCATACGTTAATAGGTTTGAAGATCCGAACTCCAGACTCTTGACTTGATTTCAAACCCGATTGGAAAGGTTGACTCAGCGATATAGTGGCACGTGATCCAAGAAAAGGTGACACGCTTTTTCAGAGGTTTCTAGAGGAAGAATATTCTGATTGCCAGGTGGACCAATGAGATATCACTAGGTTATATGCCTCATCCATTTCGCTCCGGAAGCTCTGTTATATAAATATGAGCACTCTCGTTCAGAAGAAGAGGCTGGAAACATTAGAGAAGGAGAGCATATCTGAGAGTCCCCTCTGAGAGAAAATAAAGATAGAATTCCACAGAAAGAGGGGGAGAAGAGCGCCCAGCCAGTTTTATCTAGAATGTACTTCGATCTGAAGCTACATTGCTTTCTTCTTTATTTCAATCGAAGTTTTCTATTCTGACTTTCTGTTTTTCCATTTTCTTCTGTTCTTTAGCACTGTGATTTTGTGTTGTGTTTCCCTCTGAGTGAAATCAGAGGAACGGAGTCTAACTCCGGTGTCCCCTCTTTAGGTTAAGAGGAAGAGAGGTCTGTGACCTCTGGTTGGGTGAATTACTGGGAGCAATTCACTGGGTTCCCTCTTGATTAAGAGGAAGGGAGGTTGAACCTCCGGGGTTTCCTTCTGGGCTACAGGAGAAGCAAGGAATCTATTCCTTGGGGAAGCTGTATGACAACCGTTGTTGCAGACTAAGTCTACTGTGATTGTTGCTTGTTCAAGCAAGGGTACCTCACTCGGTTCGAGTGAAGGAGTGGACGTAGGCAGATTGTTGGTCTGGCCGAACCACTATAAAAATTGCTTGTGTTCCACTTGATGGTTTGCCCACTTGCATATCCTTTCTGATCTCTTTGTGTTGATCTATCACTTACCATTCAGAGTGAGCTGCAACATTAATCAAGTGTATCAAAAGGCGTAGTTGAAAGGGTAGGCTACGCCTATCTGCAGAGGAGATCTTTTGATCAAACCTCCGCCGAGCACCAGTGACCATGCTTGCAAGCTCATTTAGATGCTGAGTATGTTTTAATCTTCCTATATCTTTGGTCATCAAGCCTTGCTCACTATCTTTGCATTTGCACTCTATCTACTTGATTGCTGGTCCCCTTTGTGCGTAAGGTCTGTTTAGTATTGCTATCGCTCGGTTGCTCTTGATTAGCTTCTAGTTTATTGTTTGCTAAATATTTTTTTTGGGGAATAGATATATTCATCCTCCCCCTTTTATATCTGTCCATTCGTCTATCACACGCATGTACTTAAATAAGAAGAAAACAAATCAAATAGTCAAATAAAAGAACTAAACAAGAATACACATGCATTCAAGTAAAAGTCAAATAACCTAACAACAAAAATAATAACGCCAGTTTTGGAGCCCCGCTCTCCCGGGACCTGGTACGAAAGGAATATCAATGTCGCCCCAGTAAGTCGATTTTGGATCTCGGGAACCATCCCGACATGGTCATGATTTGACATTGCCTAGGCCAATAGCCCATCAAACTTGACCCGTTTCCATTGGGATCTAATCCCGCACTCTTATTAAACTTGTTGTACACTCGGCAGACATTTGCATGGGTTTACCTCCGTCTTCGTCGCACTCTCAATACGGACTTTCGTCCGAATATGAAATGGTCCGTAAGTGACCAACATATCTTAAGCTTTTACACCCCAATGCGGAGGCTTTTTAATGCGATTCGAGATTATCGTTATCTCATTTCATTAACATTAATTTCAGGCCATAAGGCCCCTTTTCCTGGAGATCAATTAAGCATTTCTCCCTCTCCGAGGGGATGTAATTATCGACATGACCTTTACAGCACGATGGGTTTTTATCCAGACACGATATCCACTATCGTCTCATCAGTCAGACGGCGCGCACCAGTGGCTTCTTCGAAGCCCAAATAAATCGTCACTTTGTGACTGGCACGCCCACGCACCAAATAAGCCAAATAAATAAATAAATAAATGAATAAATGAATAAACAAAATAGAAGATCCCGAAAGTGCGTCCACAAGTCTAGCACGCCCGGTGGGACAAGGCCACCCTTCATCTCCTCGCTGTAGATATTTTTGTGTGTGTGTGAGGGTAGTGTGATATGTGAGATATAGATATGATGCGAGTGGGTGATGTGCTAACTTAAGCAATCAATAACATCAAGCATGGAGCATGTGGGCATGTCATCTTAACCGTGCAAAGATAAAGCAAGGAGGAAACTAAACACACGCTGGGGCATGGTGCAAAGGAACAAAAAGGAAACACACACCGTGGGTGTGGAGTAACTAAAAGCAAAGGAAGAAATAGAAAAGATGATAACTAATACCTAAGTAAGGAAAGATGTGATCGCCACCAAAGCAAATAATGCAGTGAAACTACACTACATACCTTGGAAAGAGCCGAGTGAAGCACACCCGCTCGCGGGAGAGAATAACCAGGTGTTGCAGAGATAAACGGTCCTCACACGACCGCTAGGCGAACAGAAATGGTCCAATGATAGACCGCTAATGATCCCCAAATGGTCTGCCAAACAGCCGCTAGACGCACCCAGAACAATGATGTGGAACTTGGATCTCCACCCCTCCTGGCCGGCCAGAAGAGTTGGGCCTCGTGTAGTAAGCTCTGTAAACCTGCAAAAGAGTGTAGACACATAGAAAAAGCAACCCAATTAGCCATTGGACAAGTGTAGTATCTATAGTGCAATTAAGCTAAGATGCATAAAAAGGAAGGGGTGAATACCTGGGGATTGGTGGGTTTTTAACCCCTATGGGGTGTGGAAAAAGTAGGAGGATGTTTGAAAACATGATGTGAGTGCAGAAGAACGTGGAAGAAGAAGAGGGAAGATGCTATGATGATGCAAAGGAAGACTAAGACTAAGATAGGAAAAGACACAAAGAACACTAATGGAACTTGATACTCCCTAGACTAGACGACTTAAGGACACAGAAACGACTTCTCCCTAGTTGGTACGCGCTCCAGAATGCAGGAGCACTTCGTTGCAAGCTCCAGAAATCTCCTCCTCAAGCCATGAAGTCAAGGGTTCCTTTTATAGACCCCCAAACCCTCTAGTCGAGTTGGAGAGATAATGACACGAAAATAGGCCTGAACTTAGATAAATCTCGAAGATAATACTCCTAAGAATCCAAAGAAATAAACAGAAGCTTCTGAGGATCACTACTCAGAGAGAAAACATCAAATCATGGACTCTAGCTCGACCACGGCCGACGAGAAGAAGAACAGTCAGAGCAGGACTCTCTGTCTTCCCTAACGGTCTTGCGATAGACCGCAAGGGACAAAAAACGGTCGACCGATAGACCGCAAGGCTCAGTCGTCCAGAAAGAGATAAGACCAAAGAAATCCAATAGGACTCTCTACTGCCTAACGGTCTAGCAAAGGACCGCTAACGCCACCTTAACGGTCGTGCGATAGATCGCAAGGCTGATAGGCATGACAAAAGAGATAAAGGCCAATAAATCTCCATATAAATCCACAATAAAATCCTTATTAGCCCTTATCGAGGACCAATAAGCTCAAATGATGAAAATAAAAGGAACTAAGTCCAACCAGGGAAAGCGACCCATAAAATAAGCCCAAAATTGACCAAAATGGCCCAATAACTGGTGAATCAACCCGGTACATCATAAAAATAGATAAGGAGATGACCCAACTCATTGGTCATAAAATGGGTGTCAACAGATGCCCCTCCTTAACGTCCTCTTAGCAGGGGAGTGAGCGGAGGTGAAGCAAAAGTGAAATAGAACATGGAGATAAAGCGGAAATGCAGCGAAGCAGACTGAAAAGCGGGCGTTAAGGTAAACCTACACCCGTCTTCAACCAACGAGCGATAGGAATCTTTCAAAAAACTTCAAACAAGTCACAAGGAATGGCCAAACCGAATGACGCATGCCTGGAGGAACTAACAACTAAGTAAAAATAAAACACGACCAACCTCCTCACTGGAACACACAGCTGATAGGTAATCGGAGCAAGCGAAAAGTAAAAGACGAGCGATTAAAACTCCAGACATCAATCCTCAGCTAACCAGGCCGAGCAAATAGACCGAATGAAACCTTCCAACTCATAGTGGAATGACTCTCCTCACTCAAGACTTTGGATACATAGCTATCTACCATTACTGAGACACTTTAGACAGATGAGGGCACATGAATGCTCAAAAGATGTGTATGATGCATGCTGGGCTAAAAATATAGAAATCATCTAAATGAATGCAAAGAAAGGATAAAATAACAAGATACTCGAGAATAGTATTGCTAGACCGGACAAATCAGGGTCAGGACACTATCTGCAACCACGGCGTGCGAGATAGAACCATCGTCCCCCAACTCCAGCCTTACGGCCTATCCAACGATTAAACATGTGCACTTAGATCATCATCATTTTTGTTAAAGGGGAACATCAAATCCCAGAACACATGAATGACCAGCCGATTCTCGAGGTAATATATCATAAATACCATATAGTAATGCATTAAGGGACTAAGGAATCGAGATACTTACCTGCCTGACGAGAAAGCAAAGTGACGTAATGACGTTCACGATCATGACATTTAAGAGGGTTAGCCATCAACAATTAAATCCATAGAATAAGCATGAAGCATAACTGAGATGAAGACCACACAAGAATGGAACAAAGAATGGAGCAAATATATTATCACAAATCATCGCAGCATTCAGCAGCCAAACGGTCATGTCAAGACCGCAAGCAAGGCCTAACGGTTTACCAGAAGACCGCCAACCTAGGGCGGTTCACATTCCCCGATGGGCGTGACCCTGACGACAAATGGTCTAGGGAAGATCGCTAAGGACACTCTAACAGTCTATCGAACGACCGTAAGGCCCTGGGCGAATTCAAAAAGCAGAACGGGCGTTCCCTCTCCTATTATCACCTACTAAAATGCTCAAACCGCCCTCTCACCACCGGCCACCACCTCCGACGATCTTCTCATTTCACTGCAAACCCCACACACTCCCTTTCACCCCAAGATGGTGAAGAAAAGGGCGATACGGCGGTTCCAATGTCGTATAGCTAGGGAGACTACGACCGCGACTCCGGCGGATCAACCAGAGGAGAGGCCTCCACCGCCGGCCCAACCGGAGATCAGAGAACCTTATACGGCAGCTACGGTACCTGAGGGAGGCGCCGAAGATGAGGAGGGCGAACACACGGCCGAGGAAGCGCTAGAGACAGCAGCCGGACGCCGGTCATCTGAGGTAGGCCGAGACCCAAAAACCCATTTTTAATTTTTTTAGACCATGCATGGGGGTAGATTAGCCAGGGAATGGGTTAGGGGACCCATTGAGGTGACGGAGAGGCCTTCAAGGCCATTCCACAAGCCTGGGAGAACGGGGCAAAAACTGCCGTCACGGCGGGGGCTTAACGGTCCTTCCAGCGACCGCTAGGGAGGCAAATAGTCTAAACTAGACCGCTAAGGTCAGACAAACGGTCTAGAGGGACCGTTTAGGGTTCTGAGAGGAAAAATAGATTTTTTCTTCTTTTTATTTTCTCTTCTTTTTTTTGAATGCAATGCATGATTATAAACTATATGGATGACTGACTCTTGACCGTTAAATGTATGCAGGGAAAGAGATGGACTAGGATATCATGGCAGCAGGTCTGAGCAGTGTACCTGGCACTACTGGACTTCTAGAGAGAGAGGCTAGCTGCGATGGGGTTCGCTGAGCTCCTCGGGATAGAGGTGATGAGGCTGGACTCCGCCCTCCTGTACGCACTACATGACCAGTGGGATCCAGTCAGCAGGGCGTTCCTGTTCCCGTGGGGACATATGATGCCCATGCTGGAGGACGTGGCGAGGATCACTAACTTAAGAGTGCACGGAGCACCAGTGACGGGGATGACATAAGCCGACTACCGGGAGTTGGCGCGAGAGCTGCTCGGGTTGGAGCTGATAAGGTCGGGACACCACTCGTCCATGCTGGCACGAGCGACTCTCCAGGAGAGCCTAGGGTTTGGAGGAGCGACGATAGCCATGGGAGAGCTGCCTGAGGAGCACCTAGGGCGGCTGACAGACAGAGGGTGGCGGCGGGGCCAGGCCCGGAGGGAGACGTAGTCCTCCGTCGTTTCCTGATGCTGATGTTCGGGAAACTGCTCTTTGCGATGAGGGTAGATGGAGTGAGCTGTAAGCTCCTCCCACTACTGAGAGACTTAGACGGAGTCGGGGACTATGCTTGGGGAGCCGCAGCATTGGCATTTTTGTTCGACTCCCTTAGCACCACCGATCGGCAGACGATGCTGGGCCGCTTCTCACCTCTACTTCAGGTAAAATGCTCAACTTAAAATGCTTATGCTATTGTAATTATGCTTATGACTGCTATATGCTGACACTTGACAAATGCAGGTATCGAGCTACATGTACCTCCCCAGCCTAGGGAGAGGGAAGGAGGTACATCCAGACTGTGTGCCCATCACGAGACGATGGATGGCGGTACGGGACACTGGGCTGCTACGACGCTTAGCGCGGGTGATCCAGGATGACATTGACACACTCGTTTATGCATCGGTAAGATCCTAAACTTAAGACTTCTAAATGCTTCTGATGCTTGACTTAATGCTTGCCTTTTCAGGTGCCCTAGACACCGTACCGTGACGAGGGTCACGAGGGACAGCCCTGGGTGGAGGCAGCCCAGGCCTACCCGGGATGAGATGTGTGGCTTCATTGCATGAACATCATTGAGCCACTGCACCACCGCCTGGTCATGTGGACCAGGGGCGTTCAACAGATGAGGTCGAGTTCCCAGCGAGAGACGAGGAGCGCATGGGACGATCCTCAAAGGGATTGAGCGGCAAGATCGACTGGGTTACCTGAGCGATAGACCAGATCCGAGACTGGACGCGGAGAGGTCGGGTGGTACGAGCCCGAGCTACCAGTGATGAGGCCTACTTGAAGGCCTACGCCAGGAGATACGGAGACCAGGTCTTCCGTGGCGCTCGATGATCGGTACGACTCTCTATACTTAGACCTCTAAGTGACTTCTAACGCATTGACACCTTGACTTTGTATATGTAGCTAGACCCCTAGGGATGGATAGCGGAACTCCAGGGTCTCCTCCACTCCACCGTTCAGCAGAGGGATGAGTTCCAGTGCGCGATGGAGCTTATGGTGAGCTTTACTAAACCCTAGACCTAAAAATGCAAAATGAACTTGACTGACTTGACTGACTTCTTAAATGCAGCGAGCCAAGGGAGCATAGCGACAGGGACCGAACGCTCCATCCTCTTCTTCCCAGCCAGCGGGTAGGGCTAAGCGGGATCCCAACTTTTCACGGATAGTTGCTCGGGCCGAGGAGACCGAGGCCACTCTCGCAGAGAGGGTAAAACAACCAACTTCTAATGCTTATGATAATGCAAATGACTGACCATGATAAATGCTTATGCAGACGAGGGAGCTGATCGCGGTGCTGAGTGAGGCATAGCGGTCCCGAGCAGAGCCTGAGTGACTCCGGACGGAGGCGGAGCCGTTACGAGCAGAGGCGGAGCGACTCCGTACGAGAGTAGAGGACTTGGAGTGCTACCGTACCGAGGCGAGGGAGGCTCGGCGCTAGGCCTATGATTTGAAGATCAAGCTACGGGCCGTGGAGCGGACCATTCGGATGATGGGTCGAGGACCTGAGTGGAGTGCCTCGCAGAGTGGAGCACGGAGCAGCACGTTCCTGGAGTTCCTTACCGGCTCCTCCAGCCATCAGAGGAACGAGGAGGCAGAGAGGCGACGACGATGAGAGGAGGGCAGCACCACCATAGGCCAGCCAGAGAAGCGGCACGAAAGCACTGGTGACAGTGGGGGTCCAGGAGAGGGACATGCTTGAGAGTTACATTGTACTTATGAACATATGCATTAATGTAAATATGATCTCTTTTTGTCTTTTTCTTTTGTTAAATGCAAATGTGTGGATGCAGACTCTTCTAATCACGATGACCTAGATTGACAAAGAAAGCGAGAGAGGATGAAAGAGAGCGGATTGGGAAGAGAGAAAACACGGGAGAGAACCGATGATCAGGTGGGAGAAAAAATAGTCTAAGCAGGGCCGTTAGGGGTAGACGGTGAAGAACGAGGAGAAATATGGAAAATGGTCTACTGAAGATCGCAAGGGGGAATAAATAGTCACACCTTGACTGTTAGGCGAGCGACAGAGAAGGCGGTGAAGGAAGGGGATAAACGGTCGCCTGACGACCATAAAGCAAGCCTAGCGGTCTTACGATAGACGGCAAGGGTGAAGACACCGTTAAAATTTGAAGGGGACACTCCGGGAGAGTCCCAACCAGTGGATAGAGGCACCTAAACTACACTAAGACCTATCCTAACTTAAATTGAGGCCACCTAGCCTCAATCCTAATGCATTAGGACTAGAATTAGAGACCTATAACTAGGAATAGACCCAGAATTTGTAGCTCCAAAAAAACTTCTACTTTGAGCCCTAAAAACTCCATTAAAATCATCCAAATCATCATGAAGTGGAGCTTTGAAGCTAGCACCATGGAGGAGGTTGTCTACATCGGGCCAAAGCCGGCTAGGAAGGAACATGGGGAGCTACAGTGGCTGACCACCATCCCCAAGCACCTGAGCACAAGCCCTTCAAGAGAGGTAAGCTAGATCAAAGTTCATTTTAATTCATGAATTTCCTTAAATTTCTTATGACACTCATCTTCTTATTCTTCTTCTTTCTCTTCTTCTTCCTCTAGCTCCTTCCTGGGCCAAGATGCTACTCTAGCTTGAAGTGGGTGGCACCCATGATAAAGGAACTCCCTTTAGAGGTCCTCTCAATCCTAAGGGCATAGCACCTTCACCCTTTAGTAGTTCTAGCCAAGAATTTCCAGAAAATTTGCTTAGATTGGCCTAGCATTTCAGCTCTAGTGGAGTTGTGGCATCCTCAAACACACACCTTCATGTTCCCAACCTTTGAAGCTACTATTCTTATATAGGAGTTTGAGACTTACCTAGCCCTTCCTAAGACTAAGGTGGGGGACGAAGATCTAGTGTGCCATACGGTTGACCCTATAGATCCATCACTCATCTTGGGGGATTTCATACACAACCCAAAGGATGTGAAAACTATGATTAGCTCCTGCAATATTCATTTGATACCCATGGCCCAATAGGTCAATTCCCATTGAAAAAACAAGTGGGGGAGGTATGAAGCCATATCCAAAGCTACTTCTATTTACTTGTGCGGGGTCTTGCTCTTTTCCACCACTGACCACCTCTTAGACATCCAAAATCTCAATATTATTAGTGGATTGTGGCGGGATTTATCCATCTCTCAAGCCGTGATTTTTTACCTTTACTAAGGTCTTAGTTCAGCTTCTCTAGGGGGTATGATTGTTCCAGAGTGTTGGATGGGAATTAGGCTAAAATTTCTACCCAAGGAAGATGTGCCATCGGCTAGCCCCATATTCAGGAGCCACCCACTCTTCTTCATAGGAGGTACATCTGGGTTTTCTACACAGGTTGAATGACGGACGTCGGATAAGAAGACGCGGGACGATTGGCGCCTTTTCCTCAACACCTTGCCAACTGACAAATTCATGATGCGACCATAGGCTCTTCAAGGCACTACTCTAAGATTACCCCGGCGACTCGGCCTAGACCTGCAGCTAGTGGGGAACACTACCTTGGCAATCTGCAACCCGCACCGGTGCTACTTAGAAGTTGGACTTCTCCGCACTATGGTTCCAGCACTATCTCACTACCCTCCCCTTCAAGCTAGGAAAATCGGGACCGAGGAGGACGAGCAGACGATCCGGAGTGCTCTGACCATGTGGGAGATCAGTCGAGTCCGTACCTTGCCGGCAAAAGTGACAGAAAATGAGGAGGATTACCAAGCTTACGTAAAAGCATTATGCGAGATTCGGCCCCGTGCGGATGTGAAATTGAATGTAATTTGAGTTTCCATTGATCATGTATTTAAAATTATGGTAAGAATGATGTATCATGAACCTTGAATGAATGAAATGAAAGATTGGATATGAAAGATTTACAGTGAGATTGTTCCTTTAGCTTGATGGTTCAGATAGGACAAGGTTCTCTATTTTAAAAACGGTCCAGAAAAGGACCGCCAGGCCCACCTAACGGTCTGGCGATAGACTGCAAAGAGAAGAGGCATAGGAAAACTGTGTGTTTTGACCCTCGGGTGAGGCATGCAGTCGCCACTTGATCGCTAGTAATATCTTAACGGTCTATTAAAACACCGTAAGAGAGCAGGAACAGAGAAACCTGAGCGTTCGGGTTCTCGGGTGAGGGAAATGGTCTCCGCGTGACCGCTAGGAAAGACTACCGGTCTATCAAAAGACCACAAGGTATAAGAGATAGAAGAACCTATGAGCCTTGAATCCTGGGCAATGGAACCTGTGTCTACATACACTAAAACAAGAAAATAAGTCAGATCCATTCTTAGGCTCAACCCCTTGCCTGTAGCAAGTTAGAAGATGACCAATCCTTGATATTTGGTCAAGTGGCAGAGCCTTATTAAATAGGCGAGAATATAGTGAAAATATGACATGCAATGCATGCTATGCAAGGATGATGAAAATATCTATTTTTTTAGATTTTGAGAATATCTGATTTTTTTAGATTTTGAGAATATCTATTTTTTTAGAATATCTATTTTTATTTATTTTTTTAAGAATATCTATTTTTTTATTTTTTTTCGAACCAGTTCCACCTTGGCAACGAGGGTCCTCCCTATTCCATTAAGAGCCTCCCCCGAGGTTGGCGTGTAATGAGGGTGACAAACCTTGGCCGAGTCTATCTCACCTATATAACGGTGCCTCTCCAAGGGCCATACCATGGGTATGTTCTAGTCCCTTAAGGAAGAGAGAAAAGAATTGTTAGGGGTAAGCCTAGCAAAGGGATAGAAGCTTTTAGGGCTCGAATTCCTCCCAAGATGATCCGTTTGGAGATTTGGCCTGTTGCATTAGGCTTTGTGTCTGCGATTGAACCTTCATCCATTCTAGGAACGCATACGACTGGGCTCATGATGTACTGCGGGGAAACTGTACTGCCACTCTTGCCATGCCTAGTTTAGTTTTGTTTTCATGGAGCAATTTGACGTTGTAGTTTGTGCTTTTGATAGAAGTGATGGCTTTTGCCTTGATTCTTGCTCTTTTCTTTTTGACTGAATTTTCTCTTTTCCTTTCTTTTGTGGAATCAGGTCATAGCGAACTACCCCTATTTGAGACCTCCTCTCGTTACGGTGTCTAGGTCGGTCATCTCCCCCTTATTCACCCCTTGCACCCACACGTGGCCGAAGAAAGAAAAGCAGGGACCTTTACTTCCTTAGGCATGGCCGAAGGAGAGATGGTGTCACCTAGTAGAGGGAAAATCGGACCAGAGTCATCGTGTAGTGTGTGATTGCCGCGCTCGGGGTCCTCCTTCGTGGTAAAGGGGAGAGACGTCTCGCTACCGAGTTGGCACTGGCTTGACTCTAAGGGAAAAAATGCTTAAGATACAACCCATTCCAAGCATGAGATAGCTCCTTACCTCTCGTGTTGACTAGACGATATGTGTTCCCTGGATAAGCCCCTTTAACGATGAACGGCCCTTCCTAGTTAGGTTGCAATTTAGAGCTAGGACCTCCAGACCTAATGAATTTAAGTTTCAAAACCATATCACCTACTTGAAATTTACGTTCAATTACCTTCTTTTGAAAATAACGCGAGACTCTCTTTTGATAAATAGACACGTGATCGGCCGCATTCATCCTCTTCTCATCCAAGAGTTCTAGTTGGACGAGTAACGCCTCTCGACGCTTGTCGAGATTAAGTTCCTTATCGAGCTGCACCCTTAGGGAAGGGATCAAAATCTCGTATGGGAGTACCACCTCTATCCCGTAAGTAAGAGCATAGGGGGTTTGCCCCGTAGGAGTACGGACGGAGGTACGATAAGCCCGTAGAGCTTCCACTAATCGTTCTGGCCAATCAACAAATTTATGAGATTCGTAGGTCTTCTTTATGATTTTAAGAAGGGTTTTTTTAGTGGCCTCGGCTTGACCGTTGCCTTGAGGGTAGTATGGAGATGAATGAAGCAATGCAATATTGAACTTCTCACAGAGGTCCTGAAGCTCTTGAGAAATGAACTAGGGTCCATTATCGGTGACGATGCTGCTTGGCACTCCGAACCGCGAGATGATGTTCTTTAGGATGAAGCGACACACCGTGGTTGCTTTCATCTTTGCGTACGCTTCCGCTTCGACCCATTTGGTGAAGTACTCAGTGGCGGTGAGGATAAAGGATTTCTGCTTGATCTGAGAATTGGGATCACCGAGTGGGCCAATAATGTCGAAAGCCCACATAGCGAATGGCCAAGGAGCAGAGAGAGGATGAAGAGATGAAGCAGGAGCATGGATTTTATCAGCGTGGAGTTGGCATTTAAGACACCTCCGGACATAGAGGGAGCAATCTTCCTCTAGAGTGGGCCAATAATAACCCTGCCTAAGGATCTTCTTCGCTAAATCCTGGCCATTGACATGACCTCCATACTCACTTGAATGGGCTACCTCGGCCACCTTCCAAGCTTCGTTATCATCTAGACACCTCATGAGCATTCCATTGAGAGCACGCCTGTACAATTCTCCAGCTATGATAGTGTACCTTGAAGCGGCTCTTCTAATAGCCTTACGTTGTTCGGCACTTGCCCCCTCTGGTAACGTTCCATCCCTGCAATACAGCTCAATTTCATGGTACCATGGTAATTCTTCTTCTTCCAAGATCTCTTCTAACTCTGTCAAAGAGATTTCCTTCAAATCTTCCTTCTTAGCCCTCGCCTCTACAGCTTTCCTAAGGTTGTCGTACCAAGGATCTTGAAGAGAGGGGGCATCCAGTCTCTGGATGATGATGGTCTCAGTGCTCTGACTGAGAGGGAAAGATAAGGAGGAAGCAAGTGATGCTAGTGCATCGGCGAGGATATTATAAGATCGAGGAGTGTGAATGTAAATTAATTTGTGGAATTGCCTAGCCAAGAGAGTGACGAAATCTTGATATGGCTTGAGCTTTGGGTCACGAGTGTGATAAGTGGACAGAACTTGGCGCAGAACAAGCTGAGAGTCTCCTATGATGTTTAAATACCGCGTGCCTAAGAGATAGGCGTGCTTTAATCCGGCTAGGAGAGCTTCGTACTCAACAATGTTATTGGTAGCAGGAAAGTGGAGCAAATATGCAAAGGGAATCGACACCCCTTCCAGAGTGAGGAGAACGGCACCTATTCCTCGGCCCTGAGAGTTGAGCACACCATCGAAGTGCAGAGACCAAAAGGGATGATGGGTAAGGACAGAGAGATGCTCATCAGAGAATTCATCCTGAATAGACTCGGTGCAGGGGATAGAAAGATGGGCTAGATGCTCAGCGATGGCATATCTTTGGTTAACTTCTGAACGACTAATGTGATATCAAACTGAGAGAGGAAGCTCTACCAGCGAGCTAACCGACTAGAAAGGACATGCTTTTCTAGGAGATAGTGGACTGGGTCCATTTTAGAGATCTGCCTAACCTGGTGGGCTAGAAAGTAGTGCTTCAGCTTCTGAGCTACCCAAACTAATGCAGCAAAACTTTTCTCCATGGCAGTATACTTGGCTTCGGCCGGGTTGAACAACCTAGAGAGGTAATAAGCTGCCCGCTCTTTGCCTTCATCATCTACTTGTGCCAGGATAGCTCTTAGGTAGTCCTTAATGGCAAAAATGTATAGGATTAGGGGTTTCCCAGGGACAGGAGGTTGCAAAATTGGGGGATTTGATAAATAAGCCTTCAAATCATCGTAGGCCTTTTGACAATTTTCATTCCAATTAAATTTGACCCCCGCCTTTAGCAATTCGTAGAACGGGCGGCACCTCTTAGAATGTTGGGATATAAATCTTCTAATAAACTGCAAGCGTCCAATTAATGCTCGAAGTTCCGTGATATTCTTTGGCGGAGGCATATCCATGACGGCCTTAGCTTTATTAGGATCAATTTGAATCCCTCGTTTGCTAACTATGAAACCTAGTAGCTTCCCTGAAGACACTCCAAATGATAGGTCAAATGAGTCTTAGATGGTATGCTCTGATACCAAGTGATATGGTGCTAGGCTCAGATTTAGAAGGGGAGGTTGAATGAATCCCTTTTTAAATTTTGCCCAATTAAAACCTATAACAATCAGATATGCGAAATAAAAGTAAACTAGGATCTAACGAGACTCAAGGACAGAGATGAGCTCAATCAAGCTTAGAAGCTATAATCACATACTGCTTTGGACATAGAGTGACAACACCTAAACATATGGGATCTTTCGGAACCAGAATCAAGTAGAGAGTATGCAACCCAAGACTCGCGCTAAACAAAAGATTCAAATCGGCCTATGCATACATCTAGTGAGTCTAATAAGGCAATCAAAACACAGTAGACAAGAGGATTTTCAGGTGGTTAAGTCTGTAGACCTACATCCACCCCACACTCAAACTAGAGTGTGGCTTCTGCTGATATACAGCTTAAACCGCTAGGCCTCACAGCTTGCCTACAACAGTTGAGCGTCACAGCTTGCTTCCGCTGGGCAATACAGCTTAACCATCCGCTGCCTAACAGCTTGACCCGTTGGGCAATACAGCTTAGCCTACCAGAGGAATCCTCCTCTAAAACTGCTGAGCGTCACAGCTTGCTCTGCTGACTAACAACTTGAAATAAAGGGTGTAAAAGAAAACAAGAAATAGGAAATCACAGCGACTGAAAGCTGAAAAAATTGTAAACCAACTGAAGCTATCACAGGAGCTGACTGGCCTGGATTTGATCTGAGGTCCAGTGGAACTAATCTTCAGCAAGGTCTTCTATCTTCTTTTCCTCGAGCTCTCTCTTCACTCTCTCTCTTTCTCTCTCTTCTTCTCTCGATCTCACAAGCTTTCTCTCTTTCACTTCTGCTCTGCTCTGCTGCTACTCTGAGATGATTCCTATTCTTCTGTTCTTCTCTTTTTCTCCTCTCAGCTCTCTCTCTCTCTCTCTTTTCACTTCGCAGCTCTCTTGCTCTCTCTCTGGACTTCTTCTTCTTCTCAGCCATCTCTTCTATTCTCTCTTTTCTTTCCTCTTTGGTGGCTGCTCTCTCTTCTTCTCTCTGGATCGTGCTGGCTCTTGCTCTCTCTCTACTTCTTCCTTCTCCTCTTTTTCGCTTCAAATCTCTTTTTCATGATCGTTTTTCTTTTGAACGAGAATCTTTTTATTTATACGTAGCTACAGAGAGGAGGGCGTGTGGTTTCCACATTTCCCGCCCAATTACCTTATCCAGATCTGACATTGCTCGGTCACGTGGCAGCATCCTAGCGTGACTACTTGCCACATGTCACTATCATGGCACATCCTCCATTCTTGGATCACGTGCCACTCATTGGATCATGTACGTCCCTAGGTTCCTGCAATTTTTGTACACACGACAGTTAGACAAATATAAGGCTTGCACAGACCTGATATGGCTGTAGGGCTAAAAGATGCACAAACTTCATTTGTCTATAAGACTAACGAGTGCACGATCATTATGTATATATATACGAGATGCAAACCGTGCACTGACTTGGTGTGTGCACAAGCATGGAATGCACTGACTATGTTATGCATCATATGAGATATGCACATACTTATTATGCAGCATGCTTACACTTGCACAGACTCAACACAACATTTAATTACATATGCACAGACTTAATCTTCACGTAATACACATGTGCACAGACTTGATTCAGTACAAGGCCAACAGATGCACTGAATACGTATATGCAAAGTACAAGCATTGCAAGGACCTGATCGTGCCGTGAGCAACCTTGCTTAGACTTAGTTCGTGCAGAAGATAAATGTTGCACAGACTTAGTGCACAGTGCAGAAGTTGCACTAACTTGATAGCGTGCAACGAGAAGTGTTGCACCGACTTGCTTTGCCTAGACTTAAGCATGCACGGACTTGATCTCGTGCAACAACTACTAGTGCATCGACTTGACTACTGCATGGATGACACTTGCACTGACTTAGTCATGTGCAACAACTACGGATGCATCGACTTGGTGTATGCATGCGTGCAACAATGAAATATGCACCGACCTACATGCGAGCCAAAGCTTGCAGAGACCTGTGCGAGCCAAAGATTGCACCGACCTGTGTGAGCATTAGACGTAGCATGAGACGCAGACTGCACTGACCTACATGCCCAAAGCTCGCACTGACTACGTGTAAAAATGAATTCATGCACCAACTAGCATTATGTGTATGCAAACATGCACCGACTATGAGTGTGATAGATGGAGCAACTAGCACAGACTCTGATGCATGGTTCTGTATGCTAACACCGACTAACATCGACCTAAGTATGTGCATGTGACTTATCAAACCTGAGAGAACTTGGTGCACATAACCTGTTCGAAGAAATGACTGTGCATGCAATTTGATGAGGTTCTATGCAGCATGAGAGTGCATAAATCTGAAAATGCACATCATGCAAATGATCATTAAATTCAATGTACAAAACAGCAATGCACAGCAATCAAACCTCATTGATGTGTAGTGTAATGCCTAAATGCATAATCAGATGCATATTACAATCATCATTCAATCTTCATGCAAACACATGATGACTCATAGTGTTTGCTACCATCAAAACCACAGGGACACAACAATCTCCCCCTTTTTGATGATGGCAACACTATGAGTGAAGATAACATTATGAGTGATTCTCTCCCTTTGACTTCATCAAAAAGAAGGTAGTTTGATAAGATAAATGGCAAGCATGCATGGATGAAAAATAGTTTGACAAGCTACTCTCCCCCTTACCAAAAGAGCCTAAACAACCAGATAAGAACATGCACAACATGTAACCCTACTCCCCCTAAAAATGTGAGGTGAAAAGAAGTACGAATAGGGTATAATGAAGGACCCCTTAATGCCAGAAACATGCTGATGTGACAATTTTCCTCCTTGACAAATCAGAGAGATTAGAGAGGAAGAAGTGATAAGTATCTATCAGCAAAAACACAGGGGCAATCAAGGATAAGTTCTGGTCATGATGATTTTTATCAATAATCAAATGGCAGTAAGCAAAAGAATTCCAAATAAGCTTCAAACACATGAGTAATTCAATAAGATTTTCAAGGAGATATTTCAAGGAGATACCAATTTCATAAATCTAAAACTGAATTTTTTAGAGTCTTCCATTATAAGGGCTTATGAGTGAACTTTATTAATCAGCATAGTTTAAACATGATGTATGCAGAGTTTGCCAATAAAATTCTATATTTATATTTGAAATCACGGTTTAATAAAAGTGAACCAAGCCCTCATATTTATATCTTTATTAACCTCCCTTTGTCTTACACAATCAAATTCAATGACTTCTTTCGGAATTACATTCACTAGTATTGAGATCAAACAATTATGAAGCCATATGATTTTGTCTAAGGTTATAGTAATTTATCTTTTGCATCAATATTCAAATATTTCAATTTGTTCAACAAAAGTTTTCTTTCTACAAATTTCAAGAGCACTCTAGTTCAGTGCACACCTTGTAACTGGAGGATATACGTTGATCAGACCCCAATATCCCTGAGCACTTAGTGTGACTAACAGTCATGCTTTATAATTAACAGAGTTAACATTTACACCTCATGACATACCTCAAATCATTTCCTTGATGAGTAAGATGTGTTTCTCAGTGTGCACGCCATTGCTCTGCCAGAATATCAATCATTTTTAAGTAGGACCGCGACTAGAAGGTGGCGGTCAGGTGATGACCACTACCTGGCCCTAGATAGACTGACTTATGCAGGTGCAATGTAACAAAGGTGACACGATGAAATGAAGATGAGACCAGACGTGATGGACTCAATGATGACAAAAAAACACACGAGAGGTGACAACTAACCTAAGAATGCAAAGCAAACACAACCATGAGGACCCAATATGGACAACAAACAAGTAACATGCGAGGGATCTCACCAAAGGCAAACAAGTTAGGATGATTGGAAAAATTTTATTTTCCAAAGTTTTGGTAGCCCTTTTAATATTTTAATTAAGCATAATTCCCTCAAGATATGGGCATCTTAAAGGGAAGGGGTCCGAACTTGGGGTTGACTAAGGTTAACTCCCTCACACAGATGCAAATGCAAATCCTAGGGGTGGAAAGGTACAACCGGCTCGGCATCCATGTGAGAATCCACGGCTCACAGAGACTTACGGAGGTCCCAGATAAGATCACCTAGTCGACTCCAAGGAATATGGAGGCAAGAGGGTCACTTGACAGGGCAGGAATGCAGCTATAATATGCAATGCATGAGCCTATGCACATCGGAGTGCATGCAGATTTCTAGCATAAAATTGAGAAATCAAGACAATATTAAATTATGCAAACATGACACAATGGATGCAAACAACGTGGAAAAACCAAGACAATATAGAGGACAACAATGCTGGACTACAAAAAGGCACAATCAAACCCTGAAAGCTAAGTCAAACCATTAACGAACATCGCACCTGACTGTCTGCCCCTGGGTCTGCATGCAGATTTCTTGCATAAAACTTGAAAATCAAGACATTATTAAATTATGAAAACATGATACAATGAATGCAAATGATATGAGAAGATGAAGTCAATATAAAGGACAACAAGATAGGACCATAAACGGAATGATCAGACCCCGGAAGGTGAATTAAATCGTCAACAAATGACACGCTTGAGAGCCTACCCCTGGGCCAGTCAGAAACAGAAGGTGGTCTCCTGAAGACTGCCTTCTGAAGAAGGTGGTCTCCAGGAGGCCAGCTTCTGATCCCAGAACTAAAAATTGACATATTTGAATGGAAAACGCGATAAATGCTATCCCAAACTAAGAATACACACACACACACACACACAACAATCACAGGAGAGCAAGAACAACGTGATGGGCACTAGGCGTCCCACCGTAATCGCCAAAAAATGAGGTTGTAGATATATTAATCACCCTCCCTAAACAATGAACAATATGCATGAAATATGAACAAAGGGAAAGGGGCGATGATGAGAGAGGAACATACCGTGATCGCCACCAAGGGTTTACAGCGCGACAAGGACTAAGAAAAGAGAGAGATGGCATCTCATGACACAGTCCTTTGGACATGATTTCTCAGTGACCAAAGTCATTGCTCTGACAACTATTTACCCTTTAGACATTCCAGAAAACTCATTTGTTTCAAAACAATACTAATTTCATGTACTTCAACCAAATAAAGCCATGTATTCAACAGTTCAGATTTCAGAAGATTTTACAAGACACAACAATATGAAATAGTTCGTTAAAGTTTATTAAAACATGATTCAGATGTTTTTCAAGATATTCAGAACCAAACTCAATGAATACATTAACTTTAAACCATTATGATCTTTTTGAGCATTCATAAACCTGTATAATAGAAGATTCCTTGTTGATGAGATTTGCAGATTTATGGTCATAATATACATATTGAAATCCTTTCAATTTTCAAGTCAAGGAGGTCTGAGAGCAGCCTCTTTTCAATAGAAGCAGCAGCAAGAACATGCATCAGATGTGAGAGCATATGAAGTTCATGCATATTGCAGAGATGGCCAAAAGTGCACCAGGCAAATGTAAAAGCAACAATAGATTTCAGACTCAAGAAGAGTATCAGTTTCATGTGAATTCAGAACAATTAGAAAGAAGTGATACACACAGATGCCAGTTACTGATGAATGTTGCAAGAAAAGCAGAAGTTGCAAAATGAGTGAAGATATGGCTAGACAAAAAGGGTGTCGGTTGACTGAATGAGCAATTCAGGTTGGCCGAATAGAATAAGAAGTAAATGGATGAATAGCCATGCAATTCAAAAGATTTGTTTATATGCTCCCCCTGACTTGATGCACTGAAATAGCCTTTTTGGTGTTTTCAAAATTAATCGAATGCAATCAACTCATGTATGTAAATGCACTGACTTCCCTTAACAGTATGCCATATGAGATACTCTTAATGCAGCATGTGCAATGACAATTATGCAGGGAGTTTGATGAGCTATGCTCATGGACATTTAGACAGATCTATGTGTAGTTTTGACAAATGGTACTGGGTAGAGGACTTGGTCTAAAAAATCACCTCATACATAGTAAGAACCTCCGGACAAATTGCATTTGCCCTTTAGTAACTTACCATTTGATATACCATGTTGGTCATGCATGACATTGAAGTGCAAATAGATTCTTATCGGATTTTCAATAAATCATGCCAGACAAACGTGAGAACATGAATGCATGCAGATTGAAAATGAATCCAGCACATCTTTAATGAATATGTGCACACACATTTCAAGGTATGAGCAAATAAACTCATGAAGCTCAATGCAAATGACAAAACATATAAGGATCTTGTCAGCATGACACTTTCGACTGAACAGATTTAACATGATATGCAGTTAAAGCAGATTTCTAAGAACTTCAATAGAACAATTGTTAAAGGTGCAGAACATTACCTGAATGGGGTTTTACCAACTTGGGTGCCTTGGTTTATTTACCCCTTTTTATTCTCCATCCCAAGGCACTCCTGCAAATAGCATCTCATTTTGCATTCATAGGAACCCAAGTCTCCTTGGGTCCTTTAGTGACGGTGGCACCTCTGAATGGTGCTCTCCTTATTTTCAACACTTGAAAATCATCAAACCTCATCAAATAATAGTTAGACATGGAATATCCTAATTGTCCACAGTAATAACATGACAAAATAGATTTTACATTCTTTTTATGCACATTATTATAAGCATGGAATCTTTGTGCATTAACATGAAAATTTCTGTTATTTGCATGGATGTTTTGTTTTCCATAACCTGCCAACGAGTATTCAGAAGCTCGGCGGCCAGGTTTTCCGCAATCAAAGCATCCAACATATTTTTCTTTAGACACCAATTTGTTTCTGCCAAAATCAATTTTATTTACAGGGAATTTAACAAATTTAGAATTAGATTTCTTTCCCTGAGCATGCCAACAAAACGCAGCAATGTGGCCCAACTTGCCACAACAATAACATTGAATTCTCTTTTTCTGAAATGCATGATTCTTAACATGGTCTTTCCTAGCATGGACTCTACTAGCATTCAGATCATCCTTTTCCATCAATTTACACTCATGCATCAGATGGCCAATCTTGTGACAATAATGACAAATCATTTTCTGTTTAGATGCATGTGAGTGTGTGGGTAACTTGAGTTCAACATGCACAACAGGAACATGGGTGTTTGTGGCCTTTTTCTTAAGATTATTTTTCTCTCTTGATCCCTTAGTTTGATTACCAGATTTTTGAGCAGTAAACTGGATTACTTGAGGAGTGGAGGTAGTGTTCGATTCAGTACTGCACACAAAAGAAGTATAAAGTTTGCTTTCAAATTTCTTTTTATTCATAGGGTTATAGCCCAACCCTTCTTTCTGAAAATTCACTTTCATTCCTAGCAACCTATCCAAGTTATCTTGACCTTCAACAAATCTAGATAAAGAATTCTTTAAGTCCTTAATCTCATCTTCCAGGGAAGCAATATGTAATTCATAACCAGTAATTTCTTGTTCACTGCAATTCATACACTCTTTTAACACTTTGTTTGCAGTTTTATAGTTCTCAACTTCTTGTTCGAGATTGTGTAATTTTTCAGACTCTTTTATACAGACAGATTTTCTATTTTCAATGGTTAGGAGTTTTTAAGACATAGCAGAGTTGAGATGTTTGAGTCTGTCGTTTTCTAATTTTAATTGTTCAATCTGTTCACTATTGTCATCGGATTTGGAGTTCAACTCTTCATTCAGCCTTTCCTCTCTTTGTTCGGTTTTCAATTTTTCATCCAACAAATGTTTGTTCTCTTCCCCCAAGGATGCAATTAAATTTTGATGCCATTCTAAATCATTGTGAAGGCTTTCATTCATTTCCTTCAGAAATTCACATTTATTACAAACTGATTTATCAGAACACTTTGATTCAGCTTGGAATTTTTGTTTATCAGTATCATTAAGACTTTTCTGAAGTTCTGCATTTACACTTTTAACAGCTTCAAGTTTTTCATGAATCAAGTCATTTTCCTTCACATGATTCTCAAGTTTCTTTTCTACATGTTCAATTTGATTTCTGAGATCATTATTTTCAGATTTCAATTGTTCTAGCTCTGAATTAACACAATCAAGATCTTTCAACAATTCTTCCTTATGAACTAGATTATTGACATGAACCTGATCATCATTAGTCGAGCTAAGTTTTTCTTTTAGTTCAGAAACTTCACATGCAAGTTCTTGATTTTCCCTTTTGAATAAACTAATTTGTTTCTTAAGCATTTGAACATCAAACAAGCATGTATCATAGGACTGTTTCAGTTTTAAGCAATTTTCACATGAGGACTCTGAACTATTCAAATCGATTTTCTTTTTCAATTTTTTATATTATTTTCTTAACCGCTCATGTGACTCTAATAGCTCACCATATGCATCCTGCCAATCATCTAAAGTATAATTCTCGAAAGGGTTTACCTGATCATCTTCATCTTCTTCATTTTGGCTGCTACTTTGATCACCTTTCTCCGCCATTAGACATTCATCTTCATTTCCTTTATCGGCGGTCTCCAGTCTATCTAGTATCTCTCATGCAGATCTGCAATCATAAAAACAAGAATAGAATGCCCTGTTCGTAGTTGTCTTCATCAATTCTAGGGCTCTTTGATTTTCATTCCACATTGATCTATGTCTATCCGTCCATTTGGACTTGTTCTTTGGTAGACTGTATGGACCTTGATTAATGATCTTCCGCAGATTAGGATTAACAGACTTGACAAACATGTGCAAGTAGTTAAGCCATAAGTCAAAACTAGTACCATCGAAAATCGGTGGGTGAGCCATGGATCTAAGCAACAGACAGAACAAAAACACAAGCGACGACAAGAAATGTACCACAAAGACACATGATCTACTGTAGATCATTGGATATGGGCAATCAGAATCCACTCAGATACCAGGTGATATGTCAATTTAGTCTTAGATGGTATGCTCTGATACCAAGTGATATGGTTCTAGGCTCAGATTCAGAAGGGGGGGTTGAATGAGTCCCCTTTTAAATTTTGCCCAATTAAAACCTATAACAATCAGAGATGCGGAATAAAAGTAAACTAGGATCTAACGAGACTGAAGGACAGGGATGAGCTCAATCAAGCTTAGAAGGTGCAATCACATACTGCTTTGGACGTAGAGTGACAGCACCTAAACACATGGGATCTTTCGGAACCAGAATCAAGTAGAGAGTATACAACCCAAGACGCACGCTAAACAAAAGATTCAAATCGGCCTATGCATACATTTACCGAGTCTAATAAGGCAGTCAAAACATAGTAGACAAGGGGATTTTTAGGTGGTTCAGTCCGCAGACCTACGTCCACCCCACACTCAAACCAGAGTGTGGCTTCCGCTGATATACAGCTTAAACCACTAGGCGTCACAGCTTGCCTACAACAGCTGAGCGTCACAGCTTGCTTCCGCTGGGTAATACAGCTTAGCCATCCGCTACCTAACAGCTTGAGCCGCCGGCAATACAGCTTAGCCTACCAGAGGAATCCTCCTCTGAAACCGCTGAGCGTCACAGCTTGCTCTGCTGACTAACAACTTGAAATAAAGAGTGTAAAAGAAAACAAGAAATAGGAAATCACAGCGACTGAAAGCTGAAAAATCGTAAACCAACTACAGCTCTCACAGGAGCTGACTGGCCTGGATTTGATCCGAGGTCCAGTGGAACTAATCTTCAGCAAGGTCTTCTATCTTCTTTTCCTCGAGCTCTCTCTTCACTCTCTCTCTTTCTCTCTCTTCTTCTCTCGATCTCACGAGCTTTCTCTCTTTCACTTGTGCCCTGCTCTGCTGCTACTCTCAGATGATTCATGTTCTTCTGTTCTTCTCTTTTTCTCCTCTCAGCTCTCTCTCTCTCTTTTCACTTCGTAACTCTCTCGCTCTCTCTCTGGACTTCTTCTTCTTCTCAGCTATCTCTTCTATTCTCTCTTTTATTTCCTCTCTGGTGGCTACTCTCTCTTCTTCTCTCTGGATCGTGCTGGCTCTTGCTCTCTCTCTACTTCTTCCTTCTCCTCTTTTTCGCTTCAAATCTCTTTTTCACGATCGTTTTTCTTTTGAACAAGAATCTTTTTATTTATATGCAGCTGCAGAGAGGAGGGCATGTGGTTTCCACGTTTCCTGCCCAATTACCTTATCCAGATCTGGCATTGCACGGTCACATGACAGCATCCTAGCGTGACTACTTGCCACATGTCACTATCATGGCACATCCTCCATTCTTGGATCACGTGCCACTAATTGGATCATGTACGTCCCTAGGTTCCTACAATTTTAGTACACACGATAGTTAGACAAATATAAGGCTTGCACAGACCTGATATGGCTGTAGGGCTAAAAGATGCACAAACTTCATTTGTCTATAAGACTAATGAGTGCACGATCATTATGTATATATATACGAGATGCAAACCGTGCACTGACTTAGTGTGTGCACAAGCATGGAATGCACTGACTATGTTATGCATCATATGAGATATGCACAGACTTATTATGCAGCATGCTTACACTTGCACAAACTCAACACATCATTTAATTACATATGCACGGACTTAATGTTCACGTAATACACATGTGCACAGACTTGATTCAGTACAAGGCCAACAGATGCACTGAATACGTATATGCAAAGTACAAGCATTGCAAGGACCTGATTGTGCCGTGAGCAACCTTGCTTAGACTTAGTTCGTGCAGAAGATAAATGTTGCACAGACTTAGTGCACGGTGCAGAAGTTGCACTGACTTGATAGCGTGCAATGAGAAGTGTTGCACCGACTTGCTTTGCCTAGACTCATGCATGGACTTGATCTCGTGCAACAACTACTAGTGCATCGACTTGACTACTGCATGGATGACACTTGCACCGACTTAGTCACGTGCAACAACTACGGATGCATCGACTTGGTGTATGCATGCGTGCAACAACGAAATATGCACAGACCTACATGCTAGCCAAAGCTTGCACCGACCTGTGTGAGCATTAGACGTAGCATGAGATGCAGACTGCACCGACCTACATGCCCAAAGCTTGCACTGACTACGTGTAAAAATGAATTCATGAACCGACTAGCATTATGCGTACGTAAACATGCACCGACTATGAGTGTGATAGATGGAGCTACTAGCACAGACTCTGATGCATGGTTCTATATGCTAACACCGACTAACATCGACCTAAGTATGTGCATGTGACTTATCAAACCTGAGAGAACTTGGTGCACATAACCTGTTCGAAGAAATGACTGTGCATACAATCTGATGAGGTTCTAGGCAGCATGAGAGTGCATAAATCTGAAAATGCACATCATGCAAATGATCATTAAATTCAATGTACAAAACATCAATGCACATCAATCAAACCTCATTAATGTGCAGTGTTATGCCTAAATGCATAATCAGATGCATATTGCAATCATCATTCAATCTTCATGCAAACACATGATGACTCATAGTGTTTTCTATCATCAAAACCACAGGGGCACAACACCAAATACACATTTCTTGGGATTCATTTTCAACTTATACTCCCTAGCCCTTTGAAGCACCTTTGCCAAAATAGCGGGGTGTTCCTCTTTCGACCTCGATTTCACCAAAATATCATCCACGTAAGCTTCCATATAAACATACATCATATCGTGGAATATTGCCATCATCACCCGTTGGTACGTGACACCCGCAGTCTTCAGACCAAACGGCATGACCACATAGTAATACGTGCCCCAGGGTGTGGTGAAGGAAGTTTTCTCTTGATCCTCCGGAGCTAAACGGATTTGGTTATAACCAGAATAACCATCCATGAATGACAAAGCTTCGTACCCGGCCGTGTTGTCCACCAACACATCTATATGAGGCGGCGGAAAATCATCCTTGGGACATGCCTTGTTCAGATCTCAGAAATCGATACAAATACGCACTTTCCCATCCTTCTTGATAACATGCACTACATTTGCCACCCACTGAGGATATAAGACAACTCTAATGAACCTGGCCTTATGCAATTTATCAACTTCTTTTTTCATCCTCAAGGCCATGTGGGGGTGAAATCTCCTCAATTTTTATTTCATGGGCGTTGCCCCTGGCTTAAGTACTAGTCGGTGTTCCACCAAGGAGGGGTCTATACCCGACATGTCCTCCTAAGACCAGGTGAAAGAATCGCTATACTCCCTTAGCACTTTGATCAGCTCTTCTTCTACTTCTGAAGGGAGATTAGCAGCAATAATGATGGACCTGGGGTCCTCATAAGTTCCTAGATTAATTTTCAATGTCGGTTCATCCACTACCGATGATGGCTCATCAAATTTCTTCAAACCTTGCGCATACAATTCGGCAGTGTCATCTACATCACTATCCTCAGGATCGACTGGGTCTTTTTCATCCATGAGTTCATAGACACCTAATCCATCGTCGCTCCATACCCCGTCTTGCTCCTCGTCTTCTTCTAACACAATCGTCGTAGCTATGAACTCCGGGCACTTGAAAAGAGCATGACATCTCTGAGGTAGATCCTGCAAGAACCTACCAGGAATAGATTTGAACTTGTGCCGGCGGGCGCGGCGCAGGCAAGGATGGATTGGATGTACTAGAACAAGACCCTACTTCTCTAAACCTAACAGATCCTACTTCCCTAGAATCGACAGACCCTAAACCGAACCTAGGAGAAAGGAAGCCTAATGGATGGGAAGTAGGGGCCTCATGCCCCTGGGAGGAAGACGAATGGAACACAGCGTAATCTTCCACTGAAATCTCCCTTTCAAAATGGATTTTTTTTCCTTCTTGGAGACCAGTGGAGAGCACGTAACACGATGAAGAGGAGGGGGAAAGAGGAGGAGGAAGCGCGAGAGGGTAGATGGATGGACAGAAGATGTCGAAGAAGGGATCAGAAGAGGAAAACCACATACTCGAGAGATCAATTGGTGGGTAGCGCCCACACGGACAAGTCACAATCAAAAATTCAATCGGCATTTCTATCCGTAAAGGATCAATCATGATGGGAGGTGATCGGGGTAAAAACTATAGCTTTTAGAAAAGAGACATCAAACAGGAAGGAGATCAAGTGAAAATGATGGGTGAGCTTCCCCTTTTCTGCGGATGGTAAACTGACTTTCCTGACGTGTACTTCATCAGCCAAACCTCCTGGTTACTTGAATGGTCCTCTTCATAGAACATCCAGGCAAAAGTTTCACTGAAATCCTCCATCTCATCTACGGGCCACCTAGGTGACAATGCTGGGCCGGCAACTGTACAAGTTGGATCTTCTTCGGGCTGTTTCGGCGGCACCTTCAAAGTACCCGGCTGGAGAGGGCCATTGACAAAGTGCTGGTGGTAATCCCAAGTTAATGGCCCTGAGTCTCCCATAACTGATAATGAGGACTCTATGTAACGAAGGCCTCTCCTACTCATTTTTTTGTCCCTGGGAACCGGCTTGGTCCGCCCCTGTAGCTGGGCACCGAGACCTCTGCCTGGCTTATAGCCAAGCCTTAATATGATCTTCCAGCCTTTATAGTCCATTATCTGGGGCTTTATTTTGACATCCACATGTGCGACGGCTGGCCTGCGTGGTGTATAGTCCCAGGAAAAGTTGAGGTCCAGTATTGAGATAACAGGCCGATTACTGGGCCAGAGTGTTGGCAGTATTTTGTTTGAAATAGCCTCGACTGACTGGACTGTGGAAATGCTTTTGACCTTGACCACCCTCCCTTGGAAATGGAATTTGAGGCATTGATGAGTAGTGGAAGGTATGGCATTGAAGTTATTAATCCATGGTCGACCCAAAATAGCTTTGAACATGGGGTCGATATCGAGCACATAAAATTTGACAGCCATTCTAAGCGGCCCAAGTTCAGCTTGAATGGTGACCATGCCGTGACACGGCCTTCTTGAATTGTCATATGCTGTGATAGTAGTCGAGGTAGGTCTTAATAACTCTTCTGAAATATTACAAGCTCTTAAAGTGCTGAGAGGACAGACGTTGATAGAAGCCCCGGTATCTATCAATGCCGCGTCTATGCTTACTTGGTTCAAAATGATAGAAATGCATAGCGGCATCTGATGAGCCTCAGGTCATCCTAGCTTGACCTCTAAAAATGTGATAGCCGGCCCCTTGGAGATTGTAGCCAGAGCGGTTGGTAAGCTGTCCACTGCCATATCTTCCCTGACCATGACCTTCTGCAAAAAATCCCACAACACATCTTGCTGGAGCTTAGACCGCTTAATCAATTCCAGAACTGAAATTTTGGTAGGCAACCTGTCTAGGTGATGTAACAGATCATACTGAGTACTCGGCAGCAGGTCTGTCTCCTCCTGATCAGCAGCCTATTGCGAGGATTGGGGATTGGGTGCAGATGCACTAGTGGTAGGATAGTTCCAATGGAAAGAACGCCCGCTCCGTAGGGAAAGGTTTTGGGCCGGCACGGAGTTAGATGGGCTCATGGTGGATGGCTTAACGGGCCCGAGGGGATGGATAAGCGGTGTAGGAGTAGGCATAGTGGAGATAACGGGGGAAATAGGAGTAATGGTGCTAGTGATAGGCCCTGGTGTGAGGATGACTGGTGAGGGATTAGATGGTGGTGCAACGATGACAGGGGGTGTGGGCACTTACTGGGAAACAAGGACAGGCGGAACATGAACCTACGAGGGAATGAAGACAGGCGGAACAATGGGGGAAGCATGCGGAAGGATGAGGGGTTTATGGGGAATAGCAGGCGTGGGCGGTGTAGAGGTGGTGTTTTGAAGGTGCGGTGGGAGGAGAACAAGCGTAGGAGGATTACGGTAGGTATGGTGGAGAGCCATGAGCCATGAAATAGAAGATTCATCATCATAAGACCACCCGACGTTGGGAGCCAGGTGCTGAACAAGGTTGACCTGAGCCAGTGCCGACGGCTGAGGCTGTGGAGCGGGTGGATGATTTGGCATGGGGTTTTGATGGATCCCCAAATCCTGCGCAGGCTACTACTGCTGTGGCTGTGTCTGTGGCTGCGGTGCTTACTGTTGCACTTGCTACCTCGGCACTTGCCTTCTCTTTTCTTTTATCTCGGTGATAACTTTGTGCGTTTCTTCCCAGTCTATGCTTTGTCCTTCATGTAGATCATAGACAAAGTCCCTGAACTGGTAACAAGTCTCGATCGTGTGTCCGGGCTGTCGATGGAACATACAATATCTAGACTGACCGACGGCCGAATTCCATCTAGGCCGTTCCAGAGGAAGTTGAAGTGCACCAATGGACATGAGAGCCGAGAAAATGTCCGGGAGGGACTCTGGCAAAGGAGGGTATTGCGCCCTCTTTGGAGTCGGGTGTTTGGGTGTGTAGCCATTAGCTGGAGGGACATTGTGGTATTGTAGGGGTTATTGCGACTGTTAAGGAGTGGGGAAGGTAGGCTGGGCATTTTGTGGAGTGGAGAAAATAGGTTGGGCATTTTGTGGAGGGGAGAAAATAGGTTGGGCATTTTGTGGAGGAGATAACTGGGGGTTATGTGGGGATTGTGGAAAGCGGTGTAGAGCGGATTGGTTGGGGAAAGGGAATGCAATGGCTTGCACTTGCTCATTCGTTTGGACTCCTTCAGTGATAGGCCCCTGAGCCTTCCTATTATATTTGGGTTTTGGGGCCTCAAAGAGAGAGTGTAAGGGGGAGTCCTTAAATTGGGTTTGGATAAACCCCGCCCGGCTGTATAATTGGTGCATATTGGAAATATCATTCATGGCCAAAATATTTCAGAAGGTAGGTGTAGCATTAGAGATGAGCAACTTGACCTTTTCCTCCTCCGAAATATGACCAGGCACACGTGTAGCCATCTGCCTCCATCTATCAGCATAAGTAGCAAAGTCCTCGTCGGCTTTCAATTTCTCGGCAACTAGATCTATAAAAGAATATTCCGAGCCGACCCGGTCCTGGAACCTCTGAATAAATTTTTCTTTAACAACCTTGAAGCTCTCAGCATCTTCTAATGGCAAAGCATAAAACCACTCTAGTGCGACTCCATCTAGTGATCGGCAAAATAAATACACCATGAGGCGATCATCATATTTTAACTACGCCAATTCATACATGAAATCCCTCACATGAACATAAGGATTGTTGTTCCTATCATACTTGCGGTATGTGGGGAGCTCGGATTGAGGAGGGAATCGAATGTTATGGAAGATAGGAACTGGAACGTTTGCCCAGGATTGTGGGCCAACCCGCTTTTGAAGGAAGTCGAGTTGTTGCTGCATGGCGGCCCATTTATCAAGGAGTTCCTACTTCCGAGACGGAGTAGGCAGAGTGAAAGGAGTGAGCTCAAGGTGAGGAGCCGAAGGGTAAACGGAAATAGGGGGAGACCCATAAGAAGGATATTGGGCTGAAGGATGACCCAAACTGGAATAAGCATGGGCCGCCCCTTGCTGAGGGCGAGCGAAATTGGCCGGGCGAACAAGGACTTATGGCACCGATGGAACTGACCTGTAAGGATTAATCTGGGCAGACAAGGGAAGAGTAGTATTCCCTTTATCAAGAATTTGAGGGACCGAGCCAGAGGACTGTCCCGCCTCCAAACTGGAGAATCGAAGAATTTTGAGCTGGACCGGGGTAAGATCAATAGGAATGGGTGGAACCCCAGGCCCATCAACCCTAGACTGGAGATGGAAGAGGTGGATAGATCCTGTGCAATCGTGGGAGATGGGGCACTTGACCCCTGCATGGTCTGGTAAAGGGCCTGAAGTTGGGCCGGATCCAACTGGGCCATCATTTGCAAAATGTGACTTGTGGGATTGTTGGTGGAAAGGGAGCGCTGACCGCCCTCCATGGAAGCAGAGGATGGAGGAGGGACGGACCCTTCTCCAGACTGAAGTGGGGTGACCCTGGGCGTGTCCTCTAGAAGTCCTTGAGCGAGAGATTCCTCATGGGAACGGGAGAAATCATAAGAAGGCATGGTGGAGTCGAACAAATGATTAAAATAAGAAGCGACCGAGGAATTGCCCCTAGGAGATGAACCTATGGATCGGAAGCAACTCCACATGCAATGTGGCACCTAAAAAAATGATGCAAACAGCACAAACTATAGGGCCCCAAAATTTATATAAGTAATTTCTGGATTATTTAATAATTTTCTAGAATTTATAAAGGCCTAAATAAATTAATAAATGGATTATTGGATTAATAAGTTATTATAAGGCCCAATTGTGTTAAAATAATTAACCTAGCCTATCTAAATATGATCCAAAAGGGTTAAGGACCAAGCCTATTAAGTTTGGCCCATATTCTAGAAGGTTATTTAGCATATCCACGAATTTTAAAGATAAATACTCTTTTATATAGATAATTAGAAGGATAAACGAATAAAAGAGTTTTAATAAATTGAAACTCTATACACGTTTGATGTAACGGTCTATCGGGCGACCGCTACAGCTATGTAACGCACTTGACCTGATGCGTTACACCTCTGTCAGTTCCGTGAGTGGAAGAACGAGCAAAAAGATTAGATCTTTGGGATCCTATCTGCAAGAGACCTAATTAGGAAAATATTTAAGGTTACTAGGGACTCTTAGGGATCAGGTTTTGGCCAACTAAGGACTCTAGAATCGATCTAATCCTCAAACCCTAGCCAAATCCCTATAAATAAGACCCAGTTCTGAACTGAGCGACCCTTACTTTTGGCTCGTGAAGAATCAAGGTAAGGAGATAGAATTTCGGGTAAGTTCTTTAGAAGGTTTTGTTTATAATACTTTAGACTAATAGCTCTCCAAATTTCGTACTAGGAGATCAACCAACCAAGGAGATTGAAACTTCCAAAGTTGCTGGTCGGACCTTAGTAACCCAGGAAACTGAACGCAAGACCCCCGAACATCAAGAGATTAGGACGTCTAAACAAGGTAATTAGAGTTCGGTTATTTAGAACTTTTTGTTCACCTTAGTTTCATCTTCTTACCCTCAAAAATTTCACGTCCTTTGGTCAAGAGGCTGAGGAGCTAGAGCAGAGCGAAGTTGCTGGAAACTCACTGGAAAGGGAGAACTAGGGCACGTCTTTCAGGCTCAAATTAGAAGTTTAAAGCCCAGTTAAGTAGTAGGTCATCTCATGATTGGTAAAGACATCTTGTTAAGGATAAAAGCCCTCTGATTGTGCTTGATTTCATGCACTATAGGTCATGGATTTCATATTTTAGTCGGTTCATGCATACATACATATCCTTAGCCCTAATCAAAGATCAAAAATATTATCATGTCAATTCACTGCAACCTATGCATCTAGATGACCTTTACTTCATTTTGTCATGATTGGGGTAGTTAAATCTTTTC
Organism: Amorphophallus konjac; assembly: GCA_022559845.1. Lineage (NCBI taxonomy): Eukaryota > Viridiplantae > Streptophyta > Magnoliopsida > Alismatales > Araceae > Amorphophallus > Amorphophallus konjac. The sequence continues at coordinate 356,375,284 of CM040122.1, read as the reverse complement.
AAAACATGACATGGTTTCAAATCATAGTCGTTTAATTTCTTTATACTGTTAGCAAGGACTCTGACGCATCATACTTAGACCGTCACAACACTGTAACGGCCTTACGAGAAGCCGTCACACTCTCTGTTGTATGAAAATTTGCTATGTTGTCTCTGACGGACCATAGATGGAGCGTTACAATACTGTAACGGCCCCACGATAAACCGTCACAATCACTGTGACGCCCCCACTCTCGACCGTCAAGAGAACTGTAGACAGAATTGGAAAACAGTCAATTTACTTATAAATAAGCCTAGTTATCTTAGTTTTAACCTGTTAATATGATTTTGAGTTTATTAATTGGTTCATAATAGAAGCTGCATGTTTAAAGCCATCTTAAGTTATTTTAAGTTATGTTAATTTCATGTGCCAAAATTCTATAGTCTTGTATTTTAAATCATGGATTTTCAATGATGTATGGACAGAATTTTATCTTGGTTTCACGTTGCTACACATTCTCTCTCTATCAATAGAGTCATTTTCTCTAAGTACATGGCATATATTCCGGTATATGGCCATTAGTTCACACTTTGCACTATAGGAACAATATTCTTGAACATGAGGACCTCTCTATTGGATATTCCTTCCAATGGACTAGGAAATCTTGTTTCAAGGCCTCCGTAATTCTCCGCGAGCTTGGGATTCCCACTAGGACACCGAGTTGGTTGTACCATGAAAGCCCAATCATTAGAAAACACTATCGATAGTTTCTGGTTTTCGGATGTGTAACGGATCAAGGTTGGACCGTCAGGCTCATATAACGGCCCAATAAACGACCGTCACATGTATTGAGTCCATCTTTGTTTCTTTCGGATTCAGACCATTGTAACGGCCCAATACTGGAGCGTCACGTTATGTAACGGCCCAGTCCTTGACCGTCACAATGTTTGAGTGCTTTAACCCAAGGTTTAACCCACAGGTTGATTTTCCAAGGTTCTAGATGGATTAATAATGGTTTAGGAATTACCAAATTGAGTCAAGATACCTAATTTAATTTATGGAAAATAAGGAATGTACTGTTATGCTGCCGAATTATTTTCATGAGCATAACATAGTATAAGTCATTCTTGATCTCTCATAATCTAAATTGAAGTGTTCATTCATTGATTATTGTTATCATGAACTTATTGAACTTATTACATTCTTGGCCATACTTTATTGTTACATGCGTGGAAGTAGCTTGATTTATACTTGAAGATGCGATCGAGCACTGATTGTGTTCAAGGGCTCTATGCTAGTCCCCTCGGCTGATTGTCGGAAACATACTATTATAAACTATGGGGTATGATGCTACTGGCGTCACATTGCGTTGGGAGTACTTTCTTTATAAATAAGTGAAAATCCACGTCACGACATGACATTCGTGTACATGACTTTCTTGCTTGATATTCCACAGAAATTCACGAAGTACTTGCTCATAAGCAAAAGACACTAGAGTGATGATTATGTGGCTTGCTAGTACATTCTCGATACATTCTTGTTTATGAAAGGCCAATATCATATTCTTGTTACGTTCTTGCTAGTTCATTCTTGCTCTCATTCTATCTTACATGATCGTTTTGTTACTTTGGTTACTCGCGTGATTGATCGCATTTCACATGATTTTACCTAAATTCTTTAGAGCTAAAATGTTAATTACTTTAATAGTGCTATTCATGTTGATGCGAAGATACCTACTGGGCAAGTGTGCTCATTACCTATTTCCAATCTTTTTCAAGAAATGAAAGTGATTCGAATTCGGATTCGGGTTATACAAGTAGCGGGTCCGAGAGCGAATGAAAATCATATCAAATTGAGAGTGAAGACTTAGGAAGTCTACAATGCTTAGATCGAGTCTTTGTAATTTCTTATTTCTTGAGTCTAGTGGAATGGAAAAAGGATGAAAATGTTATTGTACTTGAATACTTGATTATTAATGAAATAAAGTTGGAGTTTGATTAATTATTATGCGATTGCATTCTTATGTGTGATTGCCTTGCGCTCTGATCATTCTTACTTGCAAGAGGCTTACCATGCCGGCTGTTCGCGTTCCTCGAGCGAGTCTTCCGCTGTCATAAAGGCTTGGGGCGTGACACAAACAACCACCAATAAGTAACTAGACAAGATGACCCCAAAAAAAGAGAATTATGTAAATAAGAAAGGGATGAGAGGCAACCATAGTTAACCAAGTTATAATGATGCACAAATTTTATTTCTTTCTCCTTTTAGAACCTTAGTGATTTCAATAAAATATTCTCTCTAACAATAGGTTCTTAATGAGGAAGGATATTGGGGACTTGGTTAACTCTAGGTGTAAACTCTCCCTTACTTATGCAACCTAGACACGGGGTGGCATAGGTACAACCGGCCCGGCATCCGTATGGGAATCCACAGCTCACGGGGACTTATGGAGGTCCCTGATGTGGTCACCTAGTCGACCCCAAAGAATATGGAGGCGAGAGGATCACACACCAAGGTAGGAATGCAACTATGATATGAAAGATGAATGACCTTATGTGCATCGGGGTGCATGCAATTTCTAGCCTAGAAACTAACAAACAATATGCAAACAATGATATGAATATATGTCACAACAAAGGAGGAGACCAGATAACACCCAGGGATAATAAGAATCAGCAACAAAGGCAGAAATATCAACACCCTCGGGATGCGTACTTGTAACTGGAGAAACGATCATCTAAGGACCGCTAAGGAGATAAGACGGTCTACCGCTACATCGCTTTTAGGCCAGAAACGGCCGGGAGGAGACCGCCAGGGACCAGAGAGCAGAAAATAACAGGGAATGAAACAGGAAAATCGAGGAAAACACAAGGACAGGTGGGAACAACAAAGAATAACAGGTCAAACAGTAACTCAACACGATTGGCACTAGATGTCCTACCGTGATCGCCAAAAAATAGAGGTTGTATATATTTTTGTGTGTGTGTGAGGGTAGTGTGATATGTGAGACATAGATATGATGCAAGTGGGTGATGTGCTAACTCAAGCAATCAATAACATCAAGCATGGAGCATGTGGGCATGTCATCTTAATAGTGCAAAGATAAAGCAAGGAGGAAACTAAACATACGCCGGGGCGTGGAGTAAAGGAACAAAAAGGGAACACACACAGTGGGTGTGGAGTAACTAAAAGCAAAGGAAGAAATAGAAAAGATAATGACAAATACCCAATTAAAGAAAGATGTGATCGCCACCAAAGCAAATAATACAGTGAAACTACACAACGTACCTTGGAAAGAGCCGAGTGAAGCACACTTGCCCGCGGGAGAGAATAACCAGGTGTTGCGGAGACAAATGATCCTCAGACGACCGCTAGGCGAACATAAACGGTCCAATGATAGACCGCCAATGATCCCCAAACGGTCTGCCAAACGACTGCTAGATGCACCCAGAACAATGATGTGGAACTTGGATCTCCACCCCCCCTGATCGGCCAGAAGAGTTGGGCCTCGTGTAGTGAGCTCTGTGAACCTGCAAAAGAGTGTAGACACACAGAAAAAGCAACCCAATTAGCCCTTGGACAAGTGTAGTATCTATAGTGCAATTAGGCTAAGATGCATAAAAAGGAAGGGGTGAATACCTGGGGGTTGGTGGTTTTTTAACCCCTATGGGGTGTGGGAAAAGTAGGAGGATGTTTGAAAACGTGATGTGAGTGCAGAAGAACGTGGAAGAAGAAGAGGGAAGATGCTATGACAATGTAAAGGAAGACTAAGACTAAGAGAGGAAAAGACACAAATAACACTAACGGAACTTGATACTCCCAGGACCAGATGACTTAAGGACATAGAAATGACTTCTCCCTAGTTGGTACTCACTCCAGAATGCAGCAGCACTTCGTTGCAAGCTCCAGAAATCTCCTCCTCAAGCCATGAAGTCAATGGTTCCTTTTATAGACCCCCAAACCCTCTGGTCGAGTTGGAGAGATAATGCCACGAAAATAGGCTTGAACTTAGATAAATCTCAAAGATAATACTCCAAAGAGTCCATAGAAATAAACAGAAGCTTCTGAGGATCACTACTCAGAGAGAAAACATCAAATCATGGACTCTAACTCGACCACGGTCGAAGAGAGGAAGAACAGTTAGAGCAGGACTCTCTACCTTCCCTAACGGTCTTCCGATAGACCGCAAGGGACAAAAAACGGTCGACCGATAGACCGCAAGGCTCAGTCGTCCAGAAAGAGATAAGACCAAAGAAACCCAATAGAACTCTCTACTGCCTAACGGTCTAGCAAAGGGCCGCCAACGCCAGCTTAACGGTCGTGCGATAGACCACAAGGCTGATAGGCGTGGCAAAAGAGATAAAGGCCAATAAATCTCTGTATAAATCCATAATAAAATCCTTATTAGCCCTTATCCAATTCCAATAAGCTCAAATGACGAAAATAAAAGGAACCAAGCCCAACCAGGGAAAACAACCCATAAAATAAGCCCAAAATCAACCAAAAATTGTCCAATAACCGGTGAATCAACCCGGGACATCATAAAAATAGATAAGGAGATGACCCAACTCATTGGTCATAAAACGGGTGTCAACACTCGCTAGGATTAGGGGCCCAATGGCCTCTTCTTAAAATTCTAACTGTCTAATTTAATCTTGCAGGTTATATTCCGACAACTGCGATGGTAGTGACATTTAGACCCCTTGTCGTCACGAGCCACGCCACTCATGGCTACTTGGCTATGCCGATTAAGTTTAGTGACTTTCCACCGGTGGTCGGCTTCCCCAATTTCTTGGGGGTCACATTTGTAGAACTCTTGGAGACCCAGGAGGTCAACTCTGTCACCACTACAACAGCGACATTTGAGAAGACTGACGCGATGGGTTGCTTCGTTAACCAAGCTGACTCTTGTGCCTCGTGTAGCAGGAGGCGTATACCGGCTGCTAGGAGGGTGGCCAAGAAGAACGTCGATACGCCGCAAAGCCGACTGTCCACTTCGGGAAAGTCCATGCACATCGAAGGCGTCCGGGTATTCCTGAATGGCCGACGGGCCAGAGTTACACCCGACAGGGTGATTTTGACAGTGCCGGTGCGCAATACCTTCCAAGTGCTGGCCCAATGCAAAGTGGACTGCTTTGAGTCCAAGACAAAGGGAGGGTTGGTGTCGAAGCCAACCAAGCTCAAGCAAATCTGGGTGCCCAAGGAGACCCGCGTTGTCCCCACCATCCGGGGAGAATCTGTGAGGGTCTGTCAAAGAGGACCAAAGAAAGATGTACGGGCTGAGGTGGCAGCCCTAATTCACCCCTCGCCGGCATCTACTACTCATGCCCAGTCGGGAGAGGTTTCCTACCACCGTAAACATCGCTGCAAGAAGGTCTGTTCAAGGCACTCTGTCCATACGCTCACAGTGCAAATGGGAGCACTATCACCTACCTTCCCAGCTTTGCGAGGGCAAGAAGAGGGCAATGATGCTATCAAAAAGTGTTTGCAGGGCCTTGGGACCATCCCCTTAGGCCAGCAGAGGCTGTCACAGACCATGGAAGACATCCAAGAGGGCCACAAATTTCACACTCCGCCAAGAGTAGGGCCGACGGGCCATCAATGCCGCTGTAATATTTCTTCACCTCCGTAAAAGTTGGGGGCAAGAATCTCGATCTTCGAGAGGCTAACTGTCCTCCAGTGATCACTCACTAAAAGAATAAAGAAGAATGGAAGCATCCAAGTCTCCACCTGCAACACGGCAAGAGTGACCTGTCGCTATGGGGTTTCACCCCCAAATTATGATGTGGCCGCTAGGCTCACCGAAGGGTCGAGTCCTGTTATCAGAAGATAAGAGGCTATGGCTGGTGCAGCACAAGCCCACACTGAAGCGCCCGATGCAGATCTGATCACGATGACTGTAAATGTGATCACCGCTGAAGATGATGGCGAGGGACCAATGCCTACTTCAAATGTTCCAGCGGAAGGGCAAGGTCATGCTTCCAGCTCCTCTATGCCCGATCCGGCTACCATGATGATAATGCTATAAAAATACCAACAAGAAATTGAGACACTGAAGTAGCAACTCAGCGATATGAGCATACATGCTCCGACCCCGAAGCAGGTCGAGCTCCCTCTTGAAACCTCACAAGGAGGTGCTGATGAAGTTTAAGCTTTCCCCCCGATAATGGCCTCTCAGCCGTTACATGATTACACTCGGGGCATGACCCCGACACAACAGCTTGCTCCTCAGCATCAAGGAACTGCTACTAAACCTCAACCAACGGTGCCGATGTCACCGTTGATGCAACAAGCTCAATTTTGTCCAAGTCCGGTTGACCCGGCAATAATGAACAAAATAATGATAGAACAAATGATCGAAAAGAAGCTGGCAGACCGAGGTGGTGATGATTCTGCCCCGTTCGATGTATACAAGGTGCCGTATCTGGCCCACCATGCTGTCAAAAGGCTACCTCCCGCCATCAACAAGCCGCCGAAGTTTGACAAATTCAACGGACAAGGTTCGCTGAAGGAGCATATAGCATACTACATCAACGTAATGGGCGACCTGGCGACCGATATGTCCTACCTGCTAAAATTCTTCTAGTCCTCACTAACAGGACTCGCTTTCAAATGGTATTCAAACTTGCCAGCTGGAGCAATCAATGACTGGCCGGACATGCAGCGGCAATTTTGGGATCGGTTCCACGTTGCCGAAAGAGAAGTGCCGTGGCCGAGCTCTATGCCTCTAAGCAGAAGAATGATGAAACTTCTTTGGATTATATTAAAAGATGGCGAAATCACAGCATGAGATGTAGGCGTCCGCCACATCAAGAAGACGCAGTTCATATCTATAAACAAAATCTGAGGCTTGAGATCCTCGAGAAGATGATCGGGGTCGAGATTAGGTCCTTTGATCGGCAAAATAATGTGGTGGCCGAGATCGACGCCTTCCTCTCCAATGGTTCCTCTGCTCCCATTGTTGCAAGTCAGAAAGCCAAGTCTGATGATAAACGGCTAGTGCCAAAGGAAGTTTACACGATTGACTTCAAGGCGTTCTAGCCATAGAAAAATAAAGATAAAGGAGTTTTTGACCCTCCCCTTGCTGAGACAGATGAACAATAAGAAGGCCCGTCCTTGTGGACCAAAATGAAAAAGTTGTACTCCTTCCCTAAGGAGAGGACTCGGGCCCTCTTTGAATGGGCCACTCAATACAACAAAGTCACTCTCCCGGAACAAAAGAGGCCGACAGATGCTAGAAGAAAAGGCAATCCCCACTTCTGCCCATATCACCAGATGATCGGGCATTCCATTGAAGATTTCTACCCACTCGAGGATGCTATTGAACGGCTGATCCGAAGAGGGGAGCTACAAATGGGTGACCACAAAGTGGATCCTCCACGCCCTCATGAATTGCCCGATCTAAAAAGGTGATGCGGGACGGGTGTGACTCGGACGGACAATGCAACATGGGACTCACTACGTTGACCCGACTCGCCTTAGATGGACGCAACCAGCAAGACACGCACAATAAGAACACCTCGATGTCGCACTAAGAAGCTCCAGAATAGGAGAAATATCCTCAAACAAGAAGCGCAAACTCACGACTCGTCCCTATTGATTGAAGCGTGTGGATCCGCACGGTTGAGAAACCGGTGCTGAGTCAAGGGCGGTCTACACTCCTCCGTGCCCAGATCGGGTCACGGGATGGGTCACATGTACACTCTCTCACAGCGGTGATGGAATTTGCAGCAAGCTAGGAATCCTATCTCATGCAAGCATGGCATTCAAGCGTATACTAAATAAGCAAGCGATAAAAGTGAGGAGCGGAGATGTACCTCCACGCTCGGGGCGTGGGGAAGACTTTTCCGGCCAAGAATCGTCACTCCCGGTGCAATAAGAAAATTAATTACAACATGAAAATTATGGCCAACTCCACATAGGGAGGTAAAAGGCCACAACAATGGTCTGGGAGCGCGGTTCTAGGGTTGGCGGGCAGCGTGTTGGTGGCGTGTCGGGCAGTTGCGGGCTGTGGCTCCGGATCTACAATTTTTGCCCGGTAGGACAGCAAGCACGGGCGTCCAAAGGGACATCGGTCTCCGGGAATCTTCTGAAGGCGACGGTTCACCAAGACGCTGGCAGAGGGTCCCTGGTTGACCCCTGGGAGCGACGGCCACTGGATCTGCTCCGAAGTATTTTTCGAGGATTTAACCTGTGACCCCCTTCTGCAGGCCTGTCTCGGGACAGACCTGGACAATCCTGTGCACTCTGGCGAGAACGGACACCACGCCCAGATCCGGTGTCAGATCGAGACGAGGTTAGCGCCGTTACGAAGAGGACTCGAAAAGATTTGACATTATGGAATTTCAGATCCGTCCAATGGTGGAGCTGGAAATGAAAACCTCCCCAAACTGGTGGTGGTTTCTGGCTCGGATCACAGGGCAGGCAGGGCAGGGTGTGACATGTCTGAGAATGAATTTTGACTGGAGGGAAGTTCTCAGATCTGCGCTCTGGTAATTTTATGGGTGATAGGGAAAGAAGTGAAGATCACGCACTAATTTTTTTGTAATTTTTTTGACAGGGTTTAGGGGGTGGGAAAAATAGATCTCTAGACTACTGTCTCGCAGATCTGCTCATAGGAAGACTGTGAGTGGTGGAAATAAGTCACTGGGAGGAGGGGCAAACGGGATCTGATATGTATTAAAATTAAACTGGGAATGATGAACGATGGGATAAACCTACCCTCAAAACCTCATCACGATCAGACGGTTGGATCTCCCGTACCAACCTTTTTACTGATCCTCTGCCCTGGAACCCCAAAATTTTTGACAGCAGGGAGGTTCTTGGGATGTGGTGGCTTGACGGTGGCACGAATGGCGGCGGTGGCGGCGGCGGCGGTGATCGATGGTGGCAACCAGAAGAAGAGAAGGAGAGTAATAACACTTAGAAATTTGAGGGTTTGGGCTCTAGATCTGATGCAGTAAGAAGGAAGAAGAAGAAGGAAGAGGAGAAGAGAGAGGAGGAGGGCGCCCCTTGGCCAATATTCACCAAATTTTCATATATTTTCTGCCCAAAAATTATTACAAGAGACATCTTATACTAAACCCTAGCCCTAGGACAAATGACCCTATATGCCCTTAGGTCAAAGGGGAGAGAGGGGTAAAATGGGGAGGGGAATATTAAATTCCCCTACATGGGGACAAAGAAGGGGGCGCCCCCTTCATAAGTCAACAATGGCTCTTATGCACTATTCTTTCTTGGACCATTTACCTTGGACCCAATTTAAATACTCAATTAAATTCCTTGGACCTAAATTAATCCTAAAATACTAATCCATAACAAATACACTCCAAAAATACAAATACAGGTACACTCCAAATACAATCCAAATACATAGCTAATACATGCTAAAATCTCAAAACCCAGGTGGAGGCTCCAGGCTGTCCCCCAGCCACAAGGATGTCGGTGTCGCCCGAGTCGTACTGCTCGTCCGGTACTGGTGGCCTGCTGAGTCGAGCCTATCTCTGGCTCTGGTGTCCACACCAATTCTCCCCGGGTGGGAGAAACTTGACCCCGTCGAGTAAGGGTCTCGATCACTCTGGTGTCGCTCCAGTAGGTCTGGATCTAGTCGTTGTAGCTCTACCTGGGTGATCCAGGTATCCTCGGTCGTTGGTCGACCACTCCATCGCACTAGGTAGCATGGGTAAGCCCCTCTCCTGGTAACGGTCACCTGCTCATCTAGTATATGCTCGATCTGCTCGCGCTGCTGTCGGGATGAAGCTGGTGGTGGACACTCAGGTGTGGTGTCACTCACAAGGGGTGGAGATGGCCCGAATGGCTCACTAGGAATCACCGCTGGATCCCTATAGGCAACCAGATCTGACACGTTGAAGGTAGAGGGGATCCCATATTCCTCAGGTAGGTCTACAACATATGCATTAGTTCCGACTCACCTCAATACTCGAATGGGATCGGCACTGCGAGCTTGCAGTTTCTTCACGGTTCCACAGGGAAACCGTTCAGGTCTGACCCTGATCATGAGATATTCACCTTCGTAGAACTCACGGTGGTGCCTATGTGCATCGGCCATTTCCTTGCACTGTGCATTGCTGGTTTCAATGTGACGATGAATGTCATCATGCATACTCCTAACATGCTCAGCAAATGACTTGGCTGACTCTGACACTCGAGCATGAATGGGTAGGAGAACAAAATCCATTGGCTTCCTAGGCCTACGACCTGTGACAATCTCAAATGGACTCATGCCTGTAGACCCATTGATCGAATCATTATATGCAAACTCGGCCAGTGGTAAAATGAGGTCTCAATCCCCTATACGGTATTTCACAAGACACCTCAATAAGTCGCCCAGACTCCTATTGACCACCTTGGTCTGACCATCAGTCTTGGAATGATATGCAATGGAGAACTTGAGGTGAGTACCTAACATATGCCACAATGTCTTCCAAAAGTAACTGGTGAACCTAACATCACGGTCAGACACTATGGTACGAGGCAACCCAAACTTACACACCACATGGGAAAGGAATAGGTGAGCTACCCTCGAAGCATCCGAGGTCCTGGAGCAGGGAATGAAGAGTGCCATCTTGGAAAATCGGTCTACTACCACAAAGACAGAGTCATGCTTCCTGGAGGTTCGTGGCAATCCCAAAACAAAGTCCATGCTAACATCCTGCCATGGAGCATCAGGCATGGGAAGAGGCGTGTATAGACCGAAGCTTTGCTTCTTCATCTTGGCCGTAGCACATGTACGACACTAAGCCACGATGTGAGCAACATCATGCTTCAAGCTCGGCCAATAGAATCGGTGCTCAACAGCCTCGATAGTCTTATTCCGACCGAAATGGCCGGCTAGACCTCCCGCATGAAGTTCCAATACTAAGAAATCACGAACCGAAGTCCGGGGAACACAAAGCCTGTCCCCTCGATAGAGATAACCCTCCTGAAGCACATAATCACTATGATCCCTTGATGGACTGACCTGTAGAGTGGTAAAAATCTGACCAAAGTCAGGGCAATCAACATAAGCTTCCTTCATCTTCTGAAGCCCTATAACCTCGGTACTCATGGTGGTCAGCATACAAGCACGCCGACTCAAGGCATCAGCCACCTTATTCTCTACCCCAGCCTTGTGCCTAAGCACAAAGGTGAACTCTTGGAGGTATTCCACCCACCTACTGTGATGCGCATTCAGCTTTTTCTGAGCATGGAGGAATTTAAGAGCTTCATGATCGGAATACAATACAAACTCTTGATGTAACAGATAGTGCCTCCAATGCCTTAAAGCCTGAACAATTGCATAGAACTCTTTGTCATAGGTGGAATATCGCAGTTTGGCACCACTCAATTTCTCACTAAAGAAGGCAATGGGGTGGGCCTCCTGACTCAAAACTCTACCTATACCGACTCCTGACGCATCACAAGAGACCTCAAACACCTTCGTAAAGTCAGGCAATTAAAGTATAGGTGCCTGGGTCATGCGCTCCTTAATGTCCCTAAAGGCAGCAACTGCGGCCTTCGTTCCAACAAATGTGCCCTTCCGAATACAATATGTAATCAGGGCAGTGATGGAACTAAATCTGGGGATGAAGCGACGATAGAATGTCGCGAGGCCATGGAATCAACGGACATCATGGAGCGTGCAGGGTTCGGGCCACTCAACAATGGCTCGGATCTTCTCCGGATCTGCGGAGACCCCATCACTGGATATTATGAAACCCAAGAAGGTAACATGAGAAGTCATGAAGGCGCACTTCTGTGGGTTGGCGTACAGCTGCTCTCGCCTCAAAATCTGACAGACCTGCCTCAAATGATCAGAGTGGTCCTCCCTAGTGCGTCTATAAATGAGTATGTCATCGAAATACACGACAACAAACACTCCAATTAGAGGTCGAAGGACCTGAGTCATTAGCCGCATGAATGTACTAGGGGTGTTAGTCAAGCCAAAGGGCATAACTAACCACTCGTATAAACCATCCTTGGTTTTGAAGGTAGTCTTCCATTCATCGCTAGGCCTAATCCTCACCTGGTGATAGCCACTCTTAAGATCGATCTTGGAGAAAATAGTGGCTCCGGACATCATATCTAGCATGTCGTCAAGTCGGGGAATGGGAAATATGTACTTTATGGTGATCTTGTTGATGGCATGACTATCAACACACATCCTCCACGTGCCATCTTTCTTTGGGGTGAGTAATGCTGGTACATCACATGGACTCATGCTGCCCCGAATAGATCCCTTCTGTAATAATTCACGGACCTGTCGTTGCAGCTCAACGTGGTCAATGGGGCTCATGCGGTAATGGGGAAGATTGGGCAATGAGGACCTCAAAATCAGGTCGATAGTATGCTGGACATCCCGCATAGGGGGGAGTCCCTTGGGAAGCTCCTCCAGAAATACATCAGTGAACTCATGTAGGATTGGGACAACATCGGGTGGGAGTGCACTCTCGGAGCCTTGCTCCACCTCACGAACTGCGACAGCAAACATAGGACTACCCCTAATAGCCTCCCGCTCCATCTCTCGGGGGCTAATCATCATCAGTCTGCTCATCGGGGTTTGGCCTGTGACAGAAGAGACATTCGCGGCCTGGACTAAGGATGGGGTACTGGCCTCAAAGGTAGATGGGTCCGAGGTGATCGGGCTGGCTGAGCCCCTAATCGACGGACTCTTTGGAGGAGAAGGATGAAGAGTGATCCGCTGGCCATCATGGTCAAAGGTACAGCAGTTCGACTGACCATGAATGGTGGCATCCCGATCAAACAGCCATGGCCCGCCAAGGATAATGCTGCACACCTCCATGGGTAGGACGTCACACCAGATGTCATCACGGTTGGCGTGGAACTATAGTAGGACTAGACACCGCAGCCTAACCGGGATGGTGGTGGAGTCCACCCATGATACTCGATAGGGGAGGGGATGGTCTACAGGGGTAAGACCAAGGCACGATATAGTGCTTGTAGAGATGGCATTAATACAGCTCCCACTATCAATAATCACCTTGCACGACTTTCCATTCAGTCGACAATATGTATGGAAGATGGTAGTCCGGCGCCAGTCATCACTGGCCTGTGGCTGAGTCAAGGTGCACCTGACAACCCCTAGCTGGGCAGTATCCTAGTATTGAGCATCGACAGACTCACCATGCACGTCCCCAGTCTCTTCAAAAAACTCATCAACAAGCTCCTGCTCCACCTCATCGCTAACATGCACACACCTCAGAAGGCGGAGCCTCGCCAGCCAACATGTCCCCAATAACTAGAAATGAGCAGGTGGGGCACCGATTTGCATAGTGCTCATACCCCTTGCAGTTAAAACACCGCTGTCGGGCTCCACTGGACTCCCCGATTAATGGCCCCTTACCTTTGTCCTCCCGAGGGGGTGGGGGTAGAGGCAAAAGGGGACGAGTAGATGGTGCGGGGGGTGGTGGACGGGTGATAGCAGGGGGAGGCTGGGGCCGAGGTGGGAGATCCCTCGGCTGAGGAAGGCGTGGCCTCAGGGCAAATGGGTCTTGGCGGGTAGGCTCCAAAGAACGAGCCATGGGAGTCCTGTAGTATGGACTAGGAGAACTACGAGGTTTAGATCCGCGCTGATGTACGGGACCCTGCCGCTGGGAAAACTCAAACTCTGACTCGAACTGCTCGAGCTCAAGAGCGACCAGATAGGCACTTTCCAAAGTGGTCACGTTGCGGCGAAATAGCTCATATTGGTATGGCATCCGCAACCCTCTTCGGAAATGTGAAATGGTCATAGTGCTCTCCTCCGTGACCCTACACCATAAATAATATTCATCAAACTGGGCGATGTATTCGGACACGGGTCGGTTGCCCTGGGTAAGACTCTGCCAACTGTCAATAAAACGAGGACGATACGTGGCAGGAAGGTACTTCTCCCTCAACTTGACCTTCATCCCATCCCAGGTCTCGACTTGAGGTTGATGTCGCTGCATCAATAGGCTCTCCACATTCGTCCAATAAGTCTGAGCCTTCCCTAGCAGCTTCATCTTAGTGAAACGGACTCTTCGGTGGTCTGCCATCTCAAAGTACTCGAAATATCGATCCATACCGGCCTCCCAATCTAAGTAATCCTTCAGGTTGAAAGACCCATCAAAAGTGGGAGGGTCCGCACGTACGCTCCGTAGAACGTGATCATCCTCATCGAGATCACGATGCCGTCGTTGGGCACGACGGTCACGACCATAGCCCCCATAATCATTTTCTGACTCTTCATCAAGATCAGGGACTCTTTGCCTCCTAGCATCAACCCCTTGAGCCCTAGGAACCTCGGGCGACAGAACTGCCATTGGTTGTCCCAAAGCCGGCGCAGGTTGCACCCCCAGGGGGACTCGTTCTATGGTGGCTATTCTCCCAATCAGACCTTGAATAGATTGGTCCGATGCTTCGGCCCTATCCTCTAGGGCCTTCATCCTACTCTCTTGACGCGTGCCAAGGCCATCCATTCGTTCCATGAGGGTCATGACCATCTCTGCCACTGAGGGCTCTCCGTGTGCACAGGCCTAGGGGTCCGCCATGGGTTGTGGTGGTGGTGAGTATTGGGTACCTCTACGAGTGGGCATGCAATGACGCTGAGGTTGGAATGCACAGACTAATGGGAGAGAAAGAACCTAAACCCAAACCAGTATCCAGCACGAGGCAGAGGCATGATCTGAAGACTGAACTCACGCAAGTGTGTGACCTTTCCAATAGGCATAACCTATAATTCCGGCAACACCTTTTGATATACCGGATAAAATATTGAGGTGCAACACCTTGGAAAGACGACCGTAGACTTAGACCGTGCTCTGATACCAATTTGATGCAGGACGGGTGTGACTCGGACGGACTATGCAACCTAGGACTCACTACGTTGACCCGACTCGCCTGAGACGGATGCAACCAGCAAGACACGCACAATAAGAACACCTCGACGTGGCACTAAGGAGCTCCAGAAGAGGAGAAATATCCTCAACAAGAAGTGCAAACTCACGACTCGTCCCTATTGATTGAACCGCGTGGATCAGCACGGTTGAGAAATCGGTGCTGAGTCAAGGGCGGTCTACACTCCTCTGTGCCCGGATCGGGTCACGGGATGGGTCATGTGTACGCTCTCTCACAACGGTGATGGAATTTGCAGGAAGCTTGGAATCCTATCTCATGCAAGCACGACATTCAAGCGTATACTAAATAAGCAAGCGACAAAAGTGAGGAGCGGAGACGTACCTCCACGCTCGGGGCGTGGGGAAGACTTTCCCGGTGAAGAATTGTCACTCCCGGTGCAATAAGTAAATTAATTATAGCATGAAAATTATGGCCCACTCCACGTAGGGAGGTAAAAGGCCACAACAACTGTCCGAGAGCGCCGTTCTAGGGTTGACGGGCAGCGTGGTGGCGGCGTGTCGGGCGGTTGCGGGCTGTGGCTCCGGATCTACAATTTTTTACCGGCAGGACAGCAAGCACGGGCGTCCAAAGGGACGTCGGTCTCCGGGAATCTTATGTAGGCAGCGGTTCACCGAGACGCTGGCACAGGGTCCCTGGTCGAGCCCTAGGAGCGGCGGCTGCTAGATCTGCTCCGAAGTATTTTCTGAGGATTTAACCTGTGACCCCCTTCTGCAGGGTTGTCTCGGGACAGACCTAGACAATCCTGCGCACTCCGGTGATAACGGACGCCATGCCCAGATCCGGTGTCGGATCGAGATGAGGTTAGCACCGTTGCGAAGAGAACTCGAAAAGGTTCAACATATAGGAATTTAGATCCGTCCAACAGTGGATCTGGAAATGAAAACCTCCGTAAACTGGTGGTGGTTTCTGGCTTGGATCACAGGGCAGGCAAGGCAGGGTGTGACATGTCTAAGAATGAATTTTGACCGGAGGGAAGTTCTCAGATCTGGGCTCTGGGAATTTTATGGGTGACAGGGGAAGAAGTGAAGATCACACACTAATTTTTTTGTAATTTTTTTGACACGGTTTAGGGGGCGGGAAAAATAGATCTATGGACTACTGTCTCGGAGATCTGCTCACAGGCAAACTGTGAGGGGTGGAAAGAAGTGACTGGGAGGAGAGGCAAACGGGATTTGATCTGCATGAAAATTAAATTGGGAATGGTGGATGATGAGAGGAACCTACCCTCAAAACCTAATCACGATCAGGCGGTTGGATCTCCCGTACCAACCTTTTTACTGAGCCTCTACCCTGGAACCCCAAAATTTTGGACAGTAGGGAGGTTCTTGGGCTGTGGTTGCTTGACGGCGGCACGAACCGAGGCGGCGGCGGTGGTGATCGATGGTGGCAACCAGAGGAAGAGAAGGAGAGGAATAACACTCAGAAATTTTAGAGTTTGGGCTCTAGATCAGATGCAGCAAGAAGGAAGAAGAAGGAGGGAGAGGAGAAGAGAGAGGAGGAGGGCGCCCCTTGGCCAATATTCACCAAATTTTCATATATTTTCTGCCCAAAAATTATTACAAGAGACATCTTATACTAAACCCTAGCCCTAGGACAAATGACCCCATATGCCCTTAGGTCAAAGGGGAGAGAGGGGTAAAATGGGGAGGGGAATATTAAATTCCCCCACATGGGGACAAAGACGGGGGCACCCCCTTCATAAGTCAACAATGGCTCCTATCCACTATTGATGTGGCACAGCCCAAAGACCACTAAAGAGGATGATATGACCCTAGGACTTAGACCCGCAAGCATACAAGCACTCAATGATTCTCACAATCGACGATTTTTGTTCACACGGTTCACACGCTCACCCGGTGGGTCCGGGGGATAATGATGAGGGTCCGGGATGGGACCCAATTGTTCTAATGGACTTACAATGCTACGGCTGACTCCAAAGAGTCTAGGATACCCAACTTCGTGGGTGGCTGGCCCGCAAGGCGGGGTTTGGGTGACACTCTCTCACGGTCCGCGGTGGACACTAACAAACTAGCATGCAAATTCGAACTCTCTTCTCACCGCCGACGAGCAATCAAAGCAATACTAAGCTAGCAGGAATAAGGCTACAAAGGGTAGTACCAGAAGCTCACCTGATCGGTGTGAAGACACCGATCCCGTTCGGAGACGAGGGCGCGCCGGGAGGCGAGGGTATGCACCCGATCGCCGCGGTGGTGTAGCTTGACCTGAAAATGTAAAGGGTACAACACTACTCCTCTCGCAGGAGGGGTGATCTTGGGGTGGGGGTTACACTTAGTACATTCAAAACTACCTCCACGCAGGGAGGGGCCTTCAGCCGGCCAAGCGGGGTGGGGAGAAATGCAAAGGAGATCGAGATTCCGAGCTTCGCCGGTTCTGCCCACCTGCAGGTCTTCTGGACAGTGGATCGGTGTTGTGGCAGCTAAAAATCCCACGAAGCTTGGATTGCGACGAAACCAATGCCAAACGTTTGCCAACTGATAGGGGATGAAGCTTGAATTTTTGGGGAAGCTATGATTCTCAGGGCTGACCGCACCGGTGGCTGGAAGGTGGATACAGCTCTGGTTGCTGGTCGAGCTCTGTCTGCAACAGCAGGTTGCAGAAGGTACCACGATCGCTCCGGAGCTCCGAACCTGGAACCTCTGGACTCTTTGGAATCTTGGAGGAGTCTTCTTTGCAACAAAACAAACGGGGACGTCTTCTGATGTCGGAGATGAACTGGGTGTCCAGAGAAGTGGACGGAGGTCGGTGCAGACAGTGAGGAGGCAGACCGGCGTGGTTGTGGTAGAAAAATAGTAACTCTGGTTGTCGGATGCCGAACGGGGTTCCGCCTTCTGTTCCTGGACGCTGACAGAGGGAGGAAGAACTTTGTAGAAGACCTTGAAAACTGGTTCCTTCAAGGTTAGCCGTGGGCGAGTCGTCTCTGCAGCTCTGGCTCCGGATCTGAGAGGTTCGGCGCAGTCGGAGAAGAATGGTGATTGCGGACAGCACCAAACTTGGATGCCGACGAAACCACCTCGCCTTGAAAGCTGGCTTGCAGATGATTCTGGAAATGTAGGCCTTGCTCCCTGAGTCGTTGATGGGTGACCGTGGCCTCCTCTGCAAGTTGCTGTAATTCTGTTTCCTGAAGCAGGGTAAGAATGTGAAGAAGAAGATGAGGTGGGGAAGGGGGTGGCCAAGAGAGAAGAAGGGGCAAGATGATTCTAATGGCTATGGGAGGGAAGGTTCAAATTCGAAATTGGCCTTGGAAGTGGTGGGATTTGTGTGGGGAAGTGGGGGAATTGTGTTGGGAGGTGGAAGAGTTGCTTTGGGACAAGGAGGGGAAGTAAATGAAGGGCTATGGGGAAGGGGAGAGCCTTAATGGAGGTGGGTGAGGTAGTGGAGGTGGTTGGGGGTTGGAGTAAGTGAGGGGGGAAGAGGAGAGAGAGGGAGGGTCGAACTCCCCTTGGGGAGAGAGAGAATGAGAGAGAGATTGAGAGATATAGTGAGTAAGAGAGAGAGTTGAGAGATAATAAGAGGTGGTTTTTTTCAATATTCATCAAGAGTGACTACAAGTGGAGAGATGGGGCCTATTTATAGGCAACCACTCTTTTCATGACCAAAATGTCCTTGACAATGGACAAAAGACCGAGCATATCCTAGACTCAATCCTATGGGCCCATAACTAAGGACATAAGGCCCAGTTTAAGCAAAATAAGGGAAATGGGCTAGAACCACATGACTCAATAAAGGAAAATACATAAGATAGGACTCAATAAAAGGAAAATACATAAATGACACTGGGAAAATGAAGATAACAAGTGGAGACCATGATCAGACCATATCAAGAGTGTGCAGACGACCAAACTAGAGGGAGTGTCGTGAGATGCCCTCATCAAATCCCCCGGGGTGGGGAGAACTCGACCCTGTCGAGTATGGGTCTGCCTGGCTGTCGTACTGCTCCAACATGCCGGGGTCCAGGCGCATCAAATCCTCTCGACTCACCCATGCATCCTCGATCGGGGGACGGTTCTTCCACCTAACCAGATAGCGCTGATACACCCTGTGCCTTGTAATGATACTCTGCTCATCCAGTATTGCCTCTACCTGCTCTTGTCGGTCTCTCAGGCTAGAAAGTGGAGTCCCTCCGGGGGTGTCTCTCATAAGGGGGGGTAAAGGCTCAAGCTCCTGACTGGGTTCCACCGCGGGGCCTTTGTAGGGTACCAGGTCCGCCACGTTGAAGGTAGGGTGTACCCCATAGCTCTCTGGTAAGTCAAGCTCATAGGCATTGCTGCCAAGTCGTCGTAGAACTCGAAAGGGTCCCGACCCTCGTGCCCTCAACTTGGAGGCAGGCCCGGGAAGGAGCCGCTCCGTCCTCACCATCACCGGATCTCCCACTTGGAATTCATAGTGGCGCCGGTGAGCATCGGCCCGTCTTTTGTAAGCCTCATTGTTTTTCCCTATATGCTTGCGGATATCATCATGCAATTCTTTGATATGCTGTGCAAAGGACTCAGCTGAGACTGACACTCTAGCATGTGAGGGGAGGGGAATGAGATCTGAGGGTTTTCTAGGCCTATACCCATGTACTACCTCAAATGGACTCTTGCCTATGGACCTATTGACAGAATCATTGTAGGCAAACTCGGCTTGAGATAAGAGGAGATTCCAATTCCCAGGGTGGTCCCCTACAAGGCATCGGAGTAAGTTCCCAAGGCTTCGGTTGACAACCTCAGTTTGGCCATCGGTTTGAGGATGATAGGCAGTGGAGAATTTGAGGAGGGTCCCCATCAAGTGCCATAGAGTCTTCCAAAAATAACTAGTGAATTTCACATCTCTATCGGACACAATAGTCTTAGGTAACCCATGGAGTCGGACTACCTCATCGAAGAATAACCGGGCGACCTTAGAGGCATCAGAGGTCTTGGAACAGGGGATAAAGTGGGCCATTTTTGAGAACCTGTCAACCACTACAAAGATGGAATCATGTTTGCGCAAGGTCTTTGGTAGGCCAAGAATGAAATCCATACTCAAATCTTCCCATGGTCTATCGGGTATGGGTAGAGGTGTGTAAAGCCCGGTGTTTTGTCTTACTTGCTTGGCGGATGCACATATGCGGCATTGTCCCACAATGTGGGCCGCATCCTTCTTGAGACTGGGCCAGTGGAATTGCCTCTCAACCAACTCTATGGTTTTGTGGACCCCAAAGTGACCAGCTAGGCCGCCACTATGTAACTCCCAAACTAGGAAGTCCCTAAGTGAAGTCCTAGGTATGCAAAGTCTATCCCCTTTGAACAGATATCCATCTTGAAGTATGAACCCCTTATACTCCTTGAGTGGTTGGGTAGAAAGGGTGTTGTAGTGGGTCCCAAAGTCGGGGCAATGTGGGTATTCTCCTTTGATCCTCTCAAATCCGGTTACTTCCACTTGGACAGTGGAGAGTAAGGCTACCCGCCTACTCAGTGCATCGGCGGCGCGATTCTCACTACCCATCTTATACTTGAGGACAAAGGTGTAGGCTTGAATGTATTCTACCCATCGAGCATGGCGGGCATTGAGCTTTTGTTGAGTGTTGAGGTATTTCAAAGCCTCATGGTCCGAGAAGATCACAAATTCTTTGGGTAGGAGATAGTGCCTCCAATGCCGGAGGGATTGAACCACGGCATAAAGCTCTTTGTCATATGTGGAGTATCTCGTCCTAGCCTCACAAAGTTTTTCACTAAAGTAGGCTACCGGGTGACTCTCTTGGCTAAGGATACCTCCAATCCCTACCCCGGAAGCATCACATGTGACCTCAAAGACCTTTGAAAAGTCGGGTAGGCAAAGGACCGGGGCTTGGGTCATTTTCTCTTTAAGCTCTAGGAAGGCTTTGGAGGCTGCCCTAGTCCAAACAAATGTGCCTTTCTTGAGGCAATCCGTGATAGGAGTGGTGATAGTGCTAAACCCCCGGATGAATCTCCTATAGAAGGTGGCTAGCCCATGGAAGCTTCGGGCGTCATGAATGGTTTTGGGCTCGGGCCACTCAAGAATAGCTTGGACCTTTTCGGGGTCCATGGATACTCCTTGGGATGAGACAATAAATCCTAGGAAGGCTAGTTGATTGGTCAAGAAATGACACTTCCCGGGATTGGCAAAGAGACTCTCTTTCCTAAGGATGGTGCACACTTGTTTGAGGTGATCGAGGTGGGCTTCCTTGGATTGGCTATATATGAGGATGTCATCAAAGTAGACAACTAGAAAGATGCCAATGAAGGGCCGGAGGACCTCGGTCATGAGACGCATGAAGGTACTTGGTGCATTAGAAAGGCCGAAAGGCATAACAAGCCATTCATAGAGACCGTCTTTAGTTTTAAAGGCGGTTTTCCACTCGTCCCCAGGCCTAATGCGGACTTGGTGGTAGCCACTTTTGAGATCAATTTTGGAGAAGATGGTGGCTCCCGCTAGCATGTCTAGCATGTCATCAACCCGAGGGATGGGGAACCTATATTTGACCGTTATCTTGTTGACGGCTCGGCTATCTACACACATGCGCCAAGTCCCATCCTTTTTGGGTGTAAGAAGAGCCGGGACGGCACAAGGGCTTTTGCTAATTCGGAGGAAGCCCTTCTTGATGAGTTCTTCAATCTACCTCCGAAGCTCGGCATGCTCGGTGGGGTTGAGTCGGTAGTGTGGGAGGTTGGGCAAGGTAGCCCCGGGCACGAGGTCGATGGCATGTTGCACATCTCTCATAGGTGGTAGTTTGTCCGGAAGCTCCTCGGGAAATACATCATGGAAGTCCTTAAGGAGTTGATGAATTTCTAGGGGGTGTGGGTCGGTTGGGGTGGATTCCCCTAAACAAATGACAATGGCACATACTTGATCCCCTTGGTTGACTTCTTCCTCAAACTCTTTCCTAGTGACAAGGTGTAGGCTCCTAGGAGGCTCTTTGATGTTACTAGGACTAGGACTTGATGGGGTGGGGTTTGTTGGTGTTGGGATGGGGGGAAGGGTAGTGGGTCCCTCAAGGGAGGGAGAGGCCTTCTTAGGTAGAGTGCGGGGTGGAGATGGGTTGAGTTGGATCTTCTTCCCCTCATGAATGAAGATGCAAGCGTTGGTTCTTCCTAAGAAGGTGGCATCTACATCGTAGATCCAAGGCCGTCCTAAAAGGATACTCCCAACTTCCATTGGAAGGATATCACACCACACTTGGCCTTGATAGGATTGGAATGTAATTGGGACAAGGCAACGGGCACTAACGGGTATGGAGGTGGTATCAATCCATGCTACCCTATATGGGTGGGGATGTGGGGAGGTGGTAAGGCCCAAAAGTTTGACGGTGTCGGGTGACACCACATTCACACTACTTCCATTATCCAAGATGACCTTCCTAACATGGCTCCCCATCCTTATGTAGGTATAGAATATGGTGTTTCTCCTCCAATCATGCTCTTGGTTTTGGGTGAGGGTGCATCTAACCACTCCTAGGTGGGAGTCGGTGGGTGGAGGAGGTTGTTCTTGGTTGCTTTCCATGTAGTGGTTCTCATACTCCTCCTCCCATTCAAGAGAGGGTTCATATACCTCAATCTCTCCTTCAAATTCAGCTTGGGGTTGGGGGTTGGTCTCCTCTATGAGTAAGTTTGATGCTCCCTTGGTGGGGCATTGATTGGCAAAGTGTCCATACCCATAACACCTAAAGCATTGCTGCCCACTTTGATGGTTTGGGGTCACCTTAGTGTGAGGGAGAGTG
This sequence comes from Amorphophallus konjac, assembly GCA_022559845.1. Taxonomy (NCBI): domain Eukaryota; kingdom Viridiplantae; phylum Streptophyta; class Magnoliopsida; order Alismatales; family Araceae; genus Amorphophallus; species Amorphophallus konjac. Next base: position 356,352,687 of record CM040122.1, on the reverse strand, counting down.
GGTGTCGAATTGGGCCTATTGGGAGTTGTGTTTAGGGGCCCACTTGCGGGGCGGAATGGTGGATTGGCATTAGGAGGGGTGACCCGTGTGGGAGGAGTTCCCATGGGTGTAGGAAGGAGACCTCTTTGGGGTGGTGGAGGGTTGGCCCGAGGTGCCATGGCTCTAGGGTCCATTCCCCGAGGGGGAACCATTCGCGCGTACCGAGAGAATTTCTCGGCATCCCGAGCTACTTGGTAGGCTTGCTCTAAAGTTGTTACTTGACGCATGAATAGTTCCTTTTTGATATGGAATTGAAGCCCATTCCTAAAGCGGGAGAGTGTGACGGAGGGGTCCTCTTGGACTCCACATTTGAGGAGGTAGTAGTCAAACTTTTCAATGTATTCCATAACGGTCTTTCCTTCTTGAGTCAAGGCTTGCCATTCATCTAAGAGGTTTTGATGGTAGGAGGGTGGGACATATTTGAGTTTGAGTTGGTCTTTCATGGCCCCCCATGTGGTGATTGGAACTTCCCTCCTAACTATCCTTAAGGCCTCAACATTCATCCAATGAGTCTTGGCAAGTTTGGTTAATTGCATCTTTGCAAGTCGGACTTTCCTATCCTCGGTCATTGGGTACCAATCAAAATATTGATCCATGGCTGCCTCCCAATCTAAGTAGATGCTCGGATGATGAGATCCATCAAAAGTGGGAGCATCGACTTTCACAAGTCTCATTAGTTGGTCATCCGGGTTGTCCCGGGGAGGCCTCTCATTCCTTCTAGGGGGTGGGTCCCTTTCCGGTTCGGGAGGGGGGTCAAGGTTGAGTCCTCCTATGGCTGGCTCCACATGTGGAGGGGGATCTCTCCTATCTCCTTCCCTTGGAATAGGTCTATTTTCCTCAAGTTGTTCAAGCCGGGCCGTAATACCGTCAAGCCTTCCCATAATTTCGGTCATGTAGTCCACAAGAAACCTCATTTGGTCGGGAAGCTCATGCTCATTGTGAGGGGGATTTCCTTGGGGATTGGGATTCATGGTGTTATTGGAAGAAGATGGATTGCCTTGATAATGAGTTCCACTACGGGTGGTCATGCAAGGTTGGGTGGGCTATGCAAGGGTGTGCGAATGCACCTAAGAAAGACTTAGTGTGACCCAAGACTAGACTTGTAAGGACAAGCCTATGACCGCTCTGATACCACTTGATGTGGCACAGCCCAAAGACCACTAAAGAGGATGATATGACCCTAGGACTTAGACCCGCAAGCATACAAGCACTCAATGATTCTCACAATCGACGATTTTTGTTCACACGGTTCACACGCTCACCCGGTGGGTCCGGGGGATAATGATGAGGGTCCGGGATGGGACCCAATTGTTCTAATGGACTTACAATGCTACGGCTGACTCCAAAGAGTCTAGGATACCCAACTTCGTGGGTGGCTGGCCCGCAAGGCGGGGTTTGGGTGACACTCTCTCACGGTCCGCGGTGGACACTAACAAACTAGCATGCAAATTCGAACTCTCTTCTCACCGCCGACGAGCAATCAAAGCAATACTAAGCTAGCAGGAATAAGGCTACAAAGGGTAGTACCAGAAGCTCACCTGATCGGTGTGAAGACACCGATCCCGTTCGGAGACGAGGGCGCGCCGGGAGGCGAGGGTATGCACCCGATCGCCGCGGCGGTGTAGCTTGACCTGAAAATGTAAAGGGTACAACACTACTCCTCTCGCAGGAGGGGTGATCTTGGGGTGGGGGTTACACTTAGTACATTCAAAACTACCTCCACGCAGGGAGGGGCCTTCAGCCGGCCAAGCGGGGTGGGGAGAAATGCAAAGGAGATCGAGATTCCGAGCTTCGCCGGTTCTGCCCACCTGCAGGTCTTCTGGACAGTGGATCGGTGTTGTGGCAGCTAAAAATCCCACGAAGCTTGGATTGCGACGAAACCAACGCCAAACGTTTGCCAACTGATAGGGGATGAAGCTTGAATTTTTGGGGAAGCTATGATTCTCAGGGCTGACCGCACCGGTGGCTGGAAGGTGGATACAGCTCTGGTTGCTGGTCGAGCTCTGTCTGCAACAGCAGGTTGCAGAAGGTACCACGATCGCTCCGGAGCTCCGAACCTGGAACCTCTGGACTCTTTGGAATCTTGGAGGAGTCTTCTTTGCAACAAAACAAACGGGGACGTCTTCTGATGTCGGAGATGAACTGGGTGTCCAGAGAAGTGGACGGAGGTCGGTGCAGACAGTGAGGAGGCAGACCGGCGTGGTTGTGGTAGAAAAATAGTAACTCTGGTTGTCGGATGCCGAACGGGGTTCCGCCTTCTGTTCCTGGACGCTGACAGAGGGAGGAAGAACTTTGTAGAAGACCTTGAAAACTGGTTCCTTCAAGGTTAGCCGTGGGCGAGTCGTCTCTGCAGCTCTGGCTCCGGATCTGAGAGGTTCGGCGCAGTCGGAGAAGAATGGTGATTGCGGACAGCACCGAACTCGGATGCCGACGAAACCACCTCGCCTTGAAAGCTGGCTTGCAGATGATTCTGGAAATGTAGGCCTTGCTCCCTGAGTCGTTGATGGGTGACCGTGGCCTCCTCTGCAAGTTGCTGTAATTCTGTTTCCTGAAGCAGGGTAAGAATGTGAAGAAGAAGATGAGGTGGGGAAGGGGGTGGCCAAGAGAGAAGAAGGGGCAAGATGATTCTAATGGCTATGGGAGGGAAGGTTCAAATTCGAAATTGGCCTTGGAAGTGGTGGGATTTGTGTGGGGAAGTGGGGGAATTGTGTTGGGAGGTGGAAGAGTTGCTTTGGGACAAGGAGGGGAAGTAAATGAAGGGCTATGGGGAAGGGGAGAGCCTTAATGGAGGTGGGTGAGGTAGTGGAGGTGGTTGGGGGTTGGAGTAAGTGAGGGGGGAAGAGGAGAGAGAGGGAGGGTCGAACTCCCCTTGGGGAGAGAGAGAATGAGAGAGAGATTGAGAGATATAGTGAGTAAGAGAGAGAGTTGAGAGATAATAAGAGGTGGTTTTTTTCAATATTCATCAAGAGTGACTACAAGTGGAGAGATGGGGCCTATTTATAGGCAACCACTCTTTTCATGACCAAAATGTCCTTGACAATGGACAAAAGACCGAGCATATCCTAGACTCAATCCTATGGGCCCATAACTAAGGACATAAGGCCCAGTTTAAGCAAAATAAGGGAAATGGGCTAGAACCACATGACTCAATAAAGGAAAATACATAAGATAGGACTCAATAAAAGGAAAATACATAAATGACACTGGGAAAATGAAGATAACAAGTGGAGACCATGATCAGACCATATCAAGAGTGTGCAGACGACCAAACTAGAGGGAGTGTCGTGAGATGCCCTCATCAACTATTCTCCCTTGGACCATTTACCACGGACCCAATTTAAATACTCAATTAAATTCCTTGGACCTAAATTAATCCTAAAATACAAATCCATAACAAATACACTCCAAAAATACAAATACAGGTACACTCCTAATACAATCCAAATACATAGCTAATACATGCTAAAATCTCAAAACCCAGGTGGAGGCTCCATGCTGTCCCCCAGCCACAAGGATGTCGGTGTCGCCCGAGTCGTGCTGCGCGTCCGGTACCAGTGGCCTGCTGAATCGAGCCGATCTCTGGCTCTGGTGTCCGCACCAAAAGGGTAGTCAATATGATATCTTTATACCTGCAACTACCTGAAGGGCAGATGCCAGCTGCAAAGGAGAATGGAAAGAAGAAGCTAAAGAATAAAGGGGGAAGCATCGTCCTCTCCTGTAATACATTATCTACCTTGCCCGGCACGAGCCGAGCCGCTGAAGAAGAAAATGAAGAGTATGTTGTCCACCGCCTGATAAAGAGGCACGCTATTACACCCCTCCTCTACGTCAGGGCATGGGGGCAAGAATGTCAATCCTTGAGGGATGGGACGTTTCCGACAACAACAATAAGTCGCCACTGGTCCCGCTTAGAATTGAGACGAAAGGCAGCACTTCCGACTCTCCCCAACCTTACCCTGCCATAGTAGCATAGATGTATCAGAAGTTTCAAGAAGTTGAAGTGCTAAAAAGAATATTAAGCCAAATGGGTTTATACCTAGCTATTCTCAGGCAGGCTGGGTCATCATCCAAGGTTTCGCGGGGTGGCATTGAGCCATTCGGAACCTCACCACGGTCGACTATGCCTCAAATAACATACAATCATACAGGGGGCACCCCCTCTCAATAGCTACATCACGTGCCTTCCACACGTCCCTTAGCATCTTTGGCATGTCAGGGGGCAACTAATATGCCTCGTGCAATGCCGTTAATAACCCCACTCCTACAACCAGTCGGCCAGCACCGGAGTATGACAGCTTCAGTCGTGATGGACGAGCCAAGGGTAGAGCGTGCTGCTAAAATGAAGCTAGATGAGGGGGAAATCACCGAGGCAGCACTATACATGACCGAGCAGAGGATTGATGAGTATGCCTCGGATTATATTTAACGATGGAAGAATCTCAGTGTGAGATGCAGACATCCACCCACCCACGGGGATGCTATCCAAATGTGCAAGCGCAGCATGAAGACGCACAACCTGCTGAGGGTGATTGGCGTCGAAACCAAATCTTTCAAGCAGTTGTACGATCTTGCAATAGATATTGAAACCCTCCTGATGAAGAATTACCCGGTTGCTGCTAACCCAAGTCATAAGGATGAACTAGCTGATGAGTCGCTGGTGCAAGAAGAAATAAACCCTACTGACTTCGAAGCCTTTGAGCAACAATAGAAGAAATTGAAAGAGTCAGCTGGCTCTTTCTCTACTAAGCTCCTCGAGCAGCAATCCTCACTAAGGGGTAAAATGATGAAACCATATTCCTTTCCAAATATAATATTCGGATCATCTTCGAATGGGCTAGCGAATATGGCAAGGTGGTGCTCCCGGAGCCCAAGAGACCAAATGAGGGCGAAAGAAAAGACGATCTCCAATTTTGCCTCTACCATCAAGGGTTGGGGCATTCTATTGAAGACTGTTACATATTCAAGGACATCATAGAAGGCCTGATCAACCAAAGTGAATTACAAATGGGAGAAAATAAGGTGGAACCCCCGTGCCCTCATCAAATGCCCATCTTTAAGACGGTGGCCAACAAGGCCTCTCTGTATCAGCCCGGGCAACACATGCTCAAAAGGGTGTTTCAAGCCCCTTGAGCTATTGTAGCAAGCCAGACAAATTAATGAATGGTGCCCCATGTTGGGGACAGATATCAAAAACAAAAAAGAACTACTACTCTACTACTCAATACACCGTCGGCTTCACCTAAGTTGGACGATTCAAGAATGGGGGTCAGTCGAGCACAGGACCGGCAACCAAATGATGAGGCTGTGGATGAGAGTCTGTGACATATACCTTCTCCGAAATAAAAGGCCCAGCAAAGTGCAACTACTGTTGTACATACTTCAGTTTGTGGTGGAGAATACCCATAGCTCACTTCAATGGAGATATGCTCCCGCCCCCCATAACCCCTCACAGGTTATAAGAGGGGGCAACAAGGGCTATTTCGATACACACCCATCCCGAGGCTGCCACTGTAAGAGGACATAAAAGATATCACCATTGGTTCTGCTCAGGGAGCCGAAGATGAAGAAGATAAATGATGGAGTCCAATGACCGGATCCCTCTGCTATTGTTTGTCTACATAAATTGTCACGAAGAGAACGAGCTACCCAATGCAAGGACACGCTGTAAGCAGCTCCTCTACTTATTCACCCCGGTCTGGGGGCATCGAAGCAAAAGCTACACCTCGACCTAGGGGTATCTCGAGCTGTATAATTATTTTGGCATATCCAGGCCCCGCTGAACTTGTAATGTTATTTGGGCACGTTAAAAGCCCACTGAAGATATGAAACTACCGGGGCATGCTAAGGGCCCACTGGAATTATATAAAAAAAAATGTACGGGCAACCTGCTACGAGTGCTGACTGCTTGATAGCCGATTTAAATCCCTCATTCGGAGGGATCATCTGCTATGCTTCATGTAATAAGAAGAATAGGATTCTCCCCCGGGGGTGATGATGATGTAAAGCAATGATAAAATGAATAATGATGACGATGATGGCAAAAAAAAGCAAAGAAAAGAGAAAAGAAAATTATGATAAAAAATAATGACGATCAACAAGAAGGAAAGTATTGTTGGAGGTTACCAACCCCTGGCCCCCGTCGGTCAATCGCGCTATCCTTGGCTTGGGCCCGTGCCCTTGCCAGGTTCGTTGACTTCAACATTTCATCGAGTCAACACCTACCCTATTCCGTGGCTTAGCCATTTCGGCCAAAACCCGCTGATACATGTTTCCACTACTCGCTATCTCTCGGCTCACGCAGCCAGCTATCCCAGTATCTGATTGGCATTTACAGCCTGCTCTCGACTTTTGGCCTATACGGCCTGCTCTCCCGCTATCCTTCAGCTCTCATAGCCTGCTCTCTCTACTCTCGGCTCACACAGCAAACTTTCCACTATCCTTCAGCTTATACAGCCTACTATCTCAATCTCCTGTGACTCATATGCCTCGCTATCCTAATATCTTTTTGCATATATGGCCCGTTATCCAACATCTTTCGGCTTGAGCCACTCCGGCCGAAGTCCGCTACCTTATATTTTAAAAAAAAACTCTCTCACCTTTCGGCCTAGCCATTTCGGCCAAATCCCACTATTAGGACTAATCCATCTGTCCCACCGTGATTTCCAATATCCTTCGACTTTATAGCCTGCTTCCAACATCCTTCGGTTGCATAGCCTGTTTCCAATATCCTTCGGCTTCATAGCCTGCTTCCAATATCCTTCGGCTTTATAGCCTGCTTCTAACATCCTTTGGCTTTATAGCCTACTTCTAACATCCTTCGACTTTACAACCTGCTTCCAATATCTTTCGGCTTTATAGCCTGCTTCCAATATCCCTCGGCTCTATAGCATGCTTCCAATATCCTTCGGCTTCATAGCCTGCTTCCTACATCCCTTGGCTTTATAGCCTACTTCCGATATCCTTCAGCTTTAGAGCCTGCTTCCAATATACTTTGGCTTCGACAGCCTACATCCCAATATCCTATGGCTTTTACAGCATGCTCCCCCAATATCTTTTTGCTTTTGCAGCCTGCTTCCGATATCTGGTGGCTTTCATAGCCCGCTTCCCACTACCCCCTGGCTTTTGTAGCCTGCTTTCCTGCTATCCATCGGCTTCTAGAACCCACTTTCCAACATCTTGTGGCTTTCGTAGCCGGCTTCCTAATATACTTTGGCTTCCACAGCCTGCTTTCCTAACATCCTTCGACTTCTATAGCCTGCTTCCCTAAGATCATTTGGCTTTTATAGCCTGCTTTCCAATATCCTTTGGCTTTATAGCTTGCTCTCGCAATATCTTTTGACTTTTTTTAGCACGCTTCCCAATATCCTTTTGACTTTTATAACCTACTTTCCGCTGCTCTATGTCCCAACTATCCTATCCCCTGGCTTTTGTAGCTTGCTTTCCTGCTATCCGTCGGCATCTACAAATATCAATCAACTTCTATAGCTTGCTTCCCAGTACCCATCGGCTTTTACAGCTTGCTCCCCAATATCCTTTGTGTCATGCCCCAAGATATATATACAACAGAAGTGATATCGGGGACATAAATAGCCGACAAGATAAGCCTCAAGTGAGCAATAAAATCATGAAGCTAACACATCAACACATAAGAATGAATGCACCATATTTGGACAAAACCTTCACTTTTATTGAATAATAATAAAAAGTTACATAATGTTGACTCTTTACATCACTAGACTCAATAAAATAAAATTACATAATGACTCATGTCTAATTGTAAGGACTCATATCTACGGCTTCACTCGTGAATCATTCGCTCTCAGATCCACCACTTGAATAGTTCGAATCCGACCTGTTAGGATTTCCTGAAAAGAATTGAAAAAGTAGGGAATGAGCACACTTGCCCAGTAGGTAATTTCGTATCCACAAGAAAGTAATATTTAAGTAATTAGCATTTTAGCTTTAGAAGGTAAGATAAAAAAATGCGGTAAAGTATACTAATGAAACCAAAGTAACAATGCAATTGTTCATAGAGATAAGAGAGTTCATGTAGAATGAGAGAATGATCAAGTAAGAATAAAATGTGGCCTTTCATGTAACAAGAATGTACTTGCATGTAAGGAGAATGTACTTTTCATAACCATAAAGGTCATGCACTAGAAAGTCATATAACAAGAATGTATAATTTCGTGATGTGCCTCATGATTTTCACCCGTTTATAAAAAAAGTACTCCCGACGTAATGCGACACCAATGTTCATCAAACCCCATGGTTTATAGTATGTTTTCGGCTATCTACCGAGGGGGCTAGTCTCCAGCCCTTGGACACTGTCCGTGCCAGCTCTTGCATCTTCAAGTTATAAATCAAGCTACTTCCACGAGAAATATAAATAATGTAGGCCAATAATAACAAGTTCAAACTATAGTTCATGATAACAACATCAAGGTAAGAATGCACCAATTATGAACATGAGAGTTCCAAGGTTGAATTAAGAACAAGGTCATGCTACGGGAGGAATCCGGCAGCATAACGGTACATTCATTAATTTCCATAATTCTTTAATGTCTTACGAATCAAGATGTTAGGTTCCAGATAATCAAGAGACCATCTAAGAACATAGGAAAATCAACCCTTGGGTCAAACCTTGGGTTAAATAACACTGCGATAGGAAACGATCTAGCCTGGGCCGTTTCTTGAAGTAACGGTCACAGCCTAGCTGCAACCCGAAGGTGACGGTCCTGGGCTGGCCGCAATCATGATGGAGTCGACACCAGAAGGAAAAAGAGTCGACATAGTGAGTGCTAGAATAGGATGGCGGTCATCGGATGGCCGCTACTAGAAGGTGGCGGTCTCCTGAGGGCCGCTATCTATCCAAGGTACAGAAAAATGCCGATAAGATAGGTGCTTTCTAATCCATTGGGCTTTTAGGGTACAACCAGCTCGGCGCCTTAGTGGGAATCCCAGGCTCACAGGGACTTACGGAGGCCTTGAAACAAGATCGCCTAGCCCGGTGGAAGGAATATCCAATGGAGAGGATCACATGTCCAAGAGATTGTGTCTATAAGTGCAAAGTGTAACTAATGACATCGTACCGGAATATGTGCCATGTACTTAAGAAAGGCTCAAGATGAGAGTGAAACGTATAGAAACAACGATCAAATCATCCATGAAACAAGTCCATAAAGCATATGAAATATTTTAATACAAGAGTATATGGTTTTGGGCATGAAATTAACATATATGAAAATAAAGTTAAAACACGCGAACATGAAATCAGACGTAGCAGAAATCATGAACAACTTCTAGCAATGAGGGGGTGCCAAGAATAATAGGGCTAAGGCACGATTACTATCAAGTATACTAGGGATTACATATATGTATAAACATGCTACAAAAAATATGTAGCGGTCAAGGCATGGCCGCTATCATCAATTAGCGGTCTATCGAGCAGCCGCTATCTGGAGATAGCAATCTCAGAGAGACTGTTTCCTTCCTGCTACAGACAGAAATTAAAATGATATGCAAGGCTTATTCTAAAGCAAATAATACATGAAAATCATGCTAGACAGATAGATATGAGATGATAGAACAAAATTAAGTCATGAAGATGCATGGGTTGCATGGATTAGGCCAAAGTTGTCATCATTTCTATTAAGGTGCAGGGATATGCATGCAGAAATAGGTTGAATGCGCAGTCAGAATAAAACATCAAATAGGACATGTATAATCAATGAAAATAGGAGAGAACATAGGGCTTTTGTTCCTAACATGATGTTTGAGCCGTTCATGAGATAACCTATCTCTGAAAGGCTCTAGACTTTGAATTTTGGACTGGAAGACGATGCTGCTCCTGCACGTCCTGCAAGGAACTGTCTATTTCCTGGCCTTCTAATTCTTTATCCGCTTGACCGAAATTTACAAAATTTGGAGGATAGGTAGAAGACAAAAAGGGAAATTCATAACTCTAAAGACACAACTTGAAATTACCTCGTATGGGGATTCTAATTTCCTGTACTTTCTCGGAGAAAACTCGTTCCTGTGCGAAATGCAGGGAACCAACAACTTCCAAGGGTTCTAACTTCTTAACGGCTTGGCCTCCTAGCACAAAAGTTTGAGGGAAGTTAGACAATATAAAGGAGAATAAAATCTTCTAAAGAACCAACTCGAGATAATGTCTCCTTACCTTCGAAACACGCGAGCGAAAATAATGGTTTGCACAGGTCGAAGTTCAGGGCTATTTATAGAGTTTGAGTTTGGGCTGAGGATTAGATCGATTTGGGAGTCCTATTTGGGGTTAAGAGCGATCACCAGGAGTCATAGATAGGTTTACATGCCAGGTAGCTTCGAATCATATGGATTAGGATGGGGAAAATCCCATTTTTTCACGTTTCTAAGAGTCCTATTTTCAGAACTAAGTAGCGGTCCTCTCTAGACCGCCGCAAGGATATGGTGGTCTTGCGATAGACCGCCACCTTCCAGGGTGCCAGAATTTGAATTTCCTTCAAACTCCTCCTATATTTATCCCCTATTTATCTTATTTGTCCATTTAAAATCCATAATTACATCTGTAGATGTGGGCTTGGGCCAAAAAGACTTAGATTTACGTCTATGGGCCTACCTTAAGTGGGCTTAACCCTTTTTGGTTAATTTAGGGCACTTAAATTGACTTAACTAATCCTTAATTCATTTAAGTCGCCCATAAAGCTAAATAATTGTATTTAATTTCAAAAAAAATTCTAAAAAATTCCCAGGCGTTACATCCTCCCCCACTTAAACAGAATTTGGTCCCCAAATTCATTGCATGGGTTTTATGGAGAGTATAGTTACCATAGAATAGTTCTGGGAAACTTTTACGCATAGCTTCCTCCGTCTCCGATGTTGTATCTTGGTCTGAACCTTTATTCCACCATATTTTTACCATGGGAATAGTTTTATTCTGAAGTTGACGTACTTCATGATCGATTATTCTGATTGGCTTTTGCTCGTACGTCATATCCTTTTGAATCACCAAGTCGTCATGACTTATAACATGGAAAGGGTCATGACGTACCTTTTGAGCATAGAAATATGAAATACGTCATGGACTCTAGCTAATTGAGGGGGACAAAGCTATCCGATATGCGACCTCACCAACCCTTTCAAGAATTTCAAAAGGGCCTATTAATCTCGAAGTGAGCTTGCCTTTAATGTCGAACCTTCATATACTTCGACCTGGAGAAACTTTGAGAAACACGTGGTCTCCCACTTGGAATTCCAGATCTCACCTTCCATTGTCAGCATATGATTTTTATCTTTCTTGAGCCATATGGAGTCTTTCTCGAATGAGTTTTATCTTTTCGGTAGTATCTCGGATGAGTTCATGGTCTAGAAACTATTTTTCTCCAATTTCATTCCAACATATAGGTGAGCGGCAGCTTCTTTCATATAATGCCTCGAATGGTGCCATTTGTATTCTAGCTTGATAGCTATTATTGTAGGAGACCTCCACTTGAGGTAAATGATCGTGCCAACTCCCACCGAAATCAATAACACATGCCCTGAGCATATCTTCTACCACCTGATTTGACCTTTTAGTTTGTCCATCAGTTTGAGGATGAAAAGCAGTGCTAAAATTGAGTCAGGTCCCTAATGAATGTTTTAGACCCTCCCAGAATTGAGATGTGAATTGGGGATCTCAATCAGAAATAATGGTAACAGGGACACCTTGTTGCTTGACAATTTCTTTCATGTATAATGCTGCAAATATATCCACATACCATCGACTTTTAATTGGTAGGAAATGTGAAGATTTAGTCAATCGATCTATGATCACCTATATACCATCATGTCCTCCTTTTATTTTGGGCAAACCCATGATGAAATCTATCCCTATACTTTCCCACTTCCATTCGAAAATTTCTAAGGGACGTAGTTTAGCAGCATGCTTTAGATATTCCGTCTTAACTTGCTGACAAGTGAGATAGGGAGATACAAACTCTGCTATCTCTCTCTTAATGTTGGGCCACCAGATATTTCTTTTTAAATATTGGTACATATTGGTATCACCAGGATGAATGGCATATCTTGATTTATGAGCTTCTTCCATGATTAGCTTCTTAGTGTCGGCATGATCCGGCACACAGATTTGATCTTTGAACAATAGCCTTCCATCAGGTGAAATAGAAAATTCCAGCCGTTGATCAATATTGGTTTTTATCTCCATCAGTGTAGGGTCATTATCTTGCAACTTGACTAGGTCTTCAATTAACGTAGGTTGCGATCGGATATTAGCAATAATACCCTTTTCTTCATCTATCTCAACATCTAGATTCAATTGTGAAAAATCCTCATAAGATAGGTCATACCTTTCCTAAGGCTTGCTAGAGTTGCCAACGGTCTCCTGCTGAGAGCATCCACTACAACATTTTCTTTGCTTGGGTAATATTGGATAGAAAAATCGAAGTTCTTGAGATACTCCAACCATCTTCATTGCCTCATGTTTAACTCTTTTTGGGTGAAAAGATATTTCAGACTTTTGTGGTACGAAAATATAGTGAACTTCTCCCTATAAAGGTAATGCTGCCAGATTTTCAACGCGAAGATAATAGCAGCCAACTCCAGATCATGCACGGGGTAGTTTTTTTCATGACGCCTCGAGGCATAATAGTTCACCTTACCATGTTGCATAAGTACGCAACCAAGGCCAATGCCAGATGCATCTGTGTAGACTTCAAAGTCACCCCCTTCAACGGGCAATGCCAATATAAGGGCCATAGTAAGATGTCCTTTAAGAATTAGGAAACTCTCTTCGCAGTCCTTCGAGCATATAAAGGGGTTCTCCTTTCTTGTAAGCCTAGTCAAAGGGAAGAGCGATCTTAGAGAAATCCTTGATGAAGTGCCTATAATAACCAACCAAACCCAAAAAACTCCTAACTTCGGATACGGTCATTGGTCGGCTCTAATTTTTGACAGCTTCAACTTTAGAAGGATCCACAATGATACATTCCTTTGAAATAATATGGCCAAGGAAAGAGACCTCCTTTAGCCAGAACTCGCACTTGCTGAGTTTCGTGTAGAGTTGATGCTCTCTTAGTGTTTGCAACATTGTTCTTAAGTGCTCTTCATGTTCCTCCTTAGTCTTGGAGTATACAAGAATGTCATCAATGAAAACGACCACAAATCGGTCGAGATAGGGCATGAAGATATTGTTCATAAGTTGCATAAATGCTGCCGGGGCATTAGTTAACCCGAACGGCATCACAACGAACTCATAATGCCCATATCGGCTCCGGAAAGTCGTCTTGTAAATGTCTTCATCTTGGATTCTAAGTTGATGATAACCAAACCATAGGTCGATCTTCGAGAAGTTTTCAGCTCCAGAGATCTGGTCAAATAGCTCATCGATACGCGGCAGAGGGTATTTATTTTTGATGGTGAGTTGATTTAACTGCTAGTAGTCGATGCACAGCCTGAGGGATCCATCCTTCTTCCTAACGAATAGAACTGGTGCACCCCAAGGGGATGTGCTAAGTCGAATGAAGCCCTTGTCTATTAATTCGTAAAGTTGCTTCTTCAATTCTTTGAGTTCCGTGGGGGACATCCTGTAAGGAGCTATTGAAATAGGTGCTGCTCCAGGAGTGAGTTCGATAGAGAAGTTTACTTCACTTTTGGGCGGTAAACTAGGTAATTCAGATGGGAAGACATCGGGGAACTCATTGACAATGGGGGTCTCTTCAAAAATGATTTCCTTGCACTTGGTAATGATCACGGAAGCAAGGAAAGCTTCACAACCTTGCGAGATGAGTTTGTAGGCATGAAGAGAAGAAATGATAATAGGATGCTTCCTATACTTGATGCCGACAAAAGAAAATCGGGGAAGACCCAGTTTACGGAAAGAAATCCGTCTATTGCGACAATTTATATAGGCATAGTGATCAACAAGCCAATCTATGCCTTAGATAGCATCATAGCCTTCCATGTCAAGGCATACTAGGTTTACGTGGAGATTATGACCTTCTATAGTTACCTCACTATCTTGGTAGTGGGTTGTAAGTTTAGTTCCGGGACCTAAGGGTGTAGTGATATAGCAAGGTCCGAAGGTAGAGGGACAGGTGAAACTAGCATGGTTTTTGCAAAAGCAGTAGATATAAAAGAATGAGAAGCACCAGTATCAAATAGTATAAAAACATGATGGGAATAAATTTGAATGGTACCTTCCATCAACCCATCATCTTTGGGTGCTTCTTCATCATCCAAAATTGCATTAAGACGAGCATGCCGCTTGCCTCCGCCGTTAGAAGGTTGCTCTTTCATGAGGGGACAATCGGGCATCCGATGCTCCCGGCTTCCACAACGTAAACACACCCCTAGGCGTTTCCAGCATTCCTTGGCCGAGTGACTGAACTTCTCACAGAATGAGCAAGCCGTCACGACTTGCTTTTCCTCTTCTTTCACCTTCTTATTTTTGCCGGTCCTGCTGCCATTCCCGCTATGGGACCTCTTCTTGTTATCACGGGTTGTGTAAGACCCTGTGATGCTGAATTTTTCTTCCTTTTGTCCTCGCTTGTCAAACGTCCAACTTGACTCCCCGCTTTTACCCTTGAATTTTTTGACCTTCTCCAAGGTCCTTCACATAAACTAGCTCGTTGGACCATCTCCGTATAAGTACGGGTGTTTTGGGGTCCAAGTTGAGTAATAAAGATGGGCCTTAAGCCATCCATAAATCGGTTAGCCTTTAATAGATCGGTACTAACCATATGAGAAGTATAAGAGGCCAGACAGGAGAATTGAAGTTCGTACACTGCCACGGACATCATTCCTTGCCTTAAAGAGGCAAATTCGGCAGCCTTTCTCTCCTTAACATGTTCAGAGAAATATTTTGCTCGGAAGAGTGTGGGAAACCCATCCCATGTAAGCTGAGCATTTTGAGGTTGTGCCGAGGCGGCCTTCCACCAAGTCCGCGCATCCTTGTTTAGTTGGAAAGGGGCTAGACAGACCTTCTCTTGGTCAGAGCATATCATGACCTCAAATATCATGTTCATCTCGTCGATCCAATTTTTGGCTTCGTCGGGGTTGGATGATCTAGAGAGCCGCAGAGGATTCATACTTCAGAAGTTCCCGTGTAAATTAACCGCACCTACCCTTGCGCCAGCTTGGGCCATGTTGACACACAAAATATGATTGGGCAGTAACCATGTGCCCAAAGGAGTCAACCAGAAGTCAAAGATAAATCCACTCAGACCGCTGAAGCCTCAGGCCACCTTACAGGAAGTGCTAGGGACTCAACATTCCCTCATCTCGGGTTTACACACCCACCACAGCTCGCTTAAAGTCTATTGATGGTCAGAGCCTACGAGACCGGCATCGAGATGATCGTGCCAGATATACCTCTTACCCTGCCTGACCAGGATGAGAATGTAACAGGTGACTCACGCCTGATGAAGAAGTCTCCTCGAGATGAAGAAATGTCCTTGGCTCCTCGAAATAGGGAACCGAAGGCAATGTCAGCGGAAAACTCAAGTCACCCGACCAGAGCACTCGGGACTCTGAAGTGGTCCGTAAGCGACCGATGGATGACTCCGAAGGTGCGAGAACCCTCGGAGCGGTGGCTCATTCAATAAGAACGCTTCATGAAAGCATAGGGCGGCCCTGGAGAACCAATATTCTGCGTTAATAGCGTCACTAGCGGAAATTCTAAGGTTTCCGTAAGATACACGCGGAACACCGGAATGACCCGAAAGTAGCCTCGAAGGCATACGAGCCTAGCAAGAATCATCCCAGGGGTTACCATTTCATTGAAGAAGGTCCACGTACTCTCCGAGAGAGGTTGGCAGCACAAACCGGTGTGCCGAAGGGCAAATCAGTGCAAATCTCGAGAAAATCGGTACGGGTTTTACAAATCTCAGAAATCTGCGGAAGCCCCGAATCAACACTTCAAAACATATTCTGGGACTACTGCACTAACTCCAAAGCTACTCTGGACGACGAGCCCTCACCGGGTTAATTTCAGAGTAAAATGTCAAAATTACAAAAATGCCCCTAGATGGCCAAGTCAGGGGCGCTACTTCGCCTGATTCAGCGGCGGCCTTGGCAGCTGATTCGGTGGTGCCTTGGAAGAGTTGGTGGTGCCTTAAAGAGGAGTCAGTGGTGGTGATTCAAGTTGAGGTGGTAGCGGCCTTTGACGCTTAGCCGGTGGCGCGTAAGGCCAAGTCGGCCATCCCCCTTGCACGCGGAGTCGGAGATGCATCGGGCGCGCTTAGAGTCGACAATAGCCCCATCCCATCGGCGAATCGATTCCCTGTTTTAGGCATTCGCCTATATAAAGGGCCCTTGGCCCTCAGAAAAAAAAGAAAGGAGAAAAAGAAAGGCCGGATAGAAGAGAGTGTGAGTGATCAAAAGAAGCGAGAAGAAGAAGTCAGGGAGGAGAATCAGGGAGAGCAAGAAGAAGGTGGGTCTCGGAAGGGGCTCTACATTTTCCTTTAGCTATGTGTTCTTATTTTCTCATTTCTTCTTTTTCTTTTTAAGCAGTTCTTTTTATTTTCCTCTTTCGAATTCCCCCCAGCGCTGTAATCCCAGTTCCCATTTTGCTGTAACAAACAAAGAAGGTGAATAAAATTAGGCTCCGGCCCCTTTGCTGTGGCTTAAGTATATCCCTTTTCCTATTGCTCTATTTCTTGCCAACTGCAATTGTTTCTATCAATTACGCTTTGAGATTCCCGATCTTCCCCTGAGCGTGAGGAGGCTCTATGGGCCAAATTGATGACAGATCATGTGATCGCTCGCCTTGGGGTATTTTGCTGTCTTTCTGTGGGATAATGGCTCGCAGCCACGCCCTTTGTGGGTGACAATAAATTACCCCTCCCCAAGAGATGTTCTTTTACCGATAGCGTGGTTTCATCCATACATAGGGGTTTCGTTTGAGCAAATGGTGAATAAGCGACTGATGAGTGCCCTTTCACTCGTCTCTATCAGTTGTAAGGGCGCCAGTGCACTCTGATAGTCGATGTAATAGTAGTCCGCTGCTTCTTTCCGAAGTCACCATTTGCCCCTCTCAGTGTTCGATGATTTACCCCTGAGGGTCTCGCCCCCCTTACGCCCTATCTCTAGTGACAATGAGCACGAGTTGCCTATGGCAATCATGATTGCTTGCAGAGGAGGGCTTGTTTCGTGGCGAAGCAGAATGGTATGCATTGTCCCTGCAATTGTTGCTAATCTACGAGCGATTTTGCTTCGATTGTTTCTAATCATCCCTGACTGGGGAGTGCTGTGCCCCTGTGGTCATTTGAGTCATCTTGTGGTCACTTGGGTCATTCGACATCATGCTGTGGTCATTTGAGTTATTTGATATTCTTTGTTTTGATAATGGCTAAACACTATAAGTCATTGATATTTTACCACTCTTATATGACTAAACTACTTGATGTTATTTCATGATAGATATGTCAAGGAATGGAGTGGAGATGGTAAAAGTGAAAGCTCAATGATTGCGCCCTCGCACGCGGATCGACCTATGCGGTCAGGTCGCGGGGATCGACAGAATTTTGATTATAGGAGCGATATAATCAATAGAAATCTTCAAGACTGTCAAGGTTGATGTCACAGATGAGAACGTCTGCTAAAGGACTCAAGCGGCAGAGCTAAAGAGGTTAACGGACTGACCCGGAATAACTCGGGGTCTGCCCAGCTGGCGGTCGACCGCCAGCCCAGGGGCGATCGACTGCCCCTGCCAACAGCCAACTGCTTGCACGTTTCTCAGTGGCGGTCGACCGCCAGCCCAGTAGCGGTCGACCAGAAATTCTAGGGACCATCTGTCTACAACGTTTCTCAGTAGCGGTCGACTGCCAGCTTTCACAGGTCGACCGCCAGCCCCGAGCCAACAAATGTTGACTTTGTTTTCCACTTCGAGAAGAGCCCCTTTCCTTATATTTGTTTAACCCCAAAGTCACCCAATCCCCCATGGATTGTGGATCTGGTCTGGGGGATGTCCAAGGACCATTCAAAAGATATAAAACCAATGCAAGAGGGATAGAAACCCTAGTTGATCATTTGGGAGATCAAAGGAGGCTGCAAGGGTGTGTTCAAGGGAGAGGAGTTCGAGTACTGTAGCGGTGAACAGTACTCCGGGAAGAAGTTCTTCATCAAATCCTCAAGTAATTCAAGCTACTTCAAGAGGAGATCAACCCCAAGTCAAGTGAAGATAAAGCTACAACCATCATCCTCTTCCTTATCTCAAGGTGATCCAAAGAAGCTCATTCTCAAGGGAGATCAAATCTGCATCCTTCATCTTCTTCATAAACTCAAGGTGATCCAAGGAAGACCATGTCACAAGGAAGAAGATACCATTGAAGAATTAGATTCAAGCTTCAGCAATCTCAGACAAGATCTTTTCTCTTTGAGCATATTTCACATCTTGTCTGAGTGTTTTCATATCTTGTTCTTTTCCATTTCATTCAAACATTTGGAACTGAAGATCGTCCCTACCGATGGTTAGTAGGAAGACAATCGGATGTTATCCGATCTGCGGTGTTGACGTCCCTACCTGTGGTTAGTAGGAAGGCAATCGGAGGTCTTTCCGATTTACGGTTTAGTGCGTGGCACTAGTGGAGCCTCACCAGATTTAGTGAGGGGTGGACGTAGGACTGGAGATTCAGTCCAAACCACCTTAAAATCCTTTGTGTTGTGGTTTGTTTATGTGATTGCTTCATTCTTGATGCATGCTTAGGTTCAAATTGATATATAAGTTGCTCATCTTGCAAAGTGAATCATAGTGTTCTTCGATAAGCTAGTTACACTCCGCTGCAATTTATTTTATCTAGCTATATAGAGGGTTGCATTGCGAAAAGAGGGGCAGATCTATTCACCTCTCCCCTCTAGATCCGCTATCCACCACTCAACAGGGAGGGGTACAGCCCTTTCACTCGTTTGCGTGATTTCCACGAACCAATGTCACTCCAGGTTCTAGGGGGTCTGTCGCCTCGTCACATGTTCCCCTGGAAGCCCTTTACACTGAGTGAGCAAATGAAATTGCCATTAGTATGGCTACAATCAGAGACCCACTGCACCCCTAGATCATCACGAGTCTCTAGTAAGATGGCCCTCAAGACTCTGTTTGTGATGACCCCAGGAACTGAGGTAGTCCACCTGGGCTCCTTAGTGTTTGTGGTTTGGCACCGTTTACCGTGTGCCATGCCACATGTCTAATTGAACATCTCCCTGTGGTGGGGAGATGCTGCCCAAATTTCCTCAGACAAGACTGTGGTTTTACGATGATTTTCTTTTAATCTCTGATAGATCATGGGGCTAGCTTATATGATTATGTTGGGTACTCAGAGGGACCTATACATCAACGGCTGCCTAGTGCTGGAGTATGAACCTCGAATAGGCAGACTGAAAAGGAGAACAAAACAAGCAGGACATGAAAAGAACATACAAATAGAAACAATAACAGGAAGAATTTCTTCTAATGCCCAGGTAGTCATGCCTTTGGGTTCCCAAGCTCCACACAGATTTTCATTCAAATGCCCTATTTGGTTCAAGATCGTAAACAGAATCTTTCCTATCGAGGCTAAAACGGTGGATCCGTGTGACTCGGTGGCGTCGCCACCGAATTAACCCCCACAAACTTTGATTCGGTGCCGACGCCACCGAATCACCTCACTCTTCACCCGTCACTGAATCACCTTCCTCTCCACCTGCACTGACCCAGCATTCATCCTTTGCTTTCACCTGCACCGACTTCACTTCTCCCGCTCGCCAGCGCTGCACCGACTTCACTTCGCGAATGCTCGCCAGTGTTGCACCGACTTCGCTTCGCGCCCTCTCGCCTACTGCACCGGCCCTCATCGCCCATTGCAACATCTTCGCTTCGCACCGGCTCGCCAACTGCACCGGCCCTCATCGCCCATTGCACCGACGTGCTCACCCACCGCACCGACCCACACCGCCTCCTCTTCATCCTGCACCAACCCACCCTGCCTCCTTCTTCATATTGCACTGACCTCCATCGGTACTGCACCGACCCACATCACCTCCTTCTTCATCCTGCACCGACCTCTACTGGTATTGCATCGACCCTTGTGGCGCCCGTCGCCGACTCGGTCCCTCTGCGGGCCCTTTTGTTAAACCCCTTTGAATAAATAGTTAAATATGTCAGATGCATATATGTACATATGTATATACAGGTAAATATATATGTCCATATAAACATGCCAATATCATATGCATTCCATGTTTTTTTTTGTACATGACTCTTTCCAATCATCCTTGTCATGAATATGCTGCCTGCTTGTGTGTTTGACCAAACTTCGGTATATTGAATGGCGTTTAACGGAAAGCTGGGTCCCGCCCGACTGGAAGTGTCGCTATGCGTGATGGTGGTCTTCGGACCTAAGTTCCCCACCTCGTACCGAAGGGCGGATGTAATAAACCTTAATTCATCTTATATGAATAAAAAGAAAGCATAGAGGCTTGCGTGGCTTTGTGCTTAGGTCACTTCCTATACAACGTTATTACTTGGCCCCGAGTGGCACTTATCTTGGCAATTAATCAAGGGTATTTCCTCCTTAGAGGATGTAATTAACACTATAGCCTTTATAGTATAGCGGACTTTCGATCCCGACCTGAACCTCACAATCGACTGACCAAGTCAGATCGAGCGCACCATCAATTCGTCACCCCGGTGACTGGCATGCCTACGCACCCACCTAAGAAAAAATGTGTCACCAAAGTGGCACGCCCGATGGGACCGAGTCTCCCTTCATCTCTTTGTCGAGATAAGAAGCCACTTGGGGCTTCCCCCAAGAATACTAATTGTTTGCCTATTACTGTGATTACCGGAGAGCAAGAATGGAGAACGGACTAGCTGCACTCGTGTTCGGTTTGGGTGTCGACAACGACCATGTTAACCACAGGTACCTGGCGGTGCCCACTATGTTTGGGTGCTTCCCGCCCGCTATCGGCTTCCCCAACTTTTTGGGGCTAGCCTTTACTGAACTATTGGGAGTTAAGTCTCCCGAGCCGACGGAAGTCAAGAAGGCTGAAGAAATCAAAGTCCCTGAGGCCCTGCGCTGTGCAGGCCCTTCGAAGAAGCCGACAAGGGAGGTTAGCTGCATGGTACATCACGCCACCAACAGGGCTCGCCCTAATTGCAACATAAAGCCCGGAGGCCGTCAGCAGAGGAGCACCCGGAGGAAAACTACTACTATTGTCACTGGGCACCTCTCGGCGTCTGAGAAGTCTATTCTCATTGGAGGTATCTGCCTCTTCCCCGACGGACGTGATGCCCAGGCCATCCCTGACTGGATAGTCCCTGATGTGCCAATTCACAACACCTTTCAGGTCCTATCCGGAAGAAGGGTAGAGAAGGAAGAAGAAGGTCGCCAAGGCCGAAGAGAGTTCACCACACGGCCAAGGAAGTTTAGACAAGTGTGGGTCTCCAAAGGGGTCCAACACAGGAAGGAAGATACGCCCATCCATCCCTACGAGCCCAGGTCAAGGGAGATTGGGAGAATGAGAAATGAGAGGGGTGCGGCCCCAGAAGAAGAGGAGTATGCAATCGCGGAGCGTCCGCACCGTGAGGTTTTCCATGCCTGCGCCAGGAAGGTTGATATCCCAATTGTGAGGGGAAGATTCCATCAGCCGTCAGAGAGAGCTCGACTGGCATATTTGCCTCAGGTAGGAGGCCACACGCTATCTCCCATCCTCCACGGAGGGCGTGATCGAGAAGAGATGATCGATATGGTCAGGAGGTATTTCAGGGGCTTAGGCAACCCCTTACTAGGCCAACAGCACCTGCTCCAAGCAGCTGTGGCTGAAGAAGAAGAATACCCACCGATGGAGATCGGGGAAGAAGAGAATATACTAGCCTCGTCCGTGGATGATAATGGACATGAAGATCAGTTTCATCAACATTGTGGTGCTACAGAAACCCTACCACAGCAAGGGGGAAGGATGATGAGAACGTCGGTCTTTCAAAGATTGGCTTACTCAAGCCAGGTGAAGAGAAGTGTCACCAGATATAGGAGGAGCCTGAATATTTTTACTTGCAATATGTCCGGAGTGGGTAGAAGATGTGGCTGTTTGCCAGATGAACAGCGGGAGTTAGCTCGTCTAGCCAATCGGCCAGGGGTAGATACCAGGATGGTCACAGCTGCTAGAGAAAGGCTATAAATGATTGAAGAAGACCGGGAGGCTCCCGAACTAACCGCCACCCTGGTTGTTAATATGTTGACCACCGAGGAAGATGAAGTCTTGCTGAATGCCTCGCTTGAGGGGGCTGCGGGAGAAGCAATGGAAGGCACTTCAAGCACGGCGACCATGGACCCATCCATGTTGATGTTACTGCAGAAATATCAGCAGGAGATTGAACTTGTGATGTCCCAGACCCTTTTGGATCCTTCTTCATGGGTCCCGGATCTGGTTTCTCGGACACTCAGACTCCGTTG
This sequence comes from Amorphophallus konjac, assembly GCA_022559845.1. NCBI lineage: Eukaryota > Viridiplantae > Streptophyta > Magnoliopsida > Alismatales > Araceae > Amorphophallus > Amorphophallus konjac. The sequence goes on along the minus strand of CM040122.1, from coordinate 356,330,227 downwards.
TATCCGAAATTTCATTTCGGACACCTTTCGTGTTCGGATCCGTGCGATTCGGGTCAGTTCGGAGGCCCGGAACGTGTTCCGCGGCTTTTTCCGCGTGTTTTTCGATTACCGCGTGTGTGTCTCGGAAACACCTACGGAACCCTGTAGCGGGTGAACTGGGTCGTTCATCTACCCGCGAGTGGTACCGTTACGATCAGTGCGTCGTGAGGATCGAGGAGGTGTATTTTTCTATTTTTTGAGATTTTTTTGATTTTCCAGATTTTCTATAAATACCAAACCTTTTTCCTTTTCTTTTCACTTTTTCTTTTCTTCTTCTTCTTCCTTCTTCTTCCCGTTGGAGAGCGCCCTCTCCACCGCACACTGTGCTTCTTCCCCGGGCGACCGAGATGCGGCCTCCTTCACTCCGGCAACGGCGTGGCAGCAGCGGCGGCGGCGGCGAGGCGGTCCCGGGCGTGGTTTGAATTTGTAGGCCGAATGGGAGCCAAGAGGGGCATTTTTGAGCGGGTTAGGGCAAAACCATGCTTTGGGGAGAGCTCGCCTGATCTATGGATTTGAGCCGCGATTCAGCATTTTGATGGCCTAGAATCACGCTAGGGGTCCCCAGGGGTCTTCCCCTTTGATTTCCCCCTCTTCGGTGGAGGCATGGGGGCGTGGTTTGAATTTTTGGGCGTTTCACGCCGTTCCGCCGTCGGGTGGGTGTGACGGTCCTTCCAGAGACCGTCACAAGGTATAACGCACCCAGGGAGGCGCGTTACACCCCCTATGTAAGCCGTTGGGGTCCGTGGGCTGGGACGATCCCACGATGGACCGCCAGGGCGCTGTGATGTGCCAGGGCTAGACCGTTAGGGCTTCTGACCGTTGGGTTTTTTGGACCATTGTGGTTCAGGGCCTGTGACGCACCAGGCCTGGCGCGTCACAGCCCTATAACGCTCCGGTGGGGGTGCGTCAGAGAGGCGGACCCATCCACCCTGACGCGCCCAGGTCGGGCCGTCAGGTGCTGTGACGGCCTGACGTCTCGGGCGGGGTGCATCACGGTCTGTTTTCACCGTTGCTCGTGACGGCCCCGGGCTGGACCGTCAGAGCCTCTGACGGCCCAGTGTGGGTGCGTCACAGCCCTGTGACGGCCTAGTGTGGGTGCGTCACAGCCTGTGACGGCCCAGGAGGGGTGCGTCACACTCTGTTTTCCCTTCTGGCTCGTGACGCTCCAGGGCTGGACCGTCAGAGCCATGTGACACGCTATTGTAGGCGCGTCACAGCCTGTGACGGCCCAGGGGTGGACCGTCAGGATCCTCGCTGCACCAAGCGTGTGCGGTTCCATTTCTTCATCGATGGGTTCCATGAGTTAGTCCTTACTTCCAGTAACCTGTCCACTAGTCGTAGCTTTCTGCGCACGCGGGAGCGGACCCACCTGGGAGTGGTGGAGAGCGAGACCCAGTGAGAGGCGGTTTTTAGGCTGGTTACCGTAGGGCCCCTTGCCTTTGCCACCAGAGTCTGGTGGGGGGGAAAACCAGCCAGAGGACCCGACCTAGAGCAGATGGTCTGTGTGTGCACATGTAGTTGGGGGCTTAGGGGACGCGCTGACGAGCGTGACCCCAGCTAGTCCTTGTTGTGGTACTTGTTGCGTGTCTGAGTCTCATGCCCGGGGCGTTGCAGCTAGACACTTGTGACGCGGTATAAGACGTCAGGGGATGCATCCGATCGTTCTTCTAGTGGGTAGTGCTCCTGTTCGCTGGCAGGTGTGGACTCGAGTTTCGTTAGACCGAGATTCAGTAGTACAGTACTGTTAGAGTAGATGGTTTTTCCATTTACTTACTTTAGCTTGTTGGTTCGACCGTACTCCTGTTAGGTAGGGTTACCTTCTGCTTTCTCATTTTCCATGCGAGGTGGGGATTCGCGGGATCCCTATTGGACCAATGAAATGAGGCTCACCCCTGCTTTTCAGGTGAGGCGGGTTCTTCGAGAGGTGCGACCGAGTTCCAGCGTGGTCCTTCTAGCCAGGGTTAGTCGCTAGTCTTCCAGAGCCGGGGGATGCCCCGTGTAGTTGAACTCTGGGGGATGCCCCGTGTAGTTGTACTTTTCTTTCTATTGACTATACTTTCATTTTGGACATGAGGCTCTGTGGACCTTGTAGCAGTTTATTTATTTATATTATGCTATGCATTTTCTTTCAGATCATTGTGCTATCTCTACGGTCATTTCAGCTTCTCTTGTACTCCCACACCATCCCTTTCTACCCTTCCGAGTCTTCGGGCTCTTGGGTTGGCGGACTGAGATTCGAGATGCATTGGTTCCTTTCCGGTACTCGGATCCCGGGTCGCCACAGCTGGTATCAGAGCGTAGGTTGTGGAGGTTCATCGGAACTTGAAACGAATTGCGGTGGTCCAGAAGGTCCATGAATGTCCTGTATAGTCAGCGACTGGCTTAGGGCCGCACGTGTTTTATTGATTTGTGGTTGTTTTCTTGGTGCCAGGTGTGTTATGGCGCCACGGAGGAGGGCTCGTCCCCAGCAGGGAGAGTCTAGTGGTGGTCCGGAGGAGTAGAGCAGGGCTTCAATTTTCGAGGGTGTAGCTGGAGATGCGAGAGCTCCGGGGATGGATGACTTCTTTCGAGGCATGTTTGAGTATGCGTTTCAGCGGCAGCAGGGAGGCCAGCAGCAGGGCGGTGATGCTGGTGAGGGCCAGGCTCGTGGTGGTCATGGCCGTGTGCTGAAGGAGTTCTTGCTATTCCAGCCTCCTTTTTTCAGTGGGCAGCCAGATCCTGAGGTGGCCAGAGAGTGGCTGGATGATGTGCGGCGGATTTTCAGTGCGATGGAGTGTCCCGAGGAGGAGCAGGTAGTGTTGGCTACTCATCGTCTTCAGGGGGTGGCCCATACTTGGTGGACGTTAGAATGGGGTTTAGTGTTCCAGTCCCGTCCTCTTCGGCAGATTGCGTAGTAGGAGTTCGTCACGGCTTTCGAGCCTGCTTTCTGTCCATCCTTTGTCCGGTCACAGAGGTTTATGAGTTTATGGAGCTGACTCAGGGTGACATGACGGTGATGCAGTACCGTGCCAGATTTATCGAGTTGGGCCGTTATGCTCCTCATATTGTGGCAGATGAGGAGGTGAAGACCGATCAGTTTGTGGGTGGTCTGAGGCTAGAGTTGAGGCATCATCTTCTTGCGTCAGGTTTGACCACTTTGGATGCGGCATGTAAGGCAGCAGCGACACTGGAGAGAGATTTGCAGAAGGTTCGAGGGTAGGGCAGTGCTAGTCAGGTGCAGGCAGATTTCAGCCAGTCGACGGGGATGCAGCAGCAGAGTACCGTCCAGCTCTCAGTAGGTGGATCAGTGGCGACACAGTCTGTGGCTCCTACGCCAGGATCGTCATCCTTTAGATCGAAGCTTAAGAAATTGCTTAAGGAAGCTGGTTTTGGTAAGAGGCGTCAGGATCGTAAGGAGTCGAAGCAGGAGTCGATGGACAGTGTTCAGTAGCCAGTGGCTTTTCAGCGTCAGGGTTCGACGACCGGTTCGCGGGGCGGTTGCCCTAGGTGCGGTGGTTCTCATCCGGGTAGACTGTGTTCAGTGCCTGTGATTTGCTTTAGGTGCGACCAGCCAGGGCACATGGCATGTGACTGTCCGTAGAGATCGAGCCAGCCGCACGAGTTTCGACAGCAGCAGCAGTTTCAGCCCCAGAAGTTGTCATCACAGCCGCAGCAGTACCAGCAGTAGGGTCAGTTTCCTCAGTTGTCACGGTCAGCTACCGTAGGGAGGCAGAGATCCCAAGGCAAAGTGACTCACATGACCAGGGCAGAGGCTGAGGCGTCACATCTGGTGGAAGGTACTATTTTGATTTTGGGTTGTGCGACTCATGTTTTGTTTGATTCAGGTGCTTCTCATTCGTTCATCTCGGAGGATTTTGCTCAAAGTGTGGAGGACCCAGTGACCGAGGTGTCCTGTGACTTGGTGGTAGAGTTGCCTACCGGTGACTTCATTATCACCCCGTACTGCTTTGAGAAGGTACCTGTGTGGGTGGAAGGGCAGAACTTGCCGGCTAGACTCTATGCGTTACCGCTCCAGGACTTCGATGTGATTTTGGGCATGGATTGGCTCGAGGCTCATCATGCCTTGGTGGATTGCGGCTCGAAGAAGGTCTACTTCCGACAGCTTCATGGACCCACCTTCTATTTCCAAGGTATTCGGTCTTCCTCTTCCCGCTTGCTTATTTCGGCTATCCGTGCGCATCGCTTGCTTGATGCGGGTTGTTAGGGCTTTCTTGCATCCGTGGTTTTGAGTGATCGACAGTGTCCTGAGGTGGAGGACATTCCTATCATGTGCGAGTTTCCTGATGTTTTTCCTGAGGAGCTATCAGGCTTGCCACCATAGCGAGAGATTGATTTCATGATTGAGGTGGTGCCGGGTACGGCGCCTATGTCGAAGGCCCTTTATCGGATGGCGCCTGCGGAGTTGCAAGAACTGAAGGCGCAGTTGCAGGAGTTGCTGGCCAAGGGGTATATTCATCCTAGTTATTCTCCGTGGGGTACGCCGGTGTTGTTTGTGAAGAAGAAGGATGGTAGTTTGAGGCTGTGCATCGACTACCGTCAGTTGAACCAAGCGACGGTTAAGAACAAGTATCTGTTGCCTCGGATTGATGACTTGTTCGATCAGCTTCAGTCGGCTCGGGTGTTTTCGAGGATCGATTTGAGATCGGGCTATTACCAGCTGCGGATTCGAGAGTCAGACGTGGAGAAGATGGCGTTTCGATCGAGGTATGGGCATTATGAGTTCTTGGTGATGCCGTTTGGGATCACCAATGCCCCCGCAGCGTTCATGGATTTGATGCATAGGGTGTTTCGTCCGTACTTGGACCAGTTCGTGGTCGTGTTTGTGGATGACATCCTTGTGTATTCGCGGTCTGCTAAGGAGCATGTGCACCATTTGGGTGTGGTGCTGCAGACGTTGCGCGATCACCAGTTATATGCGAAGCTCAGCAAGTGTGAGTTCTGGCTTCGTGAGGTGCACGTTTTGTGGCACGTGATTTCTGGTGATGGTGTTTCCGTGGACCCGGCTAAGGTCGAGGCTGTGGTGCAGTGGCCGAGGCCGAGTTCTGTCATGGAGATTCAGAGTTTCTTGGGGCTCGTAGGCTATTATCGGCGGTTTATTCAGGATTTCTCTCGTATTGCAGCCCCGATGACCAGGCTTACGCGGAAGGATGTGCCGTTCGTCTGGGCAGAGGAGTGTGAGCAGAGCTTCGTGGAGCTGAAGAGATTCCTCACGACTACTCCGGTGTTGGTATTACCTTCGGGATCGGGAGGCTTTGTGGTGTGTACATATGCTTCTGGGGTAGGTCTCGGTGCTGTGTTGATGCAACATGGGAGAGTTGTGGCGTATGCGTCTCGGCAGTTGAAGCCACATGAGGCGAACTACCCTGTTCATGATCTTGAGTTGGCGGCGGTGATTTTCGCTCTAAAGATCTGGAGGCATTATTTGTACGGCGAGAGGTTTGAGCTTTTCATTGACCATCAGAGTTTGAGGTATGTGTTCACCCAGAGCGATCTTAACCTCAGGCAGAGGAGGTGGATGGAGTATATGAAGGATTATGATTTCACTCTGTCTTATCAGCCTGGTAGGATGAATGTCGTGGCTGATGCTCTGAGTAGGAGAGTGATGGTCAGTCGGATGTTGTTGAGGAAGTGGAGGCTTTGGGAGCAGGTTCTGGCCATGACTTTTAGGCTCAAGGTCCCTCAGATCAGGGTTCGGCTTGTTGTGCCCCTTGTGCTTTGATGATAATGTGGTGTTTTAATGATAGCAACATAAATGAGTCACCATATTGCTTTGCTAAGAAAATCACATTGAATGACAGCAACATGAATGCATATGACTGATATATTATCTGGAGAATGCTTGAGTGTGTTATATCTGATTTAGTCTGTGGAGATTGCATGAGTGTGCCATGTCTGATTTGTGAAGAATGCATGAGTGTGCTAAATCATACAGTGTTCCATACTAAGTGCATAAAGTGTTTTGTGTTTGCTTTAAGATCGGTGTATTGCTTCTTCTGTGCATATACTGCATCAGTGCACTTAGATGGGTCGACCCCCTTCTAAGATGGGTCGACACCCCTCAGATGCATTTCTGAAGTCTATACAACCACAGTCAGTCTATTCACTGTGTTGCATCGCATGCATTACCTAAAGTCTATACACTCGTCTTCATGCATAGCAGAGTCTATACAGTGCAGCTCATATAACTAGCATGTCTATACATTGCATCGTGGCGTTTGTGCTCTAAGTCTATACACTGCAAGGCGAGCCCAAAGTCTATACATTGCATAGGCTAAGTGTGTACATCGTCCATCTTGTTTGAAGTCCATACATTGCATTGCATTGGCTAAGTATGTACACTATCCGTCTGACTTAGCGTCTTGTGCATTGAGCGAAGTCCATACATCGCAGTTGAGTGGAAGTCTGTACAGCCGTTGTGTTGCCAAAGTCCATACATTGTAAACCTCAAAGTATGTACAGACTTTGCCTTGTTCAAGTCTGTACATCAACCCTTTGGCAAGTCTATACATTGAAAGTCTATACACTCGATTGCCTTGCCTTGATTAAGTCTGTACAGAGCTTCATTGTTCAAGACTGTACATCGCTCAGTTGGCAAGTCTATACATTGGAAGTATATACATTCCTTTGCCTTGCATCTCTCATCAAGTCTATACAGCCTTTCTCTTTGCATGCCTGTACATCGTCCATGAAGTCTGAACAACGAGCAAGTATGTACATTGAGCTAGTCTGCTGACTAAGTCTATACAGACTTTGCTTGCACAAGTATGTACATCACTCATTTGTCTTGGCAAGTCTGCACATCCTTAAGTCCATAAATTGTTCAGTGCATTGCATTCATCAGTCGTGAAGTCTATACATTGAGTTGAAGCCTGTACATCATGCATCTAGTGATTCAAATCTATACACTACTGCACGTTGTATTTGTCGAAGTCTGCACATTGCTGAATGCTCATCAAGTCCATACACTGGCAAGTCCTTACATTTCCTAAGTCTATACATTGGCTGCTGTTCTTCAGAGTCTGTACATCGCATTCGAGTTCACAAGTCCATACAGTCTGAAGTCTATACATTGCATTCCCATTCATGAAGTCTGTACAATGCATTCACCTTCACAAGTCTATACAGTGAAGTCAATACATTGCAATGCATATACTTAAACTGATAATGTGATTCTCTGTCTGACAGGCACCCTTCGCAAAGCCTAATGAAGGCACGTGATCCAAGGAAGGATGAGGTTCCCTGATCGTGACACGTGGAAGCACTGTGCTGAAATGCTGCCACGTGGACTGAGGCTTCTTGGCGGGAGATGTGGAGAGCACACGCCGCCCTAATCTGCTGCTGCTATATGTATATCTTCTTCCTCAGAAGAAGACAGATCGTGAGCAGAAGGAGAGGGATCGAAGCTGTGGCAAAGCATATACAGAGAGAGTAGAAGACTGAAGCAGCTGAGAGCCACGATCCAGACAGAGAGGAGAAAAAGAAAGAGAGACAGTGAGATCGAGTGCTGATAAAAGAAAGAGTGACTGCACGATTCAGGAAGAAGAAGAAGAGAGGCAGAGAGCAGAAGAAGAAAGAAGAAGAAGAAGAAAGAAGAAGAGTGCGAGAGCAGCAAAAGAAAGAGAGACAGTGAGATCAAGAGAAGAAGAGTAAAGTCTGAAGATCTGTTTACTGAACCGTGGATCATATCCAGGCCAGTCTGCTTTGTTAAGAGCTATAATGTGTTTTTCATTTACAGCTTTCTGCTGCTGTGTTTTCTTATTTCATTTTTCATTTTATACTTTTCTTCAAGCTGTTAGTCAGCGAATGCAGTGGTGGACTCCACTGGACGGCTAAGCTATATTGCCCAGCGGTTTGCAGAGGTGTTGCCTCTAGTCGGGTAAGCTGTAATCCCCAGCGTTGCAGTGGTGGATTCCACTGGACGGCAAGCTGTGTTGCCCAGTAGTTGTATGGCAAGCTGTGATGCCCAGCTGTTCAAGCTGTGAGTCAGCGGAATCCACACTCGGTTTGAGTGTGGGATGGATGTAGGTCTGCAGGACCGAACCACCTAAAAATCAATGTGCAGTGGTTTGATCTCTTTGTATGATTGCCGCTAGATGAATGGATAGGGTCGATATAGTTTGATTTTCTATATGTGTTCATGTCATTGCTGCGCACACTATATGTTTGACTGTGATTTGATTTCTCTATCTGTTGTTGCTTCCGCTAGGTGAATGATTAGGTGCGTTCCACCTATTTGAGTACTGGTTCAACAGGAGACTAGTTTAGTTTCTTTCAGGTTGTCTAATTGTGTCTTGTTAGCTTTCTAGTGAGCATTATATTTTAATTGGGTGAAAGTTTTTAAATTATATATTCATTCACCCCCCTCTGAATACATAGCACCGAACCCAACACGGCTGTCCTTACGAGTCTGACTGTCACGCCCGCGGTGCGTCGATAGGTGACTGAGGCTCAGCGAGCGGACCCCGAGCTACCTCGTATTCTGTCAATGGCCGAGGTGGAGTTCGGAGAGGATGGAGCCGTGAGGTTCAGAGGTAGGTTGTATGTACCAGCCGAGGGGCAGGTGCGGCATACGGTATTGCGTGAGGCTCATGGGAGTCGGTATGCTGTGCACCCCGGGTCGGCTAAGATGTACCAGAACCTGAAGAGGCAGTTTTGGTGGCCTGGCATGAAGAGAGATGTAGCGGAATTTATGGCCAGGTGTTTGACCTGTCAGCAGGTGAAGGCTGAACACCAACGACCAAGAGGCACACTTCAGCCCTTGGATGTTCCTGCGTGGAAGTGGGACCACGTGACTACTGATTTCGTGGTTGAGTTACCGAGGACGTCAAGCGGGGAGGATAGTATCTGGTTGCTAGTGGATAGACTGACGAAGACGGTGCGATTGCTGCCGGTCAAGGTCAGTTGGAGCGTGCAATGCTTGCCTCGTTTGTATGTAGAGAGGATCGTTCCGCTGCATGGAATCCCCATCTCCATTGTGTCCGATCGTGATCCCCGCTTCACTTCTGGATTCTAGAGGAGCTTCCAAAAGGCTCTAGGCACCGAGTTGGCATTTAGCTCGGCCTATCATCCTCAGTCGGACAGTCAGTCTGAGTGGACCATCCAGACTTTGGAGGACATGTTGCAAGCGTGTTGCATAGAATGGCAGGGGAGTTGGACCAACCATCTGCCATTAGTGGAGTTTGCCTATAACAACAGCTATCATTCGAGCATTGGTATGGCTCCCTATGAGGCGTTGTACGGGCGACCCTGTCGGACTCTGCTTGACTGGTTCGAGGTGGGCGAGCGTGCCCTGACTGGACCAGATTTGGTGCAACAGTGTGTTGAGGTGGTGCATCTCATTCGGCAGAGGATGTTGGCAGCTCAGAGCCGACAGAAGAGTTATGCTGATCGGAGGAGGCGACCTCTCAGCTTTGCTGTGGGAGACCGAGTTTTCTTGAGAGTTTCTCCCATGAAGGGTGTGATGCATTTCGGTAAGTGCGGGAAGTTGAGTCCCCGCTACATTGGTCATTTTCCCATCGTCGAGCGCGTTGGGGAAGTTACTTATCGGTTGCAGCTACCTCCGGAGCTTTCCGCCGTGCTTGATGTGTTTCACGTGTCAATGCTTCAGAAGTACATGCCCGATGATTCCCATGTTCTCGAGGACGCCGTTTGGCCTGAGGTGACCCCAGATCTGTCCCTTCCGGAGTTTCATGTTCGCATTGAGGATCAGCGAGAGCAGTGCCTGTGGAACAAGGTTATTCCTCTGGTTAAGGTGGTCTGGCAGCGTCATTCTGGCGGCGAGGCATCTTGGGAGCGCGAGGATGAGATGCGGGAGCTGTATCCTTATTTGTTTGCGTGAGTCTTTCCCCGTTCTTGTGCTTTGTTCTTGAATTTTGAGGATGAAATTCGCTTAAGGGGGGAGGGCTGTGATGTCCCGGACCCTTTCTGATGTGACACAACCTAGGACTTAAACAAACAAGCACAATCGCAATCAAACGGACCGATGTCGGCGACCCCTCACCCGATGCCCACCAAGACCTGGGGTAACTTGGCAATGTCAAGTGGAGGTTGTGTGGGCTGGGCCCTTGCTGGTAGAGGGCCAGCAAGGCCTAAGTTGATTCCCAAGGGTAATGGCAGCCCAATTCAAGGGAGCCAACGTCGTGTCGAGGGCACGGGTTCCACTCTTTTCCCACGGTGATCACTTATAGCAAAGGAGCTTAAGGATCGGGCTCTCATTCACGGCCAGCGGAGTTTATGAACTAATATTGAAAGAACAAGCACAAATTAGAGCAAAGTTTGGAGAACTTACTCGACCGGTTTGAAGAAACCGGTCCCGCTCGGAGACGAGGGCGAGCGGGGAGGCGAGTGGATCCCCACACGCCGCGGCGGTGTAGCTTGACCTGCTCAATCAAATTACAACACTACTCCTCTCACAGGAGGGGGACCTTGGGGTGGGGGTTAATGGGTATTACAACCAAAACTACCTCCACACAGGGAGGGGCCTTCAGCCGGCCAAGCGGGGAGGGGAACTTGAGAGAGGAACACCGAAGATGGGAGGTCGCCGGTTCTGTCTACGTTCTGTGGGTGCTGACAGATGATCGAAGAAATGGTTGCTGCGACTGATGCTGAATTTTGTTGGGGATGAAACCACCTGGAAATCTTCGTAGGAGGCCAGGGAAGTCGTCCACATTTTGATGGGGACATCACCTCCCATGCCCACGTTCACAGCTCGTCTCCTCGCCCCGGTTGCATCCGGAATGTTCTAGTCATTTAATTTTGAGTCCTATGTAATTTTTATTTGAGTCATTTGATGTATTTTCCCTTTTATTTGAGTCATGTTCTTAGGTCTTGTGTTCATTTCCCTAAGTTTGAGTGTCATCAGGTTGTCTAGTTAGCTATTGGGCCCAATTCATTGGGCTTGGCCCAAGGGCTCTCCCCTACCCCCTCGATTATTTGTCATTGAGTCAATTGTCAGGAACTTTTGTAGAAATGTGGGTTTCCTATATATAGGACCCCATTCCCCCATTCCAACTTAATGAATCAATGAATGAAAAAACATGCCATTTTGAGAGTTTACACTTCTTATCTAGTGGAGAGATTCCATTTTTTGGGTGAGAAACCCTAGGGGAGAGATTCCCCACCCTTCCCTCTCTTAATCTCTCTTTTTCACTCCACTTTCTCTCTCCTCAACACCCAAATTCAAAATTTTTTCTCTCTTCTCCCTTCCCAACCACCTCCACTCCCCACCTACCCCATTTAAGCATCTTCCCATTCCCCACAACCCTCATCAATACTCCACCCCTTCCCAAGACCCCCTCCACCAATCCTCTCCTCACCATCCAACCCCCAACTACCCCTCCCACTTTCCCAAGCACCCTTCCCACTACCCCAAGCACCCCTTCCCTTCCCCAACACAACCCCCCCCATTCCCAAGACAAAAAATTAACCCCACCCTTAAACCTATTTTCGAATATCGTTTCCCTCTCTCCATTCCAACCAAATTCGCAGCCCCCACTACCACCATCTATTGGACCCTCTTTCAGACCTTATTCTCCACCTCCCACACCTTAGAACACCCCCTCCAAGACCCCCTTACAACCAGGGGTCACTCCCACACTCATCTACCCCCTTCCCCTTCTTCTTTCTTGGTCATTGGAAGCTACTTCGAAGTTGTAGTTTGCTGTCCAGAGGTTACAGATGAACTATCAACTTGCAGCGGCCACCACGACTTCCTCTGGATGAGTTTGAAGACCCAAGAGCCATCGTCGGAAGCGTCTACCAGTATCCTTCGCAACAGAAGTGGTTTCATCTTCTTCTGATCTCCGACCCGTCCAGGAGGTCTATTCTCCCACAACTGTGCAGTTCTGCCTCGGCTGAGGAACTGAGCCAGATTATAAGCTCTGCCACGACGAACCCCAAAGGAATCAGTCCACGAGTTCTTCTTCAAAGTTCTTCATCGCCTAGTCTACTTCCAGAATCAAGAAGCAGAACTTCATTCAGCGTTCTTTATCCAGAGTTCTCATTTTTCTCCCTCAGCTACGCAGATCTGCTACTCATAGTCTACACCGACCAGTCGCCATTGTTCTGCATCCCCTAGTCTTCTCCGACATCGGTTGGCTTCCCTGTTAGTTTTTCTCCGAAGAGGACTCATCCACGATTCCAACGACTCTGACGGCGCTCGATTCAGAGGTCGGGAGCAGCCAGGGCATTCTCTGCAATCTGCTGTTAGAAGTCTGCAGCTGCCAGTCTGAGAATCTGAGGCTCTGTTCAAACCTCCATCCCAGCCACCAGCGACTCCAGAAGAAATTAAAGAAATTCTGAGGCATTCCCTTCTCAGCTACGAAGATTTCTCCACCAGTCTTGCCACCAGTAAAATTCCTGAGCGGGTTCTACAGCAGCAACACCAACTATCTATCCCTATTCGTAGACAGCAGGCAGATTCGGTGCCGTCACTTAGTCATCCCTCTTTACTCTAATTTCCCCTCCTCGCTTGGCCGGATGAAGGCCCCTCCCTGCGTGGAGGTAGTATTGTTTGTAATCTCATTAACCCCCACCCCAAGATCCCCCTCCTGTGAGAGGTGTAGTGGTGTAACTTGTTTGGGCAGGTCAAGCTACCCCGACGCGGCGTGTGAGGATTCACTCGCCTCCCCGCTCGCCCTCGTCTCCGACCAGGACCGGTTTCTTCAAACCGGTCGAGTAAGTGTTCAAACCTTCACTCCATTTAGTGCTTGTCTTTCAATATTATTTCTTAATTCCGCTGGTTATGTGAGTGAGAGCCCGATCCTCAAGCCCCGTTGTCTTGAGTGATCACCGTGGGAGATTTGTAACCGGTGCCTTTGGCACTTTGTCGGCCCCCTTGAATTGGGCATCCACACCCATTGGGAATCACATATTGGCCTTGTTGGCCCTCTACCAGCAAGGGCCCAACCCCTCAACCTCACCTTGGCATTGCCAAGTTACCCCAGGCTTGGGTGAGCAACGAGAGAGCGGCGGCCCAAATTGGCCCGTTTTGATTGTGAATGTGCTTGTTTGCCTAAGTCTTAGGTTGTGTCACATCAATTGGTATCAGAGCAAGTCATTGACTTGTCTCTATCAAGTCAAGTCCTAGGGCATGCTTGCATTGGAGTCATCATCAATCCGACCCTTGCATTGATTCCCCCGATCATCATGGCCACCTACTTAGCCTACTCACCACCCATGGACTTCATCCTAGATAGGGATATTACCTTTGACGGATCGCATTCTAGTGACTACCTTAGGTGGGAGGCTACCATAGAAAAGTACTTTGAAAAGACTTGGGTATATGGATGCGCGAGAGTCCGAAAGGCCAAGGGACGACTTCGGGGTCAAGCCAAGAGTAAGTGGGAACACATAGAGGGCTTAAGGAGGGATAGAAGCCAAGAACCTATTCACTCATGGGAAGAGATGAAGGTAGAACTTAGAAAGATCTACATCCACAAATATTCCCACCCCTCCTACTCAAACACCCCTAACCCGAGGAGCACTACCACTCCTCTATCCCCACCCGGCCAACTTGAGACCGACCTTTGGTCTCCACCCCCACCACCACCAATAAATCATCTCTCAACCATCATAACTACACTTCGCAACCAAGTCCTCTCCCTTAATACCCAAATAAACCAAGCATCCACCTCTCAACCAAATCCCCTAAAGGTCCCCGCACTCTAACCAAAACCCCCTTCCGCAAACCTTACTATCCAAACTCAATTGGCCCCCACTTCCCCCCCTCCACAACCGGTCGATCCCAAGTGGAAGAGACCCCTAACCGACCTAGTTTCCCCAATAAGAACCACCACTCATCCTATTCTCACCATTCAAGCCCAACTGGACCCCGTGTCCATCCCTCCACCTAGACCCATGACTACCACCACCACCCAACCCACAATCCCTCACCAAACCCACACCCCACAATTCCCCTTGGTCCCCACCACTATCCCTCCATCATCCCCTACAAAGGGTACACCCCCCCAATCAACCCAAACTGAACCAACCCACCTTCCACTTCCAACCCCAACCCTACCCCAATCTAGTCCACCACTACTTCCACTCCCAACCCAAATTCGACCTCACTCACCACCCCGGGTGCACCATGCCCCAACCATCATCACCCCATCTCCAAAAGACCTTCCCATTCCCTTGAGAAAGGAGGCCACACCCACTCACATAGGAATAGTTGCTAGCCCCGACCCTCTCCCCGCCCATAAGGAAGCCCGAGTTCACACCAATGGTGAGGAAGAGCCTCAACCCGTCACCACTTCAAATAATATGGATCTTCAAGAACCACAAACCCTCACAAAAGGCACTATAATCATAGATGGGCCCCTTGCTAGATGGCTAAAGGAGAGACCAATTCACCCCATCATGTCCTATGTTTGCCCTCCCATAGAGCAAAACCTTCCCATTATACCCTTCTCATCCTATCACACCATAATCCAAACATCCTACCAAGTGGAAACCTTAGAGGACCTTCTCAAGGCCTTAGCTTGGCAATATGAGTTGACCGGCTTGTTGACCCCCATGGCCCACCAATCTAGGAGCCTTAACCTCCTACACCTTTGTGTTGGGTCTATCACCTCGGTTTGCACCATTGGATGCTACACTAGTGACCTGCTTCTATTCCTCCCTACACCCGAGGAGCCCGACCTTCTCCTCAATTTGAAGCTTCTTATATCGGGTGGAAAGTCAAGCCCTTCCCTCATGGTTGACCCACTCACAAAGAACTTCGGCCCAATTATCTCATTAGAGGAGGATGACCCACCACCACTTGAGGATCTTGAGGACATAGGGCCCCTCCCCTTCGATAACCCTTTTTATGATCCCTTTGATCCCTTCCAATGGGGGTCAAAGAACCCATGGGACCCAACCACCTTATCCACCACCCACCTTTCCCTATCCCAACCCACCATGTTTGACCCAATCCACCCCATCCTAGACCCGGGTTGCCCCTTGGGAGCCATGACCTTGGGCCACATATCCCTAGGTAATAAAGTTGTGCCCCACCCCATGATGACCACCTTCTTAGATCCATTCGATCCTTTCCAATGGGAGTTCAAGAGTTGTCCCACACCTATACACATGGAAGTCACCTTTGGGAAAAGCATGCATGTGTCTAGGCTTACCATACCCCTTGGCATGAACACTATATTGGGTCCATTCATTCATATCACCCACATGTCAAGTAGAAAGTATGAGTGGTCCATATTCGGATGTCATGGTCCAGCTTCATGCATCATGGGTCTTAAACATGTCAAAGGCATCTACGGATGTCCGGGTCCCCCAATATTTATCACCAATTTGCATGATAGGGCCACCTACGGGTGCCCCGGTCCACCTAGGCTAACCAAAGTCTACACTGCATCATTACACGATAGGTCTACTTTTGGTTACCCAGGTCCACCCATCACCCCTAGAATGTCTGCATTCACAACATTGCATAAAGAGATCCGCAAGCACATTAACAAGAAGAATGTGACTTATAAAAGGCGAGCCGACTCTCATCGACGTCACCAAGAATTCCATGAGGGTGACTTTGTGATGGTAAGGACGGAGAGGCTCTCCCCGGGAGCCATCTCTAAATTGAGGCCACATGGGGCTAGTCCCTTCCAGGTCCTGAGGCACATTGGTGCAAATACCTATGAGTTAGATCTCCCTGAGGAATATGGGGTAAGTCCCACATTCAATGTCACCGACCTAGAGCCATACAAGGGACCCACGGTGGTACCTAGTGAGGATATTGAGCCTATTCCCTCTGTTGAGAGAGCACCCACCCGTGAGGAGAGTCCACTAGCCAAGAGAGCCCAGCGTGAGCACATTGAACGAATATTGGATGAACATGTCACTACCACCAGGAGCAAGGTATACGAGCGCTATCTCGGCAGGTGGAAATATCGGTCTCGTTCGGAAGACTTGAGGGAAGTACCACTTCTACACCCTCCGAGGAGGGAAGGACACTTACTCGACGGAGTCGAGTTCTCCGCACCCCGAGAGTATGATGGGGACATCACCTCCCATGCCCACGTTCACAGCTCGTCTCCTCGCCCCGGTTGCATCCGGAATGTTCTAGTCATTTAATTTTGAGTCCTATGTAATTTTTATTTGAGTCATTTGATGTATTTTCCCTTTTATTTGAGTCATGTTCCTAGGTCTTGTGTTCATTTCCCTAAGTTTGAGTGTCATCAGGTTGTCTAGTTAGCTATTGGGCCCAATTCATTGGGCTTGGCCCAAGGGCTCTCCCCTACCCCCTCGGTTATTTGTCATTGAGTCAATTGTCAGGGACTTTTGTAGAAATGTGGGTTTCCTATATATAGGACCCCATTCCCCCCATTCCAACTTAATGAATCAATGAATGAAAAAACATGCCATTTTGAGAGTTTACACTTCTTATCTAGTGGAGAGATTCCATTTTTTGGGTGAGAAACCCTAGGGGAGATATTCCCCACCCTTCCCTCTCTTAATCTCTCCTTTTCACTCCACTTTCTCTCTCCTCAACACCCAAATTCGAATTTTCTTCTCTCTCCTCCCTTCCCAACCACCTCCACTCCCCACCTACCCCATTTAAGCCTCTTCCCATTCCCCACAACCCTCATCAATACTCCACCCCTTCCCAAGACCCCCTCCACCAATCCTCTCCTCACCATCCAACCCCAAACTACCCCTCCCACTTTCCCAAGCACCCCTCCCACTACCCCAAGCACCCCTTCCCTTCCCCAACACAACCCCCCCATTCCCAAGACAAAAAATTAACTCCACCCTTAAACCTATTTTCGAATATCCTTTCCCTCTCTCCATTCCAACCAAATTCGCAGCCCCCACTACCACCATCTATTGGACCCTCTTCCAGACCTTATTCTCTACCTCCCACACCTTAGAACACCCCCTCCAAGACCCCCTTACAACCAGGGGTCACTCCCACACTCATCTACCCTTCCCCTTCTTCTTTCTTGGTCATTAGAAGCTACTTCGAAGTTGCAGTTTGCTGTCCAGAGGTTGCAGATGAACAAGCAACTTGCAGCGGCCACCACGACTTTATCTGGATGATTTGAAAGATCCAAGAGCCATCCTCGGAAGCGTCTACCAGTATCCTTCGCAACAGAAGTGGTTTCATCTTCTTCCGATCTCCGAGCCGTCCAGGAGGTCCATTCTCCCACAACTGCGCAGTTCTACCTCGGCTGAGGACCTGAGCCAGATTAGAAGCTCTGCCACGATGAACCCCGAAGTAATCAGTCCACGAGTTCTTCTTCAAAGTTCTTTATCGCCCAGTCTACTTCTAGAATCAAGAAGCAGAACTTCATTCGGCATTCTTGATCCAGAGTTCTCATTTTTCTACCTCAGCTACGCAGATCTGCTACTCATAGTCTGCACCGACCAGTCGCCATTGTTCTGCATCCCCTAGTCTTCTCCGATATTGGGTGGCTTCCCCGTCTGCTTTTCTGTGAAGAGGACTCGTCCATGATTCCAACGACTCTGACGGCGCTCGATTCAGAGGTCGGGAGTTGCCGGGACATTCTCTGCAATCTTCTATTAGAAGTCTGCAGCTGCCGGTCCAAGAATCTGAGGCTCTGTTCAAACCTCCATCCCAGCCAGCAGCGACACCAGAATAAATTAAAGAAATTCTGAGGCATTCCCTTCTCAGCTACGAAGATTTCCCTAGCGGTCTCGCCACCAGCAAAATTCTTGAACGGGTTCTACAGTAGCAACACCGACTATCTATCCCTGTTCACAGACAGCAGGCAGATTCGGTGCCGTCACTTAGTCATCCCTCTTTGCTCTAATTTCACCGCCTCACTTGGCCGGATGAAGGCCCCTCCCTGCGTGGAGGTAGTATTATTTGTAATCTCATTAACCCCCACCCCAATATCCCCCTCCTGCGAGAGGTGTAGTGGTGTAACTTGTTTGGGCAGGTCAAGCTACCCCGACGCGGCGTGTGGGGATCCACTCGCCTCCCCGCTCGCCCTCGTCTCCGACCGGGACCGGTTTCTTCAAACCGGTCGAGTAAGTGCTCAAACCTTCACTCCATTTAGTGCTTGTCTTTCAATATTAGTTCTTAATTCCGCTGGTTATGTGAGTGAGAGCCCGATCCTCAAGCCCCGTTGTCTTGAGTGATCACCGTGGGAGATTTGTAACCGGTGCCTTTGGCACTTTGTCGGTCCCCTTGAATTGGGCATCCACACCCATTGGGAATCACATATTGGCCTTGCTGGCCCTCTACCAGCAAGGGCCCAACCCCTCAACCTCACCTTGGCATTGCCAAGTTACCCCGAGCTTGGGTGAGCGACGAGAGAGCGGCGGCCCAAATTGGCCCGTTTTGATTGTGAATGTGCTTGTTTGCCTAAGTCTTAGGTTGTGTCACATCACATTTTATTAATTTCTTCTATCGTCGATGCTGGTCTGGGTGGAGGCCCGAACAAGGAGGCAGAGTCTCGGACTGGCTGCTCCTCGTTTCCAACAGAAGGTTGCAGAGGTTGCCCCGACAGCTCCCGAATTCAGAATCGAGCACCGTCAGAGTCGTTGGAACCGTGGACAAGTCCTCTTCGCAGAAAAACTGACAGAGAAGCCAAAAGATGTAGGAGAAGACCAAGGGACTCTGAACAATGACGACAGGTTGGTGCAGACTGTGGGAAGCAGAACCGCGTGGCTGAGGGAGAAAATTGATAACTCCTGCTACAGGATGCCGAACGGAGTTCCACTTATTGATTCTGAAAGTAGACAGAAGGAGGAAGAATGTTGCAGAAGAGCTCTTGAGCTGATTCCCGCGAGGTTAGTCATGGCAGAGCTTCTACTCCGGTTCAGGTCCTCAGCAGAGGCAGCACTGCGCAGTTGTGGGAGAACGGACCTCCCGGGTGGCTCGGAGCTCGGATGGGGATGAAATCACCACCGTTGCGAAGTAGACCGGTAGACGCTTCCGTGGATTCCTCTTGGGTCTTCAGATTCTTTGGGATGTGGTCAGGGTCGCCTCTGCAAACTGCTACTCTTCTGTTG
The DNA here is from genome assembly GCA_022559845.1 of Amorphophallus konjac. Taxonomy (NCBI): domain Eukaryota; kingdom Viridiplantae; phylum Streptophyta; class Magnoliopsida; order Alismatales; family Araceae; genus Amorphophallus; species Amorphophallus konjac. Next base: position 356,311,210 of record CM040122.1, on the reverse strand, counting down.
CCAGGAAACTGAAAACTGGAGGTTGAAGATGGTGGGGGGAAATGGGGTGTATAGGAGGGGAAATGGAGGTGGATGAGTGTGGGGAGAACCCTGGCTGTGAGGGGGTCTAGGAGGGGGTGTTCCAAGGTGTGTGTAGCAACCCTAATAAATGAATAATTGAAATAAATTAAAACATATATATTACAGAAGTAATATATATAAAAGGAATAGGGTTAATTGGACGAAATAAAACAAATTAAAAATAACGCCTCTTATTAAGGCGTTAATTTATAAAGAAACGCCTCTACCCATGGCGTGAATAAGGAAAGGACGCCCACACCTACGATCGTCAGTTCTCACGCGACCAAATGGGTAAGTAAAAGAAACGCCTCTATCTTGGGCGTGTTTTAAAACAAGAAACGCCCTTTTTCAAGGCGCTTTTTAAGAAACGCCCTTATGCAAGGCGTTAATTCAAGAATACACGCCCTGACATAAGGCGTTAATTCAGTTCGTGAACCGTTCGAACCCAGAGCTTATCCAAGGAAAGATTAACCTAATCTAGTAAGTGTCTATTAAAGTAAGGACTCTATTAAGGATATATTACCCTCAATCAAACACTACTCTTGTTAGGACTTCCAAAATCCTATAAATAACATGTTCGATCGAACCCTAAAACCCATTTGATCGAACGTCTGCTGCTAGGTACGTGAAGAAAAAACGGTTCCTCTATTCTTTTATTTTTCTGCTTCTATTACATGAAGAACTAATGTTCTTCATCTGATTCTGTTATAGGTCTGTAAGGTGGCGTACGTGAAAGAACAAGGTATGTTCTTCACCATATACCTGTGAAGATTGATTTCATATCTTCATATTCCTTCCTCTCTTTTCCTACAGGTTGATTGAAGGCTATCATCTCCGTCATATTCATCAACTAAAATCTTCCTTCTTCCTGTCCAAGGTGTTCTTCTCAAGTTATTCACCGGTCATCTCCAAATCTATTTTTAAGGTAGGATTTTCTCAAGATACTGTAGCCCAAATAAAATTAGTGAAAGATATTATATAAGCATGGCATGCATACGGTCTATATATATATATGGTTTCGGTGTGTTTTCTGAATTGTTTGAAAGAAACGCCCTGGAAAAGGGCGCTATTTTAAAATAAACGACCATAACAGCGGTCGTCAATTTATTAAGAAACGTCCTGTACACAGGCGTTAATTTTACGAGATCATGACTTAAGCATGTTAAGAACGGATTATATATGAAACCTTGATTATTAATGCATGATCCTGTCTCCAAATCTAATGTCCTACAATTTCTTGAATTCACGGCCTGTACAAGGTCGTTTTCCACGTATTAACGCCTCATCAGAGGGCGTGACTTTAAAAGTAACGCCCCTTGCTTAGGCACGTATTATCCAGAGTCCTGGTATGTTCTGAAACATAGAGTTAAGCCAGTAACGCCCCTTCCCAGGGCGTGTCTTATATAAGTCCTGCAACTTATTTATATTCTGTCAAATCCGTAATTCATGAGACGCCTGCAGCAGCAGTCGTCAAATATGAAGAAACGACCCTGTCCAGGGCGTTTTTTTGATAGAGTATCGAAATAATGAAATTCTGCGAAACGGAACATATATAAACGCCCTGATACTAGGCGTTAGTTACTTGAAAAACGCCCCAGACAAGGGCGTGTTTTTCATAAATTAATGAGATTATTGAAAATTCTGTAAAATAGAAATATGTAAACGCCCCTATGTTAGGCGTTAATTACTTGAGAAACGACTTGACCTAAGTCGTTATTTTACTATAAACTGATTTTCATCTGATTTGCTAACCGATGGTTTTATATATATCATAATATATATATATCGGCACTATTCTCCACTCCGTGAGTATAGTCCCATGTTTTCATGTTGATTTACCGATCACACTCAACTCTCATTGACATACAAGCTCTCCATTGGACATTCCGTTCCTTTGGACTAGCGAGTTAGTCATAGAGACCTCCGTAAGACTCCTCGTAGCCTTGGATTCCCTCAAGGCCGACTGAGCTGGTTGTACCCTAAAAACCCATTACACGATCCTTGCCATGTCAATCTAAAGAAACATGGTATACCGGCCCTTATGATTATACAAAGAGTATATCATAAGAAATTCTTAATGGGATGATGATATCATGCCATATCGTTCTTGTAAACCTCAATTCTATGATAAGAATGAGGGTATCTTGCTTGATCTAATGTTCATGTGGACCTCAATTCTATATAAAGAATGTCCATATTGATTTGTCATGGTACCTAAGTTAAGGGAACCATAATCTACCTAGTTTTATCGACATCGTGATTATACCGTTATTATCGCCATTCTATGTCCTTTGTCATATTTTGAACTCTATTCTATCAAAGTTGTCATACGTATCTACAAGCTTGATTATTGAAATTCTATATTGGCTATACAAACAAGAGTGGATGTCAAAACACATGATAAATGCCTGCGCATATAGGGCCCGATCTGGTCCTGGGAGGAGCACCCGAAAGTACTTGTGCCCATGGGAGTTAAAATGATAAGGTATCTGGCATTATACCGAGTACTTGACTTGCTTGATTGGACATTCCACACACATCTTGTACTTGACTCGTACTTGACATGAAATGAAATGCGTGGCCCGAAAGAGGGTAATTTACTTGCTTGATACATGATAGCCAAAGTTCTTGACATGACTCGATAATGGTACTTGCTTGAATATCTTGAATAACTTGTATCTTGTTCATGAAAGTTCATCTTATTTCTTTGATATTACATTCTCTCTATCTTGTCGTTTCATGCGAGCATGCATAGCTTTATTGCATCCATGAAAATGTAATTACTTAAACCACTTGCTAGTACTTGAGATATAATTTCCTACTGAGCGTTCGCTCATTCCGTTTGTCCCTTTTTACTTTTCAGGTAAGTCCGACGACGATGGAAGTCAATCGGATGGGAATGGTCAAGAGTGAAAGTGATAGAGCTTCTACAAGTGTCGTCTAGTCTTTTCCATAGTTTCTTGAGTCAAATATGTATTCTTTTCCTTTTTGTTAAACAGAGTATTGGATTTGTAATAGTCTATCCATTATGAAATAAAGGATTGGGTTATCTTGCTATTTTGCGCATCTCTGTCTTTGTGTCGAATACACGACCACTCTGATTGACATGATTGATATAGACACGTCGCGCATCTCCGGGTATCTTCCGCGCTCGGGGCGTGACAGTCTTTGTGGTATCAGAGCCTAAGGTATTCAATTCCTAGGAAACCCAAGTCCAAGGATAGGTTTCAAAACCTTTAACCAAGTGAGAGTGGGTAGAACCAAGGGTTAAATGATCAATGAGTCCTTTATAAGATCATAGTGATATAATACTAACATAGCTATTGTAATTGTAGGATAATGGCTGCCGAACGTGCTCAATGGCGCAACATGCAGCGTACCCTTCAAGGGATGACCCAAGTGCTACAACAGGTAGCACAAGGTGGTGCTCCACGAGCTGGAAGCTTACACCAAGCATTCAAGAATATGAATCCCCCGAAGTTCATGGGATCGACCGATCCAGACGATGCCGAGCATTGGGTTCGGGAGATTGAACGTATATTCCGTGTCATGCAATGCACGGATCAGGACAAAGTCTTATTAGCTACTTTCCAGTTAGAAAAGGATGCTAGATGCTGGTGGGAGTCGATTGAAGCTACTATTGACCCAACTCAAGTTACATGGGGTGAATTCGTTGAATATTTCAACGCCAAATATTTCTCTGATAGGGTCCAGGAAAAGAAGGCCGCCGAATTTGCCGCATTAAAGCAAAGATCTTTATCGGTGGCTGATTATGAAGCACAGTTCTCTAGACTGTCTAGATATGCTAAGCATTTAATTAGCACGGAAAAGATGAAAGCCCGTAGATTTCTTAATGGGCTTAGGCCCCACTACATTACTCAACTGGCGCCTATGGATATTCAAGTTTATACTGAAATAGTGCGCCGAGCTCAGTTGCTTGAAGATGCCACGGAACTATCTGATAGGATCCGTGGGAAAGACAAAAAGGAGCAAGTCACAAGTTCGGGTTCTTTTAAACCCAACTTTAAGAAGAGGCCCAATAATGGAGGTTCTTCCTCTCAAGATCAGAAGTACAAGAAATCCAAGCCTTTCTCTATCACCACTACCCCTTCAAACGTAGTATGCAAGCATTGTGACAAGGCTGGTCACAAAACAGAAGAATGCTGGAGGAAATTAGGAGCATGTCTCCGTTGTGGGAGTCGTGAACATCGGATTCCCGATTGTCCATTAATGAATGACCAAGATGGTGAGGGTAAACGCCCAGTGACAAGGAACGCGCGTCTTCATGCAATCCAAGAGACCGAACCAGAAGAAGAAGGCGGATTGGTGGAAGGTACATTAAAAATTTGTTCCAAATATGCACATGTCTTATTTGATACGGGTGCATCGCATTCCATTATTTCCAAGAAGTTTGCTGACCCATTACCTCTAGAACCAGAATGGATGAAAATAGTGTTGTCTACTCCTCTCGGAAACGAGACGGATATCACGCATCATTACCAAAACTGTGAGGTGTTGGTTCGAGGAAAGAATTTTCCTATTGATCTTATCTGCTTAGATCTAAAAGAATATGATGTTATACTAGGAGCAGATTGGTTATCTAAGTACCAGGCAACGGTTGATTGCCGTAATAGCAAGATTGTTTCCAAGGAATTTCCGGAACTGACTTATACTAGTCCTAAGAGTCGAAGCAAATCCCCTCTTATTTCGGCTCTTCGAGCAAGCAAGCTCGTCAGGAAAGGATGTGTATCCTTCCTTGCTTTTGTCACTATTAAAGAAGCTAAAGAAACCGAGATAGAGGACATTCAGGTAGTGCGAGAATTCCCAGACGTATTTCCGGAAGAATTGCCGGGATTACCCCCGCAAAGAGATGTGGCCTTTACCATCGACTTAGTCCCTGGTGCTGGTCCGGTTTCAAAGGCACCATATAGAATGTCCCCTGCTGAACTCAAGGAGTTGAAGGAGCAGTTGATGGAACTAATCCGAAAAGGGTTTATTAGACCAAGTACTTCCCCGTGGGGAGCACCAGTCTTATTTGTAAAGAAGAAGGATGGATCCATGAGATTGTGTATCGACTATCGACAGTTGAATTATCTCACTATCAAGAACAAGTATCCACTGCCGAGAATCGATGAATTGTTTGATCAGATTTCAGGATCCAAATATTTCTCCAAGATTGATCTCCGGTCGGGATATCATCAATTAAGGATCAAGGATGATGACATTCACAAGACCGCATTCAGAAGCAGGTATGGCCATTACGAATTTGTTGTTATGCCTTTTGGACTAACAAATGCCCCTGCTGCCTTTATGCAGTTAATGAATAGCATATTCAGGCCTTACTTGGATCAATTCATAGTAGTCTTCATCGATGATATATTGATATATTCTAAGACTAAGGAAGAACATGAAGAGCATTTGAGGATTGCATTGCAAGTCTTGAGGACAAATCAATTATATGCTAAACTCAGCAAATGCGAGTTCTGGCTTGAAGAAGTGGCTTTTCTCGGACATGTCATATCCAAGGACGGTTTATCTGTGGATCCGTCAAAAGTTGAAGCTGTGAGAAACTGGGAGAGACCCACTAATGCAAGCGAGATCAGAAGTTTCTTAGGTCTTGCAGGCTATTATCGGCGATTTATCAAAGATTTCTCTAAGATCGCCGTACCACTTACAAGATTAACTCGTAAGGAGATCCGATATGAATGGAGTGAGGAATGTGAAAGCAGTTTCCAAACTCTCAAGGATCATCTCACCACAGCTCCGGTCTTAGCCCTACCAATTGAAGGAGAGAAATTCGAGGTCTACACTGATGCTTCTGGCATTGGCCTCGGATGTGTTCTAATGCAACATGGGAAGGTCATAGCATACTCTTCTCGTCAACTGAAGAAGCATGAGGAGAATTACCCCGTCCATGACTTGGAATTGGCCGCGGTAGTATTTGCCCTAAAGATATGGAGACACTATCTCTATGGGGTACAGTTTACTGTATACTCCGATCACAAAAGTCTCAAATATCTATTTTCACAAAAGGAGCTGAACATGAGACAAAGACGTTGGCTAGAATATCTCAAGGACTTCGACTTCAGTATACAATACCATCCCGGAAAGGGTAATTATGTGGCTGATGCCCTTAGTCGAAAGCCGAGAGCAAAGATAGCAAATTGTATGATACAAGAATGGAGGTTACTTGAACAATTCTCCGAGCTCAATATAAGCTTGGACACGGAATCCAAATTTGTCACACTATCTCATGTAAGCATACAGTCAGATTTGTTATCTGAGATACAAACACTTCAGGATGATGATCCTATGTTAGTAGAAATCAAAGGCAGATTAGAAGGACAATCTGATTTTCAACTAACTTCTGATGGAAGATTATCGTTCAAAGATAGAACTTGTATACCCGATTGTCCGGAATTAAAGAAGAAGATCTTAGATGAAGCTCACCGATCAAGATACACTATTCATCCTGGATCAACTAAAATGTACCAAGATGTAAAGAGGAACTTTTGGTGGCCCAATATGAAAAGAGAAATAGCGGACTATGTATCACGCTGTCTCACATGCCAACAGGTCAAGGCGGAACATCAAAAGCCTGCGGGAAAACTACATCCTCTAGATATTCCTAAGTGGAAATGGGAGGATATTGGTATGGACTTCATCATGGGTTTGTCTAAATCTAAAGGAGGACATGATGGAATCTGGGTTATCATTGACCGATTGACTAAATCGGCACATTTCTTGCCAATCAAAAGCCGATGGTCAATTGATGTGCTAGCTGCACTATACATCAAAGAAATAGTCAGGATACATGGAATTCCTGTCTCAATCGTGTCGGATAGAGATCCCCGTTTTACTTCTCATTTTTGGAAGGGATTACAACATTCGTTGGGGACAAGGCTCAACTTTAGTACTGCTTTTCACCCACAAACGGATGGTCAGACCGAGCGAACTAATCAAGTTGTTGAAGATATGCTGAGAGCATGCATTATTGACTTTGGAGGAAGCTGGCATGACCACTTACCTTTAGTTGAATTTGCATATAATAATAGCTACCAAGCTAGTATCCAAATGGCACCTTTCGAAGCCTTATACGGAAGGAGTTGCCGATCTCCCATATGTTGGAACGAAGTTGGAGAAAAACAACTATTAGGTCCAGACATGGTAAGGGATACAACCGAGAAGATACAAGTAATCAGAGAAAGATTACAAGTTGCTCAGACAAGGCAAAAGGCTTATGCTGATACCAGGAGAAGAGATCTTGAATTCCAGGTTGGAGATCATGTATTTCTTAAAATATCCCCTGGACGTGGCATACGAAGATTTGGTGTTAAGGGCAAGCTTACGCCAAGATTCATCGGACCATTTGAGGTACTCGAAAGAGTTGGCGAGGTTGCTTATCGCATCGCGTTGCCTCCTCAGTTGTCCGAGGTACACAATGTATTTCACATATCTATGTTGAAGAAGTATGTGCACGATCCGTCACATATTATTGAGCATGGAGATCTGGTGATCCAGAAAGATCTCACATATGAACAAAGGCCTTTGAAGATATTAGATCGAGAAATACGAGCTCTAAGGAATAAGGTTATTCCCATGATCAAGGTGCAATGGAATAAGAATCCTGAACGCGAAGCGACATGGGAGACCGAGGAATCTATGAAGAAACGATTTCCCGAGTTATTCTAAGAGGTATATGTCCTACACTCTCCGCGTGTATAATTATATATATATTGAATTTGGGGACCAAATTCTTTTTTAAGTGGGGGAGGGTGTAGCAACCCTAATAAATGAATAATTGAAATAAATTAAAACATATATATTACAGAAGTAATATATATAAAAGGAATAGGGTTAATTGGACGAAATAAAACAAATTAAAAATAACGCCTCTTATTAAGGCGTTAATTTATAAAGAAACGCCTCTACCCATGGCGTGAATAAGGAAAGGACGCCCACACCTACGGTCGTCAGTTCTCACGCGACCAAATGGGTAAGTAAAAGAAACGCCTCTATCTTGGGCGTGTTTTAAAACAAGAAACGCCCTTTTTCAAGGCGCTTTTTAAGAAACGCCCTTATGCAAGGCGTTAATTCAAGAATACACGCCCTGACCTAAGGCGTTAATTCAGTTCGTGAACCGTTCGAACCCAGAGCTTATCCAAGGAAAGATTAACCTAATCTAGTAAGTGTCTATTAAAGTAAGGACTCTATTAAGGATATATTACCCTCAATCAAACACTACTCTTGTTAGGACTTCCAAAATCCTATAAATAACATGTTCGATCGAACCCTAAAACCCATTTGATCGAACGTCTGCTGCTAGGTACGTGAAGAAAAAAACGGTTCCTCTATTCTTTTATTTTTCTGCTTCTATTACATGAAGAACTAATGTTCTTCATCTGATTCTGTTATAGGTCTGTAAGGTGGCGTACGTGAAAGAACAAGGTATGTTCTTCACCATATACCTGTGAAGATTGATTTCATATCTTCATATTCCTTCCTCTCTTTTCCTACAGGTTGATTGAAGGCTATCATCTCCGTCATATTCATCAACTAAAATCTTCCTTCTTCCTGTCCAAGGTGTTCTTCTCAAGTTATTCACCGGTCATCTCCAAATCTATTTTTAAGGTAGGATTTTCTCAAGATACTGTAGCCCAAATAAAATTAGTGAAAGATATTATATAAGCATGGCATGCATACGGTCTATATATATATGGTTTCGGTGTGTTTTCTGAATTGTTTGAAAGAAACGCCCTGGAATAGGGCGCTATTTTAAAATAAACGACCATAACAGCGGTCGTCAATTTATTAAGAAACGTCCTGTACACAGGCGTTAATTTTACGAGATCATGACTTAAGCATGTTAAGAACGGATTATATATGAAACCTTGATTATTAATGCATGATCCTGTCTCCAAATCTAATGTCCTGCAATTTCTTGAATTCACGGCCTGTACAAGGTCGTTTTCCACGTATTAACGCCTCATCAGAGGGCGTGACTTTAAAAGTAACGCCCCTTGCTTAGGCACGTATTATCCAGAGTCCTGGTATGTTCTGAAACATAGAGTTAAGCCAGTAACGCCCCTTCCCAGGGCGTGTCTTATATAAGTCCTGCAACTTATTTATATTCTGTCAAATCCGTAATTCATGAGACGCCTGCAGCAGCAGTCGTCAAATATGAAGAAACGACCCTGTCCAGGGCGCTTTTTTTGATAGAGTATCGAAATAATGAAATTCTGCGAAACGGAACATATATAAACGCCCTGATACTAGGCGTTAGTTACTTGAAAAACGCCCCAGACAAGGGCGTGTTTTTCATAAATTAATGAGATTATTGAAAATTCTGTAAAATAGAAATATGTAAACGCCCCTATGTTAGGCGTTAATTACTTGAGAAACGACTTGACCTAAGTCGTTATTTTACTATAAACTGATTTTCATCTGATTTGCTAACCGATGGTTTTATATATATCATAATATATATATATCGGCACTATTCTCCACTCCGTGAGTATAGTCCCATGTTTTCATGTTGATTTACCGATCACACTCAACTCTCATTGACATACAAGCTCTCCATTGGACATTCCGTTCCTTTGGACTAGCGAGTTAGTCATAGAGACCTCCGTAAGACTCCTCGTAGCCTTGGATTCCCTCAAGGCCGACTGAGCTGGTTGTACCCTAAAAACCCATTACACGATCCTTGCCATGTCAATCTAAAGAAACATGGTATACCGGCCCTTATGATTATACAAAGAGTATATCATAAGAAATTCTTAATGGGATGATGATATCATGCCATATCGTTCTTGTAAACCTCAATTCTATGATAAGAATGAGGGTATCTTGCTTGATCTAATGTTCATGTGGACCTCAATTCTATATAAAGAATGTCCATATTGATTTGTCATGGTACCTAAGTTAAGGGAACCATAATCTACCTAGTTTTATCGACATCGTGATTATACCGTTATTATCGCCATTCTATGTCCTTTGTCATATTTTGAACTCTATTCTATCAAAGTTGTCATACGTATCTACAAGCTTGATTATTGAAATTCTATATTGGCTATACAAACAAGAGTGGATGTCAAAACACATGATAAATGCCTGCGCATATAGGGCCCGATCTGGTCCTGGGAGGAGCACCCGAAAGTACTTGTGCCCATGGGAGTTAAAATGATAAGGTATCTGGCATTATACCGAGTACTTGACTTGCTTGATTGGACATTCCACACACATCTTGTACTTGACTCGTACTTGACATGAAATGAAATGCGTGGCCCGAAAGAGGGTAATTTACTTGCTTGATACATGATAGCCAAAGTTCTTGACATGACTCGATAATGGTACTTGCTTGAATATCTTGAATAACTTGTATCTTGTTCATGAAAGTTCATCTTATTTCTTTGATATTACATTCTCTCTATCTTGTCGTTTCATGCGAGCATGCATAGCTTTATTGCATCCATGAAAATGTAATTACTTAAACCACTTGCTAGTACTTGAGATATAATTTCCTACTGAGCGTTCGCTCATTCCGTTTGTCCCTTTTTACTTTTCAGGTAAGTCCGACGACGATGGAAGTCAATCGGATGGGAATGGTCAAGAGTGAAAGTGATAGAGCTTCTACAAGTGTCGTCTAGTATTTTCCATAGTTTCTTGAGTCAAATATGTATTCTTTTCCTTTTTGTTAAACAGAGTATTGGATTTGTAATAGTCTATCCATTATGAAATAAAGGATTGGGTTATCTTGCTATTTTGCGCATCTCTGTCTTTGTGTCGAATACACGACCACTCTGATTGACATGATTGATATAGACACGTCGCGCATCTCCGGGTATCTTCCGCGCTCGGGGCGTGACAGTGTGGGAGGGGAAGAATAAGGTCTGGAAGGAGGCCTAATAGGTGGTGGGAGGAGGAGCTATGAATTTGGGCTTGGAAGGAGAAGGAGGAAGGTGGGGGGTGCACAAGTGGGTGGAGGGCATGTGAGTTTGAATTTCCTTTAATGTGGGGTGATCAATGGTGGTCTTGGGAATGGGAAGAGGTGCCTTGGGAAGGTGGAGGGCTGCTTTGGGTAGTGGGAAGGGTGCTTGGGGAAGTGGGTGGGGTAGTTGGGGGTTGGGAGGTGGAGCTAGGATTGGTGGAAGTTCTCTTGGGACTAGGGGGTGGAGTAATGGGGTGTGTGGGGAAGGGGAGTGGCCTTTAATGGGGGTAGGTGAAAGAGTGGTGGTTGGGAAGGGAGGAGAGAGAAAATTTTTGAAATTGGGTGTGGTGGAGAGAGAAAGTGGAGTGAAAAAGAGAGATTAAGAGAGGGAAGGGTGGGGAATCTCTCCCCTAGGGTCTCTCACCCAAAAAATGGAATCTCTCCACTAGATAAGAAGTGTAAACTCTCAAAATGATAAATTTTTCATTCATTGATTCATTAGTTGAAATGGGGGGAATGGGGTCCTATATATAGGTAACCCACATTTCTACAAAAGTCCCTGACTCTTATTACAATGACCAAAGACCAAGGGGGTAGGGGCGCCCCTGGGCCTAGCCCAAAGAATTGGGCCCAATAACCATTCTAAACAATCTAATGACACTTAACCTAGGGGAATAAACAAAAGATCTAGGGACATGACTCAAATAAAAGGAAAAATACATCAAATGACTCAAATAAAAATTACATAGGACTCAAAATTAAATAACTAGACCATGCCGGATGCAACCGGGGCGAGGAGACGAGCTATGAACGTGGGAATGGGGGGTGATGTCCCCATCATACTCCCGGGGTGCGGAGAACTCGACTCCGTCGAGTAAGTGTCCTTCCCTCCTTGGAGGGTGTAGAAGTGGTACTACCCACAAGTCTTCCAAACGAGACCGATCCATCCACCTGTCGAGATAGCGCTCATATACCTTGCTCCTGGTGGTAGTGACCTGTTCATCTAATATTCGTTCAATGCGCTCACGCTGGGCTCTCTTGGCTGGTGGTCTCTCCTCACAGGTGGGTGCTCTCTCAATGGAGGGAATAGGCTCAATATCCTCACTGGGTCCCACCGTGGGTCCCTTATATGGCACTAGGTCGGCTGCATTGAATGTGGGACTCACTCCATACTCCTTGGGGAGATCTAACTCATCGGCATTAGCACCAATGCGCCTCAAGACCTGCAAGGGACCAGCCCCACGTGGCCTCAAGTTGGAGATGACTCCCGGGGAGAGCCTCTCCTTCCTCACCATCACAAAGTCACCCACATGGGATTCTTGGTGACGCCGAAGGGAGTCAGCCTGCCTTTTATAGATCTCATTTTCCTTGCTTATGTGCTTGCAAAGGCTTTCATGCAATTTTGTGAATGTTGACATTCTAGGGGTGATAGGTGGACCTGGGCAACCAAAAGTAGACCAATCATGCTTTGATGCCAAGAAGACTTTGATGGAATGGGGAGGACTGGGGCATCCATAGGTGATCCGGTCATGCATGCGGGTGACAAATGCTGGGGGACCCGGATATCCATGAATACTCCTATCATGCCTACGACTCTTGATGAGTGAAGGTGGACCACTACATCCGAATTTGGACCACTCATGCTTTCTACTTGACATATGGGTGATATGAATGAATGGACCCAACATAGTGTTCATGCTAAGTGGTGGGGTAAATCTAGACACATGCATGTTTTTCCTTTGGGTGACTTCCATGTGTATAGGTGTGGGACAACCTTTGAACTCCCATTGGAAAGGGTCGAATGGATCTAAGAAGGTGGTCATCATGGGGTGGAGCACAACCTTATTACCTAGGGATATGTGGCCCAAGGTCCTGTCTCCCATGGTGTAACCCGGGTCTAAGATGGAGTGGATTGGGTCAAACATGGTGAGTTGGTGTAGGGAAATGTGGGTGGTGGATAAAGTGTTTGGGTCACACGAGTCTCTTGACTCCCATTGGAATGGATCATATGGATCATAGAATGGGTCACCTAGGGGGAGGAACTCCATGTCCTCAAGATCCTCAAAAGGTGCTAAGTCATCATTCTCTATGATAGTTGGGCCAATGTTCTTGACAAGTGGGTCGGCCATGAGTGGAGGGATTGGCTTTCTACCCGAGATAAGAAGCTCTAAATCGAGGAGAAGGTTGGGCTCATCGGGTGTAGGGAGGAATAGAAGGAGGTCGCTAGTGTAGCAACCAATGGTGCAAACCGAGGTGATAGACCCTATGCATAGGTGTAGGAGGCTAAGGCTCCTAGGTTGTTCGACCATAGGGGTCAACATGCTAGTCATCTCTAATTGCCATGCTATGCCCTTGAGAAGGTTCTCTAAGGTCTCCACTTGATAGGATGCTTGGATTGTGGTGTGATAGGAGAAGAAGGGCACTAAGGGAAGGTCTTGTTCTATGGGAGGGAAAACATGGGCCAGGATCTCTCTAATTGGGCTCTCCTTTAGCCAACTAACAATGGGTTTTCCTAAGATGAGCTCCGCCCCAACGAGAGAGGGTGGTGTAAGGTAAAGACCATCGTGTGAGGTTTCTTCTTCAACTTGGACTTGGGTTTCCTTCAAGGTGGGGGGTGGGTTTGGAGTGCTCACAACTATTGGATCGAGTATGAGTTCTTCTACCAAGGAGGTGAGGGGGTCTTTTGGGGTGATGAGGGTTGGTGTGTGGTGCTCCCGGGGTGGAGGGTAAAGGGAAACTTGGATTGGGATTGGTAGAGTGGGGTTTGGGAGTGGAAGTAGTGGAGGCCTAGGTTGGGATAGGATTGGGGTTGGAAGTGGAAGGTGGGTTGGGTGACAAGATTTGGGTTGATGGATTTTGGGGGGTGTACCCTTTTTAGGGGACGATGGAGGGGTAGTGGTGGGGACCAAGGGGAGATGCGGGGTATGGGTTTGGTGAGGGATTGTGGAAGGGGATTTTGGTTGGAGTGTGGGGACCCTTAGGGGATTTGGTGGAGAGGTGGATGCTTGGTTTATTTGGGCCTTAAGGGAGAGGACTTGGTCGTAAAGTGTAGTTATGATGGTTGAGAAGTGATTTGTTGGGAGTGGTGGGGGAGGAGGCCGAAAGGTGATATCAAGTTGGTCGGATGGGGATGGAGGAGTGGTAGTGCACCTCGGGCTAGGGGTGTTTGAGTAGAAGGGGTGGGAATATTTGGGGATGTAGATTTTTCTAAGTTCTTTCTTCATATCATCCCATGAGAAAATGGGTTCTTGTTTCCTAACGTCCCTTAAGCCCACTATGTTCCTCCATTTTTCCTTGGCTTCACCCCGAAATTGTCCCATGGCAACGCGGACTCTTGCGGGTCCATAAACCATAGTTCTCTCAAAGTGTTTTTCCATGGTGACTTCCCACTTTAGGTAGGCACTATAGCATGATCCATCGAAGAGGAGATCCTCAAAAGAGATTATGTCAAATGGAGGGTTGATCGGTCCCTTATGGGGGGTCGAGTGGGATGAATGTGACCAAAGAGAGGTAGCCATGTTGATGAATGCAAATGTGCCCAAGGACTAGACTTAGTAGAGACAAGTCTAAAACTTGCTCTGATACCAATTGATGTGACACAACCTAGGACTTAAACAAACAAGCACAAGCGCAATCAAATGGACCGATGTCGGCGACTGCTCATCCGATGCTCACCAAGACCCGAGGTAACTTGGCAATGTCAAGTGGAGGTTGTGTGGGCTGGGCCCTTGCTGGTAGAGGGACAGCAAGACCTAAGTTGATTCCCAAGGGTAATGGCAGCCCAATTCAAGGGAGCCGACGTCGTGCCGAGGGCACGGGTTCCACTCTTTTCCCACGGTGATCACTTATAGCAAAGGAGCTTAAGGATCGGGCTCTCATTCACGGCCAGCGGAGTTTATGAACTAATATTGAAAGAACAAGCACAAATTAAAGCAAATTTTGGAGCACTTACTCGACCGGTTTGAAGAAACCGGTCCCGCTCGGAGACGAGGGTGAGCGGGGAGGCGAGTGGATCCCCACACGCCGCGGTGGTGTAGCTTGACCTGCTCAATCAAATTACAACACTACTCCTCTCACAGGAGGGGGACCTTGGGGTGGGGGTTAATGGGTATTACAACTAAAACTACCTCCACACAGGGAGGGGCCTTCAGCCGGCCAAGCGGGGAGGGGAACTTGAGAGAGGAACACCGAAGATGGGAGGTCGCCGGTTCTGTCCACGTTCTGTGGGTGCTAACAGATGATCGAAGAAATGGTTGCTGCGACTGATGCTGAATTCTTTTGGGGATGAAACCACCTGAAAAATCTTCGTAGGAGGCCAGGGAAGTCGTCCAAATTTTATTAATTTCTTCTGTTGTCGATGCTGGTCTGGGTGGAGGCCCGAACAGGGAGGCAGAGTCTCAGACTGGCTGCTCCTGGTTTCCAATAGAAGGTTGCAGAGGGTGCCCCGACAGCTCCCGAACTCAGAATTGAGCACCGTCAGAGTCGTTGGAACCGTGGACAAGTCCTCTTCGCAGAAAAACTGACAGAGAAGCCAAAAGATGTAGGAGAAGACCAAGGGACTCTGAACAATGACGACAGGTTGGTGCAGACTGTGGGAAGCAGAACCGCGTGGCTGAGGGAGAAAATTGATAACTCCTGCTACAGGATGCCGAACGGAGTTCCACTTATTGATTCTGAAAGTAGACAGAAGGAGGAAGAATGTTGCAGAAGAGCTCTTGAGCTGATTCCCGCGAGGTTAGTCATGGCAGAGCTTCTACTCCGGTTCAGGTCCTCAGCAGAGGCAGCACTGCGTAGTTGTGGGAGAACGGACCTCCCGGGCGGCTCGGAGCTCGGATGTGGATGAAATCACCGCCGTTGCGAAGTAGACCGGTAGATGCTTCGGTGGATTCCTTTTGGGTCTTCAGATTCTTTCGGATGTGGTCGGGGTCACCTTTGCAAACTGCTACTCTTCTGCTGCCAGCAAACTGAAAACTGGAGGTTGAAGATGGTGGGGGGAAATGGGGTATATGGGAGGGGAAATGGAGGTGGATGAGTGTGGGGAGAACCCTGGCTATGAGGGGGTCTAGGAGGGGGTGTTCCAAGGTGTGGGATGGGAAGAATAGGGTCTAGAAGGAGGTCTAACAGGTGGTGGGAGGAGGAGCTACGAATTTGGGCTTGGAGGGAGAAGGAGGAAGGTGGGGGGGCACAAGTGGGTGGAGGGCATGTGAGTTTGAATTTCCTTTAATGTGGGGTGATCAATGGTGGTCTTGGGAATGGGAAGAGGTGCCTTGGGAAGGTGGAGGGCTGCTTTGGGTAGTGGGAAGGGTGCTTGGGGAAGTGGGTGGGGTAGTTGGGGGTTGGGAGGTGGAGCTAGAATTGGTGGAAGCTCTCTTGGGACTAGGGGGTGGAGTAATGGGGTGTGTGGGGAAGGGGAATGGCCTTTAATGGGGGTAGGTGGGAGAGTGGTGGTTGGGAAGGGAGGAGAGAGAAAATTTTCAAAATTGGATGTGGAGGAGAGAGAAAGTGGAGTGAAAAAGAGAGATTAAGAGAGGGAAGGGTGGGGAATCTCTCCCCTAGGGTCTCTCACCCAAAAAATGGAATCTCTCCACTAGATAAGAAGTGTAAACTCTCAAAATGGCAAATTTTTCATTCATTGATTCATTAGTTGAAATGGGGGGAATGGGGTCCTATATATAGGCAACCCATATTTCTACAAAAGTCCCTGACTCTTACTACAACGACCAAAGACCAAGGGGGTAGGGGCGCCCCTGGGCCTAGCCCAAAGAATTTGGCCCAATAACCATTCTAAACAATCTAATGACACTTAACCTAGGGGAATAACCAAAAGACCTAGGGACATGACTCAAATAAAAGGGAAAATACATCAAATGACTCAAATAAAAATTACATAGGACTCAAAATTAAATAACTAGACCATGTTGGATGCAACCGGGGCGAGGAGACGAGCTGTGAACGTGGGAATGGGGGGTGATGTCCCCATCACTTTCGGATCCTTCTTCATGGGTCCCGGATCTGGTTTCCCGGAGTGTCTGACTCCGTTGTGTCCGAAATTTCATTTCGGACACCTTTTGTGTTCGGATCTGTGCGATTCGGGTCAGTTCGGAGGCTCGGAACGTGTTCCGTGGCTTTTTCCGCGTGTTTTCCGATTCCTGCGTGTGTGTCTTGGAAACACCTACGGAACCCTGTAGTGGGGGAACCGGGTCGTTCATCTACCCGCGAGTGGTACCGTTGCGATCAGCGCATCACGAGGATCGAGGAGGTGTATTTTTCTATTTTTTGAGATTTTTCTGATTTTTTGGATTTTCTATAAATACCAAACATTTTTCCTTTTCTTTTCACATTTTCTTTTCTTCTTCTTCTTCCTTCTTCTTCCCGTTGGAGAGCGCCCTCTCCACCGCGCACCGTGCTTCTTCCCCGGGCGACCGAGATGTGGCCTCCTTCACTCCGGCAACGGCGTGGCGGCGGCGGAGGCGAGGCGGTCCCGGTGGTGTTCTTTTCGCGGCGTGAGGCGGGACGTTCGTGGGTCTAAAAGCTTCATTCGTTGTTTCGACGTCGATTCGATGGAGCATTCACTCCATTGAGGTAGGGGGACGAATCCTCATGCTCATCCCGTCGTTCCCCGCAATTTGTAGGCCGAATGGGAGCCGAGAGGGGCGTTTTTGAGCGGGTTAGGGCAAAACCATGCTTTGGGGAGAGCTCGCCCGATCTATGGATTTGAGCCGCGATTCGGCGTTTTGATGGCCTAGAATCATGCTAGGGGTCCCCAGGGGTCTTCCCCTTTGATTTTCCCCTCTCCGGTGGAGGCATGGGGGCGTGGTTTGAATTTTTGGGCATTTCACGCCGTTCCACCATCGGGTGGGTGTGACGGTCCTTCCAGAGACCGTCACACGGTGTAACGCACCCAGGGAGGCGCGTTACACCCCCTGTTTAAGCCGTTGGAGTCCGTGGGCTGTGACGGTCCCACAATGGACCGCCAGGGCGTTGTGACGCACCAGGGCTAGACCGTCAGGGTTCTGACCGTTGGTTTTTTTGACCGTTGGGTTTTTTGACCGTTAGGGTTCAGGGCCTGTGACGCACCAGGCCTGGCGCGTCACAGCCCTGTAACGCTCCGGTGGGGGTGCGTCAGAGCGGCGGACCCATCCACCCTGACGCGCCCAGGTCGGACCGTCAGGTGCTGTGACGGCCCGGGCGGGGTGCGTCACGGTCTGTTTTCATCGTTGCTCGTGACGGACCAGGGCTGGACCGTCAGAGCCTGTGACGGCCCAGTGTGGGTGCGTCACAGCCTGTGACGGCCCAGGAAGGGTGCGTCATAGTCTGTTTTCCCTTCTTGCTCGTGACGCTCCGGGGCTGGACTGTTAGAGCCATGTGACGCGCTAGTGTAGGCGCGTCACAGCCTGTGACGGCCCAGGGGTGGACCGTCAGGCTCCTCTCTGCACCAAGCGTGTGCGGTTCCATTTCTTCATCGATGGGTTCCGTGAGTTAGTCCTTACTTCTAGTGACCTTTCCACTAGTCGTAGCTTCTTGCGCACGCGGGTGCGAACCCACCTGGGAGTGGTGGAGAGCGAGACCCAGTGAGAGGTTGTTTTTAGGCTGGTTACCGTAGGGCCCCTTGCCTTTGCCACCAGAGTCCGGTGGGGGGGGAAACCAGCCAGAGGACCCGACCTATAGCAGATGGTCTGTGTGTGCACACGTAGTTGGGGGCTTAGGAGACGTGCTGACGAGCGTGACCCCAGGTAGTCCTTGTTGTGGTACTTGTTGCGTGTCTGAGTCTCACGCCGGGGCGTTGCAGCTAGACACTTGTGACGCGGTATAAGATGTCAGGAGACGCTTCCGGTCGTTCTTCTAGTGGGTAGTGCTCCTGTTCACTGGCAGGTGTGGACTCGAGTTTCGTTAGACCGAGATTCAGTAGTACAGTACTGTTAGAGTAGATGGTTTTTCCGTTTACTTACTTTAGCTTGTTGGTTCGACCGTACTCCTGTTAGGTAGGGTTACCTTCTGTTTTCTCATTTTTCGTGTGAGGTAGGGATTCGCGGGATCCCTACTGGGCCAATGAAATGAGACTCACCCCTGCTTTTCAGGTGAGGCGGGGTCTTCGAGAGGTACGACCGAGTTCCAGCGTGGTCCTTCTAGCCAGGGTTAGTCGCTAGTCTGCCAGAGCCGGGGGATGCCCCGTGTAGTTGTACTCCGGGGGATGTCCCGTGTAGTTGTACTTTTCTTTCTGTTGACTGTAGTTTCTTTTTGGACATGAGACTCTGTGGACCTTGTAGCAGTTTATTTCTTTATATTATGCTATGCATTTTATTTCAGATCATTGTGCTATCTCTGCGGTCGTTTCAGCTTCTCTTGTACTCCCACACCATCCCTTTCTACCCTTCCGAGTCTTCGGGCTCGCGGGTTGGCGGACCGAGATTCGAGACGCGTCGGTTCCTTTCCGGTACTCGGATCCCGGGTCGCCACAGAACTCCTCAAGAAACAATTACAAGATAAAAATTAACAAGCATCCACTTCCAAGTAGCTGGAAGTGCTACCAGAATCTTCGTAGGGAGGGATTCACCCCTGTGAGTTCCCACTTCTATACACTCTGCCTCAACCAGTTGAGCATAGCCAAGTTGCTCCGTTGCAAAAGGATCCTCAGTCGTTGATACTGCCAATATTGCCTCAATTGCTCCCGCAGGTGACTGTACTCAACACACCATACCGGCAGCCGGCCTACTTCTATCCGGAGCCAGCAGATCCTGCAATAGTAAACCGACTTATTGTCGAAAAGATGATAGAAATGAAATTGTCTGAGCGGGGCGAAGGTGAATACATGGCTTTTGATGCCTACCGGGTGCCTTACCCACCACACCATGCTGCCAAGCGGCTTCCCCAAAGGAACACATAGCCTACTACATGACAGTCATGGGGGATCTGGCCTTTGACGAGTCATATCTACTGAAATTTTTCAGGTCCTCTCTAACGGGGCTTGCATTTGAATGGTATTCAAGCTTGCCGACCGGGTCGATCAGCGACTGGCCAGATATGCAGAAGAGATTCTGAGAAAGGTTCCACGTGACCAAAAGAGAAGTTACTGTAGCCGAACTGTATGTAACCCGTCAAAGGCCAGATGAGATGGCTCTTGATTATATTCAGAGGTGGAGGAACCTCGGAATGAGATGCAAGCGGCCCTCGCACCAGGAGGACGCTGTACAGATATGTAAACAAAACCTCTGTAGAGAGGTGCTGGAGAGGATGATTGGAATGGTGATTAGGTCATTTGACCATCTTAATAATGTAGTAGCCGAGATTGAAGCCTTCCTGGCGAAACATTTAACTACCACATCCGGTACTTCTATACCAAAAGCAAAGGCGGCCGAGCGATGCCCGGCACCTAAACAAGCTAACACCATTGACCTCAAGGCCTTTGAGAAGCAAAGGGATAGAGATAAAAGGTCGTTGCGCCTCCGCTGGATAAGGCATATGATAAGAAAGATGGTCCCTCACTTAGGGATAAGATGAAGAAGGCTTACTCTTTTCCTAAGGAAAAGACTAAGGTGCTATTAGACTGGGTTACCCAGTATGACATAATTACTCTGCCTGAGCCAAAAAGGGAGGAAGACTTGAAGAAACAAGATAGTCCCAGGTTCTATCCTTACCACTGAATGCTGGGGCATCCAATTGAAAATTGCTATATCTTTAAAGACATCATAGAAGGCCTGATAAAGAAAGGAGAGATAGATATGGGGGAGTACAAGGTTGATCCCCCGTAGCCACATGAAGTCTAGCTGAAGCGGACGGCTATTAATATGATATCTCTATACCAGGCATTACCTGAAGGAATGGCGGAGGCTAGCACACAGCATACATATGAGGCGTGTTTTCTCACACATTTAAAAGACCAACAGGGATGGCAGCAGGTCTCTGCAAGAAACAAGAAGAAGCCTTTACCCGAATTAGCTAAAGGGGTACAAATTCGAGGCGCTATGCCCTGGCTAACCCCTCCATCCCCAGCTCTGGTCTGGGTTGAGCGGCCTATGAGGGTCAAAATTCTTGTCCGCAACTGGAAGAAACCGAGCTCGCTGCCCCAGCCTAAAATGGTTGGCCCATAACTTCAATGACTACAGGCCTATATAAATGGGCTAGAAGAATATGAACAGCCCGCATTACAACCACTACTGGTGAAGGATCGTGTCCCGTGGGAAGAAATGGAGCAGCTCTCTCTGCAACAACAAGAAGAGTCCAAAGAAGTCCCTAAAGAAGATGAAAGTATATTCTGGGGGTAGGCGCCTACTGAAAAGAAAAAGAAGAAGAAAAGAAGAGGTCGAAAGGCCAAGATGGAAACAGTGTTATCTTGTAACACACTGTCCGCCCTCTTCACCCTGCCCGGGGATGAGGATGGAGATGAAGACATATGTTATACTCCCGCTGCCGAGGCTAATCAGGCTGAGGCCTCTCAGTCAGCACATGCGACCCGCTCAGGTCGAAAATGGGGGCACCGGCCGCCTGCCAATCATAATATCATCTGCAGGGGTGAGCAGCCGTACAAGATACCTGCACCGGAAGTTACGGGAGTCCAGATCCTTCCCCCGTCATGGCTATACAACCAGGTTAGGGGCAACAGCAGCAAGCCCTCCTTTTTGGAATTTCTCAACAAGTCCCAAGGCATGTAGCCCTACCGTGAAGCCAGTCCCGCAGCTGGGAGCATACCCCCACAGCCTCAGCAGCTGTCGAGCCAGACAAAGGGAGATAAAGCCAAGGCAGAGATAGATGCCAACAAACAGCCGAATGAAGCTGCTAAGCCACAAGATGAATCAGAACCAGAATCTGATGAAGCAGGTCCATCAGGGGCCACTGTGCAAGGCTCCTCCAGACCGAAATGGGCAGAAGAGATGAAACTGGCAAATGTCCGGGCAAGCAACAGAATCATGAAACTTTTGAAGAAGCTTCCTGCTCAATTTACCATTTGGGAGATCCTCTCCCTAGGTGAAGAAACCCGACAGGCGATCGTCACTGCTTTGCAGACGCCTACCCAATACGAGAGCTATCTGGCCAAAGCATCGCCTTCGACAAATGTTACATTCACTGAGGAAGACATGTTGTTGCCAACTGATGAGCACAACAGACCCCTATACATGAGGGGGCAATTGAATGGCCAGCCGCTGAGCCGGATTCTGGTAGACCCAGGGGCAGCAGTCAATATACTCCCCTACAAGATATTTCAAAAATATTACTTTAATGTTCACCTGGACAAGGTCGGGGATATGCGTATCACGGGCTTCAATCAGAAGTCTGAAGTCCCGCTCGGTGTGGCAGAATTTACTCTTGCCATGGCAGATTTCACTACGAAGGTCTAGTTCCACGTAATAAATTCAAATACCATAAACAAGGCGCTGCTTGGCCGTCCTTGGCTACATGAAAATATGGTGGTACCTTCAACTCTCCACCAATATATCAAATATAACCATGAAGGAAAGGAGGAAAGGATATTTTCTGACCTCCATCCATGTGAAGTATTTGAATGTCACATGCTGGATGCGCCATTCTACATAGAATAGCCACAGAAAATGCCTAAGGCAAAGGTCTCAGTGAAGGCAGTAAAGAAAGCTTCCGGGGACGATTGGTTCCCGCCACCGCTGCCTGGCTATGTGAACCCCCGAGGGGTATCCCATATCACCACCACAGGAGATGTGGGCAGGGCAACGCCTCCTGCTATTTTCCCACAGGTGAATGAACTTAAAATGGAATATCGACATGATCATATCAAGGTGCCGGAGGGTCTCTTCAGGCCGATAGTCATCCTTGACCATTCCACGGTCAGGCCTCTGAGAACTTTGGAAGTAACCCATGATGAAGGCCCCACTAGCTTGTTCTATGTTGCGGAAGAACATGCGGCGCGAGAAGATACTGATTGTTGCCTCCCTGAAGACTTGGAGAGCGATGTAGTGCCTGTTCAAAGGTTCCCTTTTACCTCAGACAAGATGGCTAGAATGTTCATAAAATAGCACATCCCTGCCGGCCAATCTCAAAAGACAATTGAGGCCTTCCAAAAAGTTTGGTATCCTGCCAGCATTGACAATGAGCTCAGACGCATATCTCAGCATTCAGGGCTGGGATTCTCGCTCGAAGAATATTATTACAGCGGGCGATATGAGGTGGACACCATCTCTATCCTCTCATCAACAGAAGAGGTGCCTCTGTGAGCAACTTATGATGAAATCCCACTGGAAGATGAACAAGCTCAGCTGTTCCAACAAGAGGACCGAAATCTGAAGGTTGCCACCCTCTACAAGTGTTGGGAGCAACTCGGCGGTGAGGAGATGACTCTCCAAGCTAAATTCGATACAGCAAATAACAACAAAGCTGAAGATGCCGAAGAAGAGCTGTACGACCCCTCCTGCAATCCCTTCACTACCACCACAACAACTCATTCTCAGTCGTCCGATGCAGGGGCCGCTGCAACACGTCAAATAATTTTTGTCAATGAGGACATGACCAGACGGGAACAAGACGCCTCTTGCAGAGACGTGGCAGTGCAAGTTGAAGCAAAAACTGAGCAGTCCTCACTTCCGGTGGAGCAAGAGAGCTGTTTTCCTAATTTGGCTATGGAAGAGTCGACTCCTACTGGAGCAGCTGATGCACCCCATGAGGAAAGAACCGGAAAGAACCCGCTATCGGAACAATCTATGCTCTGGCTGTCCCCGGAACTACAAACCCTTGAAAAGGTCAGAGGATAAAATAATAATACTATCAAAGTCCTTGAACTCGATGCCATTAATGATGTTTCAGATTTCATTGACCTTGAACCCGCACCGCCAAAAATTGAGGATGGGGGCCAGGCCACGGTCGATGAACTGGTAGAAGTCAACCTGGGGAGTGAAGATGACCCCAGACCCATCTTCCTTAGCGCTCAACTTTCTTTAGTCGAGCGGGAGCTATATGTCCAATTGCTGTAAGAATTCTAGGACTGTTTCACCTGGACTTATAAAGAAATGCCCGGGCTTAGCTCCGTAGTTGCCCAACACGAACTGGCGATAAACCTCCATGTGGAGCCGGTGAAGCAGTCGTCGTAGCGCATGAGGCCGGAGCTCATCACTCAAATATGCAAAGAAGTTGACAAGCTTATTAAGGTGGGCTTCGTCGAAGAAAACCAATACACTACATGGCTGGCCAACATAGTGCCCGTCAAAAAGAAGAATGGTCAAATCCGGATATGTGTGGATTTTCGCGATCTAAACAAAGCCTGCCCAAAAGATGACTTCCCGGTGCCGATAATAGAAGTCATGATAGATGTTACGACAGGCCATGAGGCCCTTTTCATTATAGATGGCTCATCCGGCTACAATCAGATATGGATCGCGGAGCATGACCGCGTTCATACTGCTTTCCGTACCCCCAAGGGTATCTACCATTATAAAAGGATGCCTTTCGGGCTGAAGAATGCTGGCGCCACCTACCAACGGGCGATGACCAGAATTTTTGATGAATTGCTCTACCACAAAGTTGAATACTACATTGATGACTTAGTGGTTAAGACCAGAAGGAGAGAGGATCACCTGCAAGATCTCCGAACAATATTCCAATGGCTCAGGCAGTACGAGCTGAAGATGAACCCGCTGAAATGCACCTTTGGAGTCTCCAGCGACAGATTTCTGGGTTTTATTGTAAGGCATCGGGGGATTGAAATAGACCCCACAAAGATTAAAGCCATCAGGAGTTGCCTCCGCCAAGGAACCTCTCCGAGCTATGGTCTCTCCAAGGCCGGCTAGCCTATATCCAACGATTCATATCGAATCTGTCCAGAAGATGTCACCCTTTTCACAAGTTGATGATGTAGGATGTCCCATTTTATTGGGATGAAGAATGTCAGGCGGCATTTGAGAAGCTGAAGAAGTATCTAAAGACCCCTCCTGTGCTCGGCGCTCTAGTAAAAGGGCGGCCATTGATCTTGTACATAGCAGCCACACATCGTTCTCTGGGGGCGATGTTGGCCCAAAATAATGATAAAGGAAAAGAGCAGGCCCTCTACTATCTCCGCAGAAGATTGGGGAGGACCGAAGAAAAATATTCTTACACCATTGAGAAGAATTGCATGGTGCTGGTCTTCGCGGTCAAGAAGCTTCGACACTATATGTTGTCACATGAAATTAAGTTGGTCTCCAAGGCAGATCCATTGAAGTATATATTGTCTCAGCCAGCACTGAAGGGCCATTTTGGGAAATGGGCAGTCATAC
This sequence comes from Amorphophallus konjac, assembly GCA_022559845.1. Lineage (NCBI taxonomy): Eukaryota > Viridiplantae > Streptophyta > Magnoliopsida > Alismatales > Araceae > Amorphophallus > Amorphophallus konjac. The sequence goes on along the minus strand of CM040122.1, from coordinate 356,286,010 downwards.
TTATGGAGTTCAATATCTCCTATGTGCCGCAGAAAGCTGTCAAGGGATAAGCCATTGCAAATTTCATTGCTGCACACCCAATACCTGAAGATTCTCTATTGCAGGCGGAACTGCATGAAGATGAAATGCTAGAAGCAAACCAGGTGCAACCCACATTGTAGCAACTGTATTTCGATGGTGCTTCCAGAATTGACACTACGGCCAGTGGGCCCAACATAATTAGAGCCGGCGCAGGCGTAGTCCTGAAATCCCCAGAGGGGGAGGTTGTGCACACCTCCTGTTCAATCAACAAGCCCTGCACAAACAATGAGGCAGAGTATGAAGCTTTGATTATTGGCTTGCAAATTGCCCTATCCATGGGAATTCAAATGCTAAAAGTCTATGGGGATTCCATGCTACTTGTTAAACAAGTCGAAGGAGAGTTCGATGTCCGAAAGTCGGAACTCCTCCCCTACCACCAGCTGGCGCTAGGCCTGATGGCAAAATTCTATTTCCCCCAGATAAAGCACATCAGCCGAGGACAGAATGCTCAGGCAGACGCCCTTGCAAAGCTAGCTAGTTCCCTAGCAGTTCCGTCGGATGAGAGCCTGAATGTGACCGTCATCAATAGGCGACAGGTACCGAGTGTGATGGATATCCCAGTTATGGGAGAAGGAAATGAAGTTATGACTATAGAAGAAGCTTGATAGCCTGATCGGCGGGAGCATCTGCTACAATGGTTTCAACGCCAACAGTTGTCGAAAGAAAAAGAGCAGAGAATGAAGTTAATAAGAATCAAAGATTCTTCCGAAATGAGAAACGGGACCTTGTTCCGAATAATGGCGAATGCCAGAAATAAAATCTTGCTACGTTGCTTGTCCACCAAGGAAGCCCTGCAAGTCATGAACGAGGTGCATGCCGGGTCTGCGGGGGCACATCAGGCCGGTCCGAAAATGAAGATCGAGATAAAGAAACTGGGCTACTATTAGCCCGCTATGTTTGATGACTGCTGCAAGTTCGTCAAGACTTGTCAGAGATGCCAGGAGCATGCTAATATCTCAAGGAGGCCTCCGGCACCACTACACCCCACCATCCCAAGTTGGGGCATAGACGTGGTAGGTCCTCTGCCACCCTCCTCCTCTGGATGCAAATTCATCTTGGCAGCCACAGACTACTTCTCCAGATGGGCAGAGGCGGTGGCATTGAGAGAAGTAACAGGGGAGCTAGCCGCCAGGTTCTTCTGCCAGAATATAATATTCCGATTTGGGGTCCCCAGCCGAATCATTTTTGACAATGGAAGCCATTTTAGGAACCAGAAGATATACTGGTTGGCTGATAAATATAAAATTGATTGGAGGACTTCATCTACCTACAACCCTCAAGCTAATGGGCTTGCATAAGCTTTCAATAAAACACTGTGCACCTTGCTGGCGAAAATCGTTAACTCTAGTAAAAGAGATTGGGAAGAAAGGATGTATGAAGCACTTTGGGCTTATCGTACAGTTTATAAAACCCCAACTGGCTGGTCACCATTCTCCCTTGTGTACGGGTCGAAAGCGGTGGTACCAATTGAATTGGAAGTCCCATCACTGTGGGTCGCTATTTAGCATGGCTTGGTCGGCAGCGAACAAGCCAATGTGGAAAGAAGGTTGGAGGAGCTTGCCGATTTGGAAGGAAAGCGACTCCGAGGACGACAAAATATTCAGCTATACCAAGCTCACATGGCCCGTACTTTTGACAAGCTGGTCAAAGAGCGAGAATTCAAGAAAGGTGACCTTGTTATGGTCAAGAGAAGAGAAGTTATGGCAGCCAACCCCAAGGGAAAACTGACTGAAAATTGGATAGGCTCGTACGTTGTCAACCGGGTCTACGAAGGAGGCGCTTACGTCCTTGTTGATCACATGGGCACAGTCCAGTTCTCCCGTCTCAACGGGAAGCATATGAAGTTATATCGGGCGGCTGCACCGACTCCTGAAGACTAGAGCACCCATGGCCCATCCATAGTCCCACCAGGTCATAATACCTCCAGCGGACCTTACGTCTGTCTGGAGCAAGAAAACCTCTCCTTTGCTCGAGTATTAACCCCATACATATGAATCTTACGCGTATGGCCTCCAATGGACCTTACGTATGTCTGGAGGAAGAAAACCCCTTCTTTGCTCGGGTATTAAACACATGCCCGCGAACATTATTTACAAGGCATCCAATGGACCTTATGTCCGCATGGATGAAAAGAGCCTTGCCTTGAAAACCACCCCCACAAATGCCCTCGATGGACCTTACGCCCACGAGGGTAAAGAAAACTCTTTCCTTTGCATAGGCATTAACCCCATGTCTATGAATACACGGCTTAGCGGCAACGGGCTTCGTGCCCTAGCTAGCTCATATGTCATATTGCCATTATAGGCCTTACACCTAAATCGGCATCAATTCCATCCTTTGTGTTGGCATTCATCCTTGCCAACGAATAACCCCTTCTCTGGCGCAAGGCTTCGCGCCCTAGCCAATTATGTCCCCGAGGTTGCCATTGCAGGCCTTACGCTCGAATCGGCAGATATTCTCCCCTTTGCATTGGAATTTGATCTTGTCAACGAATAAACCCCCTTCTGGTGCAAGGCTTCATGCCCTAGCCAGCTCATATGTCATATTGCCATTATAGGCCTTACGCCTAAATCGGCATCAATTCCATCCTTTGCATTGGCATTCATCCTTGCCAACGAATAAGCCCTTCTCTGGCGCAAGGCTTCATGCCCTAGCCAATTATGTCCCCGAGGTTTCCATTGCAGGCCTTAAGCCCGAATCGGTAGATATTCTCCCCTTTGCGTTAGCATTTGATCTTGTCAATGAATAAACCTCTTTCTAGCACAAGGCTTCGTGCCCCAGCCATCCGTATATACACAGTATTGCCATTGCAGGCCTTACGCCCAAATCGGCAGATATTCACCTTTGCATTGGCATTCGTTCTTGCTGATGAATAAACCCTTTTCGGCGCAAGGCTTCGCGCCCCAGCCATTCATATGTACACAGTATCACCATTACGGGCCTTACGCCCGAATCGGTGCTAATTCTATCCCTTGCGTTGGCATTTGATTTTGTCGATGAATAAACCCTTTTCGACACAAGGCTTCGTGCCCTAGCCATTCATATACACATAATGTTGCCATTGTAGGCCTTACGCCTGAGTCAGCAGTAATTCCATCTCTTGCGTTGATATTCATCCCTGCCAACGAATAAACCCTCTATCGGCAAAGGAGACTCTATGTCCGAGCCGTTAATCACCTATTGTTCCCAGCTATCATCTCAAAAAGAAAAATGGGGCTTAAAATAGAGGTGCCCCGCCAGACTTGTTCTTTCATTAGGACAAGGGTAAAAAGGGCGATAACCCAGCTGTGGCGAAAACCCGAAAGGGCACTGCAAGTAAAATTGGGTATCTTGCCACGTGAAAATCCGAAAGGGCGTGTGGGCAAAAGTAAGAGGGGGCCGATGCCGGTGAAAACCTGAAAAGGGTGCTTGCATCGATAATGTGGTTATATATATATATATATATATATATGCTTTCTCTTAATACCTTCTCATATGTGGAACGTCCCCATATCTCCCACCAGAAATAAACCACCCATATAGCAAAGTCCGATTGGAATAGGCCCTCCGCCTGCTCTGATATTAAAACCATTTCTTGCTTCGACACCTAACCCAATGTCGATGAATACATCTACCCTGATCGTCATCAGCATCGGTGACATCAGTGATTGAAACCTTGACTTGGACCTTCCATTCTTGTTAATGATACTAAAACTATTTCTTGCTTCGACATTTAACCCAATGTCGATGAATACATCTACCCTGATCGTCATCAGCATCGGTGACATCAGTGATCGGAGCCTTAACTTGGACCTTTCATCCTTGTTAATGATATTAAAACCACTTCTTGCTTTGACATTTAACCCAACGTCGATGAATACATCTACCCTGATCATCATCAGCATCGGTGACATAAGTGATCGGAGCCTTAACTTGGACCTTTCATCCTTGTTAATGATACTAAAACTATTTCTTACTTCGACACTTAACCCAATGTCGATGAATACATCTACCCTGATCATCATCAGCATCGGTGACATCAGTGATCGAAACCTTGACTTGGACCTTCCGTTCTTATTAATGATACTAAAACTATTTCTTGCTTCAACATTTAACCCAATGTCGATGAATACATCTAGCCTGATCGTCATCAGCATCGGTGACATTAGTGACCGGAGCCTTAACTTGGACCTTTCATCCTTGTTAATGATATTAAAACCATTTCTTGCTTCGGCATTTAACCCGATGTCAATGAATACATCTACCCTGATCGTCATCAGGATCGGTGACATCAGTGATCGGAGCCTTAACTTGGACCTTTCGTCCTTGTTAATGATATTAAAACCACTTCTTACTTCAACATTTAACCCAATGTCGATGAATACATCTACCCTGATCGTCATCAGCATCGGTGACATCAGTGATCGGAGCCTTAACTTAGACCTTTCGTCCTTGTTAATGATATTAAAACCATTTCTTGCTTCGACATTTAACCCAATGTCGATGATTACATCTATCCTGATCGTCATCAATATCGGTGACATCAGTGATCGAAACCTTGACTTGGACCTTCCGCCCTTGTTAATGATACTAAAACCATTTCTTGCTTCGACATTTAACCCAATGTCGATGAATACATGTATCCTGATCATTATTAGCATCGGTGACATCAGTGATCGAAACCTTGACTTGGACCTTCCGTCCTTGTTAATGATACTAAAACCATTTCTTGCTTCGACATTTAACCCAATGTCGATGAATACATCTATCCTGATCATCATCAGCATTGGTAACATCAGTAATCAAAACCTTAACTTGGACCTTTCATCCTCGTTAATGAAGAAAAGACCCTTCTTTGCTTCGACATTCTACCCAATGTCGACGATATCCTGATTTTTGTCATCATTGACAAAATCAGTGAATAAAACTTTAACTTGGACCCTTCATCCTCGTTAATGAAGAATCTACCTCTTGGCCCCTGTATTCGTTCAGCTGATGAATATAATAATGCTCTGGCATCGGCCTAAAATAATATTTTCCACTTAATCTAGCCTAACCTTGATTTCGGGGGACATAGTGCGACAGTGGAGCGAACTCCTCGCCCCTTCCCTAAAGGCGTGAGCGCTCTCCTGTCCTAGCAGCTAACATCCCCCAAGATTGGTGAAGCTAGTCTTGTACCCCCACTCACATTAGGGAGGGAAGGAAAATAAATACACAGCTAAGGTCCGGCACAAGTATGTAAGGCAAGACTGAAGAAAATATCATCGCATGGAAGGGGTGCATGATGTTCCTGCACTGATACACACAAAGGAAAAAGAAAAAAACATATAGATCATTGGCCTGGATGGTGAGCGATATCATCAAGCGCCAGAAGTTCGATAGAGGGATGGACAGTTAAGTCTTGCCACCAGCGCTCCTTGGCTTCCAGCCTCAACAGCTCCCCCTAAAGAGAGCCAACGCGCTTCTCCACAAATTTGGCCTCACACAAGCATCGTACCGCTAGTTGCTCTGTGCAAGCTAGGTCTTCTTCAGCCTTAGCCAGTTCAGTATGGAGTTCAGAAATCCGTTGTCCCAAGAAGGAAGCTCGTTCAGCAGCTCCCTCAACAATGTTCCTATGCTCACTAATGAGCTCTCTGGAAGCTTGCATAGCGATATGGCATTCTTGCCGTTGAAGCGCCAGTGCGGTCAGCGGATCCCTCAAGCTGTGCTCAACAAATTCTCGCCGACTTACATACTTAAGTAACAATATTACTCGCGGCACCCAGTCCTGCATGGGACAACCGAAGGCTATGAGGGTATGTGATATGGACTCAGCTAGTCCCCTCTGCTGGGCGTAAGATAAGTCCCGACGTGCCAGCACAGTTTTCTTGAGCATCTCCAAGTTCTGCCACACCATCTCGTCAGAATACTGCAAGTCAAGTGATGGTTCATAAGGGAGATGAAACTCTACTTTGCTATCAACTTCGGCCCAGAGGTCATCAATGGGCTCCGAAGAAGATGAAGGTAGTGCCGGAAGGGAGACAAGCGGTGTCATATGCTTTTCTGTCTGTACGACGGAGTCGATAGCAGTCAAGGCAGGCACGTCAAGACCTCTGTCCAACTGAGGGACAAAATCTACAGACTCGAAGCCCGCACTTCCAGAAGCAAACTCCAGCTACCCCGTCGGTTCTGACATTTCCTTCAATTCGGTCCCGTGGGTGATATATAGGACAGTTGTTTCTCCCGGGAGCTCTGTGTCTTCCGGAGGAGGCTCTTCATGCCATTTAATTCGGGCCGCCTGCTCTGACTCGGACTCCGCTACATATGGCAGGACTGTTGTCCCACTGTCCACTTCTTCAGGAAATCCTACACCTTCTGAGGAAGGTGGTTCGTGCTGTCCCACTGGGGCTGGCTGCTCCAATTCAACACTGGCTGTGATAGGTAAAGCAGTGGCATCCCCGGCCGCTTCCTCTTCAGGCTCCACCCCTGACGCACCCTCGGTAATGGCCACATTAGCTGGTTCTAGTCCGGACTCCGCTGACTGGATCTGAAGTTGATTTACCAAAGACTCATTTGTGTCCAACACAGAGCCGGGCCCACCAAGGAATTTTAAAGCAATCAGCTTCAATATGGGCACCATGCCCAGGATTGAGATTAACAGGAGAATGGCCTGTGTGGTGGGGGAGCCACCCCCAAAGGGTAACGCTACTCCGTGGGGTTCTTATGCTCAGACTCTTTTGGCTTCTCACTAGAAACCCATAACCAATCTTCCGATAAAGGCCCCTAGATTCACCGATCTTGGAGAACCGGCGGTTTACTTCTCCAAGGTAGATATTGAAGCATCGATGCAACCCCTCAACTATGCCATTATTGCAAAATGCTCGTATGGTAGGCCAACAATCCCTGAAATCAAGAGCTGCCAAGTACATCGTCTGTCTCTATCGGCCGATTTTGTTATCAGCCGCTTAAATCAGCAACATCTTCTGCTGAGATTTGAGAGTGAAGCCAATTTCATCAAACTTCTTATTCAAAAGAATCTTTATATCAAGGGCAGCCACTACTCCGGTTTAGATTGGATTCCCCTTGCTTCCTGCTAATCTTTACCATGAGGCATGTATGTGATCCATTGCAGGTAACTTTGGGCCTGTTCTGAGAATACACAACAGCACCTTGGCAATGATCGATACCTCTGAAGCACTTGCTTGAGTCGAACTGGACCTGTCTGCTCCGCGCAAGGAACGTCTATGGATAGACTTAGATGGCATTGGATTCTGGCAGTCAATTAACTATCATCGGGTTCCTCATTTATGTTCCTTTTGCCATAAACTCGGCCACAGGGTAGATGATTGTAAAAAGAAATTGGGAAAAGATCTTCACCAGCCCACTGTCCCGGATCCTGAATTAAGGAAAGTTCTCCAGATCTTCAAGCCTCGGTTGCCAGACCCTCAAGTTGTTCGACAAAATGTTCAACAAGCAAATAGGTTTGATGTTTTACCGCAGGATGTTCATGATCTAAACTTGGATTTTAATAAGCAGTATAATTGTCATGCCCCGAGCCTTTATTACAGCGGAAGACTAACTCGGGGAGCGCGAACAACCGGCATGGTAAGCCTCTTGCGAGCAAGAATAATCAGAGCGCAAGACAATCACACATAAAGATGCAATTGCACAATATATATATATTCAAACTCCCACTTTATTTCATTGATAATCAAATATTCAAATACATCCACTAATTCAATTTCCATTATGCACTAGACTCAATCTAAACAATTTAGACTTTCCTAAGTTTGCACTCTCATCTTGTCAATACTTTCATTCGCTCTCGGACGCGCTACTTGAATAACCCGAATCCGAATTCGAATCACTTCCATCTCCTGAAAAGATTGGAAAATAGGTAATGAGCACACTTGCCCAGTAGGTATCTTCGCATCAACATGAAGGCACTATTAAAGTGATTAACAATTTAGCTCTAAAGAATAAGGTAAAAATCATGCGAATGTGATCAATCATGCGATTAAACCAAAGTAACAAGATGATCAAGTAAGTTAGAATGAGAGCAAGTACGAACTAGTAAGAATGTAACAAGAACATGATATTGGCCTTTCAAGAATGTATTGAGAATGTACTCGCAAGTCACATAATCATCACTCTAGTATCTTTTACTTATGAGCAAATACTTCATGAATTTCTGTGGAATATCAAGCAAGAAAGTCATGTACAAGAATATCATGTCATGCCGTGGATTTTTACTTATTTATAAAGAAAGTACTCCCAGCGCAATGTGACGCCAGTAGCATCATATCCCATGGTTTATAAAATAGTATGTTTCTGACAATCAGTCGAGGGGACTAGCATAGAGTCCTTTAACACAATCAGTGCTCGATCGCATCTTCAAGTATAAATCAAGTTACTTCCACGCATGTTAACAATAAAATATGGCCAATAATGTAATAAGTTCAATAAGCTTATGATAACAATAATTCAATGAATGAATGCTTCAATAAGAATTATGAGGAATCAAGAATGACTTAAGTAAGGTTATGCTTATGGAAATAAATCGGCAGCATAACGATACGTTCTTTATCTTCCATTCATTATATTAGGTTTCTTGATCAATATGATAAATTCTAGATCATTAATAGTCCATCTAGAACCCCTGGAATATCAACCCTTGGTCCACCTTGGGTTAAAATACTCAAGCAGTGTGATGGTCGTGTACTGGGCCGTTCCATGATGTGACGCGCCAGTATTGGGCCGTTACCTTAGCCTGAATCCAGAATTTAGAAATCGGACTCAGTGGAATGTGACGGTCGTATATTGGACTGTTACTTGTGCCTCACGGTCCGATATAGAGCCGTTACATTACTGATAACCAAAAATTATTGATAGTGTAATCTAATCAATGGGCTTTAATGGTATAACCAACTCGGCGTCCTAGTGGGAATCCCAGGCTCGCGGAGAATTACGGAGGCCTTGAAACAAGATTTCCTAGTCCATTGGAAGGAATATCAAATAGAGAGGTCCTCATGTCCAAGAATAATGTTCCTACAGTGAAAAGTGAACTAATGGACAACATACCGGAGTATGTGCCATGTACTTAAAGAAAATGACTCTATAGACAGAGGAAGAATGTGTAACATTGTGAAACCATGAGGAAACTCCGTCATTACAATATTTGGAAAATCAGGATTTAGAATACAAAACTATAGAGTTTTGGCCAATGAAATTAACATAACTTAAAATAGTTCAAGATGCCTAGATCATGCAGATTCCAATATGAATTAGTAAGTAAACTTAAAATCATAATAACAGGTCAAAACTCAGCTAACTAGGCTTATTTATAAGTTAACTTAACTGGTTACTATTCTGTCATGGGCTGACAGAACACAGAGTCTAACGGTCTAACAGGAGAGCGTCACAGTGATTGTGACGGTCTATCGAGGGGTCGTTACAGTAATGTAACGCTCCTGTCCTGGTGCGTTAGAGACAACAGTGAAATGAAAACATAACAGAGTGAGTGACGGTCTAACAGGAGAGCGTCAAAGTGCTTGTGACGGTCTATCGAGGGGCCGTTACAATAATGTAACGCTCCTATCCTGGTGCGTTAGAGACAACAGTGAAATGAAAACATAACAGAGTGTGTGACGGTCGGTCGTAAGGCCGTTATATCATGTGACGGTCTTACCCTGATCCGTTAGAGCCTCTGTTGACAGCAATAAATAACAATGACCTAAGTTTCAACTCGCATCATGTCTGAAAATCATATATATAACTTCCCACATGATAGAATGAAGGCTAAACGAATATCATGCATGGGTTCTCTGTGAATTTCTTCAGGAAGTTTCTTTTTAATTTAGTTAGGGCTAAGAATATAGATATATGCATGTCTCCACTAAAACATGAGATTCATGAGCTAAAGTGCATGTAATTCAAGCAAAATCAAGGACTTTTATCCCTAACATGTTGTTTTTGCCATTCATGAGATAACCTACCTCTTCTAAAACCTTTAAACTTCGAAATTGATGCTAGATGTTACCATTTGACCCTTGTACTTCTTGTGATAAATCAGTAACTTCAATCTGCTCTATTTCCTCAGCCTCTTGACCTAAGGACCTGAAATTTTGAGGGTAAGAAGATAAAACTATTGGGTACAAAAAGTTCTAAAGGATCGAATTCTAATTACCTCGTTTAGACGTCATAATCTCTGGATCTTCAGGGGTCTTGCGTTCAGATTCCTGGGTTGCTAAGGTTAAATTAGCAACTTTGGAAGCTTCTATCTTCTTGGTTGCTTGATCTCCTAGCATGAAATTTGGATAACTATTAGTCTATAATATACTAGACAAAATCTTCTAAAGAACTTACCCGAAATTATGACTCCTTACCTTGATTCATCACGGGCCAAAAGTAAGGGTCGCTCAGTTCAGAATTAGGTCCTATTTATAAGGTTTTGGCTAGGGTTTGAAGATTAGATCGATTCTAGAGTCCTTAATTTGCCATAATCTAATCCCCAAGAGTCTTTAGTAATGTTATAACTCTTCCCAAGTCGATCTCTAGTGGATAAGATCCCAAAGTTTTAATCTTTTTACTCGTTCTTCCTTTCACGGAACTAACAGGGTGTAAGGCGTCTAGCCTAGTGCGTTACAAGCATGTGACGGTCGCACGATGGACCGTTACATTCAACATGTATAGAGTTTCAATTTAATAAAACTCTTTTATTTGTTTATCCTATATAATTATCTATATAATTAGTATTTATCCTTAAAATACGTGGATAGGCTAAATAACCTTCTAGAGTATGGGCCAAACTTAATGGGCTTGGTCCTTAAACCTTTTAGATTTTGTGTAAATAGGCTTGGTTAATTATTTAACCTAATTAGGCCTTGTAATGACTTATTAATCAAATAATCCATTCTGTAATATATTTAGGCCTTTAAAAATTCCAGAAAATTATTTAAAATTTAAAAATTATTTATATAAATTCTGGGGCACTACACCCTCCCCCACTTGAAAGAATTTGGTCCCCAAATTCAATATATGGATTGCGGAGAGTGTACTTATAGTTAAATAATTCTGGAAATCTTTTCCACATGGCTGCTTCGGTTTCCCATGTTGCTTCATATGGCCATGTTTTCTTCCATTGAATCTTGACCATAGGAATAACTTTATTTCATAGTTGACGCACTTCTCGTTCCAGAATCTTTATTGGCGTTTGCTCGAACATCATATCCTTCTGAATCTCCAGATTGTCATAAGTAATGATATGGTCAGGATCATATACATATTTCTTCAACATAGAGACGTGAAATACGTCATGAACTCCTGCTAATTGTGGAGGTAAAGCTAGTTTGTAAGCCACTTCACCAATCCGTTCAAGAATTTCAAACGGGCCAATGAATCTTGGAGTTAGCTTTCCTTTAATGCCAAATCTTCGACTTCCTCGACCTGAAGAAACCTTTAAATATACATGATCTCCTACCTGGAACTCCAAGTCACGTCTTCGATTGTCAGCATAAGACTTGTGCCTATCTTATGTCATTTTCATTCTTTCTTGGATAAGCTTGATCTTTTCTGTAGAATCCCTAATAAGATCGGGGCCTAGAAATTACTTTTCCCCTATTTCATTCCAGCATATTGGTGATCGATAACTTTTTCCATATAAGGCTTCAAAAGGTGTCATTCATATGCTAGCCTGATAGCTATTGTTATATGTAAACTCTACTAGAGGCACGTGATCATGCCAACTACCTCCAAAGTCGATAGCACAAGCCGTGAGCATATCTTCTACTACCTGAATCGTTCTTTCCGTTTGACCATCTGTTTGTGGATGAAAAGCTGTGCTGAAATTCAATCTAGTCCCTAGTGAATGTTGTAGACTCTTCCAGAATTGTGATGTGAATCGAGGATCTCTATCAGATATAATAGTGACTGGAACACCATGTTCTTTGACAATCTCCTTTATCTACAATGCTGCCAGGATATCCACAGACCATCGACTCTTTATTGGTATGAAGTGTGCGGATTTAGTCAATCGGTCTATGATTACCCATATTCCATCGTGTCCACCTCTTGTCTTAGGTAAACCCATAATAAAGTCCATCCCTGTACTCTCCCATTTCCATTCAGGAATACTCAAGGGGTGTAATTTACCTACGAGTATAAAATGTTCTACTTTTACTTGTTGGCAGGTGAGACAACGAGATACGAAATCAGCTATTTCTCTCTTCATATTGGGCCACCAGAAAATTCTTTTGAGATCTTGATGCATCTTTGTTCCTCCTGGATGAATTGTGTATTTGGAATTATGTGCTTCATCTAGGATTAGTTTCTTCGTGGCCTCATGATCTGGTACACATATTCGGCCCTTAAATAGCAATCTTTCGTCATTGGAAATAGAAAAATCCGGCCTTTGTTCCATATTGGCTTTAATTTCCAGCAATATAGGGTCATCATTTTACAGCTTGACCAGATCTTCTATCAATGTAGGTTGAGCTTGGATATTAGCTATGAAACAATCTTCTTCCTTTATATCAATATCTAAGTTCAACTGAACAAATTGAGGAACAAGGTTAGTTACGCTTATCATAAGACTTGATAGCATACCTATTGGTCTTCTGCTGAGTGCATCTGCTATAGCATTAGCCTTGCCAGGATGATATTGAATAGAAAAATCAAAGTCTTTGAGATATTCTAACCACCTCCTCTGCCTCATGTTAAGCTCCTTTTGAGAGAATAAATATTTCAGGCTTTTGTGCCGAGTAGACCGTGAACTTTTCCCCATAAAGATAATGACGCCAAATTTTCAAGGCAAAAATAACCGCTGCTAATTCCAGATCATGTACGGGATAGTTTTCCTCGTGACGTTTCAATTGTCTTGAAGAATAACAGATTACTTTTCCATTCTGCATGAGAACGCATCCTAAGCCAATGCCAGACGCATCCGTATACACTTCGAATCCACCACCCTCCATTGGTAGTGACAAAACAGGGGCTGTTGTAAGATGATTCTTAAGACTTTGGAAATTCTTCTCACATTCCTCTGACCAGACAAAAGGATTTTCTTTTCTTGTGAGTCTAGTTAAAGAAATTGCTATCTTTGAGAAGTCCTTAATGAATCTTCTATAATAACCAGCTAGACCCAGAAAGCTCCTTACTTCTGATACGGTCGTTGGTCGACTCCAATTCTTGACAGCTTCTACCTTAGAAGGATCCACAGCAATACCTTCTTTTAAAATAATGTGGCCTAGGAATGAGACTTCCTCGAGCCAGAATTCACACTTATTGAGTTTGACATAAAGCTTGTGCTCTCTAAGTGTTTGTAAAGCTATTTTCAAATGTTGTTCATGTTCCTCTTTTGTCTTGGAATATATCAAGATATCATCAATGAAGATGACCAATAACTGGTCTAGATATGGCTGGAAGACATTGTTCATAAGTTGCATGAATGCTCCTGGGGCATTAGTTAATCCAAACGGCATTACCACGAATTCATAGTGGCCATAACGACTTCGGAAAGCCGATTTATAAATGTCCTCTTCTTTAATTCTAAGATGATGATAACCTGATCTGAGGTCAATCTTAGAGAAATATTCTACTCCTGAAAGCTGATCGAAGAGCTCATCAATACGTGACAACGGATACTTATTTTTAATTGTAAGCTGATTCAGTCGCCGGTAATCGATGCATAGCCTGAGAGAACCATCTTTCTTCTTGACAAATAGAACCGGCGCACCCTAAGGGGATGTGCTAGGTCTGATGAAGCCCTTGTCTAGTAGTTCCTGCAACTACCTTTTCAATTTCTTAAGCTCCGTGGGGGACATCCTGTAAGGGGCTATAGAAACAGGTGCTGCTCCTGGAATGAGTTCAATGGTGAAGTTTACTTCCCTCTCGGGTGGTAAATTGGGTAGTTCCGATGGAAACACGTCTGGGAACTCATTTACAGGGATGTCTGCTATGCTAATTTCTTTGGATTCAGTGATAATGACAGAAGCAAGAAAAGCTTTACATCCTTGCGAGATAAGTTTGCAAGCGTGAAGTGAGGATATGATAGTGGGGTGTTTCTTGTACTTGATGTCAAGAAAAGAGAATCTTGGAAGACCGGGCTTTCGAAATGATATAATCCTATTTCGGCAATCAATATAAGCATCATGATCTACAAGCCAATCTACCCCTAGAATGGCATCATAACCTTTCATGTCAAGGCATACTAGATTTACGGGAAGATTATGACCTTCTACTATCACTTTGCTATCAGGATAATAGTCGGTAAGCTTTGTTCCAGATCCTAAGGGTGTGGAAATAGCGAGATCTGAAGGTAAGGGAACCGATGCGATTGGTAATGTTTTAGCAAAAGTAGTGGAAATAAAAGAATGAGAGGCATCCGTATCAAATAGCACAAATGCAGGATGAGAATAAATTTGAAGAGTACCTTCCATAAGCCCATCATCCCTGGGCGTTTCCTCTTCTTCTAGAACAGCATTGAGGCGAGCCTGCCTCCTGCGTCCTCCACCAGATGACTGGTCCTTCATAAGGGGGCATTCCGGCATGCGATGCTCCCTGCTTCCACAATGTAAACAAGCGCCGAGACGCTTCCAACACTCCTCAGCCGAATGGCCAAATTTTTCACAAAATGTGCAAGCCGTGGCGACCTGCTCCTTCCCCTCCTTGACCTTCTTTTGTTTATGGGAACTTCCACCATTCCCATTCCTGGATCTCTTCTTACTATCACGGCTTTTGTAAGGCTTCGTGATGCTGAACTTTTCTTTCTTATAACGCCGATCTGAGCGTCGGCTTGATTCTTCTCCTTTCCCTTTCAATTTTTCTACCTTTTCTAAGGTCCTTTTGCATAGGTATGCCCGCTGAACCATCTTCGCATAAGTACAGATGTTTTGGGTCCCGAGTTATTGGATGAAACCGAGTCGTAACCCGTCCATAAACTGATTTGCCTTCAATAAGTCGGTGCTGCTAAGATGTGGTGCGTAAGGTGCAAGCCTTGAGAATTGTAGTTCATATTCGGCAACCGTCATCATTCCTTGCCGAAGAGCGGCGAACTCCATAGCCTTTCATTCCTTTACATGCTCAGAAAAGTACTTGGCATAGAATAGGGTAAGAAAACTATCCCATGTATGAGGTGCATTGGCTGGAGGTGCCGGAATTGACTTCCACCATGTGCGAGTATCTTTGTTGAGTTGAAAGGTTGAGAGATGCACCTTCTCCTGATCGGTGCATTGGATGACATCAAATATACGATTCATTTCATCTATCCAGTTCTCCGCCTCATCGGGATTAGACGAACCATAGAATCGCGGAGGATTTAAACTCCGGAAATTACGATGTAGGTCACCAGCCCTTGCCCCTGCGCCACCTTGCGCTATAGTTTGCAATGCCTGAGTAAGGCCGGCAACTGTTTGTTGCATACCATCCCAATCTACACGATGAGCCATTCGTAAGATAAGGTACCTGAGAGAAAATAACAACTTGTTATTTCTCATGAAGTTGGAATGAAAAAAAATAAATCTTAAAGCTAATTAACCATCTTATCTCGACTCTACCCAATTCTCACATGGGTATGGAACTTCTTCCTTAGTTCATAGGTAGGGGTCCAAAAACCTTGGACTTTACCCTTTGACATGATTCTTCTTCCTAAGTCTTGAGACTTAGTCTCTGATACCAACTTAACTGTCACGCCTCGAGCCTTTATTACAGCGGAAGACTAACTCGGGGAGCGCGAACAGTCGTCATGGTAAGCCTCTTGCGAGCAAGAACAATCAGAGCGCAAGACAATTACACATAAAGATGCAATTGCACAATATATATATATATTCAAACTCCCACTTTATTTCATTGATAATCAAATATTCAAATACACCCACTAATTCAATTTCCATTATGCACTAGACTCAAGAAATAGGAAATTACATAGACTCAATCTAAACAATTTTGACTTTCCTAAGTTTGCACTCTCATCTTGTCAATACTTTCATTCGCTCTCGGACGCGCTACTTGAATAACCCAAATCCGAATTCGAATCACTTTCAGCTCCTGAAAAGATTGGAAAATAGGTAATGAGCACACTTGCCCAGTAGGTATCTTCGCATCAACATGAAGGCACTATTAAAGTGATTAACAATTTAGCTCTAAAGAATAAGGTAAAAATAATGCGAATGTGATCAATCATGCGATTAAACCAAAGTAACAAGATGATCAAGTAAGTTAGAATGAGAGCAAGTACGAACTAGTAAGAATGTAACAAGAACATGATATTGGCCTTTCAAGAATGTATCGAGAATGTACTAGCAAGCCACATAATCATCACTCTAGTATCTTTTGCATATGAGCAAGTACTTCGTGAATTTCGGTGGAATATCAAGTAAGAAAGTCATGTACAAGAATGTCATGTCGTGCCGTGGATTTTCACTTATTTATAAATAAAGTACTCCTAGCGCAATGCGACGCCAGTAGCATCATACCCCATGGTTTATAAAATAGTATGTTTCCGACAATCAGTCGAGGGGACTAGCATAGAGCCCTTTAACACAATCAGTGCTCGATCGCATCTTCAAGTATAAATCAAGTTACTTCCACGCATGTTAACAATAAAATATGGCCAAGAATGTAATAAGTTCAATAAGCTTATGATAACAATAATTCAATGAATGAATGCTTCAATAAGAATTATGAGGAATCAAGAATGACTTAATCATGGTTATGCTTATGGAAATAAATCGACAGCATAACGATACGTTCTTTTTCTTCCATTCATTATATTAGGTTTCTTGATCAATATGATAAATTCTAGATCATTAATAGTCCATCTAGAACCCTTGGAATATCAACCCTTGATCCATCTTGGGTTAAAATAATCAAGCAGTGTGATGGTCATGTACTGGGCCGTTACATGATGTGACGTGCCAGTATTGGGCCGTTACTTTAGCCTGAATCCAAAATTTAGAAATCGGACTCAGTGGAATGTGACGGTGGTATATTGGGCCGTTACTTGTGCCTGACGGTCCAATATAGAGCCGTTACATTACTGATAACCAAAAATTATCGATAGTGTAATCTAATCAATGGGCTTTAATGGTACAACCAACTCGGCGTCCTAGTGGGAATCTCAGGCTCGCGGAGAATTACGGAGGCCTTGAAATAAGATTTCCTACTCCACTGGAAGGAATATCCAATAGAGAGGTCCTCATGTCCAAGAATAATGTTCCTATAGTGTAAAGTGAACTAATGGACAACATACCAGAGTATGTGCCATGTACTTAAAGAAAATGACTCTATAGATAGAGGAAGAATGTGTAACATTGTGAAACCATGAGGAAACTCCGTCATTACAATATTTGGAAAATCATGATTTAGAATACAAAACTATAGAGTTTTGGCCAATGAAATTAACATAACTTAAAATAGTTCAAGATGCCTAGATCATGCAGATTCCAATATGAATTAGTAAGTAAACTTAAAATCATAATAATAGGTCAAAACTCAGCTAACTAGGCTTATTTATAAGTTAACTTAACTGGTTACTATTCTGTCATGGGCTGATAGAACACAGAGTCTAACGGTCTAACAGGACAGAGTCACAGTGATTGTGACGGTCTATCGAGGGGCCGTTACTGTAATGTAACGCTCCTGTCCTAGTGCGTTAGAGACAACAGTGAAATGAAAACATAACAGAGTGTGTGACGGTCTAACAGGAGAGCGTCAAAGTGCTTGTGACGGTCTATCGAGGGGCCGTTACAATAATGCAACGCTCCTGTCCTGGTGCGTTAGAGACAACAGTGAAATGAAAACATAACAGAGTGTGTGACGGTCGGTCGTAAGGCCGTTATATCATGTGACGGTCTTACCCTGATCCGTTAGAGCCTCTACTGACAGCAATAAATAACAATGACCTAAGTTTCAACTCGCATCATGTCAGAAAATCATACATATAACTTCCCACATGATGGAATGAAGGCTAAACAAATATCATGCATGGGTTCTCTGTGAATTTCTCAAGGAAGTTTCTTTTTAATTTAGTTAGGGCTAAGAATATAGATATATGCATGTCTCCACTAAAACATGAGATTCATGAGCTAAAGTGCATGTAATTCAAGCAAAATCAAGGACTTTTATCCCTAACATGTTGTTTTTGCCGTTCATGAGATAACCTACCTCTTCTAAAACCTTTAAACTTCGAAATTGATGCTAGATGTTACCCTTTGACCCTTGTACTTCTTGTGATAAATCAGTAACTTCAATCTGCTCTATTTCCTCAGCCTCTTGACCTAAGGACGTGAAATTTTGAGGGTAAGAAGATGAAACTATTGGGTACAAAAAGTTCTAAAGGATCGAATTCTAATTACCTCGTTTAGACGTCCTAATCTCTGGATCTTCAGGGGTTTTGCGTTCAGATTCCTGGGTTGCTAAGGTTAAATCAGCAACTTTGGAAGCTTCTATCTTCTTGGTTGCTTGATCTCCTAGTATGAAATTTGGAGATCTATTAGTCTATAATATACTAGACAAAATCTTCTTAAGAACTTACCCGAAATTATGACTCCTTACCTTGATTCTTCATGGGCCAAAAGTAAGGGTCGCTCAGTTCAGAATTATGTCCTATTTATAGGGTTTTGGCTAGGGTTTGAAGATTAGATCGATTCTAGAGTCCTTAATTTGCCAAAATATAATCCCCAAGAGTCCTTAGTAATGTTATAACTCTTTCCATGTCGATCTCTAGTGGATAAGATCCCAAAGTTTTAATCTTTTTACACGTTCTTCCTTTCACGGAACTAACAGGGTGTAACGCGTCTAGCCTAGTGCGTTACAAGCATGTGACGGTCGCATGATGGACCGTTACATTCAACGTGTATAGAGTTTCAATTTAATAAAACTCTTTTATTCGTTTATCCTATATAATTATCTATATAATTAGTATTTATCCTTAAAATACGTGGATAGGCTAAATAACCTTCTAGAGTATGGGCCAAACTTAATGGGCTTGGTCCTTAAACCTTTTAGATTTTGTGTAAATAGGCTTGGTTAATTATTTAACCTAATTGGGCCTTGTAATGACTTATTAATCAAATAATCATTCCGTAATATATTTAGGCCTTTAAAAATTCCAGAAAATTATTTAAAATTCCCCATAAACTGGAATGTCCCGCGTAAGCTTTCCATCAGGACAATAGTAATAGCCAAAATTTTAGAAAGTTTTATGCTTGTTGTATATGTCATCCTGCCTGACAGATATAAACTGCTCATTCGCCACATCAATCCCGGGATAAATGAAGACACTGGTCAACTGTGAAGCATATGGTAGGGAGCGCCGGAGGTAGGTACGGTAGGTTCCAATCAGATCTATCATGAGGCTACCCATATTAATTTGAATCCCATGCATGACATGATAAAATAGGAATCTTTGAACTTCTGTGACTTCATCTCTTCCGCCCACTTTGGGATAAAACAAGGATGTGAACATGTGATGCAAAACCCGTTGCAGTAGAGGAAAGTGATTGGCATTCAATTTAATCAATTCGCTGACACTGTGCACAAACTCACAGTTGGTCATAACAAAAAAAGTGTCGGGAACTTCTCCAAAATCATAAGCCCTATCTGCACCCATGGCGGATACTCCTAGGGCCAGCTGAAACAGAGCCGGGGTGATGTGAAGCTCAACACCTTCAACAGTGGTATATAACTGTTCATTTCTCACAACCAAGTACCCGTAAAACTGCTGGACCAGACGAGGGCAATACCTATTGTACCGGGTAAAAAAATCCATCCAGCCTTCTTGAACCTCAAAAAGTGCGCACAAGTCAGGGAGAACCTCATTCACCTGGTTGAAGTCGACCAAGCGGGGGTTGATAATAGGACGTGGAGGTAGAGGTGCTCGTTGAGGAGGAGGAGCACGCTGAGGTGGAGGAGCTGGGGCCTCTTGCCGTGGACGGCTAGCTTCCCCTTGGGGTGAACGCCGAGAGCTTTGTCTGGGCGGCATCCCGAACTAGAAAAATCCACCGGAAACCCTTGAACAATCGATCTTAACCCCGTGAACGAAGATGGAGCACATGGGCACTGCTAGGGCTTGGAATAACCTCTCCACACTCTGGAAGCCGAGAAGGATCTCCACGAACACACGAAATGGCCAAACAAAGTTCCTCCCGAAATGGTGACGAAAGTGGCGGATGATGTCCAGGTGGAGGAAGAATGAGTTGTAGAGGCTTGGGTGGAGGAGAAAAGGTGTTCTAGGGTTAGGGCAAGGTGGTGGAGAGTGAGTGGGAATGAAAGATGGAGAGAATGAGTGAAGAAGGACC